>CAKNEU010000002.1:0-600000 GCA_930272665.1 Mariannaea elegans | reverse complement strand
TTATTATATATAAATATCTCTATCAACCAGCGTCTTTCTTACTTCAGATCAAGTACAAACAACATAACTGCAGACAGCTACCAAAACATAAGGAAGCGGACTTTTTTTGGGGGGGAATGCAACTCTTTTGTATGGCAAACACACCAAAACTTCGCATTCAACTGGCTCAATATGAGGCAACTGGCCAACATCCGTAACCCACAAACGCACCTTATTTATCGTGCTTTATTGTTTTCCAGCAACATAACATCCCCAGAGAATCGGCAATCGCAACAGGACTTACACAGAAGATTGGCAAACCTTACATACCGCCTGCACCAAAGCCGTTCATGCTGTGGGCAGAAGTTAACGTACGCATTCTTATGAACAGCGGGACTGATGAAACGACCACGAATATCCGCAAGATGGAGATGTACAAGTACATGGAGGCTGCGGTGAGAGTATACCCTCTCTATTAAAAAGAAGGTTTCTGTGACATCAAAGATATCACGCAAGTCAACCTTACTGGTGAGATTATCGATGAACTAAATGCAGTGTACGCGCTGATCTTGCTATTAAACTTGATGGATATATAGCTTTCGATGTACACGGATTGCTACGACAACGCGGCCAGATCAGCCCTCATCCCAAGCTGACGGTTGACGAGGAAGACCCCAACGAACTGTCGGTCCCCGTGGAACCAAACGAGAACGGGATCGTTTGTTATCTTTATTAATTTCTGTCAACCAGCATCTTGTTCTGGTTCGGACCAGCAGTTTTCCCGTCTTTCTTTTTCTTTTATATCAAAGGTGCTGGCTGCATCTTTTCTATCCGATTTAGACTTGCATTCCAGGTTGCAATGCACATCAGAAGGCCCGGTCAAGTTTGTTGTTGTCTGAAGCGTGACTGCTCAGTCGTCCATGGCCGACAAGGCTTCAAGTGGACGAGTAGGTTGCCGCCTGTAAATCGTTTCATCATGTTTCGTTTACGCTAGTACGTTTTTTTAACAGCATCGCTGTATGAGTTTCACGAGAGGGCTTGGCCTTGGAATGGATGGATGCTGCTGTCCGTCGCCCACATGTGTGGCAACATACTAAGATTGACGCCTTAGAGTGTGCTTGTGGTGGATTGATTGACTAGAATTCGTGAGTCACTAATGGTATGGGTAACAATTAAGAAAATAAAAAAAGTCCCTTATTTACTGTCAATTTGTTGTATGGTGTTTACACCAAATGTCAGATGGCTGTCGCTTGACCAACTGCATGCATTTGACACACATATTTATTCTCTTGACAACGCAAACCTTCCTAGCGCACCTCTCTCAATACTTAATACAACACTTCACGCCTCTCACAGCGTCTTTTCATCTTTATTTTTACATATACCCTTTATTTACTATTTAATAATTACCCTTCCACTTCCCCACCCGGTTCCTGTATACACACACCCACATATATATATATGAGGACTCATACAGTCATGCATGTATGCCTCCACAACGACGAATCCTTCGGCGAGGAATGGGTTACCGAAATCGAAAGGCTCTGTGAATTTATCTCCCCTTCGCCTTATATATCAATGACGTTCGAGAAAACGAAGGCATCGCCGATCTCATTACAACAACTTTTCAAGTTCCCGAGGAGAGATCAAGTTCCCCAGCCCCCGCCGCTCCTATGTTTGTCTTGGAGACCCAGCGCACAGTCTCACTGTGGGAAGTGTAGTGGAAGAGGTAGAACTCAAGCGAGAACACATCAACCGTTTGTCCAGTTTGGAACTTCGTGTTGTTGTTATTGCGGATCCTTATTCAAAATGGGAGCCCAAGCCAGACGATATGGATGTATATGGCATCTCTTTGGATGGCGCACCTATACACCAGTACTTTCTGCTAGGCTGCTCGACCATCGTGAGTCTCCTACCTGACGTTGGAGAGAAATGTCAATTCTACATGCCGAGCGGTATACCACGACGCATCCCTGCTTGAGTTGCATTTGACGAAATGGAGGTTAATAAGATAATATCACCTATCTTTCCTCTGCTATATTGTCTACTAGATGAGATAGTTGTAGAAACCCCAAATGCTCCCCTTGCCTATCTCCTTGCAAGGTTGGCAGCTAAGCACGCGGAGTTGATTGCTGCCGCACACCTGGATACTTGACAGAATGTACGGCAGTATCTCGAACAGCGGATCGCAGATAATGCCGGACACAAGGTCGGCGAATCGGGAGATCTTGGCGAGGCCCAGCATGCCCTTCGACTCCCTCTCCCAGCTGGCACAACTACCAATGTTGCCCTTTTTTAGTATATACCCCAGTGTAGTCGTCTTGGCCAGTACCTTTAATAGGTCATGAGAAAGAACACAGATGGCAACCGCAACACTGTATGTGGCCTGGGATTGTTCCCATTCCAGCGCCTCCCTAACGAGCTCAGTTTGAAAATCCTCAAATACGCCATCCCCACGCGACGCGTCGAGTCAACCGACCCCCATGTCCACCGGACCTTAGCACTCTGACCGCCACAACATCTCCATATACAACGATCAACGGGAGAATCATGAGGTGGTAGTCAACCTACGCCTAACCAGCAAGTCGATGAACGGCCTAGTACTGGAATACCCTTCGCTTACTATCACCTACAATAGTTGGACCAAGTACCCGATTCGGCACCATTTGAACCTGAAGCTTGACTGGGTGAATATCAATCCGGCAGAGTTTCTGGAATACCCTGATGAGGATACGCTCGAACAATTGTGGGAAGAAGATGGGCTGAGCGAAGAGGAGAGGAGCCACATGAGAGAAGCCCTACAGCCTGAGCTTTCGCTTGCTAGAAGGATGATCTTCAAGAACGCCCCTTATGCAAACATCATGAAGATACGCAAGGAGGCATCTACATCCGAGAAGCGTTTTCGATCTCTCCATTGGGAAGGTGCAGATGGTCCATCCGATATAGAATGTAATGATGATGAAGATGATGATGATGATGCAGCGAATAGTGCTGGAGGGGAGGATTGCATCATCATCGGCAGCAGCTTCCACGACAACGGTTTCTTTCGGTTGGATCACAGCCTGGACCGGATGTTCCGCAGTCGTATCGGGTACATCAAGAGGGAATTGCTCCTTAATCTCAGAAATATCGCCATGTGCTGCGGTGGCGTGGCGGACGGCCTTCCCATCAATTTACCAGGCTACACCCTCCCATAAACTCCGGCCATTCGAGAGTGTGTCGTCCGCCTGGATTTCATCCAGGAGCAGGAACATGTCCTCTCCATCCGGGGATGGACTTGGGTCGGAGGTTCCTGGGCCGGGTTCTACTACTCCGCCACAGCTAGCAAGACGTACTTTTCGGCAATTCAGTGTCAGGACATCGTCGAGTTGTTCGGATCACATAGGGTAAGGATGAGCGGATGAGGTTCCTAACACACTATCAAATACCCGAATTTGCCATGCGGCTGTGGATTGATCTACCTCTGGAAATCCTGGAGAGGTACGATTGGATTGAGGTGTGGGATTGGGCTGAAGTTAGCGATGAAGAAGATCGCGTTCGTGCAGAGCGGATTGCTAACGTATTGTTTGTCTTCTATGTACCTCTCCAGGACCAATTGATTGCGGTGTGCCACCACAATGATTCGAGCGGCGATGCTAGAGGATGGCATTTCCAACGGTATCCTTTCCTGGGTAATGCGAACACTGTTAAGTGAGAAATGTAATGTGAAGAAAGATGATTGTTATTATTACTGTTTGAGGGAGGCGAGGACCTTAAGGGCCCGCGCCGTGGCAGGCAGATACTGTCAAGGTGGCTAGCATCGCAACAAAGGGATACATTGACGGGAATTAGTTAATCCCACCCCTAGAGTAGCTATTCTTCTCAGTGGATCCCAAAGACACCGACTTCGGTGCCTTTTTAGGCTAGTTAGACAGGTAACTCAATCAAGTCTCTCCTTACACATCATGCGGAACGTACTATAAGCTCAACAGATACAGAGTCAGTGGGCAAAGGTGCCCATTTCTGTATCACTGGGACGCCCTTATTATGAAGTACTGGTTATTACTTTTGCAGTGCGCAGCCGGCGCAACAGCGGGGGAGATTCATCAATCTCAAGCATATGATGGCAAAGAATGCTTGCTTTGGAAGCACATCCATGTTCTTATGGATACTAGCGACGAAAAACCACGGCTCCTTGCAACTATAACCTTAGAATTCTTCCAGGGACATGAGTAAGTTTCATCCCTTATCGAACAATCTTATATCACATTCTCCTAAATCCAAAATCCACGAATGAGTCCTCACCAACACAATTAACAATTGAATTGTTAACAGAAAAAATAGGTTATTGGGCATTTTGATCGTTAATTTATTTGAAATATAACCAAATTGACTTCCTTTAACTAATATTTAGAGAATCCCTTTGCTTCCTTAACCCCGAGACTATCCATCATAAACTCTTAATCGTCTTGCAGCATGATACCAACAGACTTGTTTTGCGTATAATTAGCGAGAGCAGCCTCGCCAAGCTCACGACCAATACCAGACTCCTTGAATCCACCGAATGGCAGTTGGTGGTGAAGCATGTTGTAGCCTGTGTGCACTGATTAGTGTGTTTTCTGAATTATTTTGAAGTTGTGTTGATGTAGTTGTGGTGTTGGTAGATACATGGATGGGTGTGGGGCAGTGGGTGATGGGAGATGAAGGATTGAAAGCGAACAGGGCTGATCTTTTAAGATTTGAGGAACAGGGAAGGATAAACTTACAGTTGACCCAGACGGTACCAGCCTTGAGGGTGTTGCTTACTCGGAGAGCGGTGTTAATGTTCTTGGTGTGGACAGCGGCGGCAAGACCGTAGTTGGTGTCGTGGGCGAGCTCGATAACCTCCTTCTCATCCTTGAACTTGGAGATGGCGCAGACAGGTCCGAAGATCTCCTCCTGCATGATCTTCATGTTGGGCTTGACATCAGCGAAGATGGTAGGCTTGATGAAGTAACCCTTGTTGCCGAGACGCTCACCACCGGTGACAACGGTGGCACCCTCATCCTTACCGGACTGGATGTAGCTCATGATACGGTCGTACTGGAGCTGAGAGACCTGGGGACCCTGGAAGGTCTCCTCATGGAAGGGGTCGCCGACCTTGTTCTCCTCAGCACGCTGCTTGAAGGAAGCGAGGAACTTATCGTAAATGCCCTCCTGGACGAAGATACGGGTACCGGCACAGCAGCACTGGCCGTGGTTGTAGTAGATACCGAAGTTGACCCAGTTGATAGCCTCATCAATGTCGGCGTCGTTAAAGACAATGTTGGGGGACTTGCCACCGAGCTCGAGGGTAACCTTCTTGAGGTTGGAGGCGGCAGCAGCCTTCATGATGGTTCGGCCAATGACGGTGGAACCAGTGAAGGCAATCTTGTCAACGTCCATGTGGGATGAGAGGGCGGCACCGGCAGTCTTGCCGTAACCAGAGACAAGGTTGAAGACACCAGGGGGGAAGCCAGCCTCCTCGACGAGCTTGGCGAAAACGAGGGCGGAGAGAGGGGTCTGCTCAGCAGTCTTCATGACAACGGTGTTACCAGTGGCCAGGGCAGGGCCAATCTTCCAGGCAAGCATGAGAAGAGGGAAGTTCCAGGGGATAATCTGACCACAAACACCGATCTGGGGAAGCTGGGGTTAGCGCCGGTAATGAAACGACCTTGAACATGGGGTGCAACTCACGGGCTCGGGGCGGGTGTAGTGGAACATGCCAGGGGCAATGTCAATGGTCTTGCCCTCAATCTTGTCGGCCCAACCTCCGTAGTATCGGATGCAGCCAACGACGGCACCAACATCGCCGCGGGCGTTGCTGATGGACTTTCCGTTGTCGAGAGACTCAACAGCAGAGAGGAGCTCCTTGTTCTTCTCAGCGAGGTCGGCGAGCTTGAGCATCAGGACGCTTCGCTCGTTGGGGGAGGTCTGTCTCCAGACGCCATCGAAAGCCTTTCGGGCGGCGGCGACGGCAAGATCAATATCCTTCTCGGTACCTTCGCAGACGGAGGTGATGACCTCCTCAGTAGAGGGGTTGATAACCTCAAACTTCTTCTTGTCAACACCCTCAACCCACTTGCCGTCGATGAAGCTATATCCGTGTTAGTAACTGCCAGTTGGGGTACACCTCGGGTGCATATCGGCGATGATGTGAACGTACAGGCCAATGGGCTGCTGGTAGGTACCAGTGATGGGGGTGGAGAGCTCGACGGTCAAAGCCATTGTGTCTGATGTGTGTGGTGGATGTGGATGTGGTAGGAGGCGAAATCGAATGGGTATCTTTGGGAGGGGGAATCAAGGCTGCTTTATAGAGATGAAAGATGAGAGATGAGTATGAAACTGGAGAGACAAAAAAAGCATTTGTGAGACGTCGGGAGCTGCGTATTTAATCTCGAAATCGACGCGGGGTTTACTTTGAGCGATTGGGGGGAGGACGGGAGGAAGGGATCCAAGGGGGGGGGTGGGTGAAAGAGGGAGAATGGGGTGGCTGCCCACCTTTCCCCGCAACTGTCTCGCCTCCCAAGGTACCGAAACCGCGTTCACCATGCAGGGTGTATGGGCGTCCGCGCCTTAGTGACCAATGTAGCTTTCTTGAGTCGTCGCAGCCAGTAAGTACGAATGTGTAGGTACTCCGGAGTATGGAGTAGGTATGGGGCGAGCGGGCGCAGCGTGTGTGGGCATTGGAGGAGGCATGGGGTATGGAGTCATGGAGCAATGGAGAGAGGACAATATCGAGCGCATCCGCATCGCATGGAGGGAAACGAAGGGATGGGGGGGATAAGCCTCGGAGGTCATGCCAGTACAGCGACTGCGGAGACCCATGAAGGACACAATGAGTTGCCTACAAGTGGGCGCCGGCATCAAAAGCAAGCAGGTCCTATGATTGGCAATGGAACAATATGTGAATCTACACGTACATTTTTCTCCCATTCGACGCCTCATTGCTACACGGCATACGGCAGAGTAGAGACCGACATACATGCAAAGTTCGTACCTACATACATACATGTGAAATATACGTACATTCGGCCTTCCTGTTTCGTTTATTTTCTCTTCTGCCTCTGATAGCCGGACTTCAAGTTCCATTTCCTCCCCTTGTCCCCGTGCTGCCAACTCCAGGACCACCCTGTTGACCCGGCGTATCTGGCTCCTCTGGGTAATTCAGATCCGCACCGTAACAGCGCTTTTACGCCATAGTTTGAATGCCTTAACCTGGCACTGGCTCGGGCTTCTTTTTTGGTGCGTCTCGGATGTTGCACGCCTCCACGCTCGAGTGGATGGAACGACGACGGCTCCGCGAATCACACTGCCGGGCCCGGAGCGGATGAGAATGAGGTTTCTGCAGCACCACCGCGGCTGCCAGCTTCCCCGCAACCGGTGGCCAATGATGGCGGGGAGCAGGCTACCTAGAAGTGGGCACGGATGGAGGGGTAACTTAGCAACTATTCAGCAATGGAACTTCAAGGATCTAGGAAGAGACGCCATCGCCTGGCCCCAAGACCAAGCAAGCAAGGCTCGCCGCCCAGCCTCATCCGCATCATGACTCTGCTCAAGGGTTCCCAGCGATTCCTCAAACAAGTCAAGCTACACTCAACTGGTTGTCCTCGCTCCAAAGGGGAGGATCGTGTGGAGTAATCGTTTCCTGACAAATCCTGCAGAGCCCCGGATCCGATCTAGGCACATGTCTACATTGCACCGCAGCGGAACCTAGATGGGACAAGCGACAATTACCGTTGCCCCTCACAATCCTTTGTAACAGTTGCGTCCGTTTGATGTATGTCTTGTTTGTTTGCTTGCTTCCCTGTCTGAAGGTGTGTGTGTCTGCCGTCTCATTACCCTGTCGACACCGTGTCGTCAATCGCACAGCGATCCTGTCCCTAGCCTTAACTACATTTTACCGGACCACATCTAAGTCCTCCGAACCACACCTCGGACTGAAGGCGAGGCAAGACTGGTATGGTTAATTTTCCCTTTTACGTATAGACGCCCGCTTTGACTCTGGACAGCTCAGAGAATCTCATCTCATCGACCAGCCATGGTCAAGCAGATCATCCGACCGTTGCCCAAAATGGGCATCAAACTATCCATCACTCGTCGGCTCTTATGGTCCCTCTCTCCTCCATGATCCATTCCTCCACCCCTGTTTTTTTTTTTTTTTCATTCTTCCACCCCTCCCCTCTTTTCGTATCTTAGTGTGTATGAACCATTTTGGTAATTCTTTGACAGTTTTGCGGTACTTCCGGAACCGCGCTTTATGCCTGGTGCCCCTCAAACATCGTCACGTCTACTTGATGGTGCATACTTCCGTACATCCTCTTCCCTAAGGGGGGGCGAGCCAAACCAATCCAAGGTTGAAAAGAGAGAGAGCGTGATTTGCCTTGAACTCCGATGCCCTTAATTCCGATTCCACCTGCCATGCCATGCCATCCTATCCCCTGCCGCCGTTGCCCAGCGCCACATTGTCCTATGCCCCCACAATGCTTAACGTCGTGCATCTATCTTGATTGCCTAGCGGCTGGGGTATGTAGAAGTCATGGGGAGGACGCCAAGGTGCTATGATACAGTAAAGAGCCATGTAGTTTCAGTCGGCGTCCAGACCATGGCCACACAAAATTGCCCCGGCCTAGGTTTGGAATGATAATGCACCCCTAGAGAGACCCTGATGCTCCATCCACCTGCATCGACTCTTTTGGTTCGTGCTCTCCAAACCAAGATGCTAATCCATGTGTATTAACGTTCTAGTCTTCTACGGCACTCGCTCTCTCGCTTTACCTTGTCCCGATGGTACCCCCACTGTAAGAGTCCTTCGTAATACTACTATAGAGCTCCACGTAGAGGTGGAAAAAAAAATTTGGAAAATTCACTGCGTGCTGCGAGCCTCGCTGTTTCTTTGGGGCGCTTTCTCGGCGTAATGGGTAGCGAGCTCATTGACCCCGCACTTGAAATCTGCAGTGCTCTATTCGGTAGGTACGTACCAGTCCATGACCAGGACTAACCCCAGACAATCCCACCCTCTTCAACCAAACCTCACAAGCCATGAGCCCAGGTTTGTCTCCAACACTTGCCGCCGGTCGTCCTAGTCTCCTGTCCCCGTGACTTTCCGACCCAGCTTTACCAGCTTCCTCTTGGCCGACACCCCGTGAAGGCAGGAAACTTTTTCGCGGACCCGCAGACTCGCTGGTCCATTGCGGCTCCGCTGCGTCTCCGTCCCGCCGGAGACGGCGGGGGGCATGCTCCACTCACTCTTCCATGGCGGCGTGCAGCATTGGGGCAAACGACTCCGTAAACTGCCCATCATGATGCTCATGATGCTGGGATCACTGTTCACTTATTGCCAGTCAATATCATGCCCATCTAAAGATCCATCCATCATTGGACATTGAATCTCAAATCTCCATCTGCTTCGCCCACTCCAGATGTGGAGTCCCCTTGTTCCTCTGCCGTACTCCAGAACTACGGTCCTCCGCAACCTGCGTCCGTTCTCCATCTTTTCGGTCCACCGGTGGACGAAGTGCCTGTATGGGACGTGATCAAGCGCTCTCCAAAAGTTTCCAGAGCCGCATTTTGTTGAGATTTGGAGACCATTTCGATGGAGTAGCCTTGATAAGGTTACAATTCGACGGCCCATCATTCCTGATTTGACTCCATCCCAACCGCATCCCCGCTGGATCATGGCAGGAGTCTACTTTGATACAGCACCTACAGCACGGACGCTACTCTGTCTGCTTACCCCACATCTCTGGGGGAAGGGAGACCAGGTGGCATGGCTTCACCTCGTCGTCCTCAGGAACCAATGCACGTAAGCCGGAGGGGGAGGATTGCTTGTTAGCGAACAACAAGACAACGGAGATCCGCTTCGGTATGCCACATGGCCTACTTGAGCCGTCCACCCCCCCGTGTCACGGATCCGTTCTGGATCTGTGTTGCCATAACCCTTGAGTTGGCCAACGACGGGCTGAAAAGCAACCCCTGCTTGATCCGGCGGCTCGATGGACTGATTTTATACGCACGTTGATTCAGCTGGAACTTGCGATGGCAGACAACGGGCACAATCTGAAGCCCTTCCTCTTTGCCCCGGATTCCCGCCCCAGACAGCCCGGGTTGCCCCCCTGAAAGCGCCGACCCCGGAATCTCATCCCCAGAATCTGTCCCCCAGATTCACCCCCAGGGCCTAGACCACAGGCTTTGGAGCCATTTGGTACCGTTGCCACCCTAAAAGCGCTCATCTGCTGATTTTCAAGCCGCCTGCGACTGACGTTTGGCTTTTTTCACCTGGTTAAACTCGTCCCAGAAACTCACTTGAGTTGAATTTATCATGCCTTTTCATGACCTGATTTCTGCAGTGACTCTATACGGACAGGGTTCGAAAATGAACCCGTCTTCAGTCCAAAGGCGTACCTAAGGTGCTACACATGGCAGTGGGCTTTCAATTGCCACCTTCAAGAGATACCGGGTAGGTAAAAACTACCAAAGGGGGGGTGTTGGTAGTTTGGATTGTCAAACATGCTGTTGCTCCTAAGGGATTTCGTGTCATTCACAGTGTATTCCAAGCGGGTAAAACACTCATCAGAGATGTTTTTGTTGTTAATGATTCGATATTTTCCATTATATACCTCAAGTTGAGTAATTCATTTGCTCCGGTCGCCTGGATGTTTAAGGATCATTAAGTGAGCTCCAAGATATCGGCCAGTGAGCACGGTTCTCAGGGAGGAAGGGATAAAGGGTAAGAAGGAAGAGACAACACTCACAACAATCGGCCCCATGTTTCTCAGAAATTAAATTAACCATCTTCCCTCGATCCTCGCACCAACAACTATCTCGAATCAAGATCTCATCCTACCCAACGTGATTCCCCCAACATTCCCTTTCACAGCTTCTCTCTCCCCTCACACAACGTGCCCTGACACTGGTCACAGTGAGTTACTATGGCAATTCTAGCCACATTCTAGGACTGTCGGTCTGCATTCGGGATCACTGGCTGGATTTCGGTAGAGTATTCTAGTTCAGAACAAGCTGAGAAAGGCTGCACCCGGCCCGTTAGCCTCATACTGCTGATCGAATCAAGGACCGGTCTGCAGTACGCCACCGAGACGAAATTCACCCCTGAATTTATCCTCAAACGGAATCATAACGTACTTTTGGCTCGTATTTACGTTGATGGGGTTCGATTCAAGGCGACACCCGGAATATGGACGCTCAGGTGCGCCGGGAGGGATATAAATCACCCTGGCTCAAAGTGAGGTGTGGTCCGCCTCACAAGTATGCAAGAGGGTTTCCTAGTAAACTTATTTCTATCCCTATTACCACTGGTATGAGTTACCGGACTTCCGTTTCAGAATACTCCTGACTGGATTCATATGTCAACGAAGACGACTCGTCGAGTCACAATCCCAAGGTCCTAAGGTCGTCAGGGACGATCAAGGTAGCCATCCGGACGGGTATATACTCTCATATTACGGAGATACGTCTCAGACAAGGACAGTCCGATATGAAGCAAAGCCTCGACATTCCCGAAAGGCTTCCGAGAGGTAGAACTTTCTCACATATATGATCATAGACATGTCTACGAAAGCCGCAAATCCCGCCTCCAATATTCACAGTTACCAGATTGTCCACGAGTTGCGACGTCGACTTTCCAGGGGGCGGTGCGATACTAACAATATGATATTTGAACATTCGACTTCCACTACCGGTCTCACAGTATGATCATTGGTCATGCTGAAGTAGTAGCAGACAATCTCCAGGTCTACTAGTTTGTTAGAGGCACTTCAGTGCGAAATGATCGTTTCTCGTTACACATCACCATTAACAACAGGGCTCCGAGGCGATGGACTGGACAATCTGCCTAAACAAAAAATCCGTCGCCTTGCGAGGGAGGGGAGAGTTGATATTGAGGCATGCTATGCCCTGCGTCCACTATTTTATTGCAACTGCCGCCGCTTGCTTGATCTCATTCAACATGGTATATTTAACAACTAACCATAACACCAGGTTGAGACCGAGAGCTCGCAGTCCATCAATCGAGAAATAAACTTCCCTCGTAGAAATTTTTGCCATAGGAAGTATGCGATGCTCGGGGGTAGCACACGAGCCATCGATCTTACCGAAATTTAGATGAAGGCTTCGGTGCAAGGGTTAATACATTAGGCACATGCAACGTGGGAAAAGGCGTGTGCTCCCTCAATCAACGGAAACTGCGGAGGCCGGTATGAAAAAAAATTTGAAAAAAATTGAAAAGAATCCAAGAAATATTGGTTAAGGGTATCTAGGATGAAGTGCAAAGAAGTCGAATAGGCCTATTTTTTTTAATGATTTCCTCCTTGTCACAATCTCTACGGTACTATTGTATTCGAGTCTAGTCCTTAACTAGCTGGGTGGTCGAAGCTCAAGCCGAGCTCCGGCCGCCACGAGGTACCTGCGGTCGGGCTGTCATTGGTGCACGTCAATCCCTGCCAAGACGCCAGCGTGAACCTCCTCCATCTCCTTTCAATATCCCCATGACGTTGCCTCTTAAACTTCCTTTATCGCCCTATTATATCGCCCCCGACTTGTCCATTCCTCACTTCCGCTTATCATCTCGTACACGAATACAACAATGACTTAGTGCGGAAATGCCACATCTGCCATTGCATAGACACCCCTTCTCCGCACGCGCTCGCTCTTAAGGGCCGTCGCCATGGCGCCCGACGCATCGAGCAACATCCGTGTCTTCATTCGCTGGCACGACCAGACCGTCTTCGCTGGTGAGGAAGTCAAGTGCACCATCACTTTCAAGAACGTCGCATCCGGACCGATCCAGGCGAAGCAACAACCCGGCCCAGAGCGCAGTCGTCTAGCCTCTCCACTGCGTCCCAAGTCCAACCTTGGCTTGACCCCGCCGTTGTCTGGCGTCTCGGGCAGGGGACATCGTCGCTCTGCTTTGTCGCTGAGCGTACCATCAAGTCGTACACATAGTCGATCAGGCTCAGTACAATGGCCTGCGCCATCGCCCGTTACGAGTGATCGCCCTCCAGTTTCTGGATCGGGCCATTCTCATAAGAGGTCCCTTTCCATCGTCTCGATCGGATCTACGAGCACGGTTGATGACTATCCGCATCGCAACGAACCTCCAACGCGACCGCAGCGGCCTAATCGCGGGCATGGACGTGCCTCGAGTTTACAAATTCTTCCTCGGCCTCAGAACCAAACACCCACCACGCCCCATTCGGGTATGTGACATATCCCTCTCCTTGGATCCCATGCTGACACTCGCAAAGCAACTTTCTCTCCTAGACTCTCTAGCTCCCCATTATTCCACTCATCTTATCCACCTCCCGATCGATTCGGTCGAATGTCTCGTCCTGGAACCGTACCCAACACCCCACGCATAGGCAATCAACGCAGGTCACCGAGGGCCTCACCAAATCCAATGCCGGAATTCCGATTCCCTGCGGCGGCTCCTTCCCCGACATCTGAAGTGCCCGAGGGTCAATCAAGGGTACCAAATGGGCAGATGCTCAGTCCCAGAATAGGACCGACAGATACAACCAACTTATCAATTCGTCCCAAGGACGCTGTTCCCATCATCAATGAGCAACCTGCCCCCGCTGCTCGTATCTTGGCAAGCTCTGGGATTCTGGGTGGTACACCTCGTAGTAGCGGGGAATTTTATTCTATGAGCAACAATTCATCAGAGACTCTGGTTTCGGAGTATGTAACCCAACCACCTGCGAGGGGGCAACCGCGGGCAGTCAGGCGGAGCTTGGGTCTGCCATCACAGCAATCAAGGGCACCAGAGTCATTAATGATGGGTTATGCTCAGCTGCAGGGATCATTCTCACTGGACGGATCCTTAGTCAGCCTCAGTCAGTTCGAACAGGTAAAAAAGAAAGCAATTGTGGGAGGCCAGGGTGGCGGTGTGGTCGGCGTGGAGAGTTCCAAACGCGACAGTGGTCTTCTACGTGGATTTGGCTGGGGAAGAATCAGTAGCTCCCTCGGAGACCTCCTTGGAGGGGGAGAGTTGAGTACAATCAAGGAGATGCGGGGAGTTGCCAACTCCAAGTCCATTCCCCTCCTAACTACGCCGCAATCAATCTTATTCGTGGACTTGCAGCTAGCACCAGGGGAGAGCCGCGTGTTTGATTATTCATTCCGACTTCCTAAAGGCCTACCTCCAACTCACCGCGGCAAAGCGGTCAAAATATCATACAGCTTAGTGGTGGGTACGCAGCGAGCCGGGGGCGCCAAAGAACAACAAGTTCGGTCGGTTGAGGTTCCCTTTCGAGTACTTGGAAGCGTTAACAATCATGGAGAAATCCTCGGTCATGACTTAATGAACCCATATGTACTCCTCCGAGACCTAGCTCAAGTCAAGAGCTACTCTCCTTCGGACACCGGGGGGCAGAAAACCAACGGAGTCAACGTTCGACCACCCACCATGAATGACTTCCTACTGTACGTGGATGATCTAGTCTCGAGACCACGGGATGAGAGTGGTAGCATCTTGCTCTCGCCAACGGATGGGTTGAATTCAAGGCGTCCCTCAGCGTTTGAGGAAGCATCTTCCACACAAGAATCCATTCATCTCGCCATCATGAGGAGCAATGTTACATCAGGTGGACAGCAAAGTCCAAACCGTTTCGAAATTGCGCGAAATGGACAGCGTGTAGGGGTCGTGATGCTTACACGGCCAGCTTACAGGCTGGGAGAGGCAGTCACAATGGCAGTGGATTTTACAGATGCCGACATTCCCTGTTACGCAATACATGCCACGCTAGAGACATCCGAGAAGGTCGACCCCTCGTTAGCGGTTCGGTCGGAGTCGAGCATCCACAGGGTGACGCGCAAAGTGCACGCTGCATCATCAGAGGCAACACTGTACTCCCGGCGGGTTGTCTTCAATCCCACGATTCCGATTACCGCAACGCCAGAGTTCGTGACGAGTGGAGTCAGCCTAGATTGGAAGATTCGCATTGAATTTGTGGTGCCTTCCCAAGGAGGCGAGGATTTGGAAAATGGAGAACGACCGGCAATTCATCCCCTACTCGAACAGATCTCGCAGGATGATAAAGGAGGACAGGTGCTTGTGGCAGTAGAAAATCTCTTGTGCGAAAGCTTCGAGATTGCAGTGCCTCTGCGTGTATATGGAGCAGTTGGAACAGGATTAGAACGACTGGAGCGGGATGAGGCTTCGGAAGAAGGTCTGCCAGTTTAAAGACACTAAGAAACCTAGCCAGCCTTTGGATATAGGGTAGTGAATGGCTTGAATTACCGAGAGTGGACAAATGAATGAGTGGTCAGTAGACTTAGCTAGGCGTATTGGTTTAGCAAATATTGATGGGATGAGCCTAGAGGCAGTTATAAATGACAGTCCTTTGTTGATGTAGTCAACCAGAGCCTGTCTTGTAAGCATACCATCGCGAAAGGGGACATTCACTATCATTTTCGGGAGTGATACAGTATAAGCGCCTAAAATTGATAAAAAGCCTAGGAAGGTACAGTACCCGCCCTAACGGCGATATCTAAGGTGAGATAATAGGAAGAAGGAATTGAAATCGAATAAGAGGTTGTGTTAGGGTTATTTACGATATAAATTGTCGTGATCGACTCGTGAGTAAGATCTAAGGGTAAGTTAAACATATGTCCCTGGGTTATATAGTTCTAGTATAACTCAGACCTGTTCTCTCTCCACCACTCAAGGCTGCTTGCTATCAGTGTGAGGTCTTTGGGAAGACAAGTCTGTGGCATGGGTACGCGTCGCGTCCCCTGAAGAAAGCGGGCATCCTTGAAGACGGACGATAAGTATTAACCAGGTCTCAGACTCAGTTTGAACCAATGTTGAGGCAGCGAAAAAGGGGAATTACGAACTGGGATGCGAAGTGACTGTCAGCCACGAGGCCTGAACCCGGACAAGGTGGGTGAGACAAAAAAGTTTAATGGGTACGCGGGCCACACCGGAAATTTCATAGTGAATTAAGTAGGGGCCTAACAGCACGCGGCCGGTGGATAGTAAATTGACAGGGCAGCGGGGAAATCCTCATTTCACGTTTGCCGCTCAACCAAAGGACATTGGCTGGGGGGAAAGACCTTGCCTTACTTGCCTTGGTAAGTTGGTTCAATTCACACTTGGCGGCGGCGCAGACATTGACAAGGCATGGGTTTGAAAGAACGGGCGATGGCGCTACTGGGGGTCGATGCCGGTGTGAGCAGAAGACGAGGATTAGAGTCTTGGACTCGAGACGAACAAGGGAATGTAGTTCAGGGTTTTGCTTTTTCTCGCTATGACCGGTGGACCTGTTGGTGATTGTGGTGATGAAGGGACCATCCGTGGCTGGATTGGTGTTCCAAGTTTTTTTTTTTTCGTGTCGTTCTTTTCGTGTCGGGGTTTGTTATGACTTAGTTATGTTGGGATTCGATGCTCTGCCAACCGTGTCTGGCAGTGAACGGCAGTGAGTGGTTGAAGCGGGTTTGCGGCTGGCTCGACAACGGGAGAGACGTCCATCTGACATCTGACATCTGATGTGCGGGAAGGGCCGGGGACAAATAATAACACCAGAGTAACGTACAGAGTAGCTTACCAACCTATAGGAAAAGAAACCAGCAGTTTCAAGACTGGGAGAGAACCAGAGCCAAGGGTTTCCCTTGACGACCCCCTATCTGAAATAGTATCACATCGTAGATATTGAGGCACGGCAAGACGACCCGACCTTAAAGGAGGCGGGAGGAGGCGCCAGGACTGTGGGACGATGGGCCGGGGGGGAATGATAGGGCCCCCTGCTGTGATGACTTGAGTTAATAATGAGTCTCGGAGAGAAAGAAGAGACAGCAGCGTCGTCACAGCACCAAGTAATTACTGTATCACACAAGTCGCCTCTCCTTCGTTGCGAATGCGGTCCTCTAGGGGCACCCGACTCACGCTCCCCCCTCAGCCCACCTCCGGTACGGGTTAGGGGACGATTGGTGACCACTAAAAGACCGCTGAAGACCACCGTCGACGACCCGCCGAGGATGGCTCTAAACCGATTGAGGGCGTCATTGGGCCCACCAAAGGCCCAAGCTTGCAGGCCCCCCGGGAAACCATCATGGGTGGGACGGGCAGGGACCAAAACAAAGCCTGGGTTCTCTTGTTGGTGGCTGACCGGGGGGCGAGCTATTACGATACGTACTGTAGCTAATGGCCAGGCCGGCCGGGAGTGGGTTAATCAGCTTTTCCCGCCTGTGGTTTTTCTTCGACAGTAATGTATGCTCACCATCACCATCACCCTCACCATCATCATTTTGCTGCTGTTGCTGCTCTTTCACCGATACAATTGTCGCTCGTTTCACCATTTACTTCATGTCGTTGTGCGCATTCCCATGCTCTTGCCCTGTTGAACATTATAGTTAACTCTTCCTTAGCTTTTAGCTTTTTCAAACACCCGCCCACAGCCTGCAGCAGCTCCCACTTACACCGCCCTACCTCCACACACGCAAGCAGCATCCCGCATCCGGCGCCGACTCCGCATACACAAGGACGAAAAAAAAAACACAACAAACTCTCCCTGTGCTGCCTTTGCATATACCATTATTCCGCCTCCACAGCTTCTTCTACCACTACCTTTCTTTACCGCACATGTCAGGCAATTAACTCGACAGTCGCTTTTCCCCCACTCCGACATCCATCTTCCCTAACCAGGTGTCAATGGCGGCAACATGGCGGCGACTCCCTCCAACAGCCGACTCAAGTTCACACCGTCCAACTCTCCTTTCCTCTCTCGCCCTTCCCGTTCTTCTAGGTCTCCCATGCGCGGTCGTTCGTACTATGACTCGTCCAAATTATCTCTGAAGCGTGTAATTGGGACCACCTGCTGTTCCCCAACCGGCTTCGATACCGTCAATTCCTCCTTCGCATACATCGCCGGCGGTGCTGTCGTCGTAGTTGACGTTGCTGGCGAGCACCATTCTCAACGTTTTTACCGAGCTCGACCGACCGCTGTTCCTCTATACTCCGTTGCTTTTCAGAATGCTCCTTCAACACCTAATGCTACTCCCAAGGCCAACGACAGCCGAGGCCGCGTAGCCCCGAGCTTTAGGGACTCACCCCACAACCAGCCAGACTGGGCCGATTCCCCGGGGAGCAGGACTTGGACGAGTCGCGAAAGAATTAAAGCAGCTACTTGTGTGGCATTGAGTCGATGTGGGAAGTATTTGGCCGTGGGCGAGACTGGGTATGCTCCCCGCGTCCTGGTTTTTAGTCTGCAGGACTCTTCTTCGGATACACCCCTTGCTTGCATTAGTGAACACGCCTTTGGTGTGAAAGCTGTAGCTTGGTCCTCAGATACCAGGTATTTGGCATCTCTGGGCTCCGCCAACGATGGGTTCCTTTATGTCTGGAAAATCGACCCACGTAATGGATCGGCCAGGCTCTTTCAACAAAATCGCTGCACATCCTATATCAAGGACATGGTTTGGATGGGCCATTACCTCATTACTCTAGGGGTTCGGCATGCCAAGATGTGGAGGGTCGAGGAGGGATCGGCCATCTCTCCTACTAAAGCAAAATTCATCAACGACCAACTTTCTTCTACTCCTCCCTCCCAGAGAGCCCTGCCAGGACGGAATATTCTATTGGGCTCCCTTCTGGAGGCAACTTTTAGTTGCGCTGCCGTTGTCAATAACAAGAATCTCATAATTTGCTCAGAAACGGGCGATATTTGTATTCTGGACGATGACGACAGGCAGATGAAAATGCTCAAAGTTTTGAGCTTGAATTTCCACATCACGAGCATTACCATCAGAGACAACGTTGCCTACGTCGCTGGCAAGGGCGGCCACTTTGCGACTTTGGATGTGGAAGCCGTCTTGAATTGCCGGGCGGCATGTGTGCTGGACACGACTGAGTCCTCCAACGGACTCGTCGCTCTGGGCTTCTTGACGGATAAATTGGTGACTATTGACTCGAGACAGTCAATTGACATCTGGAAATCTGATCATATTCCCGGCAAGGATACTGAGGCGGTTGCCACAATTCCTATTCCGGGCCATGGTGATCCTGTGACCGGCATTCAGGTTCTTCAAAAACCAAATGAATTAGATGCCTCGTTCTTGACATGGACAGTTTCAGGAAATGTTACATTTTGGAGTCTCGATGGATCAGTCAAGGCTTCTGTCAATGTTCCTATTGAAATCAACGAACCGGAAAACGAGTTGGATCCAATGAACCAACTCACCTATGCGCGTACCACCGCTGACGGCAAACTTCTTGTTGCCGCAGATCGGCTTGGCGTTTTGAGGGTCACTGATATTATCACAAAGGAATCCTTGCTGGATATCAAGGCTCATTCCGCGGACTGTCGTTACGTTAGCGTCTACGAAAACGAGTCCAAGTTTTTGATGGCATCATGTGGCCGGGATCGCACAACACAGTTATTTCACCGAACCGAGGGCGGTTCTATTGAGCACTTTCAAACACTCGAATTCGCCGCGAAGGTGGTTCAAGTGCTTATCCCGTCAGACGACAAAGTTCTGACTTGCTCATTTGATCGGACACTTCAAATCCATGATCTCATTACGAGAGAAGGCGAGCCAGATGCTATCGCCGCCATTCCTTCACGAGTCATCTCATTAAAAGCATCACCTGCATCTATGGTCATCGGGCCAGACGAAAAAACAGTATTCGTTTCACTTTTAGATCGGTCTATTTGTCAATACGATCTCAACACAGGAAGACAGCTTTCTTTTTTCAAGTGTATGGATGAGGGCGGATCTGAGTCTGCCGTCCTCGATTCACTGACTATTGGTCATTGGTTACCCAAGGACCAGGATTTTCTACTGGGTTTGTCCAATACGGACAAGTCGATTCGATTATATGACGCCCAATCAGGCGGTTTTCTGGATCGGGAATGGGGTCATACGGAGGCCATCAACGGAGTGTGTTTAGTTGAGGATGAAGACGGAAGCCGCAAAGTTGTTAGCGTTGGTTCTGACGGAACCATGATGATTTGGGTGTTAGATCTCAGCGACCCTCTGCCGGGGTCAATGAGTAGGGATCCGTCGCCGGTAAAAGACGGGATTTCTAGCAGACCTCCTCTACGAAAAGTGCTCTCCAAAGCTGAGCTGGCGGAGTTTCAACGTCCGTCACCAGCATCAGGCCGAAGATCACCACCGAGAACTCTGCAGCGTCGTACGTCTCGTTTCAATCTTGCCGCCAGCGCAATGAAGACACCTACGAGTACATTCCCAACGAGCCCCAGCTGCAGCACCATTATAGGGGATACACCGTCACGGCGACCGTCAGCGGACAGTCGGGCAACTAGTCCTCCCGTCAGCCCAAAATCGAGAATCACCCGGAGACCATCCCTTCCGGCTCTCGGAGCTAGCGCTCGTAGGAAGACGTCTTCCTCTAACTTACGTGGCTTTGGCTCATTGAACATGGCCACCGAGCAGACATGTCGGCAGCTCAGGGCCTACAGAAAGAAGCTTGCTTCTGCAGAGCCCATCGGCCAAGAAGTTCTGTCTGAACTGGATCAGGAGTTGCGCCTTACGGCAGCGGCTCTCGGCGACCGAGCTATTCGAAGTAAAGCAATGAACGAAACGGTGTTGAGTGGGCTACTCGACCAGTACTCAGAGAGGCTGGTGACATTATTAGACGAGAAGCTACGTCTTACTCATTCGCGAGAACGAGACGGAGATAGCCCCGACGAAGCAGGATCGGGAAGTGCAGATGGGGATTCGAGTTCACTATCCCCCTAGTGTAATTTCGTCGCGTGTGCTATCACCATACTATTTTTTACTTGGGTCATCTGGTTTCTGGCGTTCGTGGGCTTATACAGTTTTCCTTTTTGTTGGGTTGGGAGTCCATAGGACAGGAGCCGAGCGAGGGGCACATCCCATAGCTGCGATCCATCATGATACCACTGGGTTTGGAGTTTGATTTGGGCACTTTAGATTTAGCCGGATAGGATTCAGTTCACTAAAGCAAGAACATTGATCTTGCATTGAATCAATTGATCAATAGACCTTAACTGTTATCCTTTGTTGGTAATGTTCATATCTATGTAGCCATGGCATAAGATTTGATGGAATTCTTTGTAAAGCATGAGAGGGTTAGCTTGTCATACGAGATGATAACGGGTTGACGCTCAGGGGCCTCACGTGACTTTCCTGGCCTTAGCGTGGATTGCGGCTCTGGCCGGCTGAGAACCAATTTTCTTCCCTGCATCATCGAAATTTTTGTTCTTTGCCTGCTCACGCTCCATTTCCGGCCACTGACGTCACGTGACATCTGGACAGACGATCGTGATCCTTCGAAGAAAAAAAAACACACAGCCGTGCGTATCACGAAGGAGGCCCTGAAACGCTATCTGCACCCGATGATAGACCTCGAGGTCGCCAGTACTGGATCTGGAGTCATCGTCTAAAGGTTGCCTGTATGTTTAACAGTCTTCCCACGCGTGCGCATGTTTGTAGCTGGCTTGATGATGTCTAACTTGTTTCATTTCAATAGACCGTGGCGCCTGTTCATCTTTTAGCGAGACGTGAAGGCCCCTTGGAAAACTGGCGTGGTGGATCGCGGGGCATGAATCAACCGACCGTCTATACGCCCCTCGAGTCGCTGTTCCTATTCCAGTCGTTGCTGACCCATGGTGTCGACAACGGGGCCTTCGTCGACATCTCGGAGCTACTTATCAACAACACTCTTATTAAAGACGACAGCACATATGATCCCACACGACTGAAACCGGATGCGCTGCGGCAGTTGTTCCTTACCCTGCTACGAGATGAATTGAACGACGAGAGAGAGCGGGTGGATGCGCCTGATGGGACGACTGGGTCGCCTGGGTCTAAGAAGAGGAAACTTGGGAGTCCACCACTGCCCACACTGAAGGACATATACGAAAATGCCGAAAAGGTTCCTTTACTGGTTGAGCGACTTTACGCGCGATATCGCGATAATATTGTGACGCAGATTCGGGAGGACGAACGACGATTTTCTAAGGTGCAAGGCGAAATTCAGCTGCTCGAGCGGACGGAGAGGGAGCGACGCGCCAGGGCCGCTAGCCAGAATGGAACACCAGTTCTTGCACCACGAGAAGTGAAGCCTGCGATTACGTCTACCGGGCCTGCGCCCAACACGGCAGCGACGCCCGGAGGCATTCGCAGACCTAAAACAATACCTACACCTGTAATACCACCCAAACACCCGACTATCCATAGCCCGTCGCCAGCCGTCGCACCCCCGAGTCACTTATCAGCTGGAACAACGCCAATACGTCCATCTCCATCCCCAAAGCCTCCTAATGGGACTGGTTCCGTGTTGCAAGCACCAGTTGGATTGCCGCAGACTGTACCTCGCCCTCTACAGCCCCCGTCGCAAGCTCCTAAGCAGGCCATATCTTCTAAGCCGGAGGTTGGGATCAAGCCCAAAGATGCTCCTGCGACACCTCAAGCTGCTACTCCTGTGGGATCTGCTTTAAAGTGGGAGAAGCCATACCAGCCTCCTCACGCTCAGACACCTCCACCTCGACAACTCCAGTCTCCCGTCCAAGCCCAGACCACCCCATCAGGACCACAGCAAGCACAACAGCAACAGCAGCAACAGCAGCAACAGCAGCAACATCATCAACAACAACAACAGCAACAACAACAGCAACAACAACAACAGCAACAACAACAGCAGCAGCTACAACAGCAACAGCTACAACAGCAACAGCTACAACAACAGCAACAGCCGCAGCAACAGCCACAGCCACAGCAACAGCCGCAGAAACAGCCACAGCAACAGCAACAGCAACAGCCGCAGAAACAGCCACAGCAACAGCAACAGCAGCAGCAGCAGCAGCAACAACAACGGCAGCAGCCACAGCCACAGCAACAGCAGCAACCGAAGCAGCAGCAACAGCAGCAACAAAAGCCGTGGTACCCTCAAATTACGCCTCAACCACCTCACCAGGCTCCCGGACGGCAGACTCATCCTCACCCACCGCAGCAAGCTCAACAGCAGCATCCCCCTCGTCCTCAGCAATCACCACACCCACATCTTTCGCAACCCACTCAACAACATCCACAGCAACCCCTGCAACCCCAGCAACAGGCCCTACCCTCCCAGCCTCAGCCTCCCCAACACCCTCAACAAGTTCAACCACGTCCTCCGCCTGGCAAGCCCGTTCTTGTTCCTCCCCAGACAACTGGTCAGCTGGCTCCACCTTTACAGCCGGCACGGCTCCGACCAACAGGAGATGCTTCCAGTATCCAGGCGCCCCAGGCTCGTCCTCCATCTACGACACCAGTGCCACCACCTCCAATTCGCTCAATTCAAGCACCACACGGACAGGCTCAGCAGGCTCCTAGGCCGATTGCATCAGCTACACCGGCACCACCTGCCGGAACAACTGGCTCTATCGCACCCCCTCAGCAGCGCTGGCCACAGATCCATCAGCAACAACAAGGACAGGCAGCATCTCAAGCCTCATCTCCTGCTCCCCCTGCTTCGCAAAAAGACAAAGCTTATACTTCGCCTTACGTTGCTCAGCCTCCGCGACCTGCAATCCCCGAGCATGTTATCCGACAAGCGATCAACACGCCTACCAAGAGACTTGGTACTCCGTCGGCCCCGCAAACCCCAATATCGGCAACACCTACACACCTCACACATGGGTTTGGAACACGGTGGGCGTCTCAATCAACACCCTCCACCCCAAAGCCACTCAGTGCAGAACCCGAGAGTCCCGCTTTTGAGCCGATGAGTCCACCCCAGCAACCAGCTACCCTACCTAGCTCTGCTGCTTCCACGCCTCGGCCACCCAAGAAGCAGACGTCGAAGCAGGCTCTTAAACCAGAACCCAATGTCGCTAAGCCAATTCGCGGTCGATCGGCCCGAAGTGGCCAGAAAGGTCGCGGTGTTAGTGCCACTCCTTCTCTCCCTAGGACCAGACGAAGCCAGTCTGTCATGTCTCATACTGAAGAGCCTATTGCGGAGTCATTCGAGGTTCCTCCTAAAATCAAGAATGAGTTCGCTACTCCAAGACCCACGGAGGATACGGGCGATACGACCGCGGATGAGAGTGTCCCTGGTCGACCTCAGATTGTGACACCTAGCAGTGTGTATTCACGTCTGAACAAGCGCAAGAGGCAGGAAACTCCTTCGGAATGCCCGCTACCAGCTACGCAGGTATTGTGGACGCGTGGGTTCACCAAGGTATCATCGTCTGCTCTTGATCAGATCTCAAGCCATCGAGATGCCAATATGTTCGCAACTGCGCTCCGTGAGAAGGATGCCCCCAATTACCGCCAGATTGTTTTGCAACCACAGGATATAACCTCCATCCGTTCTGCCATCAAGCATGGCAACAAGGCTGCGGTCCAAGCTGCGGCGAGTCTTTCTGGGGGAGATCCAGGCACTGCTCATGTTTGGCTACCTTTATCTGAAGAACTTGTCCCACCTAAAGGCATAATTAACAGCGCTCAACTCGAGCGTGAACTTGTCCATATGTTCTGTAATGCCATCATGTACAACCCTGACCCCGACCGCGGCCCTGGCCCTGCATTTATGAAACGCTCCCAGGATGAGGAAGAGGAGATTGTTGGATACCGACTCGATGAGAATGGCGTTGTGAAGAATACACGCAGTATGTTTGTTGAGGTCGAAAAGCTCCTGGGTGACTTACGGAGTGCCGAGAAAGAGCGCAGTGCCCCTCCACCATCTACCACTCGTCCCGCCAGTGTAGCAACTCCAGCTGAGGATACTGCTGAGGATGATGATGAAGCTACTGGAGAGCGCGAGACTGGAGCTGGGACAGCTAAGCGGAGACGTGTGGGTAGGGGTTGACAGATTTGCAAGCACGCAAGTGACCTTGGATGGCTCTTTGAACGCTGCAAGACAATTGCAGTCTGTACTTTTGAATGTGTATAGCGTTATAAATGCTCCCTGTTAATTACAACCTTTCGCTAGCTCTGCATTTGAGCCACACGCAATGCGTTGGCATCTATTGCTTTGATGTCTTATATCCGCTGAGAAACACCTACACAATATATAACCATGAAAGCAAGAGCATTATGCTTTATTCCCAACCCATGAACGCCATGCCTAATATGTGTCGCTACGGCTAGTGCCCGTGGACCGTCTCAAAGCTCACGGAATAATCACTGCGTCTCACAAACTTTATGCCCACCCTGCGATGTGCTTGACCGGTTACTATGCCCGCCCTTCTTATGGTCAATATCATCGTCCGCCGGCTGTTTACGAGGCCAGTCTGGACATATGTCAATATTCTCCCTAGGGAACCACCACTCGAGAAAGAGAAAGAAAAGGTAATCAACAACGACGACAAGGCAGAAAAGTTTGCCCGCCCAGATACCACAACCGTAGTACCTCTTCAGGCGGTCTATTAAAGTGAAGTTGCGGATCCTACTGCCGTTGTAGCCGCCGGGATCGGTGCCATAGAACTCATCCTCTGGGGTGGCACCGCAGATGCCGTCGTAGACTCGCTCAGTGCGGAGAGCGACATTTTGCCATGAGTACATCTTCTTGACCTGGTCATGGAACTTTTCGGTGCGAATCTTGCCGGCGCGCATAGCGGTGATGGCTTTGCAGGTGGCGATGACCACGTCGTCTTCTTCCGGCTTGGCAAAGGTTGTCATATGAGAGGGGAGGACTTCAGGGATGCCGCCGACCTGGGTGCAGACAACGTAAAGACCACAGCTGGCAGCTTCAACGATGACGGTGCCGAAAGCCTCGGTTAGGGAGGGATGGAGATAGATGTGGCCGCGGATCATTACGTCGCGGACTTCTTCGTGTCGAACAGGGCCGAGCATCTCAACGCGGTCCTGTAACACGTTGGTTTCAATCATCTGCTCGAGGTCGATAGCTTTGGGCCCAGAGCCGGCGACGATGAAGCGTGTGTTGGGGTGGTTCTCAAGTACCCGTGGAATGGCGGCAATGAGAAGATCGGTACCTTTGTTGTAGAAAAGGCGGGAGATGACGACGATAGTGATCATGTCGTGGGGACCTAGGCGTTGCGGAGGGGGGTAAGGCGAGGATGTGTCGGGGCCAAAATTCGGCCCCTGGGGAGAGGTGGCAGGATAGTCGCGGGGACGAAAATTGTCCGCGACTACAGCATTGGGTATAACAGAAACCATTAGGGGGTCAAGAGATGCCCGTAGCACTGTGTTTTCCTTGCTGGGGGGGATGGTCAGAACAAAAGCGACAGAAATTGGGCATCAGACTTACCATGTATGGCTCACACAGATACTGTGGTCCACGTCGCTGAGAATGAACTTCAAGAGCTTGTTCGTAAGGATACTGGCGGCATCCGCAAACCCAAAGAGCGAATGGTCTGTAAAAACGGTCCGCAAGCCCATGGTTCGGCCATGCAAGATGGCCTCATGGCAGAGACTGCTGAGACTTCCATGGCCGTGAACGATCTCAATGCGCTCGCGGATGAAGATGTTTCGAAGAATTGGAAAGCAGGATAGTACTGTGGGAAACGTGGCGGAACGGTAGATGACAAAGAAAGGGACATGGTAGACCTTGAGGCCGTTGGTGAGATAGCGGACTCCTTTGCGGTCGTCGTAGGCGTGGGTGATGATAATGACCTTGTGGCCGCGGTCGATGAGTTTGGTGGAGAGCTGGTAGATGTGCGATTCGATTCCTCCTGGTTGTGGAAAGAAGAAGTCACTAACCATGGCAATGTTGTATGTACGACGCGTCATCGTGGCGGCGCTGATGAAGTTGTGGATGGAGTTGTGAGGGCTTCCTTCATGACTGAAAGGGGGGTCTTTTCCTTAGTTCGCCAATGTGGTCATCCAGCACTTGCCGGGACTGAGGCTTCTGAAAGTCCTTGATGACACTTGGCTCGGAGAGATGTTTGTGGGGATATCTTCGGATCGTCTCATGACGCATCTCATCGCAATCTCATCGTAGACATGGATTCCACGTGTAAGTACTTCGTATTCACGGGTAAGAACAAGTGGACCCTGCGTCAAGGTGGTTAACAATATTTTGGCGGTCGGTTGCGGCAGAATCGCGATAAGATCTCAAGCCGCCTAATTTTTGGGCAGAATGTTGATGAAGCTTTGAATGCCCCTCCACCACGACAGGAAATCCTTTTCGACCTTGCAGGGGGGAATACTTTCTTTTGTCTTGGAAACAATGGGTTTGAAATCCGGTTCTCGACAAAAAGGCCTGGAGACGCCATCTTCCACAGACGCCTCACCAGCGGACAATGGCATTCGCTCACACGCCTCGAGTTCGAAGCAGGAAAACGAGATCCAGCACTCCGGCGACGAACCGGCTCTCTCCAAGCCAAAACGAAAACGAGATGTAGAAGAGGAGGCACGCGACTCTCCCGAACCAAACAAGAAGTCAAAAACTTCAAGGACTTCTGATGTGCAAGAGACACTCGCTGTTGGGCAGGATGAAGGACCTAATGCGGCGGAAGAAAAGAAGAAGCGGAAGAAAACCAGAAGAGGGAAAAAGAGGACAGATACGGTGACTACCGAGGAGGCAGCCGATCCCGAATTGGAGTCTGCGCCAGCTCTGGAGCTAGAGGACCGGACGAACGATCATGTCGAACAGGAGAAAGAAGTAAGGGTCAGCAAGAAAGAGAGGAAGGAAGAGAAAGAGAAGAAAAAGAAAAAGAAGGATAATAACAAAGACGAAGAACCACAAGTCGAAGCTGAGAATGAAGATGAGTCGATGGTGGACACTGCAGATCCTGTGGAAGCCTCAACAGAGCCCACGGAGACGCTACGAGAATCGGAAGGAAAGGCGAAGAGACGAGAGAAAAAGAAAAAACAGCGAGAACCTGAACTGACCGAAGAGGACGGTGAGGACGACGGGATTGCGAAACGACACAAAGCAGTCCTCGAGCGCAAAACCAAGTCGCTAAAGATTGCGAGTGAGTTGATCCAGGACGATTCGGGGGATGATGACCTCGGAGAATTGCATGGCCTCGAGCCTCTTCCCCAACCTGAGCCAATTTCCATCACTGCATCCAGGCCAGCATACGAGACCTTGCCGCCTTGGCTAGCAGAACCAGTTCGCGTTTCACAGGATACTCGTTGCCCCTTTGAAGAGCTTGGGGTCCTGCCCAAAGCAGCCCGCGTCTTGGAGGAGAAGGGTTTCAAAGAGGCATTTGCGGTACAGACCGCGGCGATTCCAGCATTGTTGCCCTCCAGCAAACTCCAACCCGGAGATGTTTTAGTGTCAGCGGCAACGGGATCTGGAAAGACCCTGGCTTATGCTCTTCCTATTACGCGAGATATTAGCGAAGGAGCAGTGACAAGACTGCGAGCCCTTGTGGTGCTCCCCACCCGCGAACTCGTCAGGCAAGCACAGGAAGCATTTGAACTCTGCGCTAAGGCATATGAAGGCGGTTTCCGCAAGAGAGTGAGGATTGGTATCTCAGTCGGCAGTCAGTCCCTCAAAAGCGAGCAAGAGAACTTCATGGAGCAGGAGTTACGATACGACCCCCCACTCTACAGGAAGCTCAGCGAGGAGTACAGATCGCGGATGCAAGAGGGAGCTGGCTTTACTATGTCTGATGCTATACTGGACCCAGATTCAGACGAGGCAAAATCCAAATTCAGCCACCTGGATGGCTATGTGTTTGACCACACTTCAAAGATCGATGTACTCATCTGCACTCCAGGCCGTCTTGTCGAACACATGGAGCAGACACCCGGCTTCAGCCTTGACTACGTGAGGTGGCTCGTAGTGGATGAAGCCGACAAACTGCTTGCCCAGAGCTTCCAGGGCTGGCTTGATCTTGTTATGGACAAGTTTCGTTCCGATAAGGGCACCGCGCGGGACTTTTTAGAAATGAATTACTCTGGCGTTCGCAAAGTCATTCTCAGTGCGACGCTAACACGAGATCTCAGTCTCCTCAACCAACTGGCCTTGAGACGACCGCGACTGATTGTGCTGGAGAATGAAAGTGACACGCAGATTGCGGAGCACTCTCTACCTGTACTGCTAAAGGAGCATGCCATTCGAGTTCACAATACCAGCCTCAAGCCTCTCTATTTGCTGGAGCTGCTTCAAGGTCAGCATATGCTGGCCGCCAGCCCAAACAAAGACACGGCTCCTACCAAGCCAGAAGAATCATCAGACTCAGACTCCAGTTCTGGCTCTAGCTCAGACTCTGATACTAGTTCAGATTCCAGTTCAGATACGAGCACCGACTCCGACTCAGATTCAGATTCAGATTCAGACTCAAGCTCTGCATCGCCAGCACGCTCGCGAAAGTCCAATATTCCCGTCTCCCTAATCTTCACTAAGTCCAACGAGGCTGCCCTTCGTCTTTCACGTCTCCTGGCGTTGCTGGATCCTTCACTGGAACCACACATGGATACTCTCACCTCTACTACTCCAACACACATCCGCCGCAAAACTCTTCGGGCGTTCACCGCTCCCTCATCGCAATTGCGACTGCTTATCGCCTCTGACCTCGTGGCTCGAGGTATTGACCTGCCTAAGCTTGATCACGTTATCAATTATGACCTACCCCCTAGCGTGGCAGGCTATGTCCACCGTGTTGGTCGTACTGCCCGAGCCGGGAGATCTGGATGCGCTTGGACTCTAGTCGGTGATGACGAGAGTGGTTGGTTCTGGGGCAAGATTGCCAAGGGAACTGGGGTTAGGAGAGCACAGAAGGTTGAAAGAACGAGGATCGAAGAGATAGATGAGGAGCGCGTACAAAATTATGAAGCTGCTTTGGAAAAGCTGGGCAAGGAAGCTAGACGGTAAAATTGGGAGAGACTATCGGAGAGATATAGACACATGCCTGCGATTATCACATAGCCATGAATGAATTCGGCCTCCTCGCCATTGATCCTCTTACAAGTCTCCCGACCCAAGGAGCACTGATTATCTATCCGTAGGTGCCGCCTCGTACATTTCATAGGTGAACACGTCTCACAGTTCGCTATGAATGCCCCGCATTGCGTGCAGGAATGCTGCTGCGAGTGAAGCCGTTCGATTTGCTGTTCGCATTTCAACGTGGGGGGCTGAGCTGTGCCTCTGCCCAGTCGGATCTCATGTCCATCATTGGGGTGGTTCGCGAACCATTCCCTCCGCCTCGCCCTTCACTTCGGCTGACTGATCAGTCTATTTCATGCCCTCCACGGAAGAGATCGGATCACGGGCGCAGAAGAATGCCTTGGATTTGACGTGTACAGACAAGTTATACAGCAGCCCACACCCACCACGGCCGCCTCGTGGAGGCCAATATTACAGTACATACAGTACTTAGCACCCCAACTTGTCCATCATTGGGCTTATTCGCAATGGAGCAGACATCCGCAATGGGAGGAAGAGGGGTCTGCGCATTTGCGCATTTGCACTCTTCGTCGCTCCGTCGATGAGTTGGCTTGCATCCATGGGTAGTACTTATCTGCTTCTCGTCCCAGCTTTGCTCAGGGATCCCTTCCCCTCTCGAGGTTCTTAAACCTCAGGAATCGCACCTTTACGAACCATTGACTTTCCAATATTGAACACTATCGAGAACGGCCACAACTACCGGTGTCGAGTTGAAAAATGAGCCCAACATCGACCACTAGCTCTCCTAAGTGCTTTTGGTAGCGAGAATGCCCTCGGTTCGAGACAAAGCGAGTCAATTTTCTCTCCATCGCCACCAAAGCCGTCTGTATTCAGCACTATTCAAGAGCACACGAAACCCGAAATCTTTCGGCAAGTGGTTCACAAAGGCGCCTCGCCGTTTCGATATCCTTCTCAAGAACCGTCGTCTGGGCTGCCCGGATTCGGATATGCCTCGGGTCGGGGAAGAGCAGGTCTTCGTCACAAAAGAGATAGCCTCACCTCGATCACCCAACCGTACACCACCCAGAAACTCAATTGAAGTGAGTATCAGCGTTATGAGATCCATGATACGTCCTGGAGGTGCTTACCAAGTTGCCTAGAGAACTCTTACCCGAGACCCTGCTCGACCACGGCTTAAAGGGGACGCGGAGGAGCGCGGCCAGGACCGCCCAGGTTCTTCAGCCTCCAAGTGAGTTTCTTACCCGCTCGAAGTTCTTCTCCTGACTCTTGGGTAGTAGAAGTGGCCAGGCAAACCGTCACTCGCGGGCCACCAACAGTTCCAGCACCCTCAACGTGTCTCGATCTTCAAAGGAAGGAGGGCGAGCCGCCGCGACAAACAAATCCGACGTAAAGCTCTCGGCAGCGTCGGCGGCATCCCTTGACCACCATATTAACAGGCAACTGCGTCATCGCAAGAAGATAATCGTAGAATCGTTGATGGAGACTATTGTGGAATATATTGAGAAGAAGCTAGATACACTTGAAGAGGGCTGTGATGGTGGAAAGGCGCCATCACAACCTTCTTCAAGTGCATTCAGATCAGGTAACAGACCTTCTCAAGCCGCTGGGCAGAAGAGGCACCATCGTCGCGAAGAAGGAGATGAGGATAACAGCAACGATGATGATGATAATGGCTCCAGGAAGAACCATTATAAGAAGAAGACGAAAAAGATTTGCGACGATACGCGACAAAAGTTTGCCTGTCCGTATTATAAACACGATCCCAAAAAATTCAAGAATCACCGGACGTGTCTAGGTCCAGGCTGGACCGAGGTACACAGAGTAAAGTGAGCATAGTCTCAGCTACTCCTAACATGTTTTCTAACATCATCCAGGGAACACCTCAAAAGAAGCCATATGCTTTCGCAGCACAAGTGTTATCGATGTCTGCGGCACTTCAAGGAGGAAGAGCAGCTTAAAGCCCATCAACGAAAGGACAAGCCGTGCCCGCTAACAGACCCGAAAACTGTCCGCAAAGACCTAACGGCTGGGTTCGAAATGAAGAAATGGGATCAATTACAGAAGCGGCTCAAGAAGACACCGGAGGAAAAGTGGAAGGAGTGGTACTGTATCTTGTTCGATCTAGACCCTTCTGCATCAAGCATCCCTTCTCCTTGTAAGTTTGAGCACCACAACCAAGAGGTTTTGAATGCTAATGCTTCCCAGACCATGATATCCCAGTCCAAAGTGGCGAACCACCGGTTTCGGATTCACACGATATCCGTGACTTTTACATGAAGCGACTAGTGCCCATGATTCGCTATCATGTTGACCGAGAAGTTGAAAAAGTCATCAAGACGGTCGAGGACGACATCAAAGCGAATGTCAGGGATGTGATCAATGATCTGCCACGCCGAATCATGGAGTCGATACCGCCCCCGACACATGTCTCGGATGATCAGAGCTTCACCGGCCTCAAGGCCTTGGAGGGTTTCGAGTTTGACTTTGGAGAAGGCTTCGACTTTGAAGCGATTAGTGGTGAATACGACCCTCTCGCCGTATCGGACTCGACATCATACCCCGCCTGGTCCGACCCGGCGGCCATTCCCACCCCGTCAACTTCAGTCGAGGATGAAACACATCCCAGTTTCGGCCTCGATATCCGCGACCATGACTACTTGACCTCTCTAACGGGATATGACCACCAATAAGCGATGATATCTTCCAAACCGGCCAACATACGTTCCTTTACTGATGATTTCCTTACCAGTGATCTACTGCTGTTTCCTCCATCTCTCATTGACAATGTTTCCTTTGGACTGGGTCGTGTTGTTTTGTCTGCAACCTGCACTCTGACTACCGTTCCACACGCCCGACCGCCGGGATTTCCGCTCCTTGATCAGCAATGCCGCTGCATTTTCCTTTCTAAGCACTCAGTGCCTGTTTCTTTAATTGTACGCTAAAGTGCGTGGATTGTGATGCCTGACGCAAGTGTGGGAAACACAAGGGTTAGTCCAGTCAAACAGGACATGGACGAATGTAATTGGGTGGGACCACAATGGTTGTGTGCTATACGAATGTATTTTATCTTTGAGGCTATATATGACGTCGCCTCATTATTTTATAACCTTTTCGTCTAATACATATGGTTGGCCAATTTGGTGAAGAAACTAATTAATGCCGCCAATAGTTTAAACCAAAAACGTCCGTGGAAACAAGCTTACCATGTAAAGGAACAGGAAAATAATAAGAACTGATCTGGTGGGCGACTTTTCTCTTGAAGGAAGAGCCTCAAGAACATTGTTAAATTACTTCGTAGCTTCATCCTCTGAGATTTTCTTAGTTGTCTCTGTTCCTGGTGTAGAATCTGAGGGTACACCTAAGCTTATAGAATTACTTTTTCAAAGTATAGATTATATAATTCACTATGTGGCTGGTGTTAGCGATGTCTCCGTTGTTGAACAAGTATTTCATCGATGATCCATTTTCTTTTGCCGTCCCTAATTAGTGCACCAAGATGTTCTACTACCCCGTCCCTGAAACATTGTTGACGGCGTTGCCTCTCTCGCAGACGTGCTCACAACCACATCACCTGGTCTTCATTGTCGAGGCTGCAGTTGACAAGATCGTAGTATCCGGTTCATCTTTGGCAAGCCTCGACCCTAGCCTTCTAGGCGCTATCAAGGAAATTGCCGATATACTGATGGGTAATACCATTTGCCACTTAAGATAGAGCATGGCGAGCTGCCGACTGGCTCCCTCAGCACCAGCAGAATTGTTGAATTAGATATGAGTGGCTTCTCTTGCAGCGCCTCGTCGAACGTTACGCATAACAAAATTGCCGACTAAGCCGGCGAGTTGAGTTGCCTCATTCAGTACCTCAGTAGCTGCGAGAATAGGAGAAGGTTTGTCCAATAATAGTCTCTTGGAACTGCTGTCCATAGCACAGATCACAGGTCTGTCTGGATGGGTCCAAATGAGTTGCTTATTGGGATGTTGTATGATATCTGCCCTTAACTGCTGCTATAAAGTGGTACGGACAGCACCAATACGCAATGCATGGATAAGAAGAGGCTTAATAATATAAAGGCAGTTGTTAGTCCGGCTGGAGAACTTTACAACCTCAAATGCAGGGCTAGGGAACTGCTAAATCTGGGAGATAGTATTAGCCAGGAGAATGTGATATAGGATCGTTCGATAAGGGATGGATTTACTCATGTCCTTTGAGGAAACCCAGGGCTATAGTTGCAAGGAGTTGTAGTTATTTGCTGCCAGTATCCATGAAAACATGGATATGCTTAGGATCGATGAAGCTCCCCCGCTCTTGCGCCAGTTGCGCACTGCAAAAGTAATAACGAGCACTTCATAATGAGGGCGTCCCAGGAAATGGTACCATTGGAAATGTCATCTTCTAGCATCGCTCGAATCATCACATTGATGAGACGTATAGATCTCTCCAGCTCCTCGGTAGTCGGAACGGCATCAGGCCTGATAAATATTAGCACGCGTTCAAAGTGGCATATTAAGTATCAACCCTCTCAATCCAGATTTACTTTTGCTGGTCTATATCTGGTACACCAATCTTCAGAGGAAGATTTATTCCCTGCTCCTCGACCTGATGAATCAAATCTCCAGGGTCTTCGCCATTCCGGATATCACGAATGGGGATGAGGCGCCAAGCCCTGGCCACCCGTCGGTTCCGTCATAGTCCGTAGGTCCAAGTTGGGGAGCTTGGGTTTGTTGCACTAGGAGAGAAAGTAAATTTGAGAGCTGACCGAATTTGATGTCTTGTGAGAAGGGCTTGAACCCCAAGGGCTTTATTCTTCTACTACATTTTTATTCAACTCTCAACCTTCAGTCATCCATCAATTACAATCCCAGCTACGGTCCCGACTGCAACTGGAAAACGCGGAGGTCGATTTAATGAACACGCATAAACAAATATAGATAAACATATAATTGTTAGCGTGCTGTGACCAACTGAGCAATAGACCATTCGGGCAGAGCCAAAAAAGATCAACCAATACCCGTGTGTTTGGCAGCAGTTTCAATATCTGCAGCGCCCTGAATTCGCGAGTTGACCTGATGTTTCTGCAAGGCTTCGGTAGGAAATATCTCCTTGAGGTGATCTAATGTCAGGGTACCAGTAACAGTCTTCTTCCACTTTGGGGCAGATGAAGACCCTAGATCTATGTAGCTTGGCTGCCCGGGAGTGACCTCTTTGACAATAATGTTGTTAACGATATTACCTCTCTCGCAGGCTTGCTCACAACCACATCACCTCGTCTTTTTTGTCACGGCTCGGTTGCCGCCTTCACTTTGTGTCACAGCTGCGGTACTAAACTCCGGCTAATCGAGACCACTGCGCTCTTAGGCGCCCGTATTGTCACTGGCTTTAATGATCATCTGGGAAGAGTGTTTTTTTTTTTCTTGGTGTTAGCGTTCTTAACATTGTTAAATGGGGCTTGTGAGCCCGAGTAGCTCGCAGCTACTACTACAGAGGAACCATGGTGTGGGCGTGGGGGATGAAACAGGGTGCTCTCTGGGATGAACTTAAAAGAGGCTTAGTGAGTGAGGTAAGGTAATAATTTAATCATGATAAGTCTATTCCTCCCGGGAAAGCTATTCTTCGTGTAATATATTCTTTAATCTGTGAACATCTCGCAATCCGTCCAACATCCCAGGTTGTCTAGCAACACGTTACATCGTATTTGTGAGACCTGGCCGGCCTAAAGTGTTAGCAGCTTCCGGAGTGAGAAAGTACCATAGGAATCATGACCTTGATAGAAGCGTAGACCACGATCGAGCCTAAATATTATATCCAATGTTACCTGTCCTCTTAGATGCTTAAGAGCAGACGGAATATTCGATGATAGCCTGACAATTAACCTTAAGGAATTGTTCTTACAGTCGAATTAGTCAGTGGGAACCATGTATCACAAATGGACCGGGTGGATGTCAGATGTCATCAACAAAACCTCTTCTTTGAGTATCAGGCATGTACTCAACAGTCTATAAAACCAGGCAACGATGCCCAAGAATAAATGAATCCTTTCTTCTTGCTACAGATATACGCGCTTGTTCCCAGAGCCAACCAGCCAGCCAATTTAACTTTTTCGTTATCTCTTTATCCCATGAGTCGTGGGACGAAATCCAAGTCGTATCGTGAAACTCCCAATGCTTGCGTGTATGTAGAAGAATATCATCTGCGAAATTATTATACACAAAAACCAGCCACTCAGGCATGCAGCCAAACAAGATTAAAGGTGTGTATTGTTGTGAGAATCCTCGAAATAGATAGGCCCCATAGCCCGGACCATAGCAGTGGAGGCATGTAATTGACAGGAAGAAACAAAAGACATACCCCCTTGCAATAAGATGGTGTTGTCGTCAAATTTCAGCTACATCATCCCATGCGTTGTCGCTTTACCCCATGACTTGGGCTACCATCATATGCCAATTCCGCGCGAGGAATCTCTTCAGTCCCAGCGGGACTGGGTGTACTGTTATGTCCCGCCCCCATGTTACCTGGGTCAGGCTTCAGTGACATGTTGTGCATGGTATTTTGGTTGTTTGGGTCCGCGTCCAAATTGAAGTTGAAGTCATGGCTGTCACCTCCAAAGTTGCCGTCGTTTAGAAATGCATTACTGTCAAAAAACTGGTCCAGGTCAACGGGAGGTGGGTCGAAGTATGCATCATTGCTGCCATCTCCAATACCGGGTATATGCCCAGAGGGACTGAGAGGTCCAAGCAATGAGCTGAGCTCACTAATTTTGGCATCTTGCTCTCGTTGCAAACGCTGGAGCTGGTCTAAATCTGTCTGGTTTGTATTGATATGATTCAAGGACGGAGGAGCCATGGGGGGTTGCATGATAGGGGAGAGAGATGGGGCAGGTTGGGTTTCAGCAGGAACCGGAGAGACCGAGGTCGTAGGGGCAGGCGGAGGATCCATATGAGGGTTGGATGTGACGGGCGTGGGCTTGGAAGACGAGGGGGACGATGTTTGGCTAGCCATGAAGTTGACTAGCTTACTTCTCTGGTCGTGATTGAGAGTGTTGGGGGTATTAGCCACCATCTCAGCGGCTTTCGGGAGGTCAAGCCCGTGAGAGTTAGTCGCATTGTGATCATTGATGATTTTCATCATCTGCTCATGAGGATTTGCCTCCAACTCTTGACGAAGATTAGGGGAAGTACTGTCACTTGGGGATCCCTCACCAAGCTCAGTAACATGGCCCATCTCAGGGTTGTGGTGGCCGACAGGCTGATACGAGCTGCTCGCAGCGGACGAATTTCTTGCTGGCTGGGATCTGTTGTTTTGGTTCGGGATGGGTGGAAGCAAGCCGCGTGTCTTCTTATGGGGAGTCGCAAACGCCGCCGTAGGATCCATTTGAGACTGGAAGAAATCGCCGAGATCAACAACGCTGCCATGTTGGGCGGCCTGCTGTCCCTGGTTTGAGATCATGCTCGAAATAATGTCGCTGACATTTTGCGAGTTCCCCTGGTCCTCCAGTGTCTTCCGGAAAACGTTTGCCAAGAAATTCAGGATAGCATTGATTGAGTTTTGGTGTCGGTCGTGCTGAGTCTGGAACATGACGGCCTGGCTATACAAATCGTTGTTGTTTCGCTGCAGTCGGTTGATGGCATTGAGAATGTGTTTTTGCTGTTCGCGCACTTTATTCAGTTCTTCTCGAATGAGGACCATCTCCTTTTTCGGTAAGGGCTGAGATTCGGCAGCAGGTAGAGACCTTCCTGTTGGAATATTAGACGTGCCTAGCCCTTGACCAAGCGTTTCCTCTACTACAACTTCTTCGTCGCTATCGTTCTCGCCCTCGGCATTTTTGGCCCCCTTCTTGGCCTTGCTTCCACCTTTTGGTTTGTTGATCAACCACAGCAAGTTCGGGTGCCCTCGCTTGAAGTATGGGTTAGAGTACTCGCTGGGACTCTTGTTCTTGCGCTCGCTTGCCCTCATGGAGTTGTCGGAAAGTCCTACACGTTTGTGGAAGCCATACATATTGAGCTGCCGGACGAAAGACGCGTAGTTGTTGTGCTTGAACAACTCGGGAATCAATGTCTTGGCAAATTCATCTTCATCTAGGACGATAAAAGAGTCTCCTTTCTCTGACCACCTGATGAGGTCTTCATTCTTACGCTCCTCGAGGAAACTACAGGTGTTAGTGTTTGAAACGAAACAGAATCGCTATATGGAGGAACCTACCTGCTCAGCTTCTGCACAAAGGGTGGGATTTGTTTGCGTTTTGATTGCGCATCCCTCTTTGCCTTCTGTGCCATCTCATCCAACATTTCCAGATTTTCTTGTTCGCTCATATGTTCAGGATTGTTTTGCTGGAGTAGGGCGTTTTCATCTCCTACAAAGTTCGCCCAAGGGTCTGCCGAATCATCGAAGGCGGTCCGCGGATTCGCAGGCACAAGAGCCTGGTTCATCTGTCGCCGGGCGAGGGAGTTGGATGGTGCAGGAACTGCTTGAGGATACTGTGGTTGGGCTGGGACAAGGCCAAACGAGTTGCCAACGTGGGCAGTCCCATCGACAAACCCAGTCCCATCACCCATACCGTTCCATCGCAACATCTGGTCCCCCGCTCCATTTCCTGCCGCGTACGGTCGTTGCATTTGCTGCTGAATCGGCACGATGGGCGCTGCGCCCGGAGCTGCTCGTTTTCTGGAGTTTGGCGTCGACATCGGTGAGGGCCTGCGCAAGTCGATGTTTGCTCTTGACGAGAGCTGTGAGGTAGGATTGAAACTGGATAGGCTCAGTGTCGATGCCTAGTTTCGTGGTCGTAGTTGAGGCTCCGACAGATTGTGCTGCCTTGCGAATATCTGCCTCGTCGAGGCAACTTTGGGCGAACTAGCTTAATCTCGGCGAGACGCCGAAAGTCTGGACGGTGAAGAAGAAGCTATCTCGACAGCGGCGGTCGCGGAGGAATAAATGGGATCGTTGGTCGCGTGGCTATACAGATTATTTCCGGGTAGTCGCGAGAGAATATATAACAGAGAGGATTCGTTTTGTGGGTGGATAGCAAAAGAGGATAAAATGGTTGTGCTCGCGGAGCAAGTCGATCGGCGCTGTCTCTGGTGGTGAGCCTCTGCGAAGACGTTGAAATCCGTTGTTCGGCAGAGTTAAATGGGATCGCGCAAGAACAGAGCAAACCATGAAAATGGTCACAGTGAGAAGAAAGGAGAGGTAGAAATGGTCTATGGAAGGACCTTGAATCGCCCAAAAAGGTGCGCTGAGACGGCGAGGCTGGGAAGTAAGCCTAGCGTTTCGATTGATTGAGCGAACGGGCTGGACTGTTCGGCGCACAAGCAAGTCGTTGGGCGGGTGATGCCTAGCAACGGTCAAGATCAAGCGTGTTATGAATAGTTGGCCAAGGTGCCCATTCTGGTGTGCTAAGGCAGTGCGAGTAAGGCGATGCGCAAAGCAAATATCACAGCAGCAGGTGATGCTTGTGATATACGTTGAAATTGGTGATGGTAGTCTAATGTCGTAAAGGCCGGAGAGAGGTCCGCTCGGCGACTCGGAAAAATTGGGGGGGATTTGGGCTGGGGATGATCAATTGTCAAATCCTTTTCAGCCAATCAAGACCCCTGTTTAGAGACAAAGCCAGATCCACGTGATGATAAGATAATAAGTTCATGGCTTCCAACGTGGCTTGCCCCACCTGTTGATGGTTGGATACATACAAGTAGTTTATTTTCACAGTCCGTACTTCGTAGGTAGCTTTATAATCATGGATCGTCTTTTTATAATCAAAAGGAGGTTTTCTTTCTTTCCCTCAATCATGCCTTTCAGTTACACAGTATCCCTTTGAGTGCTGTAAGGCAACACCTCCGGGCCTGGCCACATGACCTCGGCCAAGACTGAGAGTGACTTTGAGCTGTTGCAAAATCAACCCCACCTAAATCGTCATAAAACTTGTTGTGTAATCTCTCCTGGACATCGAACAGCTCTCCAGCTAGGCCGTCAATGGGTTTGATGATAAAAGTTTGATTTGTGTTGACCACAACCACCGTGAGACCCAACTGATGGTAGCTACTGGACCGCGGTTAAAGCTTTAAGCCTGTCAGATCTGGTCTAGCTGGATCTTTTGAGATAGCAGCCTTGCCCCAGGAACCGTTGTTCCTTCTCCAGCAATTTCTACCTATCCTCTTAGTAGAAAGCTGGGCTAGGTACACAAACAGGAGTGCAAAGTGGCGCTATAGATACGCGAGGATTTCTGTGACTTCTGGCACTATATAAGTTAGGCGGAGATGAATGTACCTTTCATCCGCTGCTCTCAGGTTAGGGGAGCCCCTGCTCGTGACTTTAAGCGTTGCCTAACAGCACTCAAAGGGGTAAATTCGAAATCATCTATTTCACCTTGGCACTATTGCTAATAACGGTATACAAACTACGCCAGTAATGAAGTGATAGATATAGGTAGCCTGTTAGCTTAGTTACCTCGTACAGCATCGTGAAACGTGGCGGGCAGGTCAACAATTACCAACTCGAAGGGAGTCGTAGCGACAATAATCAGCTCAGTCTCTGTTTAGGCCACATCATAAAATGGAATTCGAGAGCAGAGCGATGGGTACTTCCTACAGCATGTCCTCAACTGCACCACATATTCCGTCGAAATGAACCAGTTCCTGCTAGTATACAGTCAAACTATTATGGATCGGATTTCCCGCCCTTCATTTTGCACCTCTTCCTCCAAGCGATGCAGCCCGAGCCATCTGTGCATTCCTTGCCTGGTCTCGGGCTTGATCCCACGCTCTCCCGGATTTCCCATTCTTCGCATCTCTCTTAGCCCGTTTCTCATCCCTCATTGTTAGCGCTTTTTCGCGTGGATCGATGACCACAAGCTCCTCTTCAGCCTTCTTACGAGTACTAAGATCCTTACCCAGCTTGTCCGCTGCAAAGCTAAGGGAGTGTGACATCCAACCCTCATCATCGCTTTCCTCCTTCTCTTGTTTATCCCACGAGGTGCAGCTCTGACAGTTTGCAATAAAGTGTAAGTCGCAGAGACTGGCTTCTTCATCTGCCCCTCGTGCTTCGTGTTCCTCTCCTTCATCCTGGTGTGAGGACGAAGTAGCATCTTTCTCTAAGGGTGCCTTTTCTAACTTTGACTGAAACGCCATTAGCATGCGCATAGTCTTCTGATCTTCGCTAGTAGCGAAATTGCTAGCACCAGGCCGTCGCTTGCGGCCTCTCATGGAGGTTTCCGGAATCATCGACTCCAGAGTGGATTTCTTCGTTTCCTTCTCTGGCTGCTCCGAGTGGACTGTCCGTCTCATCGAGGCTTTCAGTGCCGCAAGCTCTTCATTGGCTTTTTCGAGTGCAGTCTTCTTAGGCGCTTCCGGTTCTGGGGACATATCCTCTTTCCGCGGCTGGAAAGAAGAGTTGGGTTTCTTTTCTCCTTTCTTCTCAAGTCGAGACTGATCTGCCGGTTTCTCCTTGTCCTGGTCCTCCTCGGGCTGTGATGGTGTGATCTTAGGTCGGAATTCATCAATCTTCTTTTCCCTTTGCTTGTGTTCCTTTGTTTTTGTTTTTGGCTGTGCTTCCTCTTCAGGGTCTTCGATGACTAGTCTCGTGTCAAACTTGGCCTTCTTAAAAACCGGGACATCATCATCTCCTTCTTCATCCCCAAAACTTAGAAGTTGTTTGCCTCCTTTTCGCTTCTTCTTCTTATCTTTCGATGCAAATGACTTGCTAGGTGCGTGTACGGCAACTCTTGATCGCTTCTTCATGTCATCAAAGGGATTGACTAGAATTTCAATTCTCTCGATTTTGATAGGGTAAATAGGTCGTTCTGTCGTCGCATCAACCTCTGCTTCGCCCATTTTCGCCAGATTATAGATGGTATCGCCGGCGATTCGTCCGAACAAGGTATTTTTACCGTTCAACTCATCGGTCTTGTCAAGCGTGAAGAAGAACTGGCTACCGTTCGTGTCGGGTCGAGATTCGTTCGCCATTGCTAGCAGACCGCGGCGGTTGAACTTGAGGCGCGAATGGAATTCGTCCTTAAAATTGATGCCCGTCGGTCCTGCATTCTTTCCGTGGCGCTGGTCCATAGGCCATGGATCCAAGTCGCCGCTGAAGGCTCCTCCATCGTAGATTGACTCTCCGCCGTTCCCTGTGCCGGTGGGATCACCACCCTGGAGAATGAATCCAGATATGAGTCGATGGAAAATAGTGTTATCGTAGTAGCCGTCGAGGGCCAATTGCAGGAAATTTCGGCATGTTAATGGCGTCTGCTTCGCGAAGAGCTCAACGGAAAGTTCGCCTTGTGTTGTGTGCAAGATCGCTGATGCCGTGGGCTGAGGTTCAAGATTATAGATCGCGGACATGTTGACACTCTATGGCTGCGTAATTCAAGCGCTTCGAGTCCTTGGTTTAGGCACAGGCGCAAGAGCGCTTCGTCAATGGGCGTGTGTTGAAGGAGAGTAATTAGGCCCAAGCTTAGGGAAGTGAATGCCTGTCATGGGCCGCCTATCTTATCGATAAGACTGCATGTCATCTGCTTGGTACGACAGTACGAAGTACACCAGACGCAGGCCAGTCATCTAAGTCATCCATAACGTTTCAAATAATGAAAATCCTATTAAGAGCAATTCCCACAAGATCCTAGTCATTAAGAAATTGGATAAAGCAACCGGTTTGATTGATTACGTCGAAGCTTTCACCTCACACTATCTTAAAAACCAGCGTCACTAGTACCAAGAACACGAATCACTGTTTGGGATTTGTTTTATGACTTTGATCTCGGCAACGATGCCTTCTAATTGTTTAATTTCCGGGTATCTATTATGCACAATCAATGTATATACACGATCCGCTGATTAATCATTATTCTCACACGTCAACGCTACAGAGCTCAACGACGAAGCTCCTCCGAGGCGACCAGGGCGATCAGGTTCACGTCATCAAGGAGAATACTAGCATGCGTGAAGCCGACTCCGGAGCAGAAAAAGTCCATGGAAACAGTCGGGTTAGGGGATACTATGGGAACCTCAACCTCGTGATAGTGGTACACATAGGCAGGCGTTCTGTGGAACTCCAAAGTGTCAACAACGATTCCGTCCACCTTGGAGACGATGGAACAAGTGCCCTGCTCGCCAAAGAGCTCGGCGTCAGCGAGGGCCCAAGAGTACGAGAGAGTGGCAGGTTCGGAGGTTTTGATTTCTTCGGTGATAGTTTCCTCGATAGCCGGCATTTCTTCATCGTCGTTGTCGAATTCCACCAGACTAGAGCACAGTTCGATTAGACTAGGATAGTCAGGATACAGTGTGCCTACTTACACGTAGTGGTCCCCGTTATTGGCATGCTCTACATCATCTTCAATGCTGACACCCTTGCCCATGGACAGAATCGAGATATCAGATTCCTCTTCCTCGTCGCGGCGCTCGTTTCTGGGGCGGAATAGCCTTTTATAGACAGTAGAGGTACTGATTTCTTGTGTGTGGGAAGTGGTAGTAGTAGTAGTCGGAGGTGCCGTGGTGATTGAAGTCTCCGATGTCGTTGTGGGTACTTCTACGGCCGAAGTCGACGTCACCGAAGGCAGACAGAGTCCGGCATTCACGCCCCAAGAGGCTGAAGCGGCGAAGAGGAGGGTGATTGCCTTTGAGGAGACCATTTTGCCGTTGATAGGGTGCGATGCGCCAGCAAAAGATACACGAATAATAAGTGAGTGAATGTGACGCCAAACAAGTGCTGTGCGGATCGACTTCCTTTTAACGGAAGAGATTAAATAGCAACCAAGTGAATTACAAATGTTAACTTATCGATCCAGGTAAATTTTGGCCAAGCCTGCGCATGGCAGCGCATGGCAACATTGAGGCTGCAGGCCCCTGGTGCTAGACCCAAACAGGGCTGAATCAGAGGTGACTATTGTCAAACTATTGACGCCATCCAAAAATCGCTTGTCAGTTGGGCCAGTATTAGCCGTTGACGGTGAAATCGGAGCACAATTAACGGAAATTAGCTATTTTATCGGGAAAAGCAGCAAAAGAAACACTTGGCATTGACTTCATTTGCCGATCGACCCGACATGAGATGGCCAATGAACTTGGAACTTGGATTATGTTGCGGAGGTAGGGAACTGTATACAACTCCCCAACTCTCTAGTCGGCGCACAGTGTTCAAAAGATTGTATGTAACGCATTAGGTCAGCACCTCCGAGAGCAATAAAACATCGCAGAGGGTCTACAATGTCTGTGTCATTGAACAATGCATCGAATACAATATAAATGTCATGGCAGCGTCACGAACTTCTATTAGTCGAACAACTACGCGGTACAAGCAGTCAACAGCTTTATGATAGGAATAATGACCTACAATGTCGGAAAACAATTATTTCAGTTGTAAAAAAGGGTGCGAAAAGTCTTGCCCTATGGCCACGAAGATGGTGCTTCGTGTGGTGAGAGCTATGATAGCCCCAATAGTTGCGATGAGTCCCCCTTTTATTGTTCAGAAGCCCACATCAGACTACATATGAACTCATCAGTCGGGGTCTGTTCTTACAAATGAACAATGGCAGGTGAACAGCCCAGCTCAGGTTAAAAAACCTAGAAAACAGTCCTTTCTTTGAGATCGAAATCCGCCGAACATAAGGTTTTCAGGCCGTTTATAAATATGCCAGAGAGCTCCCCCTATGTCGGGCATAAGTCTGCAGGTTTCGAGATAGGGGAGAAATATACATATAACATACTATATCTCAGATCGTAACAAAAAGCCGTATCTATATCTTGCCCTTACTTAGCAGGGCTATTACTGACATGGCTTCTCTCAGAGTGAGTATTCCAATTGGAGACGGTATGGAATTGGATCGTCAGGACATTTTACTGCACATTATATCCATTGAAGAGTGGTATGAAGCCCTCCGATCTGGCTGTCATAGAAAGCTCCCGTATTATGAGCCAAGGCCAGCAGTGCTGACTGGGGACAACTCAACAAGACGTTCCCGCCAATATGGTCCAGAGGAACGCCAAATCAATCGAAAGAAAGATGTGTTGCCAACCGCAAAATGCTCGGCACGGGAGCGAGGGTCGTATGTCGTAGAGAACAAAGAACTTTATGGCAAGAACACCCCGACTTTGACCAGTTCCTTAGATTCAACCGTTGGGTCAGCTCAACCGGAAGACGTTGATTCGGATGGAGAGAGAATTCAGAAGTACCGAAAAGAAACTCAAGAAATTCTTGAGGGTAGGAAGCAACCTGCTCCAAATCGGCAATACTCGGGTGACTTTGCCAGGAAGTTTCGGGAGATGGCCAACAGGGAGATGGAGAAAGAGCAAGAAAGTATGCCTGCCCGTCGCACACTGAAGGGGGCTCCCTATAACTCGGATTCACCTCTCCGCGGTTGGAAATTCCTCCGAGAGGTCATTCTCAGTAAGCTGGACCGAGAGGATACTCAACATTTCCCCCCTTATCATAAATCACAGCGTGCCTTCATATTGACGATTGAAGAGATTAGAGGCAAGGCAAGAATTTATGCGGTTCGAAATCTCGATACTTGCACCATGCGGGAGTTGCTGAGGCTCATGATGAGGCTCGAGGAGAGAGGCTGGCAAGACGTGCTGTGGGTATCGAATTCGGGGGACAGGCTTCCATCATCAGTGGACCTGAAAGGTGATGCTAAGGATCTTGTCTGGGAAACCTCAGAGGTAATTTGAGAGATGGTTGTGGATATTGTAAATTCTTGGGAAACGCCAACTACAATCGTTAAATTCTGTAGCTGAGTCCCTAACAGTGCTACGTAGTGATGGTCGAATATAAAAGTCTTCAACTCATCAACATAACTTCGATTAGGGATAAGCTGATCCCTCTAGTCCTAACATTCAACGCTAATTAGAGTATAAGGGGAAGGCTGCCATAAGCGGTGAATCCTACAGAGGGACAGTTCTACAACTGATGTCGCCCTAGAATATAATTCCAATGTTTCGCCCATGATCCACTACTCCTCATCTTGGACTTTTTGCTTCTGGTTAGGTGCACTCTTCTCGACAGTTTAGTTCCACCAAACCTTGTTTCAAGTGACCAGGCCAGCGGAAGGTGACTTCGAATATTATCTGAAAATCGTTCAGTTACAACAGCCCCAGTTTTGATTCTCAGCTGTGGGCGAGCCATTACAGGCGGCTTACCGAATTGCAACATGATGTTCTGATAGTCGATCTCGAAGTTACGCCTATTCTTGCAATAGCACTATTTTTTTAACGTGCATTATGTCTGTACTAAGATACGCGTAGGATAGGAGACTGTCAGGATGGTACTTTTTTATGGTAAATGAAGGAATTTCGTCGTCTACGTAGCCGAATTTTTCAGGAAATAGGTCCTGTATAGTCGAAAGGTACCGTATGCTGTTTGACCAACTTATTGGTAGCAAAACTCTGTCTACCCGTACACTCGATCATACTCTGAGTTCAATGTCATAGATCATCCAGCAATATGGGAGAAGCATCGTGAGAGGCGCATTAAAACCACCTCTTATTGGTCTTAGTCGTGTCCAAGGACAATAATTGGTGATAACGAGTTCAAGGCATGGAAGTATGGTGTGCTCATTGTACAGGGTCAAAGGCACGATAATGGCAGTGATGATAGTGAAGATGGAGGTGTTGGTAAAGCTGACCTCAAGGTATTGGCAAAGAAAAGGTGACTATTCCTCTTTCTTCTCGTGATGGTATGGCGAGCATAGTTTGACGAAAATTGATTCTTCCTGATTCTTCCTGGTGCAAGAATACATAATAATAAAGCGACGTTCGCGAGGTTAGGTGGTTGGGGATGTAGAATTGAATTCATGGTCGAGGTGCACTTCGATACGATCTTGTACAGAAGCTAGCTCAACAAGATGTATAACGTTGAAAAAATTCACCCAGTTCAGTCGGCCAGTCCTCAAGTTTCGACGGTTACATCGAGCACCTCGTATGAGCCGCAAGTTCGGATAGAACATTACCCAGTTAAACATCCTCAGCTTAAATAAATAAAAAGCCTGGTCAATCGCACCACAGGTTACCACGGGCCTAAGACTAGATTATCTATGGGCATCCCCGTTACCTCAGTGAATATCCTACATGTTGAGCTCGGAATCCAGTAACGCGTCTAGTTCAGGATATGTCACGGGTCACGACGATGCTAGAAACGTCGGCAAAGATGAAAATGAAAGGGTTAGGAGATTGGTAGATACGAAAGGTACTCAATGTAACCTCTCTAATTTATAATATCGTCAAGCCCCTTAGGCCGGTGTGGAAGGAGAGGCAGTGCCAGGTAGCTGGCGATATCTTCTGCAGCGTCTTGGGGCGCTTGCCCATCAACATCCCCAGGTCCAGACTATGCTAGTGTTCTGGACGCGCATTCACATGCTGGTTCACGAGCTTATCTCGAGCATTTGTAACATCATTGCCCCAATATATAGTCCTTTGGATTTAACCGGGAGCCCTGGCATGGCCAACGCCAGTGTCGTATCCCAGTCATTGTCGCCCGTGTTGGAGTTGTCCCATCCATCACCGGCTGTCCCAAGAGCAATCTTATTTGTGAATGTTTTGGCGATATCCTCAATTTATAGTCCAGGTTAGCAAGGTTAACACTATGGGGGGCCTGTTTTATGGCGTCTTCAATTTCCTTCTCAGAGTAACCGACTTTATTCCACGGTCTTGGGTCGTTTGGTTCCTCCTGCTTCTCACGCGCTTGCGGAGCCCCTGTTGCTGCCGGAACCTACACTCTCAAAGGCGTGGCGAATGGCAGTACTTGGAGGGTGGCGACTTTGATTTGGCAATTGTCAAGGTAATGAGAAAGCTTTTGCAGCTCCCAAACCAAGTTCCGGTTTCGAGTTCCGTTGCCCAATAAATCTCCGGAGGGGTGAGAACTTTCGAGATGAATAGTATCGGGCGCTTCGAACATGTGACTATCTCTGTAAAGCGTTGCATCGAAATCCCTCTATGAGTTGCCATCAACATCGAGTTCGAAGGGTTTAGAGAACCCCGGAAGGCCAAGCTCACTGCGACCATGAGTTTATGCTTGAGCCTTTTCCCTCTGGCTAGCTCATCCTATATGGCGGCAAGGCACCATATCCAGTTTAACCGACAAGTTGTTGAGAAATCACTCGCAATCCCGGCCACTCCATTCCACTAATTCAATCTCGTGCATCAGCCAGCGAGTGGGTTCGCATGGATCGTCACTCTCTCAATCTTGAATGGTTGCTTAGGCCGGCTTTTTTTATCCACGTCGACCGCCTCCATCTTGGCCAGTGTTGCCAAGCCCTCGTCACCAATGACCTTGCCAAACACCGTATTCAACCCATCAAGATGTGGTGCCTTGTCGAAGGTGATAAAGAACTGCGAGCCATTTGTGCCTGGCCCCTTGTTGGCCATCGATAACATCCCACGGCTACTGTGCCGCAGCGTAGGGCGAATCTCATCGTCAAAGGTACCTCCCCAAATGCTTCGTCCGCCTTTCGGGTTTTCGGGAGGCGAAGGCACGGCAGGGCCACCGGTTTGAACCATAAACTTGGGTATGAGGCGGTGGAAGGGGGACTGGTCGTAGTAACCAGACGCGCAAAGGGCGATGAAGTTCTGAGGTACGCGATTAGCATGCGAGCTTCATCACGGTCACCACGCGACTGTGCTAAAGTGGAGGGGGTATTATGCACATACCTCGGCTGTCTTGGGAACACTCTCGCAGAATATCTCAACCTTGATGTCGCCCAGGGATGTGTGCAAGGTAACGGACATGGTGGGCGCGAGAGTGCAGAAACTTGTATGCCCCTTGTCTTAAGGACAATGCTATCCGCTCGTTGTTTTGCTCGTGACAACTTTGGCAAATGTTAGAAACGCTCGGAAAAAAAATCCAGCCAATCGCGAGCCACCAACTTGGAGCTTGGTAGGTAATCGGAGAAGTAAAAGATAACCCGCGCGCTAGTCCTACCCTGGACTGCATTGGAGTGACGAGTGTTCCTCTCGTTCGTGGCTCAGTGCGACTTGAAACCGCCACTACTATCATGAATACGCCACAGCCGAAATTTCGATATCCAGCTACAAGCGTTCTTTGCGTAGTGCTATTTTAGTGCGAAAGGTGTACGTAGAAGCATAATGATAATGCAAGGAATAGGTCTTGGAGAGACTGGGACATAAAAAACACAAATCGGTCATAATATGTAACCTGGAATGATGCGACTCATTGTTCCCTGAAGGGCGTGAGAACAACACGCCCATCGGCTCGATGCTGGGACCGTGCAGCGCCGGTGGAGCGTGGGGCAACCCCCATCACCATCGTTGAACATTAATCCGTACGAATTATCGTATTCACGATATTAATAAAAATACAGTGTCTGACATGCGGAACATTTGCATCGTTGCCGACATGATGTGCATTGGTGCAATGAGGCTTAATGAGCTACATTCTATACGCTTGGAATGGTACTCGCTTTTTAGCTCCGAGTCGCCCGTAGCTTGGCGAATTCTCGATCGATATTTAGTTGCCAATATCGTAGCAAGTGTACTACCCTACAGTCTTGAAGAAACATGTTTGCTCGCAAAAACCTCCCTTCGTAGGCACATCCGTGTATGAGCTCCTGTTCAGTCGCATTCGCGTAGCAATTTACCTCCTGGAATCCATGATCCCGGTAATTGGTGTCAAGGAATGCTCGAGCCATTGCCACGTTGACGCTTTATGGAACCATTCATCCTGGCGATCACAATCCCTAACCAATACCATGCTGTCTCCACCCCCAGCACAACGGACAATTATTTCGCATGAGCCTAAATTTATCGATGGGACGCAAAGAAACAATTGGGTGCGATGAAACCCATTCCATTAACTGCTACATTATTACTAAGGGAGGCTGGAGCAAGGGGAAATTGCCCGCATGTTTCCCTTGCAGAGACGAGCACCACCACACACACCCACACAGACCACACTACAGTAGCTCAGGGGCTCCCGAAATGAAGAAGGAGTCCTCCCAAACGGCAGTGGCCAGGCGATTTGGCGGTGACTCCCTACCTTTAGCAACTAATAGTGCCCTGCTTCTGATGGTCTCTTGGACTGCAGCGACCGAGATTACCCCCTCTCCACTTGTAATTTCTGACGTCACCGCCTTTTAAGATCTAGATCAGTCTACCCTAAGTTCTCCATGGGCTGACTGGCGCTGACATAGAGTCGTTGGCTAAGGCTCTCAAACGGCTAACTAGCTAAATTAGTGCTCGGGAAATCCAGGGCTGGGTTCGCGGGGCTTGACTGGCTAGTGGAGCGAAACGACTTGGATGGCCGGGAAGTATCGAGGTGCATGCAGAGGTGCATGCAGAGGCACCTAGTAGTAAGTCGACGTTCAAACACGATGAAGTCACAGCTATAGCAAGTAATGGACAAATATCAAGTGAAGGAATTTTTACTTTTCTTTTTTGTGCCTGTAAGTACCTATGTATGTATACACAGGAAAGGGGGGCTTGGGAGAAGGAAGGTCATCGGGACGAGACAAGCCTGCTCCGTAAATCCAAATGGGACACATATCTGTGCCAAAGTCCCTTCCCCTGAGACGACGAGGCCATTCACGGCTAATATCCATCGTCCCAACCCAACTTCGAAAGAATTATGCAGCATCATACTGCTATCGCGAAGAGTATGGCCACCTCATCGTATCAGACCGAGGGCAGACGTTTCCATCGTCTCCTCCGCCTCTCTTCCAATAAAAAAAAAAAATGCAAGTATTCCATGTTCCTCCCATCTTTGGGGTATCTTTTTTTCCATCGCGGAGGGACCTCTTTTTATCCTTTTCATGCATTCTCGGTCTTTCTTGGTTTTCCCATGTTGAGGTTGGCCAAGCTCCTCCCCTGTATTCTATTCCTTCAAAATATCATCCGAGAAGGTAATCCCGTTGATTCTTCGCAGACTCCTTTGGTGTATGCGACCCCCCACACCAGAAGTGGGAGGTCACGCAGGGGCATAAAACAGTTGCTGGAGAAAAAAAAAAGGAAAAAAAGGGGTGGGTATGAACCGTGTTCCGGAATTTTTTTTGGGTTCCGAGGGACCTGCTGAAATTTTTGATTCGCAAACGAAGAAAGAAAATAAAATCAAATCGCTAAATGCAAGACGTAGATGAGATAGATCATTCTGTTGAGACACCATATAAATGGTTTCAAACAAGCGCGAGAATGTCGGATAGAGGGTGAGAAATAGAAGGGGTCGGGCCATACTGCTAAATGGTTGAACAGAATAGATCCGGGCTTAGGAGTTAAATAAATCTCGAGTCAGGCCACGTCCACCAACCTCTCTATTGTTGGCTCATGCCGTGATGACCAACATACTTGGCGTATTGGTTTGAATGTTGACTGTAAGCGGAGTTGTGGTGTTGTGGTGTGGGAGTGACGGGACATCGAGGAGGCCATTCATCCTTGACCATATTGTGGTTGTTGCCCACTTGGTAGTTGGAATCAGGTGTGATTGGAGGGGTCAGGTATCCCTCAAACCCCATGGCGGCGGCGGCATGGCCTTTCTGAGGAGTGCTGTAAATGTTTGAGTGCTTGACAGCGGGCTCAGTTGGAGGAGAGGGAGGGTTGGCAGTTCGACGGGCGATGGCAGCCTGCTCAGCCATAAAATCGGCAAGCTTCTGAGAGACACGGGATAAGTTTGCACTGGAGTACTTGCGACCGAGGGTAGGAGAAGGTTGATGGAGATGGTGCGATAATGTGAGGAGAGTAAGATTCTCGGTGTGATTCCAATCCCCATCGTTGACTTCGGGACGGCCAAGTATAGCTCGGGCGAGGGCGAGAGAGGCTCGGGCCATGGTTGATGGCTTGGTGGAAACAAAGTCTCGGTGGTAGAGTGCAATTTCGGCAAGGTACGCGGCCATGTTCTCTACTTCCCTATCATCACCCTCCTCGGCGACCATCAGCTGAGAGAAGAAGTCAACGGTAGGGTGACCAATAGTCCACTCGAGAGTGTTGAGAACATGCATCTCCATCTGGGTGAACATGCCAGAGTCGTACAACCCACAGCACATGTTGTTAAGCTCATGAATCTGGGGAACACGATCCTTCTTGTCACCATATTTGGCGGCGATGAGGAGGGCAGCGCAGCCTACCAGCTGGTAGTGCTGCTTGTAGACGACTCGTTTCGAGCAATATCGGTCAAGCAGATTGACTGTGAGGAAGAGGGTTTCGGGGAGGAGAGCAAAGGCAGCGTGAGCCTCGATGAGGAAGTCGATAAGATATGGTCTCATAAACCATTGGATTTCGCGCTGCATATCGATGAGGCTAGCATCAGGTAGAGTCTCGTCCTGCTAAAAGGTTAGTACAAGAGTCGAGGTTAGATGTCAATGCGATTAACGTGCCTCCATCTGCCTCATGTGCTGCATAATATCCTCGAGATATTCATCACCTGCTAACCGCGAGAGCTCGCCAGCGATAATATCTTGACGGTTGCGGGCAATTATCTTGGCGGCTTCCCGAGGGTTCATCCTTGAATATTGAAGCTCGTCTTCGACGAAGAACGTCGTCCTGTCCTGTTGAGAGTAGACCATGATGGACTAGGTGGCCGTCTCGAAATAATGGGAACGATACGAAATTAAAGCTTTGTGTGGCTTTGATCTGGTCAATGAGAGACTGTTGTTAAGTTCCCCAGGAATCTTGATCGGAGACAATCGAATGAGTGATTGAGCTCGATGTGTATGAAGGAGTGATGCACACCGAGGAATTAGGGAATTAAGATATTAAAGAGCGTGATGAAGATTAACAAAAAGAGCGACCGTGGCTGGGAAACGAAGCCAGGAGCATGAACAATGAATTGGTGGAGGCAAGGAAAGGGATCGGAAAAGGGGTCGTTTAAAAACGAGGTCGACTCAAGGGCCCTAAAGACGGGATACGTATCAGTATGTGGTTCCAATGCCGATGAAAACTCAAGCTATACGAATATAGACGCTCGAGCGTGGCAGGCGCCACAGTTTTCCCGTTTGGGATGCCCATCCCTTGGGAGATAGGGATTCGCTGGCACGAGAGGTCGGAGCCATTGGCATGGGGAAGGGTGAGGGTCACAATCGAGGGAGGCTTACCGCCACAGGTCGGGATATGGACAAGGCTGTCGGAAGTGAGACAATGTCCTAGGATCGAGTGGGAACAACGAGCTAACGTCTCCCACAGAGCAATGCTTTAAGGACTGATGTCGCGGTGGAGTAGCTGCGGTATGCGAAAAAGAATCTTCGGCATGCAGCTTTGAGGGTGATTAGATTCACTGTCGTAACCTAATTTCGGGATTTGTGTAAAGCAACATACCTGCTCACACTCGGGACAATTCAAGATTGTAGACGTCACCACGCCTACGGGAAGACGATGAGGGACTGCGTACGATATGGTTGTATGGATTAAGATGCGGTAGGAAATTCTCTGAAGCTCAGAGAATTTGAGGTTGGAGACTTTTCTCTTCAAAATTCTCTTGCTCGTGTAGGCTTCGACCCAGGGAACTGGCAGACTAGTGTTGACAGAGACACCGAGTCAGAAAGATAACGGTGATGGGAATCAGTCTCGGGAAGGGACCAAGATCGTCTCGTGCGAAGGGAACGGAGCGAGTCGATAGGCGGCTTGTGGAGGGAGTGGATGTGACTGGAATTCCTGATCGATGCGAAGGAATTTACGGTGTCGAAGGAGATGTCGTGGCTGAAGGGACAAAGTGAAATACCAGCAAAGGTCTCTTTTGATTCACTCGTTCAGCACTTTCGCTCTTTGGGTCCGGGCCTTTAATAGGCGGGATGGGAAAAGGCTTGTGGGGAGGGATGTCGAGTGGAAGCCCAAGGTGAGATATTCTCCTCGTCCCAAAGCACGTCTACGGACTGTGAACTAGTCAGGAGGAGACGGAATGGAAGTGAGGGAATGAATGGATGAGGAAGAGGGAGAGGAAGGGGAGGGAGGAGGATTCGGGATGAAGGTAGGAGAAGGATGAAGGAGGAGGAAAAGGACTGGAGGAGAGGTAGCGAGGTAGTTTTAACAGACCGGGGATTGGAGCGAGCGCAAGCCAACCTAACCCAGACCAAACCGCCGAGTGGAATAGCAGCAAAAAGCAGCCAAAAGCCAAGCAGTGGGCACTTGGAATAGGTAGCCCGCCCTGGTGGATACTCGAACCTTGGAAGTATGTACCCTGCTTTGCGTTGCGCAGGAGGGGGAGTGGTTGTGGCGCGCCGGCTTGGTACATTTGTCTCCATCCCCAGTTCCAGGTTAGAAAGAACCCCCCTGCTGTCCTGGAGAGAGGGCGTCCATCACCAACACCTTACCCTCAGGCTCACCCTCACCCTCCGCTCACAATCGCTATTCAGCCAGCCAGCTGCCAGGAGACTTCGCGCAATTGGGGAGCCGGAGTGGAGTGTGGGTGGAGTGAGATGGATGGACCAGGGGGGCCGTCTTAGGACTGGGGGACCATGAGAGGCTTGGACTCAGGTTTGGCTCACTCCCTCACTCCTGCATAAAAGCTCCATCTGGTGGTAGAACGCTTACAATGCCTGCAGAGAGGGTACCTTTCGTCACGTACCGCGTCCCGTCGCCTTGCAACGCTTGCTCCAGAGACACGCACTCGGGGGGCACGCTTTCGGGGGTGGTAGTAAGGGGGGGCTGGGGCTTGGGCTTAGGATTGGGGGGGTTGTCGGGGGTGAAGCAATCGAACGCGAAGCTTTGGGCTGCGGGCATGGGGGCGTGCCAGGTACAGCGCTGTACACCTCACTCTTCCGTACGTACCTGGATGAAGTTTGTGCCAATTATGTCGTGTCGTAGCGTGTTCTGTCTCTCGGCTTGCAAACCAAAGCAGGGATCCGCGTGCGAGATGTGCGGGATGGGATGTACGCTTTCTGGACGAGGTTGATGATGGCTCTTTTTTTTTGTCCCTTTTTCTGTTCGTTTATTTGGGCGTGTCACGAGTAATTCTGGATATCAGAGCCCGGGTCAGACTTAGTAGACTCGATGCGCCGGATATGTCGACTTCCGCTGATGAAGGTGACGATTTGTGCACAAGTTTGTGAACGGGACGGCACGGAGGCTTAATATGTGTAGGCCCGATGCCGATACGTGATGCAGTTGTTGAAGTCGTTGAAAGAAGACAGAGAAGATGTGCTAAGGGGAAGGCGGGATGACATTGAACTCATTCAGATCAACGGGCGAAGGTGAGAGGAAGCTGGGGGGCGAAAAGTAGCAAACGAAATGTTCTTGTGTCTGTTCATGGTGTGATATATCCTTCCTTATTTGCAACCGAGGCCGATTGCCACGACCGACAATCGGCCATTGATAGGGTCGCCTGGCTATTATTTGTTGACCGTGCCGTTTGTCAATAGATGATACTGCATATTGTTTGTTTGGAAAACAATTACATGGCGGCCGGTCAAAGGCCTTGTTCAGCTCGGCCGCAGTAGGCGGCCTAAGTTATGTCGATTGTGTGTGCCAGACTGTCTGACTGAGTCTTTTGTCCGCATAATGCGCCCATGCTTTTGGCCTCCATCACCAGCCCGCTGAAGAATCAGGTAAAAGGCAGCACTGCGGAGGCTAACAACAGCCGGACTCGGTACGTACATCAAAGGGCCATCGCAATAGGCTGTTTCCCCATTGAATACGACACAATTACAACGCACAAACACACAAACGCACAATATGGAGTGATGAACACAAATTATCTCCGGGTTGCCTCAGCACAAAGGACGCAACATGACCACGCAACATTATCGTTATTTGTCTATCATACGGAATACATGCTCCGTAATGAATAGCCTTTCTTCGCTGGGATATCCCTTAGCCAGAGGGCATTCAGTGCGATATCCATTCCGCCCCTCCGCTATGTCTCCTCTCTGGCCGCGCTACTTGCACCAGACCTCATGACGGGCCAACTGATGAGCAAAGGAAGCACCGTTTCAACCATAGCGTCCTTACATGCAGACCTGGCCGCCTGGCCGCTCGGTCGTTCGCCATAATGAGGTCAACCACGGCGGACGGGCCAAGACTAGACCACTGAAAGCATGCTACGTGCAAGACGTAACCATGATTTGAGCTCGCCGGTTGTCCATTCCGCCAGCCTGGATTCAGAGGCTCGGATATAGGCAACTAAACCCTTTCCACTTTGTGGTGTGTGAAGATCTTTTTCTTTTTTTTCCCTTCTTTATTATTTTTTTCTGCCCTGGCACGTCTGGCATGGGTTCCCCTTCGTTGTTCAGCTCCACGCTGCTGCATCCAGACGGAGCTCACGCAGACTCAACGTCCCATATGGACCTCGCAATGTCCGCCATTACGCCAAGTTCTCTGACCAGCGGAACACGGATGCCCAGCTAATGCGCGCCCTAATGTCAGCAGCGTATTTGGCAGTCGAACGAACTGCTTAAAGCACGCATCTCAGCATAAACGCGGGTTGCCCGACATTTCGCGTCTCGTCTCATCTCGAGATGCGTCGTGTCCCGCCATCTCGTCATCACGCTCTCGACCCTTTCTGCTTCTAGAAACCCCCGATTATCAAAATTCTTGCAGCGTTGTCGACATGGAGAGATGAGCGCCACTAGCCGATTTGCCAGCCTATAGCGCTCTCCGGAGAAGCTCCAGCTCCCAATAGACCGAAATAGCTGGCTTGCTGGTACCTTGACTTGAACCCAGTAGTTTGTCGCGCTGTTTCTCCAATCTCGAAGCTGCATGCTCCTTTCAGCCAATCGCGCGTCACCGTCGCGATACTGCACAAACTTAGGCAAAGCCAATTAATCATGCATGTCATGAAAGCTCTCCTCACCCACTCCTTATCCCGCCTGGCCCACCGCCACCTGGGATGACTCTCTTGGACATGACCTGTTGCAGCATTGTGTAAGCCTGTGACTTGCCTTTGCAAACAACCGATATTCATCTGCAACCTGTGCTCGCTGCTGCTGCCGCTGCCTCAAAGGATTGGAGGCTGGACTGGTTCAGGGGCTGACCGACAGTGCTACAACCCTGCCTAAGCCGTGAGACGTTGTCAGCCGGCCTGATTGCCCTGCTGCAATGACTTGAATCCTTGAAATTGAAGTCTTTTTTTGTGCACTTTCCCTGCATAGAGACGCTGCCCGTTCCCGTCGCTTCGTCTAAGTTGCACGCCCCCATTCATTCATTCCTCGCACAGGCCCGGGGCGCATATAATTCCCATCCAAGTAATCCGTGCGGATACAGCTGTTACGTCCGTAGCATAACCGATACACACACACACACACACACACACAGCGACAATCATGCCTCGGAGTCACTCTCCTGCGCAGCACACAAGTAAAAAGCCTCCGTTCTCTGCCGGTTACCTGTGGTGATGATGAGCTGTCAGTGCTTCCAGCCCCAAATCTCACTGTCAGTTCCCGGGAGACCCCTCTGTCACAGCTTCAACGCCACCACATGTTTCTACGGCGTCCGGAAAAGGATCATACTCATACTCCCCCTGAAGCGCTTCCTTGCGGAACCTTAGAAGTATTTGCCCGACACGCAACTGGGTGTTCCAACCCACAGATGATCCTCCTTTCCACCAATGTCTGATTTTTACTTCTTTTTCTGAGTCTGGTCCACTTGTCACCGCAGACGTCGTGGGTATAATCCAACTGCTGCTAAAAGGAGGTGTGACGTTGGTGGTCCAACTGCATCTCTACCTAACCTCTCCTGTTCCATACGAAGGTACGGAGTACTCCATCCATAATGTAATACTCCCTGCGTCGTGAGAACAGGCATTTCGCGTATTTCTGCTGCTGTTGGCCCACGCTACATCGTCTCGTTGCTCTGCCCGCGTTATGACTAAGATAGTATTAAATGGGACACCTCCGTGTTGTGCTCCGTGCCCACGAAGCTCTACGTCCCCTAGCACATTTTGTGTAATTAACAGCTGCTGCATCGCACGTCGGTATCACCAACAGGCCCCTCTCTCGGAGCTCCATTTGCAACCAAAGAATTTTGGGCCTCATGGGTCTAGCTCCAGAGAAAACGAAAGAATGAAAGAGAGAAAGCATAAAAATTTAAGTCTTTACTATTACACATCCCGTGCGTCCCCCTAGATGGGATCATTGACTGGTGCTCATTTCCTCATGATGGCGCTTTGCATACGACAGCTTTTGATATCTGCAAGGGAAATATGAAAGAGCCCATCCGCACTCCGTGAACCATACTTCCCCCACACCCAACGCGCCAGAGTGCATAGTGGCTGGCACAAATACGTTGTATATGTGACTAATCCAGTGGGATTATGTGTATCTATGCATATCATCTATAAGCCTCCTAATGAATGAATCGTCCCCAGTTGCTCCGCCAATGGATTGGAAATGGAGACTTTTTGAGATGCCTTGCCAGGTCATTCACATCATGATCCCTACGGAGTGCATTCAATGAATTATTAAACCAGACTACGTAGTATCTCTTGGTATTCCCCAAACACATACGTCCCTAGTGATGTGAAGTAGAAGCATCATCAAATGAGACTGACACCGACCCAGTGGTCGTGAAACAAAATCTCAGGTCCGCGTTACCCGATGACAGGCCTCAGACTTAGCCGTTATTAGTCCTCACTTCGGAATTTTATTCCGGCTCAAATTTTGATTGAGAAATAGAAAAAAGAACGACGCCCAATTATTAGTAAAAACTCAACACCGAAGTAGCAGAGACAAGAATATGAGAGTACATACTAGCCTGCAAAAGAGATGGTCCAAAAAACCTGTTCCTCTTCCCCGCTGGTGAGCACACGACCACGTTCCGAGCACTGGTAACACCCCCTCTCATCGCGTCTCCATTTTGGCATCTCGCTCCTCTCCACGCGTGTTCTGGCGACGCAGCTCTCGTATCCAATAGGGCGACGCGATCACGCATCTGATGAGACTTGGGTGGACGCATCGTAGACCCAGGTCGGAAAGGTGGCTGGACGAACGAGCAGGCGTGTAGGGGAACTGGGCTAAGTTAGCGGCCGACGCCATTGTACCCTGTCCATTGAGAAGAAAAACTCAGGGCAGGAGGAACGGCTTCATCTTGATCGGCGTCTTTCGCTTATGATGGCCCACTTGAATGAATACATTAGCAATTGGGAAGACAGAACCTGGAAGCAAGCCCGACGATGGCTGAGACCCTGAGATATCTTCTCCTTCAAAGTGGGATACGATATCTGACAGATCCTCTAGGAGACGCGGTGAAATTTGGTGAAGCTTCGTCGATCCCACTTCGACACACATTTTTTTGTCACCATCCATTTTCTCACATGCACCGTCTGGCACCAGTGAGGGGTAGCCCCAGGAACTACGGCCGGGATCCCTGGCCCTGACGGCGCCGAGTGCCAGATACCGATCGCTGAACCATGGCCTTTCCTCATTCGTGAACGCTGCCCAGTCATCTGGTACCGTCGATGATGTTATCGGAGATGATGTAGTAGCAAATAGTCTTCTCCGTAGATCGCTCATGTCTTCTGCAGAAAAGGCATCTATTAACGCTCTCCTGAATTAGATCAAATAATGCTGTTTAAGTGTCGTGTCATTCATGCAGGGTGTTGCGGCATTGAGTTACGGGATTTTCGGCTCAGCATGATATCTCTTGGGGTTACGCTTCCAAAAGACTCTTTTTCGGCTGACTTGGCCGTTTGGCTAATACAGATTGGAGAACGTACGAAATGTCCCTTGGCCGATGGCGCAAAGACCTGCCTAGCCCAGGCCAGCCAAGTGAACTAAGTTATGCGTGTCTCGGACAAGCTGAAAGCTTTTTGTGTGGTTGCATCCTGGAACAATCGAGCATGATATGCTTTGTCAATGGTGGCATGCACATAGCCTGAACTCTGTCCAGACCTTACGCCCGTTTGTCATCAAAGGGGATCTCTAATCTCGTCACGATTGTCGTGGAGAGACAAAGAACCACAAGAACTAAAGCATACAGGATCTCTATGGATCTCAACCCCGGACTCTTCCAGGGCATCAATGGTCGCCGTGACTACAGTTTCGGGACTTTGCTTTTGCAAGCCACTGCCTCTTAGTTACAGAGGAGCCCCCCCACCAGCCAACTGCGACATGAAAGTGTCGCAGGCAAAAACGCCAGAGACACGGCCACCAAATCCAAAGACCTCCACAGCACCGAGAGTCCGACCCAACCCACGTTCCCCCTCGGAGGGGGGACATTGCATAAGTCGCGGCCTCCCGGCGATCATCCGTGTGCAAAACACATTATAGCGGCCGTTCTGTGTTTGGGAGTTTCACCCTGCTATCGGGCCTGGTCCGGCCCTGGTCTCTGTGTCTAGGCCTCATATATATCGTACCACACAGTGGTGCTCTTGTTGTAGTAGCTTCTTCGTAAACCGCACTGGCCCAGTCGCGGTCAAGACAGGCAGGCCCAAGAAAAGTAAGAGTCAAATGCTCAGAGCAATTTGTCTCCACCTCCGCCCGGGAAGGGGTCTACGGCGTTGAAGACATATTCAGTATGAAGAACATGATTCGGTCGAACTTCGCCGGCAGGCCGAGGCAAATAAACCTTCAAGCCTAACTTAATTATGTATTGGTGATGAACATGCATATTATATGTCGTTTGCTTCAACAACCACTTCAGCAAGACGCGAGACGTGTGGCGATGGTTGGTGGGGGGCGCCGATAATAGCGAGGAGTCCGCATAGCAGCGAGAGCACTGAGCACTTGGTGAAGCCTGTTAAGTTTGGACACTGAGGACCCTGCTAGCGTTGCCCCGCATTCATCGTCAGTTCCATCAAAACCTAGCAACCGCCGAAAAGGCGTCAAAGTCTTGCAACAAGGACCTGATGACGGAGAACTCTGTTTCGTCGTCTTCTCGGTTGAATATATGTGAACGGGGTGTCAACTTTTTAATAAAACCTTTTCATGACTAAATATTGCTGTGTTCCGCAGGCAGTAGGCCTGGGAGACGTGTGCTTGTACGCTTTGTTCCGAGCCCCCAGGTGCTGAGTCTGTCAGCCAATTCGTCACCTTTTTGTACCCACTGGCAACTGTTGAACCTTGGCATCAAGCCCGGTAAGAGTAGCTGCAGAATACCCTGGGACACCAACCAGTGACAGGATTCCAGTAAGCTCGCGGACTAGCCAATATGTGTTGTGTTTCCAAGGAAGGCTTGCACACCCGCTTCCGGTTGGTAAGATGGGTGCGCAAGCACTGTAACTAGACCATAGCATGGATTACAAAGTCATCAATCTCAGACGTTTCTCTTCAGGTTACCAGCCAACGTCCTGAGAAGCAATTATGAAACTATGCTGTTGTATTGAGCATTTGCTTTTCAACCGCCACGTCTATGCGGTGATCTTCAGGAGTCGAGACACTTCCATCTCCTGGGGTTCGGCTGCTGATGACAATTCGACTTCTTTGTCCGGGGTTCTCGGTTTTTTTTTTCTTTTGGCGCTGCATTGTTTCTCGCCTCACTGTACATCCGGGGTCGTCCATTCGCCAGTAATAAGCCTCCGCCTCCGCCTCTCCCTCCGCCAACAGCTGCGTCCAAGCCCAACCTCAAACCCCGTCCCTGTCCCCATTCCCAACCCCCATTGACTGAGAGCGTGTCTTGTTTCTGGCGGTAAAGACGCCCCAAAACCCCCCCATTCACGCGACACTTTTAATTGATTTGCGAGCCGTGACACGATCGCGTACATGGGCTTGCTGCACGACGCGTGAGGCAGCACTCGGTAAGGCAAAGTGTGAGGGGAGTAAGAAAAATCTCACGCCTCCAGGCCGGTCATGATGGAGTTTCTGGGGCTGTCCCCCGTAACCTCGTTGCACTCGTGCATCCGCTCCGCCCGTTTCCTCTGCAACGATGCTGTCACCGCTGCATTTTCTGCCTGGAAGAGCCTACTCGTTATGCAGATCACATTACCAAGACTTTATCCCTCGGACTTTGAGGCCTGCTTAAAGTGCAGGGACCAGCTAGACGAGAAGTTGATTAACTTAAGCTGCTTCCGGGCTGGCGGCGTGACATCAAAGGGTCATTCTGGGTCTGACACGGGTTGGTAAGAAGCCCCATGGTCCGAGACGCCCCTCATGAATTATCAAAAGAATTGCTGCCGTTGGTCACAGGCCGCCCTTCCCAGTCCGCCGAGTCTTAAGGAGCCTGCCCAAGCCTTCAAAGGCCGCACCGTCCGTCCAAAACCCATCCTCCGTAACTTGTCAAAGACTCGAGATGTCACCAAGTGGTTCCAGCAGTGGATATTTGTTCCCACAACCGGCCCACGGAGTTGGCTTAACCCCCTCCAAGACGAGACATCCGCGTTTGGTGGAGCGTCTTTTTTTTTTTTTCCCTCTGAAAGAATAACTCGTCACCAACCTAGGTTGCGGCTCATTGCACAAAACTGACACGGGTGCACGTGCCAAAAACCCCACCTTAAGCGCGCCATGTTCGAGAATCGTTCCAAGAGCGGGACCTTCCGAGTGACGCGCGGGAATTGAGCCTGTAATGCTTGAGCGCCACCCTACATAAAGGCTGGTTCATCCCAGACGCCACGATACCCGCCACTGTACCCGCCACAGCGCCACGAGCGCCTCTTATTCCGACGTTCCCGCGACACAGATTGGCTTGTGCACGGCAGGTGAAGATGTTTGATGCTCAACTCATTCACTCGTGACTAGCGATGGGTTATGCTAATGCAAGCAGGCCTCGTTTCCTAGGCAAATGGCGCAAAGGCAAAAAGTTTTTTTTCTTTCTTTCAGCGACCCAGAACCCAGGCTTCTAGTCTCCATCCACTTCGCTTCACCTGAGCGACGCCCCCGACGTCCACAGGACCCCTTGCTCCTCTGCGCCCTGCGAATGCTACCTAAGCGTGACACAAAAGCCCACTCAGTCAACGGCCTACTGCACGATAAAGGTCCATTTGACTCCATCATCACGGTGGCTGAAGTGAGGAGAATCCAAGCCTTCATAATTTTTTTTTCCTTTCATTGGCAGGACAATGGAATGAAAATTTTTACTTTCCCCTCATTTACGCGACCCTTCTTCCTTTTCACTTATTGACGCGCGCTTTGTCGTGAAGCTTTCAACGGACCGGGTCTCAGGCCTCAGTATTGGCGTTTAAGCTGACTACCAGTCGCGACCAAATTTCAGTCACGTTCCAGCCTAGAAACGAAAGGCCTGTCTTTGCATTGCGGCACTGCGCAAGCGATCCTCGAAGCGGTTTGGAACCGAAGCTGCTGGGCAATAATAGGTTCAACAGGCTGCTAATTTAGCCGTCATGATGCGCTCGTTTGTTTCGCCATAAGGTTTTGCATTGAGACAAGGGGGAAAATCGGCAGACTTCAGGTTTGAGTATCAGGCATGCTGCCAGCCTAATACCCATTCGCCAGCCTTGCTACTTCTCTACTGCTTGTTATAGGCTGAATTTCCCAGCCTGACGTCTAATTTGGATATTCGCATTCCTTGTTGCATTGGGCCTGTCACGAAGCCAGAGCATGATTGTAGAGTGTTCCATTGATGTAACGCAACGCAACACCATGCCCATGCTACCATATTTGCTACAATACTGTTTGAGAAATAACATGCTTACATGGCAATCTAGAACTAAGAAGCCTTTATATTCAACACTCAGATTGAAGTTTTGGATGCAACACTATGGAGTACCTGGTGGTTTGACTCGATGTCCGACATCCGCCGACGCATAGCACTCGTCATTTTGACGTTTCGGAATCGTCATGACTGCACCACCAGTCACAGTCACACAACCCTTACAGCCGTTTCGGGATGCAAGCATGCAACACCATTGGTCAATTCCGCCAGTCGATTTCGCTCTATGCGATGCTTCCTTGGACACAATGTTTCAATTGATGGGCACACCAGCTCGAATCGCCAAGTGACCCAGACAACGGTTCGGTGTTGTGTAGATGCTAGCGTCTCACATTGTCGACTTGGCTGCCGATCGTCCGACTAGAGAATTGGACTCCTTTTGGATGTGCGTACGAAGTACCAAGCGGTACGGAGTATCCTCGCTGGGGGTGAGCGAAGTCTACAATTATGACATCTGAAGGTTGACAAGCGTTGCCCTCAGGATTGTCGTGCTGCCGTGTCTCGTGGTGGCCTTTGTTCGTCTTACCTCAGAACCAACTTAGGCGCCGATTGCCACTGAGGAATTGCCACAGGTTGGTGGAGTCACCATCACTGCAAGTAATTCGTAGGTATTGACATGGGGAACGCGGAGAGTGACCAGGAGAGGCAATTCGCGATGAATTGGGGAACTGCTGACAGACGTGGGACACAAAAATGACGCCAAACCTGGCTTGGCTCTCGGGTGCCATGCAGCCGCATCATTTCAATGACGCGGGGGTGCACTTGCTAGGTTCCTCAGCAAGCCGAACCCCTGGTCGAATCTGTCGTTGCTCCAGTACGTTATACCCACTTACTTACCGAAAGTGATCGAGTGGTCTTGTCGGAGGCCTTCCTTGTCGCAGAGATTGGCAGCTGAAGAGGCTGTGAGAGATGGACATAGCCGAGTGTCCAACCAGCGCGAAGCATTGATGTTTGGGCTGCTGACACGAACATGTTCTCTCATGGGATCTGCCCGTTAATTGGAACCCGAACGATTGCAATCGAGCCAAAGAAAAAAAAAAGGGTCGTCGTTGTCAATCAAGGATCTTACTTCTCCTAGGAGGTGCAGCCAATCTAAAATTGGTTCGAGTTGCCTCAATGGCCCTCCACAAGAAAAGAAGAAGAAAAATTTACTATACACAGTTGATACGAAATCCCTCAAAATTGACGATATCTCCAAATCTCAAGGCAGCATATACTTCACCTTCATTTCATTTCATCTCCTCATTGGAATCTCCACTGTCCCAGCAGCTGCTATCGGAGTGTGGCCCACTTATCGGCGTCATCACTTGAAGCTTTGACCGCTACGGAACAAGGAGCAGATATTCACAAGAAGCTTTCGGTGTGCCAGAACTTGGTGGTCACGACAGGCTCTAATGATTCGACAGCCGTTTAGTTGAGCTTGAGAAACAGGGCAGTTCCTTGCGGACACGACTGTGGCATGTTTGTTTGTGGTTGGGTAGCTTGAAGCTCAGCCTTGTTTGCTTTTCTGAGATGCATTTCCAGCTCAAGCTAGGCGACGCCGGACCCGTCCAAGACCGAGTTCACACTAGGGGACTAGCTCGGCTCCTTCAACGATCCCCGCAGCCTCTTTGAGCGCTGTGACTGGACCGTTTTGTTGAACCTTGAAAGATGCCCTGTCCAGCTGGATCTCCTGCAAACAATGCAGAGGAGACAGGTTTCCCGTTCCAGTATGGACAATGACCAACAGAGGGTGAGATTTTACGATCTGAGTTTCAGAAGGCCTCGACCAGGTCCCTTGTTAGAGCTGGGCCTGTGCGGTGGTCATACGGCGGACTGTCCTGTACAAATTACAGTACATGCACGACGTGCTCCATACGGATACATGTTAATCTCTCTGGTTCATCGCCACAAGGCTTGCTAATGCTAGTCCACCAGGATCAGCTGTGGGGGTTCATTCATGGGGCAAAGCCAAAGAATCCAAAGACGGCAGGCGGCTTGATACGGAGAGAGAAATTCGTATCTGAATTAAATCTTTCACCGGGAGAGTGCGTTCAAGGTTGGATTGCAGCCGAGCGCATTGGTCCCTTAAAGATCTCCAACAAAGAAAGCAATTGAGGCGTCCCGAGCTGCTTTGAGCATTGTACCCCTTGAGGCGATTGAGTTCGCGACTCCGCATCTCGTACGTTTTTTCGTGGCCGCCGGCTTGAACGTGACGTACTTGGTACAGCACTTAACTAGCGTTGGTTTGGAGTTGAGACAGCTCAAGCTTCTGTACCTATCCGTAATAGCTCATGTTCTCACTGGGGATTGTACTTCCATGAGAGCGGATTGTTCAGAGGTCCTCGCGCTCCATGGCCCGGGACCTGTGTATCGCCATACTGACCTCCTCTATCTCATCTCTCATATCACAACCCTGAGAAGCGGAACAGTTGAGGCCTAATTTAGTCCCCATCTCATTGTTCGTGGTCTTACAGTTGGCGCAAGCCACCACCAACCTAAACAGGGAGTGTTATCTCCGAGGCTGATCGACATAATGAAAGCACTCAACGCGTCTCACACGCGTGAGCATGTTGCTCGAGGCCAGCACTAAGACGGCTATTTGTAACGGATTATTGTTTACATCTAGTCTCTATTCAAGGCATAGATGGTCATCTACACCTATATGCAGCATTCGGCCCGCGCGGTAGTTCATTACCAAACCGGTTCTCAGCATTCCGCCTTGGTGATGCTGCAATCTTGAATGCTCATTCAGAAGAATACAACTTCAACAATCAAGGGAGGGGGATTACTACCCGAGGTTTGGTAGCTAAATTCTCCGATAGGATCTTGAAAGTTTCCTCCCCCTTTTGACGCCTGGCGTCATATTGATTACGTGCCATTTGAAGCCGTCGAAACCTTGCTTTGCTTCGGCACACCTACCTCAGTCTCTTGGGAAACCGACTATCATTCTTTGATAACTGACGAAAGTAGATATTGTTTTGCAAATACTGTTGGTATTCACGATTGATGATCTGTTAGTTCTTACTCTGCTTCTACCCGCATTACTACACACGCTTGAAGAACGTCCTTAGGTGTTATGGATTACAAACATGTTGGATTATTGCTGTCTGTAATCTTGTGCACGTGCGAACAGTCCCGTCTTGCACCATACATTATTGTCCGCTCCGGCCAAACAAGCGTCGATTTCAGCGAGCACCTCGCCGATAGCTCACGCCAAGTTTCCCAACATCTTTCGGCATGTCGATGGGAGAGATTTGAGTGGAGTCGCTGAGAAAGAGCCGTCAGACGCCCTTACAACCATACAGAGAAGCCAAGACGTCCACAAGTATGTGAATAGAAACCGGTAGCGGACGCAATTTCGGCCCTTCCTCACATTCAACCGGCAAACAACGCCGCCCGAGAGAGTGTGTGTTGGAGGAGCACTGCAATCGCCTGGAGTGGTTGGAGGTATCTCACTTCAATCTCGCTCACCCTGGCCAAATCCCGTAGCGGCCGACGCCGGAAACCTGTTGGTCCGCCCCTGAGGATGAATGGCGTTTTGATAGGGCTGGACTGAGAGGAGGCTACGTTGCACTCCGTAAGTGTCCCCCAGACGGCGCAAACGACAAGGGCAGGCAAAGGGCTCTACCTCGTAATTCCAACCCAAAGAGGTTTTGCCCAGCGCTTCAGCACTACTCGTCGCTCGTTGGTGTACAACGCTGCACGTATCGCCGTTGTGTGCGGACAAGGCCAGTATCTACAACATCCTCCCTGACAAACATCACCGCGCTAGCAAACCCTTCGTATTACGGCATGGCCTGTCAAAGAAAGCAATTCGCTGCAGAAGGCCGGGGCAAGCGAGAAAAGACGGCTTGACGCCCCGGCCCGCAGCACATCGAAATGACGAGTGACAGGATCCCGTCCAACTCCAACCACCTCCCGTTTCGTCTATCCCCTTGAAAGTCAGCGTTTCTTTGGTGTTCGGTAATTATTGCACTGCGTGAAGAAGGCCTCCTGTTTCCTTCGTCGCAGAATGAGGTGACTTGGCAGATGCAAGTTACATTGGTACACCATCCTCACGGAAGTGCATTGGTTCCCGCCTGCGAGGCGCCCAGGGTTGATCAAAATGGAGGGTGAGCAAGTCAACATGAACCAACAGGAAGATGCCAGTAGCTTCTCAGCACTACCACATCAGACAGGTCGAGCAAGGGTTGAGCGACCAATGCCATTGAACCCTCAGATTTTACGGCCTCTTTTCAGCTGGTCTAGTTTGCGGCCGACTTCCTGTCTGGTCTTTTGCGACCGGGGTACCGCGGCCCAGGACAAGGCTAAATCAGGCCTTGATCGACGAATTGATTGACGTCGTTCATGCGCCTGGAGGAAGCTGTCGTGGCTCCACTAGATCGCTGGATGCTTGTCTTATGGTGATGAGGAGGTTATTATTTCGCGCCTCGCGTTGACATATGCATGATGAATGTTTGTTTAGCCCCGTGATGCGGCCATAGTGTGGTCCTTTGGGCCTGTTATGATGCGCGACTTGGGTATCATGTTTACATAGATCCTTGGGGGGTTAGTCTGACTGCTCTAAACACAAGCAGATCTAGCATGGTTGTTTTCACCGCATGTGACAGAGAATGCATACGACCGGCTGGTCCTGCAGTCTATGTTTATCCCTGCATATGCAGTCTTCTATTGGAAGTTTAGACTCACTGCAATAACAGAGTTGGTCAGGTCTTACTCAAGAGATAGGGTCCGGTTCATGAAAGTTGATCTCAGTAGCATAGGTCTTGAAGTCTCTGCCAGTTAGCACTATGCAAAGCAGAATGAAGAAGCTTCTCACGAGAGAATGGACAGTAAAGGTTAAATACTTGGTTTCAATATCTATATCACCCTCCAAAAGACTATATCTGAATGATGCTATCTGAGAATTTTATGATTTCGTGACATGGCAGATGTCTCGTTAACCGTAATGGGGAACCTAATGAGAGCGAGGAATATGAGTCTCTAGAGTGAAGTGGCTTAGATACAGCCTAGCAACACATTGGCTCGTGAGTAGACAATACCTGAGCCAAGTTCATCAACCTGTGTTGATGAACATCTAGTATACAGACAACCCATCAAGCCAGGCTAAGCTTGGTTCACGACGGGATATCCGTATCATTGTATCTTCGACTCAGAGATAACTTGTCACCGCTGGCTACAGAAACATATTCTCCGTTTGAGTGTTCTTGATATCGGTGCTATATGAAATGACGAAATAGTTCTGCAAGTATGCTTTAACCTGGGTTTGAACATATGCAACTTGAAGAGGAAGAACTGTTCCTGACTCGAGCTTGGTGCTGAAATGAAGAAGCTTAGTACGAATTTATTAAATTGGTGAAGGCAGCAGTGAAGGAAATCCAGCTCCCGAGAATTGGGACAGGACATCAGAGCTCAGCTAGCTTGGAGGAAAGAGTATGGAGTCAGATGATGGCCCTGTTACTTTTGGAGTACTATACGAGGCTATCGGAAACTTTTGAAACAAGTCAGAGTCCCGTGTAGTTGATGCATCAATGGAATTTTTAGTAAACAACGAACAGAAGACAACGGGATTTGTACGAATGGTCCCGAGCGATGAGGGTTGCAAGCAAGAAAAAGGGGGAGATTCTCCTAGATATGGTATCTTAACCGCCTATTTCCCATGGTTGAATCGCACAAAGACCACGAGAGGAAAGCTGGTAATAGCTCCGTTGTTTGTTGTTTGGATCAAAGGAAACATTAGAATTGAGTCTAGGAACCGTTGTGTTGGGAGAATAAATCACAGCTGAAGTAAGCGAAACATGGTAAAACAATGCACCTTCTCATAGCTAGAGAGACTCCATCGCACCTATCGAAGACCACAAACACTATTATGAACGTAGGATATCAGAATGTGGTTACCAACCCAGTTAATATGGAGGAGTCTAGGCTTCAGACCTGCCCCGGCTATTGTTGTTTTGATGTGGTTCCATACACCTCAAATTTGTACCCAGAATGTATGTAAAGTCTCTGGGGATGTCGGTGACGATCGAAGGACAGTGATCTCAGTGAGTAGACAACGCTCTATTACCTCTAGACCAGGCACTATGGTTGTCATTCTAGGTGCTTTGAGAGTTATTAATCCACCATAAACACTAGAGTATAGACGCATGTAACTCATGATCAGTGGTTTTCTGAACGATCGGAGATACTCCTTGAGTGAACCGCCATTCTCAAAGTTTGACCCCCTGCTAAGCTTGATGCGAGGGGAAAGTAGATGCAAACCCGTAGTGGGCTCGGATTTCCGGTCCGATAATATTGATAATAATCGCCCATTGTTTGCAGAGTCTTTAGCAGAATTGAAACTTTGATAGACGTGAAGCATCATTCCACAGTTTTCGAACTGAATTTATGGACTGCTAAACAACAGTGTAGTTAGTTGGTACACCCATCTCGGAACAGTGTGAGGAGTGCTTGCCGCAGACATGAGGCAATAATGACGAGTTTGTGGTGCATGCATGTCGCATTTTGCAAACATGTAACTTTATTTGACCAATGAAAACCTCAACCTACAAGCTCCGAAGCAGATTCTAGTACCATTTTTCGAGTTCTGTGGAAGGTATTTGGTTTGGTTGAGTTTAACCTGAATTAACTCGTATGTCCCCGTGTCGACGAGATTAGAGCTGATACCACGGAAGGCAAGTTGGAATCTGATCCTGCGTCGCGTTCTTTACTTTGAGCCTTGACAATGTACCACGATGAGAGGCTTTCTAGGAGCGTCTGTGTAGACTGACCTCTCTTCCAAGAACCTCGCATGAGCCGTAGGTTCACTCCGGGCCGAGCTTCCTCGGAACTTTTTACGGCGATTGCATGCTAATATTCCTTGTATAGGGTATTGAATTTGAATCAGAGAGGTTACTCGATGGAAATTCGGGTTGATAGAATCTGACTTTATTGCTGGCTTTACGACATTCGGTCCCAAGATTTACAAGAAGAGTCTGTGATGTCACTCATTGGTTTCGCGTGAACGATTGGGGAGCAGCAGAAGACGAAACCATGATTAAATAAGTCATCATTCCAATAGTTGAAAACAGTGAACACACCAGTTTGCTTACTCTCCTAGTGAGAGGACTGGAGCATGTACTGTAAGTTAAGACTAACTGCAAACCAGCAACGTCTGTGGGGAGTCTGTGTAGACCTAGAGGACTCCAACGTATGACATAGATGGGGTATATTAAAGTGGTAGTGACATATCTACAATTTAATTATATGTTCGGAGAAACATAGCACTTTACGCGGAAAGTCGCTAGGTTAAGTATATGACTAGAAGACATTGTATTGAACTCTGCGTATGTGCATTAAGATAGCCGTTTTGGGTTCAATGCATTATACTCTGTCCTTCTTGAGTCGAACCATTATTAACTCTAGGTCGCTTGCTACACCCATCATTAATCAATATCGAACGGCTTCGATATGATTTGACAACCGGTTGACTGATTCATTTTTGAGTTCACAATAGAAGCGAGGGTTTTCATTGTCTTGCTGGAACGCCGACTTGACGCGGTGACTAGGCGCGAAATACATAATAGGGGAAAAGCACTGGAAGGCTTAACTATTACGCACACCAAAACAAGTAGCGGATTAAAAAAAGCCCGCCACACTAACCCAGGGTCGTATCGAGTAATTTAGCCAAACCCCAACTGGGCGGCTCACGACTCGATATGTCAGACACAACTTGCCCTCGGCCACAATTCAAGCACAGAAACTGTTTTCTTTTCCTTCAGGTGCTACTTCATAGCATTAAGCTTACGCTGCGGTCGTCATCTCGGGCGAGTTTGGAGCGACACGAAGCTGCGCCTCTTTTGTCGATCGCCCACTAATACCGTCTCTATCGCGCATAGCCGCCGAGCTCAGCCCCAATGAAACCCTCGGATCCAGATGTATCCAAGAAAAGGACGAGAGCAAGCACACCAAGGGTAAAAACGGGCTGCGGGAACTGCCGGTAGGTACTATCTCGATTCTATATTTTCCAACGTGTCTAGAGCTGATTGTCACCGTCGTAGAAAGAGACATATAAAGTGCGATGAAACCAGGCCAGCTTGTATTCGATGTGTCCGTGCTGGTTGGAAGTGCGATGGGTATCCTTCGCAAGTTGATCCGGGAAAAGATTTGGACAAACTTGTTGTAAGCCAAGTTGCGAGAGTCTCAAACTCACCACCTCTGAGCATCTCATCGTATTCACTTCCTTTCAGAATCCCAGGAAGTCAAAAAGACCGCCAGGTGCTACACTACTTCTGCGCTCAGGGTTCTTCCGATATCTCTGGTTTCCTGAGTTCCAAGTTTTGGAGCCACACTGTTCTTCAGAATAGCTACCATGAGCCAGTGGTGCGCCAAGCTCTTGTGGCCTTAAGCTCGCTACACCTCGATTTCACCACGTCGGATACACCTGGGACCCAGCTTTCTGTAGAGCCACTGCTGCAACACGGGAAAGCCCTCCGCATGCTGAATAGACGGCTTTCGGGCGGCGGATCAGAAGCTATGAAAGCTGCGCTCCTTTGCTGCGTGCTCTTCTTCTGCTTCGAGAGCACCGTCGGGAACAGCGCTGCTGCCTTGCAGCATCTCGGCAAAGGACTGGGGATCCTAGCTACGGGTATCATAAACAGCAAGAAGGTTGATGACTTGGACTCAATTTACAATGTCTTTGTCCGGTTGGACCTACAAGCGACAATGTTTGATGACGATCGGCCGCCTTTCTTAGTGCTCGTCCCACCAAAGGAACGACAGGTTGGGATTATAAAAAATCCGGAAACTCCGTTTACCACATTTGAAGAATCCCAAGTGGCGCTCGATAGGCTGCAAAATTGGCTCTTCCATCTCATAATCAGTACCAGCCAGTACCAAGGCCTGCCATCAGAGGTTATTCCTGCAGACATCCTTCAGGAACGGGAACTTCTCACCCAGGAATATGATCGGTGGTCTCAAAAGTTCTCGCAACAAGCCAACAACCCTGGAGAGGGTGAAAACCTCTGCGGGATTCAAACTCTGCTACTTCATCACCGAGTCACGCAGATGCTCCTTGTGTCCCGCCTTCCGGATGACGATACCATCTTCGGGGCCTCTCCAAATCCAGTTGCTGAGGAAATTCTTGACCTTGCGGAGAGCATTCTAGACCATCTTCGTGAAAGGCATGCGACAGCGGAGACGGCCAAGAACCCTCGTCGTAGTCTCGCTTCTGACACTGGCATCATAGTGCCCCTTTCTATGCTGGCGATAAAGTGTGCAGATGAGTTTATCAAGAGCAAAGCAACCGAGCTGCTTTCCAGATCCCAGAGACAGGAGGGTCTGTATGATGCGACGACCGTCGTTACGATTGTGCAGGGTCTAGATGAGGTGAGGAAGCAGAGACTTCTTGCGGCTAGACTTGAAGGTGTTGATGATCAGACACCGAGATCTCTCGAATATTGGACTACCGACATCATCAACGGTGCACCAAACGATTTTGTTGCAAGGGAACCATCAGCACCAAAGACTATTTTGCATTCTTTAATTCCTTCTACGCCTACAAGCCCCATATAGTTACAAGCGATAAATACCCCCAAATATTAGTCCGTCTCATTAATATATTTACATGAATGCGATTAGCTGGGTGGAAAGGCCCAAAACCACCATGAGCGTCCAAATCCCATCACTTCTGAAAGCAGATGCACCACCCATGACGGCAGTCGGGGTAAGCTTGACCGCAGTGTCCTCCGTTCGCGCAGCAAACCGCATCTCGTTTTCCCCAATGTCGTACACGGAAACCACATTTCTAAGAAAGGCATCACCTAGAAAGTTGAGTGAGATGCCTTGATCTTCGGCCGGAGGGGCAATGACGGAGTAACAAAGACCGGTAGATGCATCTTCCTGGACCAGGTCCACCGCCTGATGCCAGAATGTATGCTCGTCAATTGTCACTCCGAGCTAGGGAGCTGTGGCGTTGCACTCCACGACATAGACCCCCAAATCCTCGCTGAATTGGGCGGGAGGGTCAAACGCCGCGTTGATCTCGGCTGCAAGCTCAGCAGGAAGCTGGTTTGCGCTATTGCCGGTGTCCACGACGGCTTGGAAATTGGTCGAGTTGGTCTTGAGAGACGACTTGGATACCTTGCCCTTACCCCAGGTCACCGAGTCCACATTCAAGGTCATTAGTGTGATCTCGGGCTTTTCATTGCTGTAATACAGGTCGGGGATGTTTTTGGTGATCTCGATGGGAGCGACAGCTCAATCATTACTATGTGAGACCGGGGGGGGGGGGGGGGTTCACCCAGGCCAAGCCAACCACCTAGGCTCGTCGTGGAGTTCTTCAATGGTCTTTCGAAGGCGACGCTGTACCAAGAGTCGACGAGATTCTTGTGCATATTGAAAAAGAGGGGGTCGTAAATGGCTCGGTTCGTAATCAATGCTTCGGTGTTGTTGAAGTTATTCAAGCCATAGTGCGCCGAGGTCAAAGCAGGATATCCAAGTCCCAGAACACCACCATTAATACCATCTCCCTTGTCGTTGGTGCTCTCGACGATTCCGACTCTTTGCCTCGAGACCGTGATGCCGCCAAGAGTAACGTTTGTGATGCCAACCTGGCCCAACGAGATGCCTGTGCCGTATTTAAGACCAAAGGTCTGGTTTTGAACATATTCGAAACCATCTGGCTCATGAAATGTAGGAAGCCAGCCGCAGTCGCCCTGGGGAAGCTCGGTGTTGTTGGCCTTACTGATACAGTGATATCCGATCTTGGCAACCCTGGTATCACTGCTGCTTGTGTCGGCAAGTAGGAAGAAGGATTGGTCGCCGACTTGGACTTCGACATCAAACCAAAAGCCATTGAGAGTCGAGGTGATCGGTGCAAGATTGCGCTGTGGCGAGTTGCCACGGGTAGCATGGCGACGAAGAGGCGAAATAGCGGCTGAGGCGATGGAAGCACTCGCCGCTGCGAGGACGAAGGAAGTGAATTTCATCGCCAACGCGGAATCAGTGAAAAGATGGTTTGATTTTTTTTGTAAGATATTTGAAACGGGATATGAAGCCGGAGTTCTTGTGATTTTGATTGCTATCTACTGCAGAGAAAATGTATGATGAGACTGGTTTATCTTTATATACCTCTATTCTCCTGTATGCTGGGCTACTCGTTTTGACCAAAACGGCAACTATACATACCAGATCGCATCTTCTATTGGCTGTGCCGTCAGTTTTGCTTCGCGGCGGTTGTTGGCTTGCGCGAACAACCCTACACAGCCTAGGTTTTGCTGAGTTACATGCCTCGTTGATCCCACGAGGCGCAGTATTCTAGGGAGTCTAATCCGTCGTCTCGTCAGTTTCTAGAACCCCAAGGTTACTTGCTGGCATAAAGGCAGGGGAGATGATCTGCATTGCGGGGATGGTAGGCAGGCCCTGGTTGGCGACGGCGTCAATTTCCAAATAGGTATCCAAGGTCAAAGCCACATTACAAGACGCGAAGACGCCACGAGCAATAACACGTCAAATATATGTTTCCCCTACGGATTACTCGAGCTTAGATGAGTCACTCAGCCACTAAAACAGTTGGGCCATGAATACAGCATAGAATTTTTATTGTAATGTGTATATTTGAATACATTATTGACCTATGCACCTCATTTGCGTCAGGGTTTTGCCCAATAGTGGATGCTCTTGGCGAGGACACCCGCTTGAATCAACAATAGCTAAATACGGCCGTTATCAGCCTGTAATATCACTAGGGATGCTCTGCGTCATGACAATTACGGAATTGTCAGTGTTGAATGCCACGAACACGGGAGTGAGAAGAAAAAAATGAAACTGAAGGGGAAAGAGGCAGAGATTACGACTCGCTGTAACATTGAGAAGCGGAGACAATCGTACGAGCAAGGAAGTTATTAATTAGGAGCTGTGAGGGTATGGGATAATTATTGCCTGTTTTGCTTTTTGTCTTATTATTTCCTCAGTCGTACGAATGAATGGATGAACTCACACTCGAGGCCGTTCAGATCCGAAACAGGGAAATCCTTACCATGTTCTTTGGCTGTGAAGCCGTTTGAAGCCATCAAGACGCATGGATTTTCACATCTGTTTTTAATTGCTCGTGTTAATACTTATTAGTTTAACCCCGACCTGAGGACGAGTTGAGAGTCACGTCCCGGAGAAGCGCTACCGAGGCTGCCCATCCATTGCACCGCGCTGGTTAGCGATGTCAATAAACCCCCCTCACCCCACTAACCCCGCTAAAAACGCCCCAAGATTTTTTTTTTTTTAAGGGGAGAACTGCGTTGGAAAGATGGAGGTGGCGGCCGAGCGGCCACTGACACGAACGCTCTGGTGGGCCCTACAGCACCTGAGAATTAGGTACCCTTAACAGCGGACTCACCCTGGCGCCCCTAGCGCCTGCAAACTCCCAAGTTTTTCTTGGGTCCAGGTCGCATGACGCTTGTCAAACCACCAACCCCAGCAATGCGAGAGACCCATCTTGCATCTCCATCTGCCCTCAATGGGCTCTCCCGTGATTGGCGAATCGATCGAGACTTCTCCCACAGTCTAGGGCCGTGACGTTTCTTGTTTCCTTCTTTCCCTTCTCGTCTTTTTGTTTTGTGCCGGTGTCCTCGGAGAGCTGGAATCTCCTCCTACTCCATCTCGTGAACTAACACCCGTCCTTGCATTCCTCCCTCCGGTATTCTCTCAATCCACCGATACCATGAACGACTCAGGAAGCCGCCGCGGCAGTCTCCGCGTTCCTCGGGTCCGCCCCAGTGCCGGAACATCCAGAGCTTCTTCGTCCATCCGTTCCTCGGGCGCTTTCGACGACTTCCGACTCCCCTCCGGTGCCCCGGCCCAGTCTCTCCGGGCTCGGTCCTCCCGCTTCTCCTTAAACGACCAATTCGCTGCTACACGCCAAGAATACGAGCTATGGGATGACGACGCCAGCTCTATATACGAGCGAGTCACCAATGCTTCAGAGGCAGGCGATCATGATGCTGCCGCCGACAACATCCTCATCAGCTCCGCTGACGGCTTCGGTCTTGTCTACAACGTCGATAATTCAGGCTCCGGCCCCGAAAGCCCCCATTGGGACTACTACGACATTCTATGTCTCTCCCGACATGCTGCCGACATTTCCCAAGAGCAGATTCGCCGCGCATATTACCGGCTATTTCTACTCTTCTACCCCGACAGCTACCCCGAGCATCTGAGGCCCATCGCCCGCCAGCATTTCCTCCGCGCTCAAGAAGCCTTCGAGACCCTCATCGACCCCACCCGTCGGGCTCAATATGATTTGGGGCAGTTCGTGAAAGATCCATCCATTGACAAGGAAGATGAAACGTCGTCGTTGAATTACGAAGCCGCTTTTAAGGAAGCTGTGAGAGACAAGTTACAAAATGGTATTCAAACCAGCTCCGACTTGGGTATCCGGCTGGACGCAACCGGGACCGGAATCAGCCGTGGCCTTTCCCCATGGCAGAGGGGTTCTTCCCACCTCAAGTTGCTAGACTTTGCTCTCAGCCAGTCTGTATCAGTTGATGTCCCTGCCCTGCGCAATATCCTGCAGCCGCAAGTATCACGATTACAACGGCTCGCATCTGTCAACGAGAAGGGGGAAATTGATGTGCTGTCGCAACCAACAATCGAAGTAGCCACGCCTACACTGACTGTTTCGGGATCCGTTTATGGCGTTGCTGGGGATCTGTCTTTCATGCCGACAGCTCTTCTGTATGATCGTTATCAACCACTACTGCCATTGACTATTCCAAGGCACCGCCTCATTCAGCTCGTCGAGAACAAGCTCGCTCCTCTGGTGACTCTGCGATATCGACAGGAATTTCTGAATCGAGCGCCTCGTGTCTCCCCCGATAACTTACATTGGCTCAAATCTGCCATTGAAGTTGACGCGGACGTCCTCCCGGAGTTCTCAGCTACCAGTCGTCTCTACCACCACATAATTCTCCCAGACTTTTCGGAACCGACCATCGTGGAAACCAGCATCCAGTCATCGCGCCATGTTCCCCGTACACCACCTCGATTCGTCCTCGGCCTTCATCAGAATGTTTTCCACGGCTCAGGTTTCCTCCGCGCCGATAGCGGGGATTGGGCATTTGGTACTAGCAAATCGTGCCGCTACTTTGCAGACTTCTCTAAGATGAATCCCAACATGTTCAGCACCGAATCTCCTCTCAAGATTGTCCCGAGCTTGGAATTAGGCTTCCGAACGGACCCGATTATGCATACTCTTGCCTCTGGATCGTCAAACTCGTCTAACAATGAACGCGGAATCAGGGGCCTTGACCATGAGCTCAACACCTGCAAAGAGGGATCCTGGGCTGTCTCTGCATCCGCCACTCCGGCTTCAGTTGCTGGCTTTGTACGATATAGCAAAGACCTAAAGCTTCCCTTCCAGCTCCCCTTTTCAAGGCCATCGGTACCTACCATACCATCTTCAGCTCGCCTTGAGGTAGAGTTATGCTCCAACACCTTCCAAGATCGCTACCTTGCTCTCCGCAATCTTTGGTCTGTCAGCCGCTTCTCCCGTCTCGGCCTCGAGGTTGGTGTCAGCATCCATAACCTACACGTCTCAGTGTATTGGTCTCGTTTCGGCCAGCGTATCAGCGTCCCTCTTCTCATCGCACCTCAATCTCTCTACTCACCGAGCATCTTGTTCTGGGCTGGAGCTCTTCCCTTTGCTGGCCTCGCCACTCTTCAGCTCTTCCTTCACCATCGTCGAAGTCGCAAATCTGGCTCTCGCCCCCGCCGTCGGGCCCGTCCTGACCTACCTTCGGCGGCTTCCCACGTCTCTGTAGCGCGGAACCGCTACGAGGCCGACAGCGTCACCGTTCTCCTTGCACAGCCGGTCGAGACGCGTCAGAAGCGCCAGTTGTCTCTCGGAGGGCTCGTCATTCTCAGCGCAAAATATGGCGTCGCTGACAACGACGGCAACCTCGCCGGTGAGCTTGTCGCCGACGTCACAATCGCCGTTGCTGCGCTTATCGACGACTCCTCTGCAAATACCGGTCCTGGCCTGATTATCCCAAGCAGCGTTCGGAAGGGCCGCATTCCTGGCTTCTGGGATCCGGCGCCGGGCAAGGAGAAGACCCTCCGCGTGCAATACTCTTTCAAAGGTGTCGAGGGTACAATTGAAGTTCGAGGTCGCGAAGAGCTCATCTTACCTCCTTCATCTTCGCAGTCATAGAAACAACTCCACTCTTGCGATCGTGTGTTCTTACTAGTGTATACATATACTTAATGATATTTAACGAAAATTGGATAACGGCCGGAGGGGCATGGGAAGAGATGCATGGTTGCATTGGTTGCATTGCCTATTTGGATTGGATTCAGGGTTTGGTCCAGGAATGGGGGCTACAAGACATACCACTCACATAGAACGCCATGCACACATTGACAGAGGCATCTCAACTTAGTCTCGTATGTAACAACAAGAAGAAAAAGAAGGTTCAAAAGAACAGAAAACGGAAGCTAGAGGTCAATTTTCAATTATCACATAAAAGCAATTCCTATGAAAATTCCCCAATTACGACTCAGGTTAAAGCTCTATTGTCCTCTTATCAATGCTGTCTCCTGCTTTTTGCTGTTAAGAACGAATCACGTATTGCTAATTGAAAGGTGTTAGTGATCCCCATCGTCTTTTATGTTATTAGGCTGAACAAAGAGTGCTTGCTGCATGGTAGGCGCGGTGGTCGACTAGTAGTCCCTTCTATCTTCCGACCAAACGCGAAGAGAATATAAAGGCAGCCAGTAAAGAGAAGGAAAACTCCACGAAGTAAAACATACATCGTCGAAAGACCAAACATATTTCCATTAAAGCACTATCCGCATATCTATCGTACACTAGAACTGGTCTTTAAAGCATGTCACCGTATGCTCAGCCGCCCAACAAGCAATTTTGTCCTGGGTCAGATGAGAAAAGCAGCACAAGAACGCCCAGTCCTTTTTTTTTGTAATAAAGAACGGTGTGGTGAAGAAGACACGACGCCATTCTGGCTCATTGTCTGTAAACGCTTGTTGTTCCATAATGAAGAAGTTTCCAGGGAGGATGTCTAGCAATGATCCCAGGATGCGGTTATTGATATAAGAGGGTATAAAACCAAAGGTTAAGAAAAATCTAGTGATCGTGGTTGTGATTATGACTATTAGGGCCTGCGGTACTCGCTGAAGAGTCACTTGCACGGCGAGTCGATGAGCCCCGGGATGAGGCTTCAAGGTTACTACAACAGCTCTTACCACGGCAGTTGTCAACGCATTCAAGAAGGCAAACTTCGCCTTTAGCTCCATCGACACCTCCATCAAGGGCGAGAGCGGCCGCTTCCTCCTCATGTAGGTGCTTCTGATCGAGACAAAACTCGGGCTGGATGGTGGCGCTGTGGATTCCATAAGCATGGAGGCACTTTCGGGCTCGGCGAGCCAGCTCCATGTACTTCTCGCCACTATGGGAATCGATGGGGAAGGACACTTGGATGTGCATGCTGGCGACGAGTTTGGTGTCGGAAAGCTGCCAAACGTGGATGTGATGACAGGTAATGACGCAAGGCAGTGCCTCGATATCTTGTCGAATGTCCTGGATATTGATATGCTCTGGAGTTGCCTGGAGAAGGACACGGGCAGTAGCGCGAGTAAGAGGAATGGAGGTCTTAAGGATAATAGCAGTAATAAAGAGCGAAACGGCGGGGTCGGCATAGAGCTTGCCAGGCCAATCAGTAAGCCAAATGATAAGAGCTGTAACCATGACACCAATGTTTCCAAGGGCATCACCAATAACGTGCAAGACCATGGCATTCATGCCCATATCGGCGTGATCATGGCCGTGTCCAGATTTCTTGGCCTTTGGAGGAAGCGTGTGGTTGTGGCCATCGTGCACGCTCGAATCGCGTCGCCGGCGACCTGTGATAGAATGAGAATAAGAATGAGCAGGCTGCTTGGCAGTGTTTAGAGAGCTGCCGCCCTTCTTGACGCCCTTTAGGAGTGGCGACTCTTCATTCGCCTCTTCCTCCTCGGCGTTGAAAGAGGCGTCCAGATCAGTGTCGCTCTCGCTCATAGAATCGGCGGTGGCGGGCATGCTGGCAGCGATGATCTCTTGGCGAAAGCTGGCAGGATGGATGCTCATATCTTCGAAGCTGGCCAGGCGGGAGTGGCCACTCCTGCTCGAGTGGCGGCGATCGCGACTTCGGGAGAGGGCTGATACTCGGCTTCCGGCGGCACTAGATCTATCTCTGTGGCTTCGTTGTTCTTCGAAACGAATACGGCGGACATCGTCAGTAGGGTGTTCGTGGGAGTGGCTGGCTAGACCCTCTTCCTCGTCGGGCGCATGGTCATGGGCGTGGTCGTGATTGTCATGATCGTGATCGTCGTGGGAACTTCCATGGGCATGGCCGTGGCCGCCTAGCACAACGAAGCCGAGAAGGTTCGAGAAGAGACCAGCAGAGCCGACAATAAGCATCATCACGGGGCTGTCGATCTCTGGAGGTTCGATGAATCGGGTGAGAGCTTCGAGGATAATTGAAACGCAGAGAGCGATAAGGAAGACGGCATTGAAGAAGGCACCGAGAATCTCAGCACGAACCCACTAGAGATGAATTAGCTATGCGACGAGATATGGAAGGTTGCGTAGGTTTGGAACATACACCAAAAGTGAATTCGTCAGTGGTGGCCTTTTGCGCGGCTGAGACGGCCCAGAGACCAATAATGAGGGAAATGATGTCATTAAGCTGCAGAATTGGTTAGTAGAAAGAAACAATTCGGCCGTCAAAGGGCATCTTAACCATATGAAAGGCATCGGCCATAAGAGCAAGCGAGTGCGCGAGGAAGCCGGTGGTGAGCTCGAGGAGAAAGAAGGCCGTGTCGAGGGCAATCATCACCTTGATGCGGGTGCCCTTGGACCAGGCCATCTTCTGTAAGATGCCCATGGTGAAGGAGGATGTAGGCGCCCGTAACGGCGCAGCAGCGAAATACAGCGATCAAAGTCGGGCGACTTGAAAAAAGAATTGTTGGCGATGATGGCGAAAGGGGGAGGCGGCTGTGGAGGAAGAGAAAGAAGATTAAGAAAAAAAAAGACTTCGTTGGTGGGCGGGGAGGAGCGAGATTTCAGGTAGTCCTCTTCCCGCGATGACGGAATGCGACGGAGACCCCCAGCTTGAACTTTCTCGAACTGGGAGTTCTAGAGCCACTGTACCAGGAGCGCTAGTCGAGCAGGGGACCAAGAGTATCGGTACTCATACAGAGTTGCCCCCAGTCAGGCACGAGAAGGGGGCAAATGTCTCGGTCGGACAATTGATCTCACCCGGTGATACTGTATGTGTCGATGTTGCTGGAATTTGAGACGGGTAGCAACAACGGAAACCGGGGAATTGGGAAGTAGCAACAAGGAAACCCTTCAATTATAAATCGTCCCTAATAATACTCCCTACAAACTACAGATTACCGGTAGTCCGTGAACTGTACCGAGAGCCCAGATCCCACTAGACGCCAAAGGGCGACCGTAACCAACGGGAGGGTGGCGAGCTGAGGCAATCGATAGCGTAAGAGGGCGGATACCAAGGGAACATGCCGGAAAATAAAGGTTGGCCCGGTTTGACGATGATGACGGGGACTTTTCATAGCCAGTCCAAATCTAGCGCTGTACTCCTGCACAGCCCTTTTGTATAACTAGCATTTGTGGCACTCCGTACGGCAGCCACTCCGATTATACACCCGATCATATCCAATCGCAACGTTGCGCCGTGCTACGGAGTGCTGTATGAAAACAATAGTCTGGAGTTTGTATACTTTACATATCTCCACCAACTTTAATCCGTAAAGTCAGACCTGCCGCCATCGAGCCGCAAATAAGCCAACATCGGCTGATAATAAAGACAACACACACACACACACACAAACACACACACACCCACTCACATACCCCATACAAACACACATCCGCATATATCTCCTAAGAATACGCAAGGGAGCGTAAAAAGAAATTTTGAAATTGACCCGTGCCATGTTTTGCCGGGTCTTGGGTCTTGGCAGCGTACTTTGTTGGTTGAGAGTAGGCACGCCAATGGTCACAACTGTGCAGTCCATGCCAGCCCATTCTAAATGGAGGCGAGGCGCCAACTTGCAGCCACGAAATGACTACTGTACAGGTTGGTTTAGCTCCAGCATCCTGCCGCCCACTTCCTGGTATACAACTCGCCGAGAAATCAAAAAGTCCAGCCTTGGTGTACACAGACGCTTCAGCCACTGGTTATCAGAACTCCCGTCAGGGGGCTTTAGCGTGGAATTGCTATAGTGGGCGTCCCTCCAACCCATTTTAAATTCTAAATCAAATCTCCAACTTACAGAGGAATCAACGATATTCCTGAACCACCCATAGTCCACCGTATCCCTTGATTATCTCGTACTCATGTTCCGTACATACATACATGCCTCAAAACAAGATCTAACATTATTGTATGAGACAAGCATGGGCTCAAGGTCACACTTAGATAATCCCAAGGAAACTCACCTTACAGGCTTCAGCTCGGTCCTCCTGAGATGAGTAGGGGAAATCACACTGTATCTGGTCGAATTCGACCTTACTGTTCCGCGACCATGAGACATCCAAAGTGGAGATGGCCTCGCTCCAACCGTCCCAGCTCCTTGTCGGTTCGGGACGGATCTCTGTCTTCCCGGTCACCTGTTGCCACCGGGTCTCACTCCGACTTCGGGTCCAAGAAAGATGCATCTAGTCGTTGCAATCCACCAACAGGAAGCATCGCCCATCCTCCATGTCTCACAATACCAGGAATCGTCAGCAGATCAACATCTCGGACGTCCGAAAACGAGCACATTATCGACCATCGCAGTGAACGAGTAGTTTCTCAATCAGAGGTCAATAAGTGATGCCAACTGGTAAACGTCCATATGTCGTATTCCGAATTAGGATCCACAATCCCCATCTGAGCTTCTATCTCCGATCCGAAACCCAGTCATGAACGGCTCGGCTCGCCCTGAGTGAGAGCAGTCCAAGACTAACGATAAAACAGCCATCCGCAATGACTGGTGGTAACATCTGGTTTGCCGGAACTCCACAAGGTTATCATACAACTTGGTATGCCGGTATACCTTTACCATCGCCAGAGCGGATGTTTCTACTATTGGTCACCAAAACTATGAGACGGTCAAAGGTCTCTAGGGTAGGATGTCGTGAATCTTGAAGTAAATGGAGAGAGAAGAGGAAACACGCGGACATAACAATACCAATGCTGATCAATGACGAAATCTATTTGCATGATTTACGGTGATTTCTCCTGGTGTTTGCACAGTAGCTTGTTCGGTGCGTGCTTTAAGATAATGGTTGACATGGAAACATGTCGCTTTTCTCCTCACCCTTGTTTATACCACCATACTAAGAAACGAGACGCCGGTCTAAGGAGCAGAGGCGTGAAAAGTACGCTTCTTAGGGATCATCATATGTACGATTCAAAGAAGAAAAACACACTCATATGCTCGCATACGAATATGGTAGGACCCCTTGCTGATGGTTGGTCGACTCATCGACAGGGCTGAGCACCTTTGCCCCATAGCCCAGGCCAGTTCTGCAGCCTCGGGTGCCACTATTGAGGCGCCTTTTATCAGTTTCCTCATGTGTTGGTTGGTACCACCCTCAAAATGCTTGCAAGATTCACGTATGAACTGTAAGGCATACTCTGTGATCCCATGAACATCTGAGTCACCACGCTGGAAAAAAAAAAAAAAAAGGTTGCCTAGCTTTGGCAGACGGCATGAGGCGCTGCATAGTACGCGAGCTCGTTTGCCGCCCAAGTTCATACTTGTTTGGTTTACGCGCTGTACCATCCCTGGGATGGATGCCCCCCAACGAATGATCTATCACTTATGATTGCCAAAACCAGCTCGGTTTGTAACGACCCCCTGCGTATCGCTGCACCACCACCAAGAACTTGACATGGCCATGGGTCTAAAGATGGAGGCGGTGTCACCTAAGAAGGACGAGCTCCCTCTTCGCTAAACATGTTTCACTTGGAAGATTGATTTTCCATTCCTCTCCTTGATTGAGTCTCGTGGCCTCCATATATCTCCATGTATGAGCTTGTGATTTCTTCTCGTCCGGCGTTTTTCTACTTTGCCCTCATATACGGCTATCTAACAAGCCAACCGAGATGGATGTCGCTGCTAGCATCGTCGCCTTTGTACAGGTTACCTCGCAAATCGTGAACTGTATCGTCGCAACCGGCCAACTATGGGAACAAGTCAAAAACCTACCTGATAGCGTTCAGGACATGCTCTCAGATATGGAGGCATTTGGGCTATTGTTTGAAGAGATAGAAGAAGAACTAAGAATGGGCGGCCTCTCTCATTTTCGGAACGAACGCTCGGCTGAACGGAGCCTGAATATGGCAGTGCGTGCCTACAAAACCCTTCATGACTTGATTAAGGACATGGAGACGCAGATAACGGCCAAGAGAGGTTTCCGAAAGAAAGCAACGATGGTCAAAATTATCATAAAAAAGGACAACCTCGAGCGATATCAGGAAAGGCTGTCTCGGTCCTTTAAGTTGCTGCAAGTAGCACTCCAGGCGTACCAAATGTAAGCACTCAAAGACACACCTAATGAATGTTACTGATATGGCAAAGGGCTATTACTAGACGCAGCCCAGAGCTCATATCGAGGCGGGTCACGACTGATTTGATTTCCTATCTCGACCAAGCAGAACAAGCGAGGCAGCGTTCCGCCAGCGACGAGAAAGATGACGAGGACGATGAGGCACAGAGCCAATGCTCCACGGAAAACGATGCACTGGTTTTGCACTCGAAAACAGCACGGAGTGGGAGAAGGATGTATGCCCCTTCTAAGTTGGGACGATTTGCCCTAGAAAGACAAAGCACCGGGGCCTGGCAAGCTTATGTGCAATGGCCCAGCTGGCTCTCCCAATCCGTTTTTGAGGTAATATCTCGCCCAAGCCTGGCTGGATGGACTTACAGCTATCGAATGTACAATATTGTGCCAAATAACTCAGAAATCATCAAGATGATCAAGAAAGGAGACAAGAAGGGAGTTCTAGAGCTCTTCAGTTCTCGAAAAGCGTCACCGTTTGACAGGGATTCCGAAGGGGGAACACTGCTACATGTATGCTTGACAAATTTCCTAACCGAATTATACTAATACTGAGCTAGCATGCTGCGACAAAACGGAGTTACGAAATCTGTAGACTGTTGCTCAATATGGGTCTCCAGGAAGCATTGATAGAGTCTGACGTGAAAGTTCGAGCGTAAGTTGCTCTTGATAACTTGTGACTACCTTTTAACATCTAGACTAGAGGCATCCTCTCAGAATTTGTTTTTTGGCCTAACAAATTAACACCACCACAGCCTGATGACGCCGAGCCCGAGAACCGCTGGGAGAAAATGGTGGAGCTGTTCCAATCATACCTGGATGACCCCGAGAGCACGATGGTTTTACGGCTATTCGACTATATCCAAGGCTATGATCCGTCGGATGAATTCGTTTTTAATTTTTGTCAGAGATTCCTTCCGAAGTTCTACACTGGCCCCTTGAACAATCGCCTGGAGGCCTTTCGATTCGGTGCCTTCCGTATGAGCAACTCTTCGACACTTACAAGGCTCCTTTCTCAAGACGAGAAGATTACACGTCATGACGTCAACATGTCGACTCACGAGAAGTTGTCTCTGGTTCATTCCGCGGCCATTGCTCTGGGCATACGATTTGCTGATGTAGCCGTGCCATATTCGAGACCATTCTGCGCGTGGCTGATTTATCATGAGAGCTGGTGTGATCTCGTTCAGCAGGTTGCATCAGTTGCTGACGACGAAGACCTACACGCTATTGAAACCATCTATCCGTGGAAAGAATACCATGTTCCTATATGGAAGGGGTCACCACTCATGTCAGTTATTGGAGGCGTTCTATGTTATGTCACAAATGGGATATCCTCATTTCACTGGGATAATTTAATACAGAAATCCATTCGACAATGGGTCTCAGGTTTGCTGGCGGCGGGCGTGGATTTGGTCAAGTACGGCCAGTGCGAGATATCGATGCTTCGAAACAAGACGGGAGGCGCGCTGGATGGGGATGCATTCGTCTCCTCGAAGAACCAAATCAGAAATACTATGAATGGAGAAGGTAGAAGAAGGCCGCCGCGTTGTCATCTGGGCAACTGGGATGAGAGTAATGTGGTTCCGCTCCGATTCTTGGATTTAGAGGTAGGATCAAGCCCTGAAAATTGGAGGATTGTGTGGGCACCGGAGTTTGAATGGATGGCATCCGAGTTCTGGGAGCTGATTGATAAAGAGGGTGTCATCATGCCTGGGTCTTGGGTTGAGTCTTGAGTGATATAACTAGCCTGACGGTACTAGGCGAGGGTTATCTTGGTTCCCAACGACATGAAATTAAATATGGAGCGATATCTCATTGATCGTATAAGGTCTAAATTGTACGCGCTCTTCTCCCCTGATCCTTCTTCGCTTGAACTGAACAATTTCAAGTTGGGAGAAAACGGCCCCCCTCACCTTTAAAAAAAAAGCCACCTGAAGAGAAAATAAAGCAAATTTGAGTCTCTTGGGCATCACAACGCCAATGTATTTACCTCCTTGACAACTTGTTGGCGCATCGATTTAGAGATGGCCTTGGTCATTCATCATGGCTTCTTCCATCCACCTATCGCTTGGCCGCTGACGTCCCGTCTACCCCACCTCCAAGCGGGGCAATGGCCATTGCGGGTTCCCACGTCATACGGGTTGCGTCGGACTGGAGATATCCCCTCTTTTTATCTTCAGCAGGTGTAAGTATGAGCGCTCCTTTACGTTCTTTCAAGAGGTTAGGAGAAACAGATTCAAACCATCAAAACCATCCTTTCATTGCATCAACAAGATGGCGACGCGACCAGCAGAGAAGGCCGGCGAGTGGTACCTGGAGAAGGCCGAAAACTTACAAGAACAGCTCGATGGTTTCATGAACGATGTCCCTGATAGTTTCGATGGAGCTCACGTGCCCATTCCTGGAGCTCGCATCGTGATTGCACCGTGAGTATTTTTATTCAAAGCTCGTAAGGTTGCCAGCCTGACAATCTCCCTGTCAGCCATGCCGGCTACAAGTTCTCAGGCCCTTGCGCTGCATGGGCATACAAGACGCTTGATCTCAGTAATGCGAAGCGAGTGTTTGTTCTCGGCCCTTCTCATACATACGGCTTCAGGGGCGGCGCGGTAACTACCTTCGACAAGTACGCTACACCCTTCGGTGACCTCACGATCGATCATGACATAGTGCAGAAGGTCAAGTCTGCGGCTGAATTGGACGACATCCCCCCCCAAAACGAAGTCGATGAACACTCTCTTGAGATGCATATGCCATATCTATACTACCGTCTCGAGCAAACGTTTGGCTCAGAGGAGAATTTCCCATCGATCGTGCCGATATTGATTGGATCCAACAATGGGGAGGAGGAAAAGGAGATTGGCCGCGCCTTGCTCCCTTTCGTCAAAGATCCCGAGAACGCCTTTGTGATCAGCTCCGACTTCTGCCATTGGGGAGACAGAAACTTTGGTTATTCGGTGTACTCGCCTACAAACAGCACAACAGATCTGAGGAGGCTGCGGAGATTTGACCCGAAGCCGAATGGCCCACCCATCCACGAGACCATCCGGGTGATCGATGAAGCAGCCATGGATGCCGTCAAGAGCGGTAGTCATGATGCTTTCCTTGCCACTCTTCGACAGACAAGAAACACGGTCTGTGGACAGCATCCGATTGGTGTCATGATGGCGGCGTTGGAATTGCTAGGTAAGGAACCTGAATTCGAAGGCAAGGGCAGGTTCAATGTTGTCCAGTACGACCGCAGCAACTTGGTGGAATCACCAGCCGACTTCAGTGTCAGCTACGTGTCTGCATATGCTGTGCTATAGCATCCTCTATCAGGCCCTACATAGGAAGGAGGTATAAGGAGACCGGAATTCGGTTGGTTAAGAGGAGGAGTGGACATACAAGTCCGGAGGTATTCTAATTGGCGAGTTGCTTTACGAAGGTCTTATATCGGAAGAGCTCTTAAAGTAGTTTGCAGTTTTAATCAGCGAGAAATTATACCTATGATAGAGCTTGCCTGGTCGTGATCAGACCTTAGAACTATCGAGTGTACCTAACGGGACTACGGAATAATGACGAATCTTGTCTTTGATTGGAAATGAAGAATTTCAATGTAGATCTTCCCAGGTAGAGGATGTGGAAGCTAAGGAGGTTGTGGACAAGCCGCGACTTATGTGAGTGGGGATGAAATTAGACTGCGTGCCATTCTTGTTTGATGGTTCGAATATCATTTTCGTTCATGCGTTTGAAGCTGGTCTCGAGTAATCTGGAACCGTATCTTAAAGCGAAACCCGCATCTACTGTTTCGTCTTGAGAATGCGAAAATCGCGCCCGAAAGCGAAAAGCGTACGTGAATGCGAAGCTCGGATGCTGAAGCGAAACTCGGGCGACGGGCCAAGGTCTGCCGCAACGCTGACCAAGGTCAGTCTGACTGTGGAGCGTCAGCTTATTTACATGGATGGTGCATTTGAGTGACAAAGAGAGGGAATCGGTGAGCTGCGGCTATTGAAGGTGAACCAAGCCGTCGTACGTAACCATGAGGTTAATAACGGCGCAGTAACTTAATAGTTTGGGAATCTACAAATCAACAGGTCTAAATTTGGTGACAAGACACTTCAAACAGAAGCATTTCAGTTCACGATAATCAAACATGGGTTGGGACGCCTTCTGAGACGCCAATTTTGTAATCCTTGCGAGCCTTCTCCACTGGAAACGTTCCCACAGGACCCACGCGGTGAAGCTTGTTGTTCCAGACCCTGGTCGCTCTCTTGACATTCTTTTCACAAGGTGGACGAGACCATGGGAGTATTGTAGGTGGGTGATGGTGTGTTGCTTACCGTATCTTACCAAGAATGTAGGTATCCAGACCGCGTAAGTGCACGAATTCGGAGAAGCTGAGACCGATCCAAGTCTGACGAGGTCATGGTGAATTGGGGTGGCGCCGAAAGCTGAAGGAATTAGCGCCCATACAAGGCTTTCTTGCGTTTTCTTCTGGCCCAGTTTGCTGTCAGCCTACATGCATTCAATCGATTCGAGGTGGCGCAGCTGCATTCCGGACGAAAGCATTATTGAACCTGGAAAAGCGCTACGGAACATGTCATGTTGAAGTGCGGTATGGTATTGACGATGATCGACTCAGAGGTGTCTCTCGCAAGCTTGGCTCGCACAATTTATTGGCGCTCGCTGCTCGAAACTATTTGAAGCGGTAATAAATTGAAGTTGGACAGGATGAAACAGTGGAACTAGAGAAGTCTTAATTGGCTCATCCAGGAGCCCAAGTCCCCCGGTCCGACGAGTGAGGTGTGAGCCAGGATCTCGACTCCAGCACGCTACAACCCATGATTCGCCTCTCCATTTCAGCCCTTGAGCCCCCCCCAGAGTCGGCGGCCAGTGGCTTTTTTTTAGTGGCTTGGATGGCTGCAGAAATAGCGAGCAGCCTATCGCGCGTTGATTAAGGAATAGTGCCGATTTCCTTTTCGAGCTTCTAAAGGCTGTGCCTGGTGACGAGGAGCAGTGAGTAGGGCTGAAATGAACATGCTGGATTGATGCGTTAAAAAGGCTCAAAACTCAGGTGCTGCATTCTCGAGAAGAAAGAAAATATGGACATCCAATCGTTCTACGGAGAATTTGGGGTCCAAATCCTTTTCAGGGGTGGTGCTGATGCTGGCTGATGCTGATCTGGCAATAGAAATAGGGTTGGGGTTTGTGAGATTGCGACGACTAGGACGAATGAATTCAGCGACGGCGAACAAGGGTGTAGAATGGGAGGCCATAGGGGAGACTTGCAGAGTACATTTGATCAGCTGGCGCGTCACTCCCCATATTTTAGTGGTCTGTGAGGGTCTGCAATCACTATAGTGCGTGCGGCAATGCCCTGTAGTGCCAAGACATTTCCCCTGGAGGAACTGTCCGTCCAGTGCCTGACCTCCAAGAACACGAAGGTAAACTGCATGAATATTAATAATTCAGGTACCTCTCCCGTACCCAGCCGCCACTTTCCTACCGTGGCAGCGCCTCTAACCCAGTAGCCACACTAGTTCTCACTTGCTCAGGTATTGTTCTTGATCCCTTTCCCGCCTCTTTTCATCTACTCATCTCTTCTGTGCTTTGCTCACTCTTTCAAAAACCTCGCTCTCGTCCACCCCACCCGCCTCAACACTCGCTCCCCTCGCCTTTTATTTATTTCTCCTTGCTGTGCGACGAGAATTATCCCTTAGGCTCGGCGAGACTTTTCCACCCGAGACGACACGATACTTCGTTCCAATTCCTACTTGTCGGCCAGAACACACTTAACCCTCCCGCCTCACGAGTTCAACTCTTAATTCAGTTGTACGACGACTTCTCCCGATATCAACTCTTTTGTTTCTATCCGATCCTATCTCATTAATTGCCCAACATGAGCGTTAGTCTTACCCTCTGCTTCTGTACCCCAATCATCACACTTTGGCATCACTTGCTTGGTGGCTTGCCTATGCCAAACCTTCGGAAGCAGTGTCTCTCTTCAAGTTACTTGCTTTGCCTTCCCGATCCCTCCATCTCGAACTGCCACTTGTGATACACTATATCCTTTCTCATGACAATATTTTGCTAACAATGCCTCAATAGTACGGGTTAGTTTGCCTCTCGCCAGGTGTCGCGTTCTGAAACGCGACTCGGAACCCCTGACTAACTTGATCGTCGCAGATACGGCGGAAAGAACCCCTACGACCAGCGGGATACCAGTTATGGAGGTGGTGGATACAACTCCCAAGGCTACAACTCTCAAAACTATGGGCCAGGTGAGAATAAGCTCTAGCCTCGTCCTAATTGTAGAGGAATTGAGTTACTGACTTCATCAGGCTCTCATGAGATGGCCCCTCTCACCCATAACGCCGGCGACATGGGCGCCGAGCACGACCCTAATGCTATCCTCAACGAGTGCCGTGATATCGACCGTGGCATCGATACCGTCGAGCAGAACCTCGAGCAACTTCGCATGATTCAGCAGCGAACCCTTGATGACGCCGATAGCTCCTCTTCCAGCCAGGCCAACCGTCAACTCGATGCTCTCTCCTCCGACACAATGGCCCTCTATCGCAGCCTGACCGAGCGTGTGCGCATCGTCAAGTCAAACCCCGAATCCAACAGCGCCAAGAACAAGCCTCAGGTTAGCCGTGTGGACCGCCGTCTGAAGGGCGCCATCACCCAGTATCAGCAGGTTGAGTCGCAGTTCCGCAAACGCACCCAAGACCAGATGGCCCGCCAGTACCGCATTGTCAGTCCCGAGGCAACTGATGAGGAGGTCCGAGCTGCTGTCGAGGACACTTCCAATGCTCAGATCTTCAGCCAAGCTCTTTTGAAGAGTGACCGACAGGGGAATGCTCGAGCTGCCCTCAGCGCCGTCCAGGACCGACATACCGCTCTCGTCAAGATTGAGCAGCAGATGGTTGAGCTGGCTCAGCTGTTCCAGGATATGGACACACTCGTTGTCCAGCAGGAGACCGCTGTTTTAGAGATCGAGCAGAAGGGCGAGGAGGTCGTGGAGAACCTTGACAAGGGTAACGAGGAGATTGGCGTCGCCGTTCACACCGCCCGCAAGACTCGCAAGAAGAAGTGGATCTGCCTGGGTATTTGCGGTATGTGGTATATCCTGACTTTTAACCTTTATATCTTGACTGACTTGATCCAGTTGCCATTATCGTCATTGTCGTCATTATCGTTCTCATCTACGTTTTCGTTGTCAAGGGCAACAATAACAAGAAGCGAAGTCTTACTATCGACAGCCTTAATATAGTCAAGGGGATCACAGCTCGCGGAGAGGCCGATCCCGTCCAGGCCCTTGCCAGGTTTACTCGGGGGCGGTTGCACCTCCCCCAGCTAGCGCAGCCGTAAAGGCTTGTTGTGTGGAAGACCTGTTATAATGACTTCCAAAGTCAACCCTCAAAATGGATAACACAGCCATGGTCTTATGGCTTTTCTTTGTCGGGATAGCACATGCCTGGAGGAGAGAGGGCGGGAGCTGGAAAAGTTCAAACCCCTTCACATTAGGGCAAAGGGGAGGAGGATACACTGGGGTGGACCGCGTGGGCAACCGCAGCCAGTCGCTTGATTTCCTTTTTTATTTTTTTTATAACTTTTTCTTTTGTTTATTGCTGTCTGGATTATATCTTGCTTGCGCGCTGTTGCTCTGTCATAGCCTCAATGTTCGTCGTTTTTTATATATTGTCGGAAGACGGCAACGGGGTTTTGTTCGATATTCCATTTCTGGAGTTCTTATTGTTCATTGCATCAGTTAGGGGCGTTCATAGTATGACTTTTAATCACATATTCTGCTTCGCTTGTGGCTACCAGGTTGCTAATTTTGTATTTCAAACCGCGCTCTTCGGAGCTTGCACTACTGAGGTGTTTAAGTTAACTGTCCACATTCTCGATTCTGCACTACCTTTTCCCTAATTCTGTAGGCTATTAAGCAAGCACATTTATTATGACTCCAACTAAGGAGTAAGATAAATATTTGAAATTGAGGAGTGGAGTAGAAAATGAGTACGTTATGAGGCAGACAGACTTTGGAGCCTAGATGTTGCCTTCGATAAGGGAATCAAACTCCTCGCCTAATGAATTGTTGCCTCAGCTTCGAAGAATGTGACGAGCATCTACATATTTTGCGCTGAATATATACGGACGGTTTGCATGCCTGAAATGAGAGTAGGATCATGAAATCTCAATGCGTGATGCGACAAGTCTAGACTCAAACCTCCCAAGTTCAACATCAGTCATGCTCAAAAGCCTCAACACAATGCAAAACAGTCTGATACGCCAAATTTGTTCGATGCCGTAATGGTTTCATATTTTAAGGTGTCTGGTCCACCTGTTTCAAGTCACGTCGTATGTCACCCTTAGAAGGGCTATTGCTGTGCGGTGAGCGCGATATGGGGAGCTTTCGGTGGGATGCAAGTTAGCAGCGGCCTTGCTGAGGAATGTTAGACAATTGGCTTACCGGTGGAGAGTAGAGAGCAGGCTTTGAATGCGGTACTTCTAATGTATTGGATGCCGATTTCAACGATCACCGCAAGTTGTTGCAGATTTTCACATTGGCAGCTTCAATCATCTGCCTTTGTCGATTCCTTGCCCTTGTCCCTCTCCTCCTCGATCTCATCATCCCCCTCAACAGCAACCTCGTCCTCTTCGACCTGCTGCTGCTGCTGCTGCTGTTCTATTACAACCCGTCTCTTCTCACCCTCGTCAACAACCTTCTTCAACACTCCCATCCGTCGTCGGAAGTCCTCAGCTAAACCTTCTACATCTTCACGACCCAGAGAACCAGATCCGGAACTGGGTAAGCTATCGGGTCGCATCTCCACGGGTTCACGCTCGACGCCCTTGACGCGAAGCATGAGTGAACCCCCGCCCCGGCGATCATCGTCACCTGCCTCCTCAAAGCTTTCGTTCTGTTGCAGAGCGATGTTGGACCCCGTCACGGCAAAGTCCGGGCTTAAGCTCGACGCCCATGATACGGCCCATCGGTTCGCGCTGCCCTCAGATCCAGGCTCGAGGTCGACGACGAGCGAGCGGTGCGAAGTTGGATCTGCTGCTGCGGCAGCGGCGAGGATGGAAGGGTCGTCGTCGGAAAAGATGTAATGGATCTGCGGATGGACAGTTGTGTTTGTGGTGGTGTTCGTGAGGAGGGTGAAGATTGGGTCGAACGGCGGCAGGGGCACTGAAGATGTCTCTGGGGAATCGTCATCTTGATGAAGGAGCTCCGATGGCTCGACTGCCATGGTAGGCGGAGATGGGTCCCGATCGGTTCCGGGCATCGTGATGAAGCGTTGGGGATGCGTGGGTGACAAAGACTGAAGGAGGCGACAATTGTCGCTCCAAGAGCATTTTAAGGGGCGACGAGTTTTGAAATACGACCCGCACACTGTTGCAATGATAATTTGATGGAAAAGTTAGACTCGTTGGAAAAGGTTGAGCTGCTGTTGAGCCGACTTCCTGCTTGGTAGAGATGACGGAAGAAGCCTGGGGCTTATCTTATCGCCACGTGGGGAAAGGTCTCCGTACCATGACTGGACAGGTGACAGCTTCAACACTCTGTCTGGGTTCACCCTTTCGAACCATGATTCAGCCTAACGAAACTCGCAGTGGGTACGGAAGTACCCTCCCCCCCTTGACGGCATGAGCAAACTAGGAAAAAAAAGCAACAATAAAGAGACCGGTAGAGTCTTGTTAGAGAGTGGAGGAATGCCGAAGCCACTGTGGGCAATCCAGACTCCACCATCAATAGCCGGCGCCGGGAGTCCCAACTTGGCAAAAACCGGTGCTCCGCTGCAAGCGGGATGGGATCGATCACACCTCTTCTTCTCTCCCACCAACTCCGTTTTAGGCTGGCACCTTGCATTCATTTCTCGTGGGGGCGGAGCTCGTAGTATGTATAACGACGGAGCATTGATACGACGTGAGGCGCACCGTTGCAGTATGCACATCCAACCAAAAACCCGGCCTGTTTGCTGCGGGTGGTCGATCTAACGCGGGCCACCGCAACAACACAACCCAAAACCACCAACCACTGGGGTCATCACAGTAGCTGTACAGTATCGTTTAGGATTGGAGGGAACGGGGTAGTTACGGCCGGTCGGTGGTCTCGCGGCCCGAAATATCCCGCGCCACAACTGGATCTAGTGATGCAATGTCATGACGAGTGAGCAGGCGAGTGTTGGCTACTAGCCGATGGATCGAGATGGTGGACAATCGTATCATAGAAAGGGTGGGAACAACTGGGATGAAGCCCTAAGCCTTAAGCATAACGTAGGACATAATGTAGATATACAGGTAAGAAGGCAAGCCTGCCTCTGTCCTCCCAGGAAACACTCCAAAAGCCGAAAAGGGGGCCCCTTCGCAGCCAGAAAAAAAAAAACGCCAACCCCGTCTATTGAGTACTTGAGATCTATAGGAGAAAGGGGGGAAAAAGAAAAGAAAGGAAAAAAAACCGTATCCCTTTGCCTTTTGTGGTCCTCAAACGGATGCCTGCCGCATGTCCTAGGCTGATACTGATGAGCAACCAACCAGAGAATGACCCGACCAAAGAAAAGATAAAAGAAAATAAATAAAAAACGCCAGGAAATGCTCATTTTTTGATATCATTGGATAATGAATAAACGCCATCCTAGTACCATTCTAGTCATCCGCAAGCAGGAGGCCACAGGCCCAAGACATCTGAGTCGTAACGTGTGAACGATGGATGGTGAGAGAGGCCATGCTCTTCTCCCACCTTCGTTTAGGAAGAGTGCAGGGCGCGGAAACCAGCCGCAATCAAGCTCCTCGACTTTTCTTTAGAATCTGCCGGTGCATTCCAATAAAACAGTCCCTATGCTCGTCGTCAGCAACCAAGTTCGGCATTAAACTAAACCCTGCATCTCGACACGGGAGGGAGGGGAGAACAAGGGTTGTGGATGAACAGTTCCATTGTCTTAGACAAGAAAAGGCAAGACGAGTAACAGCCACACCACCACCATCCCATGACGAGAACCAACTGCATATCACTTACCCCTAGTGACTTCTGTTTACAGAAACCAGCCTTAATCTTGACGGTGTCCTGGTTGTCGTACGTAACGAAGCCGCCGTCACCACCCACGCACTGCGCTGCGACGTGGCGCTTGTCGACTACCTCCTTGCACCCCTTGCGAGGGAGTTGGTTGTACTCAAAGGTCCCGTCCTGGCCGCCGCCGCCGCGGAACTTGTGGCCCGGCCCGGTGGCGTTGAGGAAGCTCCGTCCATAGGTCGGGATGCCGAGGAGGATCTTATGCGATGGAAGGCCGTGGGACATGAGGTATGACACCCCAGACGACCCCGATGTCTCGTCCTTATTCATAGCGTAGAGCTGAGCATGGTGACCGCTCTTGGGTGTCCAGTCTCCGAAAAAGTCGTAAGCCATCAAGTTCACAAAGTCCAAGTACTCAGAAATGCCCGCCAAATCGATGAACTGCAGGACGGACTTGCTCGCAGGCAGAGCAGCAGTAAGCACGTACTGATCCTCAGGCATATGAATGCGAACCGCCGCCAACAGAGCTAGGAAGTCGTAGCCCATTTTAGCATCACAGGGATATTCCCAAGCGACTTTTATTAGAAGTTAGTTTAAAATGCCCACATGTAGTAGTAACCTTGGGAGCCTGCGACTTACTGTCGATTCCATCCAGACCCGAAGCCTCAACAAGCCCATGGGCCGACCGGGCAAAGTTGTCTCGTAGCAGCGTATTGGCCGCTACGATGGGGTAAATTTCGGAGGAATTGCCTCCTCCGATAGAAAGGACAACACGGAGATGAGGATGTTTTTGTTTGAGGTGCATCAGGGAGCCCAGTCCGCCTTGAACACCGTCTACCGGAGCTCCGGCGTCCGCCCACTCATCGCTCAGCTAGGGAAATGACCCGAGTCAGTGCTGTAAATCTTAGGCGTCGATCCGAAACTGTTGTGTATCGTCTAGTTGGAGAATGCGGAGTGAAACTCACAAAGACACCACCATCTGCTGACACGCTAGCATACGCGTAATAAACATGGTTGATACAGCTGTAGTTGAGCATTCCAGGCGTGTCTCCCTGGTATATTCGGAAGTTGGGAAAATAAACGGCATTCGTGAACATGACATTGTTGTTGATCCGCGACTTGCGCGAAGGACTCATTTTGGCGATTGGGACAGGGATAAAAGTGTTAGAGAGAGAGAGATTGAAACGAAAGAGGAAAGCAAAACGCTCGAGGAAAGGATAATAAGCAACCGGCTTAGTTGTGAGCGGACATGAGCAATTTTGTACACGGCATGCCTCAACCACTCATCAACCGCGAGCTCAAAGGGATCAGAGGAAGCGAGTGATGGGATGTGACAACTGGGTATCAATCAACGAGAGTGGTAGGGCAAATTTCTAGCATTTCGGGAGAGAAGGGCTTCGATGACCTATATAAGATTTCTCTAAACAAGCACCCGGCCACGGAGGCACGGCGACAGGAGGAGCCTTGACTTGGTCGTAGGCCAGTCGGTTGGTGCTCCGGCATGTTTCTGGTGGTGGAGCAGGGATTAATATCCAAATTACGGGAGGGTCCAGGGTACAGCGAAACCATGATGCATGACATAATTGCGGGGAGCCGTCAAGTATGGTACCTTGGGTAAGAATGATGAGACCTCGGAAATGGGTGTGATGGGCGTGCTGGGTAATAGAGCTGAAGGAAGAGTCCAAGGGCGACGGTGGGAAGAAGCTCCCCATCGGAGCCGCGTCGACAACTATGATTAGTCCACCTCGGGAAGCTGGGGTCACCCTGAGTCGGGCCTGCTTCTCGATGCTCTATGTGGATGGGTGTCCAGCCGCCAGCCGTACTTGGCATCCAAGCATTGGACGGCGTCTCGCAGCCTCAGCAGTTAGACTGCTCATTTCGATGCCTCGGCATACTTGAACCTATAAAAGCGTGACGAAGCCCCCAGGGACGCCGGACGAAGTCATCTCGCGGCATATGGTCCGTAAATGTTGACAGCTTACAAGTGGATAAAAATCAAAATCCTCCCGTACCGCACTCCGATTATGGCCCATGTCGACAGAGAGAATTTTTTTAAAAAAAAAATGAAACAAGTGACAGGCCAACAAAACAAGACACGTACACCCGAGCTCCCTACGAAGTACACTGAGCCAAAAAGGGACAATGCTGTTCCGCTCTTGGGGAGATTGGGCGCGCGTGTGTGTGTGTATGCGTGTGTGTGTGTGTGTGTGCGCATGCAAGGACGTGCGGCTGCGTGCACCTCAGAGACGCTCGTGCATTATGACCGTGTAAGACACCGAGGCCATAGAGTCGAGACGAAAAGGGTTTTGCGAGAAGACTCTGATCACAGCTCGGCTTTGCCCGGGGACGCCGCGGGATCAGAGCAGGGAATCCGAAAAGACTCACGGTGTCCCCCCTCGGGATGAAACAGCGTCTTCCAAGATTAGAATTGCTGATCCAAATCAGCATCATCATCGATTCATGAATCATCTCCAGTTATCATAGGCGACACCGTAGCAGCATCGTGTTGGCAGGGCTTTTGCCTCACAGACAGGCCAGTCTCATGTCACAGCCCAGTCCTAGATCATGCAGGACAAGGCAGACCGGGCGGGGTGCTGGGGGGATTCACAACACAGAAACACACATGCCCCGGCTTCCGATAAGAGCTTCCAAAGCCGTGCGGCTCCCAGCTAAAGGGCTTGTCCATCCATAGAAGTTCTGGAAGGTCGACGAACATTTGGAACGCACTAACTGGTGAGATTGTTTCCATAATTTACAACGGTCAGGGATGTCGGCTCAACATTCAGTGCCCTGACAGCCAAGTCGTGCCAGGACCAGGCGCTAACCCTCACCATGAAATTTGAATCATCCTCTGAATCCGAAAGGCCTTCAAGCCCAGGTCCCCGTCATCCCCGAAACCAGGTAACGAGTGCCCGACCCACCTGCATCGCAGCTGTGATGCGCGGCCACCCTGAATGTAAACTTGAGACCAGCCACTGGGATTAGCCGTGGTGGTCAAATACGTAAGGTTGATGCTGGCAGCTTACCTCTCCAAGCCATTCTGGCGTGATTTGATTCCTCCTCCACATGGCAGCCTGGTAAGGACGACCCTTAGACTCGCTGACATTCGGGAGTCGTGATCCTACCTCTGATGACGCTAATAATCCTTCATGGTCAACATTTGTGCAAGGGCCGATTAGGTCCAGGACTGCAATCAACAAGTTCCTAATATGTGTCTCGGTAGTTCGTGCAGCGTACGGAATGATGCTTGCCTCGCTGGCATTGCCTGTTTTTAGGTTTAAACAGCTGCCTAGGTAAAGTCTAGGACAAACCCTGGGATATGTAATTTGAATGCAAAGCCTCCTCCCCTGCTCACGCCCTTAAGCGACATCTGTATATTTTACCAAGTCTTCAATGCATACTGCCTCGCACAGGATTCGGCCTTGGTGCCTTTCTTTGGTAACAACGCTTCGGTCGCTGTACTGTATATGGTACTCGTTTTCAAACACACTCGGGAAGTGGGCGCAAGTTGTCGCCCATGGCTGGCAGGGGAACCTAGAGCCGTGGCTGACTGTTCTTATGTTGTAATTCCAGACAGTGTTACATGGCTATTTATCTGTTGCTATTCTTATTGAGTTGCCCTGGGAAGGGGGTTTTTGGGGGGGGTTTTTTTCCTTCTGAAAAAGGAAAAAAGCTCCATCTGGCCGCAGTGACGAATGAGGTAGGACTTGGCAATGTGATGATGAAGCTGTATGGACTGAAATTGATACACCCTTTCTTTTGTCTGTTGGTCGAGGGCGTTATCATCAGGAGGTTTCAGAAAGGGGTCCTTATTAATGCTGGTAGAGGCAAGACACCAGACAGGATAAAGCCGAGGATCAGGTAAAACGAATTTTCACAATCTTAAGATAGTGGTCAATCTTAAGATAGTGGTCAATCAGTGAGCACGTGAGACCGACCATCTGTGACAGGTGATGAGCGAAGAAGACATGGTCGGTCCTGGGTTCCGGCAACCCTGGTCGCTTTAGTTGGATGACCCGATTTGCGATCTGTAAAGTCGATCAGTCAGATCGGGAGATCCGACACATTGAGGCCTCGTCTTAAGACAACTATTATTGTGAGAAATTGTTTTGCAACGTTTCGCAGACATACTGCTTGTTACTATGTGTATAAGCCATTCCATTTTGTGACTCCTCAAGCTGCCCAAAAGTTACCTGTCATAAACCTGTGAGGCAGGGAGAATCTCCCCAGTTTATCCACGCTGACATTGGCCTTGACCAAACAGAAATATCGTGGACGCGCCAACCGCATATTGTTTTAACCAATGCTCGTCTCGAAATGCTTGGTGACGTCAGAAAGCCAACATCTCGATACGACTGACCGTAACTTATTTGTCCTTGTGGGGCAGATACGCTCTGGTTGAAACGGTGGTCTTGGTTTCTCATGTTACACGACTGATGCTTTTCCCTATATTGAACCCTACGAGGGTCATGAGTATTGCTGTCGGATAAAATATTCAATGTGGCGCTTTCGAGTCCCACTGGGACATGCCTCAAATAGCTTAAAGGCCATTGAATGTCAAGTCCTACCACTTCCAGCGGACAATCATCTACCCCTGGGTTTCAATTCAGAGCATAGGCCAAGATAAACAAGGACCACGGCCCATACTTCTTCTCATTGGTGTCGATAGTGGGCATTGTGACGATATACACGCTGACTGATCATGACATGGATGAGTTCGAGCTGACCTGTGACAAACAAGATAGCGAAGTTTCTCTCGAAGCTAATAGTTCCTCGGTTCACCCTCAGTGCCATCAGGCATCTATAATCATTAGTTTGAGCATGGGCGTTGACACCACATCTTCAGGAATATTCCAGTGTCCTTTGCCAAATAATACTGAGAGCAACAGTGTGAAGGGCTAAGCGTGTACTAATGCTCGAGTTGGTGTTGGTCCCCCTACCTCACGGACTCCAATATACCGCTCCGATGGGTCACGAGCCAATACCGATAAATGACTCCTCCTTCCTTTTCCAGGGATGGAAATCCCTTCCTCTCTGACGTCGGGGAGTTTTTGCAGCAGACTGTTGGTGCTGGGACAAGGACAGGGACAGGTGAGTGTTTTTGCAAGCGGCTGATATGTCGTAACTAACATATTATTGGTAGGAACCCGAGTAATTGATGATACGGTCCATCTCCATCAAGCATGCCAAGTCAACAACTGACTCGTCATAAGCTGCTATCTATATCCGAGCGCTACTGTGAATGACACAGATTTGTCCCCAACCCAACCGGAATAGGTGCCGACCAATGTGCGGACGTTTGTAATGTGTAGAAGATTGCGAGGATTTCGAGTGGATTCACGGATACGGCATTGACAATGTCGATTTTGGGGGCATTGCTGGCGTACTTTTTGACGTTGGTGTTGTAGTTGCCAATGCCTTCTGGCCGGTAGGGCCTTTTCCTGGTAGGATCTGTGCCATGTAAAAGCTGGCCAAAACCAGCAATATCAAAGACAGCTGTTGGGATGTGTTTCAAGAATTCGACCCCTCGATCCTTTGCGGCCATGGAACGTTAGCGGAAGACGGTCCGGTACATGCATTCTGTTACATGGCGGCCCAAGAAGTTCGGAAAATCAGGTGCACAGCCTTCGGGAAACAGGATCTTAGAGGGACGCCTAAACAAGCGGGTTTCACCAAGGCAAAAGTCGTGACTAAGAAGTACTCATTTGGGCTTCGCTCCCAGCCGAAAAACTGATGGGTATTGGTATTTTCATGAGGGCTAACCGTCTCAATAACACCCCTGACACATTCGCGACGAAATCACAAGCGATGGTGGGTATATTAGTGAGTAGGATTGAAGATGTACAGAAAATCTTTCAAAAATATATAGCTAACCTATCGGTACCTTGACCACCGAATCTACTGTGGCCAAAGGAACGAAACCTAGACATGTCGGAGTTGCCCGAGTGTTGGAAGTTGGGAAAGACGAGTCAATGATTGCGCAAACCATTGGTGAGGGGAAGCCAGAAAAGGTCCTCAATGTATAACCTTACAGGGATCTGAAGCATCATCCGAGTATTTCCGGTAAGGCAGAGAGGCAGTCCCACTGTCTCTCCTACGTGCCTGCGTGCGCTGCAAGTCACGATGTTCCCAGGCGTTTCTCACGCGACACTGAATTCCGACGCAGGTACCGGAGTAGGGTGGACTTAGTTGGGAGGAACTATAATAAACACCCTGCATAGTTCTACAACACAATTAACGCCATAAAGTATAATACTAGAGTATTTATATATTTTGCTCGTAATTCATGCGAACTTGAATCGTGGAATTGATTTGATGTAAATGCCGGTCTACCTAACTAAATGAATGAATTGTGCTGCGCTCACTCACTTTTGGCGGAATCCTCTCGCTGCTACGAGTATTCCTTACAGTAGGCGACGCTGCTAGCGGCGATCCAGCTGACAAACCTCCCCCCACCGCAGCAGCGTTAACCAACGTCACCTACTTCAAGCTTCTTTCTCGAAATTGATGAGCTCCAACTTTTAGTAGCGCCTTCATCGGAACTCGTCATATCAACACGACGACCCAACACAAACACAGCGCAAACTACGAACGCTCCAACTACTCAGACGAAGCTATACGATCGCCAGGAATAGGGTAGCCTCGCAATTACATTATCTGGCCCCTTGGTCGCAATTTCCTCATCCACCATGGCCACTGCCACCGAATCGCCTGCTGAGGCCATCCTCAATCACTCCGCACCCCCCTACAACTTCCGCTTCTCTCCCTTTCTCCGACAAACTTACCAAGTCGGCCTCTCTCCTGATCGTCCGATATGCAAGCTGTTCCAGGCCGGCCACTGCCCCAACGGCACCCGCTGTCCTGAGCGACACGTCTCCGACTCGAAGACTTCGCAGCCGACCGGAGGACTGAACTCGCTCGTCTGCAAGCACTGGCTGCGCGGTCTCTGCAAGAAAGGCGAGCACTGCGAATTTCTTCACGAATATAACTTGCGAAAGATGCCTGAGTGCAATTTCTTCATGCGCAATGGCTACTGTTCCAACGGTGACGAGTGTCTGTACCTGCACATCGACCCCCAGAGTCGCCTACCCCCCTGCCCACACTACGACATGGGATTCTGCCCTCTCGGACCTAACTGCTCCAAGAAACATGTTCGTCGCAAGCTATGCGTCTTCTACCTCGCTGGATTCTGTCCTGACGGCCTGGAATGCAAAGATGCGCATCCCAAATGGTCCAAGGACCTGGATAAACCTACGCTCAAGTCCGAGGAGAAAGAGGAGGAAATACGACCAGATCTGCCAAAAGAGGATGACCTAGATCGTCTTAGGGACATGACAAGGGATAGAGACGACGGGAGACATGGGAGACATGGAAGAGGTGGAAAATGGCGAGGAGGTGGAGGTAGACGCTACCGTGGGAGAGGCCACTAGAATTGATGAAAGCAAAACAGGCAAAATAGGTGACCAGGAAAAGAAAAGCCCTGTTTGATAATTCCAGGGCCTATATTTTAGATTATGATTGATACCCTCATGGAATTTTGGATGGAAATGACACCGTGAGAGATGGGACGTGTACAGTTCAACTCCTTTGACATGAAGGAAAGGACAAGTCACGACAATTAGCGAAATCCGGAATATGATATGGCGTTTTATTCAAAAGTAGAGTCGTGACGGCATCTATCAACAGAGTGGTTCTTTTTCTTACATGACCCATCATTAACTGTTGTTTACAAGGCTGAAAAATGGTCGTTATAATTCGTACCACTCCAATCGTTTAGGAGGTTTCGGACGTCTGAGGCGTCCATGTGGAGGAGCCTTCGACTTCAGAGTTCCAGACATTAGCCTCTGAGGGGACCGCGATGAACTCGTGAGATTCCTCACCATTTTCGCTCTCAGCCCGTTCCGACCCCTCATACGAGCTAGTCTTCCAAGTCGACAGCTCGTCCACCTTGCGGATGCCCATCATCCAGGAAACGAGGCCTCTGGGAGCCCATCGCCCCACGAAGCCGTAGACACTGGCTCCCAAGCCAACCCGCACCGTGTCGGCGGTAATGGAACCGTCAATAACGTCAAAGACGGTATTATGGAGGCGTCGTAGTGAGCTGCCACGGAGACCGCGAATCCGGCCTCCAGAGATGGCCGAACTTGTCTGGGCGACGAAGTTTCGCCCATAAACGTGTCGAGCATCCTCAGGCCAGACAAGAGTGTCTTCGGGGTTTCCGGCAGTGAGAAGACCCTGGGGGCTTCGAGTAGGCACAAAGCTAGAGAAGTCAAACGTACCCAACTGCATATGAGTAACGGGGATTTCAAGAGGGCGAAGCTCGGCGGTAAGGACTTCAGTGAAGGCCGACAGGGCTGAGCAGACAGTAGCCTCAGGAGCATGGAACGGAGGATTGATGGACGAGATGATGGAAGGAGTAAAGACGAGAACCTTGGGGGGAACCCATTTCTCACCAATAGGATTCAAGCGAGATGTCAAAAGTGGCAGAAATGCCTGGATTGTGAGGATTGGCTGGAGGAGGTGGGTATAAAAGAGGTTGGCAAAGCTTGAGGGAGGGATAGTGGCGATTGGGGAGGTTTGGTAGTGAAGACTGGGAATAAGGATGACGGACTTTAGAGTCAGTTGGTTGGGCTTCATCTTGGGACCAGGAGTCTGCGGAGATTGGAGGTATTGGGCGAATCGCTCAATGGCGGCACCGGCATTAGGAGGCTGGTTTTAGTGTCAACATGAGCGCACCGAGAAAATCTTGACCGTAGGTAGATGATATGAAACTTACGTCGGTGGTGTCAATAGTGAGCGGTCGGATGTCCGGTCTTGACAGAGCGCTGACCATAGATTCATCTTCAGCGGCGTTGCAGACGATGTAAACAATGAAGCCTCGTCTCTCCATGTCCAGAGACAAAGACTTGGTCAAGGGCAGCGTCGGCGATCCAGCGATCACCACAACCTCTGTACGGCCACCATTTCTTGCCCTTTTTGCCCTCCTTGTCTTTTTGCAGAAGCGGCTAGCCATGTAGCCCTGGTAGGCGACGGTTCCAAAGGCGACAACGATGACGCCCGTCAAAATTTTGTTCCTAGCCACCCAATCCTGAGCCCTCTCGAACCTCGACATCGCCACGACTACTACTGGGGCTTTGACGGGAACCTTTGGTCTCATGGGCTCCGGTATCCATTCCACCTTCGAAAGAGTCTCTCGAACGACATCGGCGGCTCGGTCGACGTTCAGATCGATGAACTGGGCAGCATCTTCGGTGTACCGACGGAGATGCACGTTGACGTTGGACAGCTAGTGATGGCCTATTAGCTAGCATATCGAGAGATAGAGAACCCATATTAGTTACCGCGTCCATAATCTGCTGCTCAACTCCCGACATGATGACGGCTGTGGATGGATGGAAAAGAAGAAAGCTGGGTTAGCCCCATATGACGATTCTTGGACTTTCATGCTGGTGGAGAAGCCGAGTTCGCGCGGTCAGGTGCACGGGCCATGCGGTTTGCTCATGTGGATACCTGCTCCAAGTTTCTCCAACGTGATTCCTGGGAACAGCTGCTGTTCGAGGGTAAATGGACACTGAATAAAACTCATGATGCAACGCAAATTTATTTCCAAATGAAAATTGTTTGGTCAGAACGAACGTGAGTATCAGTAGAATTCTATGTGTTAGTGAAGCGATTGGTTTCTCTGACCGCTTCTGTGAATCGCTAGCTCCCCATTATATCCACTTGCCCAATTCCTTCTCTAACTCAATGGGTCAAGGGGAATTATGCAACATGGAGAGGGAAATGCATAAAATATGAAATCTGAGCGGAATGTTCATGAAGATCAACCAGAATGGGATAAAATTGGCGGTGAACGAGTTTTTAGCCTAGAGAACGACGAGTATTCAGCTTTCACCTTGCACCTACCTTTTGGCAAGCTGCCTGCTCACGACCAGGCTCAATAATCTCGAGTTGTGGTGATAGAGTTGTTCTTTGACTTCTTTGGGAATTATACTCGCATCTCAAGTACATTCTTCTTTCAAGTTTTCTCGATATGTAAACCCTTGTAGTGTCGAGGTGATATCTCAATGTCTGAATGCACCCGTGAGTAGGTTACGTAATGTAACGGATCTAAGCCCTACACTGAACCCGGGTAAATGGTTATTCGATGACGATGCCAGTGCAAGTAACTAAGCACGTGAACGAAGTGCGTTTATGACCTCAGAATGAGATAACCGCAAAGCAACACCGCATATTCGACCAATTTAGACTTTTGTAAATTGTAGAGGTTTCTATCTTGAGATTGATCAGTTCTCAAAGACTGGCAGCTTCCGAGATAGGATCTTGGCGCTCATTGCCTCTGCATGTCTAAGTGGGGTTTTGCAGGTTAACCTGACAAGCTGAGTACCATCCTCTCGCTGAATCTCTAACGAGATCGCAAGAGAAGGCTTCCGAATTCAGGCTCTGGTACACATCATTAGTGTTCAAGCACGACTTTCATTAACATGAAAATACTGCCGCCCAAACCTTGACTGCTGAACGGTCACGGGGATCCATCGCGACAACCCCACCATGCACCGTATTCCCCAGAATCAAGACAAATGCGGGAAGGATACTACTGTGTAGACGGCTATCAACGGTTCCACCGGCACGCTTACAGCCATCACGGCATCACCCGGAAGCATCTCTCTTATCTCGAACTCGTGACCGAGACTACCTGTGCCTAAGTATCTTACTACTTCCATTGCCCTCCTCCTTCTAACTACACTAAATCCTACCGGTTACATCTCCGATTACACCTCCTTTCACACCCTTGAACTCTTCTAACTGCATGCCCCACTCACGTCGACATGTTCCTCTTAGAATACCTTCAACACCGCCGTGACTGGTAATTGCCCTCTATAATGTCTCGGGATGTTTTGATTCCTCTTCCACTAACAATAATTAAGCCGGTTTAAGCAAGAGCAGCGTGCTACGAGAATCAAGGCTCTTTCGTCATACCATGGCCCTTTTAGCGTTTTAGACCGAGACATCATCGATGCACCTATAGAAGAACTCGTTCAGTACGTCCATGAGGACCCAACCAAGGCAGCCGAATACTTGAGCGCCTATGGGAAAGTTGCGCTGAAAGCGCACGCCAAGACCAACTGTGTCACGGAAATCATGATCTCTGATGCTGAGAAATGGCTTACTGATGGGTCCATCAACCTTAAAGGTCCATTGGCAGGTATCCCTATAAGCTTGAAGGACACTGTCGATGTTGCCGGATATGACAGCTCGGTAGGTGTCAGTGTCAATGTAGGTAATGCCCTGCCAATAGATGGGAACACAACAAGATTACTCAAGGACGCTGGTGCTATTCCCTACGTCAAGACAAACGTTCCCATTACTCTTCTAAGTTTTGAGTCATCCAACGATGTCTGGGGTCAGAGCACCAATCCTTACAATAGCAAATATACCCCCGGAGGATCTACAGGGGGCGAGGGCGCTCTGCTAGCTCTCGGGGGTAGAATTGGCATCGGTAGTGATGTCGCAGGCAGCGTCAGGTGCCCGGCACATTTCTCAGGAATCTACTCTCTCAAGTGCTCAACTGGCCGGTGGCTCAAGACAGGAATGCACACTAGCATGCCTGGAGAAGATGGTGTGCCTGCAGTCTACAGCCCCATGGCCCGGACTTTGAACGATCTGACATACTTCACCAGAGCATTTATCCAGATGAAGCCCTGGACCTACGACTACTCTTGTCATCCTATCCCTTGGAGATCTGGCATTGAGCAGGACTACTCTGAAAAATCGCTACGAATCGGGATCTTACGCACTGATGGTGTGGTTGACCCTAGTCCTGCCTGTAAGCGGGCATTGGAAATCGCTGAGGCGGCTCTGCGGAAGGCAGGACATGAAATCGTAGAGATCGACCCACCCTCACCCTACGAGGGCTTGTGTCTTGCATCAATTCTACTCAACAGTGACGGTGTTGACACAGCCATGTCACTTCTCCGCTGGGGTGAATGGAATGATCGCGGAGTGGCTCAGCTTAGATGGTACATGAAACTCCCTCGACCAATCAAATACCTTCACTATCTCTGGGTAAAATACATCCGACGGGATTCCATATGGGCTGGCCTACTGAGAAACTGGCATCCCCAGGTTGGATACCAGATTTGGCAACTCATTGCAAAGCGGGAGTTGTACAAGCGGAAATGGTTCGACTGGTGGGAAGCCGCAGACCTTGACTGCCTAATCAGTCCGCCCAACGCAACTCCTGCGGTGCCTCATAAGGGGATGCATGATGCTGTGAGTAGCTGCGGATACACCTTTCTCTTCAACTTGGTAGGTCAACACATCTTTTTTTCGATTCTTCCAGAAAGTTGCTCATTCTTTCTAGCTCGATTACACTGCTGGAGTCTTGCCAGTAACCCACGTAGACAAGACCAAGGACCAACTGCCAGGTGACTTCAAGCTGAGCAAGCTGAATGGGGTTGCCCAGGGAGCATATAAGTTATATGATGCAAATGCTATGCATGGCCTTCCGGTGGGTGTCCAGGTTGTAGGCCGGCGACTTGAGGAAGAGAAGGTATTGGCAATAATGAAGCAGGTAGAGGATGCTCTTGGAGAGGATAAGTTCCCGCTCTTGGAGATTGACTAATCGAAAGTCCTTTGGAAGAAGTAAAATCAGGGGCTACTTTGAAATAATTGTTCATAACCTCCGAAGCGGAGGTGATCTGTACCGTATCCTAAGCTTTACAACGGCCGTATTCTGGCGCTAGAGCCGATCATATCCTCTCATCTCAATGTGACCGGAGATTTGAATGATTTTCAAAGAAATAGGTCAAGATTTAAAAATGCCGAAATAACCGATTACGTTTGTTGGCAAATCATATCGAAGCAAAAGTAATGCAGCTGCGGTCTTCACGTCCGGAGTTGAGGTGTTGAGGGACCCAGCTCCGATTTCGGCGTAATTTTGAACATAAGCTTCCCCTCATGATATCAGTGATAGCTGTCCTGAAAGGTATAAAAGCTAGCAATTTCCAGCGAATATTCAATCGCTAACAACAAAAAACCCGATTTTAGGAATCTAATTGTGCAATCATGGCTACCGAGAAAGATTTCTGGACCTCATCTGTACGTCCCCAAGAGTGGCATTTGTGCCACGGCTTCCACTGGAGCTAGGCTCTCGACTTACACGAGACTACAGGAGTATCAGAATGTGGCATCCTTCGTCCCCAAGCTCGCCGGAAAAGTCGTAAAGTGGCTGGACCTTCAGAAAGACGACGTCTTGCTGGACATTGGCTGTGGAGGTACGTGCCTCAAAAAATTTTTTTGGGTGGTAGTTGTTAAGCGTTTTGGCTGATAATGGGTGTAGATGGCATCTTGAATGCCGAGTTTGCCAAACTTTTGGCACAGGGCAAAGGATCGCAGCTGGGAATTGATAGTTCCGCTTCTATGATCGAGTCATCGCGCCAGCTGTGCAAAGATGACAAGAACAGCACATTCGAGAGTTCGTCTCACTTCCATTATGTCCTTCTGGAAAAGTCAAGAGCTCACATGGAATAGCCATCGATGGCAACAAACTTGTCTCGTACCCGGAACTCCAAAAAGGAACATTCACCAAAGCCTTCTCCAATGCGGCTATGCATTGGATCCTCCGTCCAGAGGCTTCCCGAAAGGATTTCTTCAAGGGCGTGTATGCGGCCCTCGCCCCTGGAGGCACTTTTTCCTTCGAGATGGGAGGCCATTCTAATATCGCAGAGATGCGTACAGCAGTTGTCATGGCTGTTACCCGGCGCGTCGGCATTGAGGCCGCGTGGGCGGCGGACCCATGGTTCTTCCCAGACGAGGTGTGGATCACTGCCGAGCTTGAGGAGGCAGGGTTCGTGGTAGAGAAGGTAGAGCGTGAGTGGCGGCCGACAAAGGCTAACAAGGGAGGCGTAGAGGAGTGGGTGAGGCTGTTTGGCAGCCAGCTCCTGGATGCCGTGCCGGCCGAGGAGAGGGAGGATGTTGTCAAGGAGTGTGCCGAGGTTCTTAGATTAGTCTGCAAGAACCCCGGAGGAGGTGAGGAGCTCTCTTACGTGAGACTGAGAGGATTGGCTAGGAAGCCTCAATAAGCTGGTATTTACGAAGGTCCTGACTGAGAATGGTTGATGGCCTAATAGAGAGTGAGCACCTATGAGGACGGAGTTCGAGTAGTGGCAAGGTATATAACTGCGTGAATGGATAACTATCAAGTATGAGATGAAAAGAGGTGATCAATGATACTATTCCACAACTTCCGCGGCATTCCTGCGCCTATGAGTTTCTGTAGATGGCCTCCTTAGCCCTGATATAGTCAATAACGGCACGGCCCCTAAGTATATAAGAAATCCAAATGCCTCTTGGTTCAACTAATAAGAGCCACTCCGGATGTTGCTTAAGACTGGAGACTAACCAGGCTAACCCATAGTACCAGGTACAGTAAGTACGTCCCCAGGCGTAGGATAAAGAAGGAAATGGAACAAAATTACTTATGTAAAATAGGCTGGATCCTTAGCTGATTACTGTTGTTTTCCAATGTGTGATAAATGATCCTCGGTGCTGGTAAAGTGCTTCGTATGCGAGAATCAGTGCCTGAAAAAAAACCCATCACATCTGGAATCTTGGAGATGCATAGATTGCATCCCGGGCAACAATATGTAGTTTTACTCGACCTTGTTCGTACCTAGTTATGTCTTGTTAATTTCAGAACACTGATGGTGTGCATGAGTTACTGTCAGTCGCGGCGCGGAGTATTAGTCATCTGGTGGTGGACAGTGTTGGAAATTTCTAGTCTGATCTCCAGAGAAGTTGGTGGAGGCAATTCTAATCAGCCTGCGCCTCATGAGGCAAGAGTGAAACAAGGCACCCGTCACTTGACGTGGCTGACCCGGACAGCACGAAGTTGTCCGTGAACAATTGAAATACCACCAAAAAAACCTTGCTCACTTCGTTCTTCACTGTAATTTTTACTTGCAGTCCTGTTTGTGACCTCGTGCGGCGTTTTTCATCATTTGGGTTTTCGTCACTTTCACAGACTGTTTTCAGAAACTGCATCGTCTTAGCAAGTTGAGAATATCACACCACGAAACATGGCAGATCGAGACCGGTTGGTGCTCTCCTATGTGCACTTGGCCAACTTCCCAAGGGCAAGTGAAGCTCTGCATACGCTGAAAAAGGTGGCGTCTATGGTAAAGCCGATAATGAGAGCTCGAAACTGGAAGGTTGGGGAACTCGCTGAATTCTTTCCTGACCAGGCCAACTTGCTTGGTACGTCGGGGTCACGCGGATAGCTTCTTCTCGAGACTAACAAACATTGCAGGCCTCAATGTTGACCGGGGAAGAAAAATCTGCCTTCGTTTGAGGCATCCTGGAGATCGAAACCAATTCTTACCGATAGAGAGTGTTGTCGATACGATGCTTCATGAGCTCGCTCATATCGTGCATGGGCCCCACGACTCGAAATTCCATGCTCTCTGGGATCAGCTTCGAGATGAACATCAGGGTCTCCTCTTGAAAGGATACACCGGCGAGGGTTTCCTTTCTGAGGGACGACGACTCGGAGGTGGAAGGATGCCAGAACGCGAGGTACGTCGGCTGGCTAGGGAAGCCGCCGAGAAACGTCGGAATTTGCCCTCTGGGACCGGTACTGGCAAGCGTTTGGGAGGATCAGCCCCACGACCTGGAGAGGACATCCGTAGGGTCATCGTGGAAGCCGTTGAGAGACGGAACACGACGCTCAAGGGATGCGCGACAGATAGGTTGACGGACACTCAAATCCGAAATATAGCAGATACAGCAGCACAAAGTGGATTTAAGACGCAGGCAGAGGAAGACGAAGCGAACGATGCAGCCATTGCGCAGGCTTTATGGGAACTGGTTCAGGAGGATGAGCTGGCCAAATATGGTAGCTCGTACATTCCCCCGACTGCAGAAAATCCCACGGGAAATGGGGGCGGGTCAGTCATGGCCAAGGACGTTGAGATCGGGAGGCTACAGAACACTGAAGCCTCAAGCTCTGGTATAGGTCACGGGCGAGGCATACTGAATGGTTATGCGCTTGTTGAGCCACAGGCCTGGTCATGTAAGATTTGCACATTGCAGAACCCTCCATCTTTCCTTTGTTGTGAGGCATGCGGTTCGGAACGGACCGCTGATCCGGCGAGAAATTTGGGGTCTCGTCGATCCAGATCGCCTGGGTCTAGGAGACAACCAACAACCATTGATCTCACGCAGAGTCCTCCAAAAAGTCGACCGAAAGCAGAGCCACAGAGAACAGAGGTGCTGAAGGAATCCAATGTACCCCAGGGACCTCAAACATGGCTGTGTAGTTTTTGTGGAACTGAGATGGATCGACAGTGGTGGACCTGCTCAATGTGTGGGAAGATGAAAGACAACTCACGATAAAAGGGCTTATCAATTTCTTCTTTGTTCAATTGCTGTTAGATGGTTGTATTGTGATGATTCGAAATCAATTCAAAGATACCCCCCCCCTCCCCTCTCTCGGGACACCTGTCTTATTTTAATTGTGAACTATGACTTCATCGTACCATATGCATTCGGCGCGCCAGTGTTAGTGATGTCTGCGGTCGTAGCTAGCCATGGGCTCTGTACTGGAAGAATTACGGCCAAGGCGTTCTCGGTGGGATTGCCAGGGGCAGGCGATGGGATCGTGAACCTGAGAACTTCCGGCTCGACGACCCTGTGAGCTTTGCGGGTTTAGGAAAGGCGCCGATCGAAACTGGAGATGATCTGCGAGGGCGGGTTCGGGCGCTATTGGGACCTGACGGCGATTGGATGTGGCAAAGGAGAGGGGGTGAAGCTGAGCCGGAGAATTAGAGAGATGAGATTGGGGGATAATGTGGCACGATTGGAAACATTTCGAGAAGTGACAACGGTTATGGGCGAATAGGATCATGAACACATTGTAGCATCTTTGGAGCCTTGAGGAGCGTTGGTACCCTCCACACCTCTTCGGAATGATAGATATTATTGAGTTTAGTTGTTGGAAATTATTGGTAACTGACACACGCCTTGCAATGATAAATTGCCCATCTTTGCCTTGGGGTCAGGGTGACACGAAACAAGCCACAGTCCAAGGGTCCTATGTAATGGCTGGGCGAGAGGTGCGGAAAATGAGCTTCTGGCATTCGCTCTTTTGTGGCTTTTTGTGGCTGCCTTGGGGGACGTGGCTTGCATCAGACTGGCCGCAGCTTGGGTCTAGATGCTCAATTATTGAGGTTTGTGGTGGGTTCAAGGTTGCTGAATGGCCAAGATGGTGAGCACTGGGATGGACAGCCATATTGGCTAAAGCCGCGGCTGGGACGTCGATGTTTGGCTCAGGCATTCTCCAAGCGAAATGCTTGGTGAATGTAGTCTACTTCGTAGGATGATCTGTCCCAATTTGAGGAGACGGAATGAGACGTGGTTTTGAGAGTTGGGATCGTCTGGAGGCTTCACCCGGGAGACCCGGTAGTCTACCATGTTCGGTACGGACTAGGCGATCGTCGGGTAGCACGCCAAAACTTCAGCTGGTCTTTTCGCAACCTCTCAACTTCTTTGGATGCTCAGGGTCGTCCCAACCAGAGCGATAGGTAATTGCCGACGGCATCGCTACCTTGAGTACGTACGGAGTACGACGTCTCGTTAAAGTAGAGGGATCTTGATCTGGTCTTGATAATGCCTGGAGCCGACGCTGGAAAAGCTCACTGGTACCCGGCTGTCCGTGTCATGCTTATTCTGTGTTTGCTTTGTCTGTCCTTTGATGCTCTCGGCTTGAGGATTTCATCTGTCTTTCATCAAGGGGCTATAGGCCCTTGATCCTATTCGCCAACATTTTGTTGCCCTTCTGTGTCTTGCATTCGGTTCCGTGGGGGTGCTCAGACAGGGACATGGCTATGCAAAGACAAAGTTAAGGACGTCTAGACAGCGCAAGTTGCAGCTAAAGTGTCAAGAGTGTGTGGTTGGGGTGTGCCCATTTTCTGGTTCTGCGGTTGATCATGGCCGGACTGCGAGACCGTTGGAAGGATTACACCACAGTAGGTCTAGCAAGGTTACATGCTCTGGAGTTTTGCGTCCTCTGACCCGGGTTCGGAGAGTTGTTTATGTCAGTATCAGGATGAAATTGGTCCGACTTGCTAAATCCATGATGCTGACCCGGCTCATGGTACGTATTTTGAAGAGGGGGTCACCCAAGGCATCCAAGTATCGTACATAAGGAGATGGGGGAGCGGAAGGGAGGCGGAAGTGGAGGTGGAGGAGTGAAGAAGCTTGGATCGCCTCTTTTTGCCACTGGTACATGGACTAAATCCACCTTTAAGCACCCGGTGGGACAGTAGCTGGGACCAAATCGCCAACCATGTGCAACGTACAGTACCTTGGACAAGTGCCTCCACCGCCTAGTTGAGATACCTGGTGACAATGCGCTTTTGATGCGGGCGGTCTTGGGCGCCGGAAGTTATTACACATGGGCTGGCGACTACGTGCGTCTCGGGTGTAGGTACTACCGGTACTGCGACGTTTGTACTGTGTACAGATAACGCCCGCCCCAACAATCGCTCGACGCTTGACTAAAATAAAGGTATCTAAACATAACCGCAGCCCAAACCGCCTCGAGAAAGACGAGTTATGCGCTCCATCACAGACATCATCATTTACTTTTGGATGAGATAGGACCGGATAGTTGGAGAGAGGGGCCATGCAACGAGCACTCTCCATCAGATGCTGCTTTCGACAGTACAGTACTGTACTGGAGTATCGGGTTGGCGGATGTGAGGGATGGTTGGACTGTGCTAGAACACATGTTGTGTACATGCAGGCATGCAACGTATGCTTCCTTTGCTGACCGCGGTACGAGTGTATGGGCATTTATGCGCATGTTTGTGGTACGGGCCGACAAGCATCGAACCTACATTTCAAGATGTATTCATACATACCTGCGTTCGATGCTAACCATTAGCATACACACACAACCTGATCTAGACCTTAGGCGGGGAAATTTAAACCTACTAGAACGGGGGGGGGGGCAGAGAAAAGAAGGCCTGAGAAAACCCTGAGACCCCAAATTCCAAGCTCGGAAGTACTACTTGGGTTAGGTAAGGTAGCTTTCTCTGATGGTGACTCCATATCTAGTACATATCAACACCACAATCTGGAGTCTGGGCCTTGACCGACCCGAGTTGGCATATGATCGATTCCAGGGGAAACCCTTGACCCCGGTTAAAGATCCGTGCGAACAATGCCGGCACCGCACCCTTGAGCCCCAACAACGGGTTTCAATATCTCTCACTGTTATCCGTCCTTTCATGGGTTCTCCTCACCGCAGGATTCTCTTTTCCGCCGAGTAAAAAAAAAATCCCCCCTCCATCGGAGTCGTATTTGACCGGCACTCGCACATGTGGACGACCCACGCATATCCCGGGTTGGATGCCCTGGCCTCAGCGGCAACATGCTAGAACAGCACCTAGCCCTGCAGAGGCCATGCAATGGGGCTACAAAGGTTTTCCCTGAACCCCACCCATCAGGAAACGCCCCTGTAAGGAAGCCACACCCCCAGCAAGAACCCTGTAAGGCTCTAATGGCCCTAGTGGTCCCCGCTCCTCGGCGCTCGTGGACGGACGTATCAGAGCCCCACAGACATTCAGCTCCAGTAAAACCGTCAATTCAGGGTCCTCATCCCCCCTTCCGCCATCTCAGCACCGCACATGTACGGTACTGCATCGTTGAGAAGGCCTCACACATACGAGCAGGCTCATCCCCCAGTGTAAGAGCCAGGAAAGGCTAATCCTACCTACATACAGTGCCTATCTTGCCTTGTCATTTTTGGGTGCGGTTGATGAATGCCTTTTTACTGGTAATCTGTTGGAGAGCACCGTTGGCTGCTGTCTTGTGTGTGTCTGTGCAGAACCAACACCACCTAGAACACACTTTCTCACCTTCATCCGTCTCCAATTCCCTCTGGTTCTTTTCTCTTTGCTCTCCACCTGCTCCTTCCACTCGAGCAGTTGCTTCCCTAGTCCCGGCCTGGATCTTGGGCTCTTTCCCACTGGTCTTTTCGGGTTCCTTGTCTTACCTTAAGCCTTAACCCTTCTCATTGCGGATCGGCCACTCCACCAACCTTTCTTCCCACCCGCAGATCCATTTATCCTCTCAACTTCCATCTGACAACTCTATCCTGTCTGCCATTGATTCTCCTGAGGTATATTCTCTCAACGGTTATCCTTCCTTCGACCTTGAAGGCAACATCTCACTGTCTTACACTGCGCCGCTTTGTCTCAGTCAAGCTGAAGCCGTCATCGAGGCCCTCCCTAAAGTCTAATTTAGTCGGAGCCGCATCTAGAAGTCCCCATCCCTCGCCGAGCAGCCCGATCTCCGGATTTTCTTCTTCCAGCGCGAGCTCGCGCCATGGTTATATTGATTCTGCCCCGTTCTATCTCGTGGTAGTTATTTGCAGCTTCGTCGTTCAGCTCCCGATTTCCAGGGTCGGAGGCCTGTCCTTCACTTGAGCTGGAGAGCTCCAACGACATTTCTCTCAAACAAGTTGGTCCGATCGCCGTCGTCCACCTATCTGCGTACCACACCATCCACGCCGATTCCCTCGACCCCGACTAAGTCCGCTCCGATTTTGTATACTTATAGATGCTTCCCTATGGTTTCGTGACGGAGCGGACCCGATATGATCTCTCCAGAACAACCTCGCTCAAGCAGCCAGTCTCGAGCTTTGAGGCCCGCACCAGCTGCCTATGAGGATATCTTCCCAACAAGCCGCTCCGATTCTCACCCGAGCCCCCCTCAGACCCCACTGGAAATTCCTGGTGATCCTACAAAGCCAAGGGCGGCTCACGACCTGGCTCACGACTCGATTCATCAGGATGGAAGCCCAGGATTGCTCAGTGGGGGCCGCTTTCTCAGAGATCCCCTTAGACCTGGTTCACGCTCGCCCTCCCAGAGTCCATTCCGGCTCGCCATGCCCGGCATCTCCCCCGGACAGCTCGCCTTTTCCGCCATGCAGTATCTACCGGTGCCAACTCTGGTGTTAAACAATCTTAAAACGGTTGTGCTGGCTAATGAGGCAATGGGTCGTATGCTGGGCATAATAACTGAAGACGCGGATGAGGAGGATGTATCTGCCACTATTGAGCACTTGCGCGGCCAAACGCTTTCTCAGGTTGGGATCGACATGTTGCAGGATGGTCGACCTGTGTGGGTAACCTGGGAAGCGTTCTTAAGTTCGTTGGTGGGAGAAATAGGTGTGCGAGCTTCCGCCAAAAGCTCACAGCAACAATCTCAAGTTGCCGGCGATGCCACTCCTACAACCTGTAGCATGCTCGCTCCAGATCGGTGCGGGAGCACTGGCCCTCGTCACAACCAGAATGCTATTGTTGAAGTCGTTATATCCCGGAAAGGAATCAACAGAACTGCATTGGACGACCGTTACAAGACTAAGGCGTCCGAGTATCAAGTTTTTGCCAATATGATCATTACCATTTGGGAGCTGGAAGACAGACAAACCTTCTTCACCTTGACCTTCACTAGTACCCAATCACCACCGTCCTCTTTCGCGACGACTAGGAGATCGGTTGCACGGCCAAGTATTCTCGAGGCCGCCGAGCGCCGGTCGATATCACAATCCAACCCATCATCCGTCTTCTCTAGTCGAGACTCCAACTCGCCGTCTTTCCACAATCCTGGTGTTGTCACCATGTCCCCCAGTCCATTTCCTCCGATGGGTCCACCATCTGTTGCCTCGCAGTCTAGCACGCCTTCATTCCTGCAGAAGATGCTACTAATGAAGGATGCCCTTTTCAACAATACCCAGATGCCCATTCTCGCCATGTGGAAGGATGGCAGCGTCACAATCCCAAACCAAGCCGCGCGAAAACTCTTACAACAAGATGCTCCTCTCGATGGTTTGCTTGACGGTTTTGAGCTATTACAGTATTGGAAGATGTACACGGAAGATTACTCCCGTCAGCTAACAGTCGACGAATACCCAATCTCTGTTTTGCTCAAGAATGAGCAACCTTTCGCTAGCCGTCGAATTGGGATGTATGATGATCAAGGTAAGAAGGTCGTCTACGACGTGCTGGGTGAAGCTATCAGAGATGAGACGACAGGCGAATTTCTTGCCGGCGTCATCACAGGTCGGGATGTCACTATGATGACCGAGGAGATTGAGCAAATTAAAGAGCGTGATGAGGAGCGATTCAAGCTTGTTTGTGATACGATGCCCCAATTAGTGTGGACAACGAAGCCTGACGGCTATGGCGATTTCTTCAATACTCGTTGGTACAGTTATACTGGTCTCACACCGGAACAAAGTTACGACCGCGCTTGGCTAAGCGCGTTTCACCCCGATGATTTATCCGAAACTATCGAGAAATGGGAACACTCCCTAGCGACTGGTGATCCCTTTGTCATAGAGTGCCGATGCCGCGACAGGAATGGCGAATATCGATGGTTTCTTGGCAGGGCCTCACCATTGCGTAACAAGGAAACTGGTGAGATTGAGAAGTGGTTTGGTAAGTCTACCCTAATGCTTAATGGTGACCTTGGATGTCTAACTGAAGAGACACAGGTACATACACCGACGCCCACGAAGGCATCTCAAGCAAGCGTAGTGCTAAGCAGACCCGCCAGCAACTTCTAAGCGTGATTGCTCATTCGCATGTCACTCTCTTCACGGTCGACCCTAATCGAAAGGTCACAATGCTTGAAGGTGCTCTTATCTGGAACAACATCCATGACGAGACATGTGCCCACGATGACACCAGGTGGTTCATTGGAGAAAACATGTACAAGGTATTCAACCGCCTTACATCTCAATTAGCGGACGGGGAGAGGCCTGCGTTTCTGGAGCCTATTGAGCAAATCCTGGACGGGAAGGCGAATGAGGATGTCCATGAACACGGAATTGGTAAGAGACTAATTTTCCAGAGCACTTAAGTGTCAACTCTTAAGCTAACTATGCTTTCTAGATGACCGTTGGTACCGAACTCGTTTCTTACCTATGGTAGGGAAGAAGACTCAAGAGGGCAAAGCTACCAACAGAGTCGAAGGCGTCATTGGTGTTATCATGGACGTTACCGAACTAAAGGTCCGCGAAGAAGCGTTGCTCAAGCAATCCAAGGAGAGACGAAAAGCAATTGCCAATGAAGCTGCCGCAAAGGAAGCTAACAGGCTCAAGAGTCAGTTCCTTGCCAATATGTCTCATGAAATCCGAACTCCTATCACGGGTGTGCTCGGAATGGCAGAGCTATTGGTCGGGATGGAGCTGAATTCCGAGCAGCAAGAATACGTTGAAAATATCCAAAGCTCCGCAACCTCTCTGTTGACAGTCATCAACGATATCCTCGACTTCTCCAAGGTTGAGTCTGGACGCCTAGACATCGAGGAAGTGCAGTTTTCCCTCTCGCATATCGTCAAGGAAGTGGAGAGGATGCTGAGGTTTGCCGTGGAGCGAAAGAATCTTGACTTCCAATCGGATATCGATCTCGACATAGAGAATAATCTGGTTGTCATAGGAGACCCTGGACGAGTGCGGCAAATCATTACCAACCTTCTGACCAATAGTATCAAGTTCACAAATGAAGGACACGTCAGGTTTTCCGTTGCGAAGGAAAAAGAAACGGCAGAGTCTATTGAAATTAGATTTACAGTTGAAGATACGGGAATAGGCATACAAGAAGACGTTCGCAAGAGGCTCTTCCAACCATTCAGCCAAGGTGATGCCTCGACAGCAAGGCGATTTGGTGGTACTGGCCTGGGCCTTACCATCTGCAAGAACTTACTGGATCTCATGCGAGGACGCATAACTTTGGAGTCAAACGTTGGTAACGGAACGAATGCCACGTTTTGGATCCCTTTCAACAAGCCGAATGGCCCGGCTGAAGCAACTTTAGCACAAGCTGGTGCTATCCCTGATCGATTACAGTCCGAGTTAAGCATGTCTTGCAATAGTTCCGAGTATGAGCAACGCTCTGGAACCCCCCCGGCCTCTGACGGCGCACACGGAGCCCAAGTGTCCTTACCTCGCCGCACACGGTCTATCCTCACACCTTCTTCCAGCACGGACCAGGATCTACCTCCATCAGAGCGTGCCAAAATACGCATATTAGTAGTTGAGGACAAGTCAGTTTTTATTGAAACTACATGTAGGCATTTACTAACTCGATCTTAGTCCCATCAACCAGAAGATCGCAACGACGACCATCGGCAGGCTCGGTTTCCAGGTGACCGCAGCGTGGAATGGCAAGGAAGCACTAGATTATCTGTTGGGAGCCTTCAAAGGCATCAATCCAAAACCAGACGTCATTTTGATGGACGTCCAAATGCCCATTATCGATGGATACAAGTGCACCCACCTCTTGAGGCACCACCTCCCTTACAAAGCGTTTGTCCACGACGTCCCAATTGTGGCAATGACAGCGTCTGCGATCCAAGGTGACCGAGAAAAATGTACAAAGGCTGGGATGGATGATTATCTTGCAAAACCAGTTCGAGGAGTCATTCTGGAGAAGATGCTTATTCGGTGGTGTCTTGCACGACGTCGTGGCCCCCAACCGGATCCATCTACATCCGACTGTTCTGAACGAATAAGTGAACATTGCAGTAATGCCGATATTCCACATATTGGAATCGACCAGGCCGACATGCCTCCCCTCGAACTGTTGATTGAGGATGCTAGCAGCCCAATCACTCCGCGACCTCTGGTAACGAACGGACAACAGAACGAACCCTCTCCTTTTAACTCACTGGCCCCCGAGCTGGCGACCAAAGTCAGGAAAGCGGAGGGGGAGCAAGAGTTGACCAACCATCTGCAGGAGACGAAGTTGTTTGACGCCGCTGGGGGGCTGACAACCTACAGAAGCAATTCTTACCAAGAACGACAAGGAGGGGATTCTTTGACTGAAGAGAATGTCAACAAGTTGAAGAGCGAGAACCAGCCCCCTCGCCGATAAGTTGGCAATGGATTAGAGAAACAGCAACATATTAGGATGGGCATTAACTGTATATGTCAATGTCCTCCGGTATGAACACAAGCAAACCCTCTTTTATTTTTTTATTTTTTATTTTTTTCCCTCGCGGGTTCTCGTACTTCAAAATCATGATGGAGCTATTCCTTCCTTATTTTCTTTCTTCTTCCGGATAACAAGAATAAAAGCCATGCATAGGCGACGGGTTGGCGTTGCGAGGAAGGTCTGGGACTTTTAGGTCAAAAGTGGAAAACAGGGTTCTAGAGCATAAAACAAGACGGGGTATTCGGCGGCTTAAGGCTATTTCCTTCTTCCTTGCTTCCTTCAGGGGAACTCTTTTGTTGGCAGCTCACATTTGTGAAGGCCTTGTTTGCCACGGTTCGTTTATCGGGAGAGTAGATTTTTTGGGTCACGACTTTACATGGGATGAGAATGTGAACACGTTAGGCACGGGGTGTTGGTAATGACCATGTGGCTAGCGAGAGTAATGATTCAGATCCCTTGGTTTGGGCCTATCATCGAACATACATACATACGTACAAACATAATTTTTAGCGCCCAGAGATTACCGTTCCCTTTCTTTATTTCGCCCCATAAACAGGTCGGACATGGTGGTACGCCGTATACGTACGTATCTGTAATTAATTCTGAGTACCTCCAACACATATATACATGCATATATGTACACCATGCACGCCCCCCTGTCCGCTAAAGTCAGCCGCCTATTTTCGTACACTCAACGCCGTGGCTTGCATCTAGACCTCGGTCTCGATCCCAGGTTGCTTGGAGGAATGCTCCAGAGCGCTAGAGACGTTATTCCCAACTCGGTCGAATTTGTGCTTGATCCACCTTGCCGTGCGTGGAACCTGCCAACAAAGAAACTAGTTAGTTTTCGATCTTCAGAACGTTTACAGATCTGTACCGTGGTCTCGGTTCACCAAAGAGTGTAGTCTTCGGAGACGGAAACTCCCGAGATGTAAGCAAAGAGCCACAATTCTCCTAGCGAGGCCAAGGCTCAGTAGATGGAGTGGGTACAGGGAAGATAGGATTGGGGGAATGAGAATTTTGAAATGTGCTGTGACTTTCTCCTTGCTTGTTTTGTGGGCGGATGCTTCGGGAATTATGTCTGTTGCATGTAGATGTAAACAAGGAGAAGAGGTGTGACTGCCATACCTTCCACTGCATGAGGCCCCGATGCTGTCGGTGTAAGTGGCGGTCACGACGTTTATAGTCACGGAGTTGGTCTAGAGGTCCTTGCTTGTTACCGGAGCTGCCGTCGGGGATTTCGTGGTCAGATTCCGAGTCCGAGTTGGAACTGGAGCTCGAAGCCGAGTTGCTACCGATGAATAGCGGGCCTGCCGGACCACTATTGCTTCTATTACTTCCGAACTCCGAGTCACTGTTGACAATGCCGACCTCCTTCTGTAGCCGGTTTGTCTCAAGGGTATCCCGGGCTGTTTCAATGACTTCAATCACGTCGCGAATGTTTTGGTCACGGCTTGCCCAACGGGAGTGGGCGCTTCCCTGCGGTATGTGTAAGTCACATCTGCGCGATGTCTCGGGGATAACTCTGTCCGAGCACGTAGTATAGCTTACTAGTCCAGACCAAAAGGTCAGATTCAGTTTAATCGTCCCTAGTTTCTCTCCACAAGTCTCCAGGCAGCACGCCGTTGCACGCTGGAAGTTACCCTTCCAAACAGGGATTTCAAACTCCATTTCCTCGTCATCAACCAAATCTTTGAGCCAGAGAACAGCGAAAGCTTCAGTGTCCTTGCCGAGGAATCCTCGATCTCGGAACGCGATCGTCAGGCAGCTGTTGTACCGGTTCTGCACAGCCAATGCGAGATTACGACCGCGCTTAGCCCACCAGGTCGCGGTATTCGGTTCATCCCCGTCCCCAACGTCATCAGTCATGTACATTTTGCCGACGCTCATGTGCGTCCGGAACTTGAGTTTCGAACACTTGAGGGTTTTGGGGCAGTTACCAACGCTCACCATGGCTTCAATCTCAATAGTACCGTAGCTCCATCCCAAAAGATTTCGTGGTGCCTGGAGCTGGACGCTCCTCCAGACCATAGAGAGGCGGATACGTCCTCGACCGATTCCACCAGTCAAAGGATAGAAACCCATGACTTGAGATTGCTTCCTGAGAATCTCACCAAGTGGTAGGTGGACGATGCCCAACAAAGGATCATCCTCGTGTAGGCGAGCATCTCGAACGGTTACAAAAACCTCACAATCCTTCCAACTGCGAATAAATCGCTCACACCCCGCGTTGAAGAATGGTTTAGCATTCTGGGGCTTGGTACGCGTCTTAAATGTCTTGCGGTGGTTGACAATAATGGTGCAGTATGCGCTAGGCAGCCCTTCACCGGTTTCCTCTTCGTCGCTCGCGTCGCCATTCCCAGCCGATTCTCGCTTGTTGAGACGTTCAACCTCGAGCCCGGTGATGTTGTGAATCTGAACGCTGAAGATACCACTGGGATACCCTTCAGGGGGAGGCGCAGTAATGATCATGGCGTCCTGCTCAGCCTTGAGCATTTGGGTCTTCTGCTGCTCAAGCTCACTCATGTCGCACTCTGTCTTGCCCTCCTTGAGCATAGTCTCGCGGAGCTTCCTCTCACTCACATTGTCGACTTTCTCCTTCAGCTGTTCCATGGAGTGAATCTCAGGATCATGTGTCTGCTGTTCAAATTGGCACTGCTGGATTCTGGTCTTTGAGAAGTAGCCCACACTCCAATCCAACTTTCCGGGCATGGTATCTCCAGATTTCAAAGCCCTAAAGCCGTCTGAACGGTCTAACATTTTGCCATTCGACTCTTCGCTTGTCATGAGGTTCTTAAGACTAACCTCAATACGACCAAGGTCATCGTCTGCAGTGAGTCGGTCTGAATCCCAGAGCTGAACACGGATGCGTTCGTTGCTATTTATCTCTTGAAGTGTCACAAGTACGAAGCACGTCTCATCCCAGCAGGGCTCCATCTCATCCTCAAGTATGCGAGTGGTCCAAACAATCTTTCCAAACTTGGCCCAGCCGACGGAGACATAAGGGTCCGAACTGCCATCCTTAATCAGTGGGACGCCAGCATCACCAATTTTGAAGTCGTAACCTCGTTTAATGCGAATCATGAGCACACCGACAGCAACAGCATCCTTCTTGAAGTCGTCACCTGCGAGCATGTCCTTCAAGTCAAGCGTTAAGCTCTTTGGTGCAACATACTCGGCCATGGCGGCGTCAACGGCGGACTGAACGAAGTTGCTGATGAACGGAATGTCCATGATGTTGAAGGCGTGTCGATTCAGGGGTACACAACTGAGGTTCACCTTGGGCTGTCCAAGGAAGGTTAGTGTGCAAAGGGCGAAGAAAGGCGGATCAGGGGTCAGTTGAAGGCGCATTCTCATGGTGCCGACAATGCCCTCAAGATTAACCCAGACAGGGATCTTGACGTTTCCAGGCAGGTAGAAGGCGAGACAAAGATGCATATCCTTGGTTCGCTCTCTGAGGGACTTTGAGCTTGACCGAGTTCGGTACGCGAAGGCAATCTCAAGATTAACGAAGTCGCCCTCCTCAGCATCCATTCCGTTCGGCAACGAGGTTTGACTATCGCCATCTTCTTGATTCTGGATTTCGGCTTTCTCCTCATTCTGCTCTGTGGATAGGAGTTTTCCGTCCTCACTAACAGCTCTAGTTGCCGCACCGGTCGGAAGCCATCGAATGCCAAGAATCCGCAGGGCCTCGCTACCTTGGCCGATGTCTTCAACACTGACCATCCGTATGAACTTGGGCAATGAGGCTTGCATAATGTCCTCCAGCGTATCAGAGAGGCTTGCGAAGAGGTCGGGATTGATCAGCGGCCATACGGATCCCACCAAAGAATTTAGCCAAACAGTCGTCTCTGAGTCATGATTCTTCGAAGCCTTGATGGTTTGTCGCCTTTGAGCATCCCAGATTTCATCCTGGAAGATATTGTGAATTTTGTTAGCGATCCATTCTCTGATGGAGACGATGAGAAACCAGATTGCGCCCCCGCTAACAGTGACCAACACTACTAAACCAATGGCTTGTAAAAAAGCCGATTGTCTCATCGCTTGGTCTCTGTTCAGGAATAGTTGCATCGAAAAGGTGCCGGTGAGGATGAATGCGACTCCAGTCAACCCAAAAGTAACACCACGCTTGCTAATGGTGGCTAGCTCAATGCGCAGTGCATCAAAGTCCGGGGGGGGGAACAGATCGGCCATAGCATCATGACTCTGCTGAAGGTCATGCTTCTCATCAATAAGCTGCTCGTGGGACTTGCTGGCACCACTAGCTCCAGTCGCAGTTCGTTTCGTACTTCCAAAAGTCGGATAATTGAGGTCGACTTCTTTCAATGCTTCATCTGTGAAGTCCTGGACGGTTACTGGGAGATGAGTAACGGGGTCGGTGACTTCTCGCTCAGCTCTCTCCATGCTACTTTTCTTGATATGCTTTCTTCTCTGCTTGGGATCTGCGGCGACAGAACCTGTCTGAGAAGTGTCTTCGGGAGCATTTAAGTCGGCCCCTCCTGACTTCTCATCAATGTCGTCCTTCGGTGCTGAGTCTGGCTTCGGCTGGCGGGGTGCATCCACTTGCCCAATCTCGTTTTGCTTGGCGGCATCATCTCCAATCTCAGTGCCGTCAACATTCCTACTCAACGCTTCCTCTTGCCGTGCCGCTCGCTCTTCACGATACTTTGAAATAGTCGGGATAGGGTGTTTAGCACTATATGGAGCGGTATATCGTCTGACTTCTTCTGCGTCGTCTTTCCCAGACATGGCGAGTCAGTTGGTTGTTTTCGATAGCGACAGGAAACCAGATTGCAAATATGGCATGAAAATAAGAATCAACAATCATGGATTTGTAAAGGAAATTTAGATCACGAAGAAAGGAAGCATTTGAGGATTGAATAACCTGAGAAAACGCATGTCCTAGTAGTGCATTCTTCAATGTGCGATGAGGTGGCCATACGTCATAAGCGTCTAGCATGACACGTGCCTTGGCAGCGCCACTATGTGGATGAGACCTCAGCATCATAGAAGATATATTTTTATAAGTTGAAGGGAAAAATTGATGTGGAATTTTTCTCTATTGAGCATTGCAATACTCAATGTTTCCGTTGTTTCCGTTGGTGATAGATACGTGCAGGTCCTGCAGCGGAAGCTCAAAGAGTCACGAGGTTGGCGAATTTAATGCGGCGCAAACAACGAGGCAGGCTAGTGACTGTGTAGCTAAGAGCTATTCGGCAAGGCCTTGGCGCTAACAAATAGCTTCCTCCGTAGCTAAAACGGCAACCTGGGGATTGTACGGAGTACATAGGTACAGCTCTGATCTGCTTGGGCGATTGCTCGTGAAATCTTGTTTCAACGCTGCCAGTTGTCCGGGTCATCACGTCACTTCTTATGCAAGTGGAAAGCCTGGGTTCAAGCTTAACGCGAGTAGAAGGGCAGGTTCAACGTCGATTGACAACGGCTCCAATCGAAGGGGAGCTTATAAATAACAAGGCATAAAATTGACCATGGATGTAAGTTGTGGGAAACATCCACATACAAGTTTGTTTTCGTCATAGCACTCAAGAAATCGCCCGTTGCACAGTGCCCATCACATTTCCTACAAAGATAATTAGCGATAATTGATGATCAAAGGAGACGGTCAATAAAAATGGTTGAGAATGGCAGTCAGTCAATACTGATAGGCCTGGTGCTAATGTTGAGACAATCGGCTCACTCCCACAATTCACAATATCATCAGTTCTCTTCAATTAATAGTCCGATACAAGGGTCAAGTACTTGTAATGGAAGATGAGCCGCAGCAAGCGATCAGATAGCCGAAATTGACTATCCATTAAGGGTGTGATCGGTGACGCAGAACTGAGAACGTCAGAAAATTGTCTGATACATTTGCCTGCATAATTATTAGTGACTTTGATCAAGTCTCTTCTCCCCACATCCGCCTGCATGTCCTACCCCTTTGTAGCCGACCATCTTACTACCTTTGACGTCGAGTCCTGGAGAAACGTGACTTCTGTGATAACAAGGCTATAGCTGGTCTTCGAGAGACTTATAGATGATAAAAACAACAGTTAAATCGGAAAATATTGAGGTACCGATTGATGTAATATCGGAATGCGGGTCTGAATAATTAATTAGTGATCAGACCACTTCGAAACCCTCCCCTTCGAGGGTCTGGGGGTGGTTAAAGGAGCAGATATTATTTCTGCTAGCTAATCTTGTGGATGTCTGAAATGAAGGCAAGCTTCGGAGCAAGAAACACTCGGTTGTGAGGAGCGTTCTTTGAGAGTTCCTTGTGCCTTTTAAGTAGTGATTTCTGCGGAACTATTAGGCAGTGACTACCTTCGAGGGCAAATATCGCAATATCCGGGACTTCTGGAGGGTATTCGGAGAGATACTCAACACCCCAGGCACAATCTATGATGAAGAGACTGGAAAGTTGTCAGTGAGTGACAAAGATGCTGCTTCGTTCATCTTGAAATACCCAAGGCACGCCAAGAAGTTGTATTTCCACCGGGCTCGTGATTGGCGACGATATCATCATCAATAGCTGGGAGTTGATCTTTTTAGACAACCTGCCTGATGGCGGGTTGATCGGCACAGGCTGGTCTTGACCAGCCACAACGTAATCCTGCTGCTCTCAATCAAGATGACGAAAGTCGCGATAGTGAGGGCGACGAGGGCGACGAGGGTGACGAGGGGTGACGAGGGCGATGATTCTGATGTTCCTGAGACTGTTAGCAGCACACATCTTTCCCCAAAGCCATCTGAGCAGTCAGGCAGACGAACCGCAAGGGAAATAGGACCAAATCCAGGTCCCTCTTTCCTAAGTAAGAAGAAGACTGTAATCGGCAATATAACGAGAGATGATCTTAAGAAGCTATTTCCTTCAGAGGTTATACGCTATCACAATATAAAATCAAGACCGACGGGCGCAGATGATCTGGAAATTGCTGTCAAAGACTGTGCGAGCTTCAAGGAGGAAATTGGGCTTATTAAATACATCCAAATCATCAAATGGATGAGTCAAGACACATTAGATGCAGTTATTTGGAATTCCTTGGATAAAAAGCAGGATAAAGAGGCGCTATTGCAAAATGAAGGATTATTGTAATGTAGGAAGTTGTCATGTTTTTAGTATTAATGGTGTAAGAAGTTCCCTTACATACTAATGTGTGGTGCAATTCTAGTACAATGTGCTAGAATTGGCTGATCTTTTTGGGCTTTGCCCGAGGGGTTTATTGCACTGAGAGTCACACTACGCTAACCATTCCAATAGCATTTACGTCTTGGGATGTTAGTGGAGTTCGATATTTGTGGGGGTAGTTGGGGTGGGAGTATACTTGGGCATCCTTCTATAAGACCGGGGAAGCAAAGACGTGACGTTCAATCAAGACAGCGTGAACAAAGGGAGAGGCCAGGGGGAAGGGGAAAAAAGAGAGGGAATGAAGGATATAAGGTCACTCCATCCATCCTTTCGAAATCTTGCGCTGTCAGTACAAAACTCTGGTGGATATCGTCGTCTCCTGGATGAACGACGTCATGCAAGTGATGAAGAATGTGCTTTCTGATACCTAATCATCGGGGCCCATAGACCGCCAGTTACCAGCAGTATATACGATGAATGCCTATATAACCAACTTCGTAAACAATGTTGCAAGGCTCCATTGACTTTGTAGATTAATGACGTTGCCTGTTGTGAGGGACCTGGGATTTGATCCTTGTGTTAAGTTTAGCGAGGTATGGGGGGACCGACCGGTGTTTCCAAAAAAATTGAGACCATGGGAGGTATAGGTTGATAATCCAGGGAACATGGGGAAGTTCAAACTGACCCAATAATATAATCCGTAGTTTTGCAATAGACGGGGCTGGCACGGAGCTGTGTATAGCTGGGTTCAATGGATCGGGCGTCATCGTTCGATAAGTAAGTGTGCAGCATACAAGTTGGAGACCAACAAATCTACGATCTAAGTTTTTAAGGTAAGTTAGACCGAGGAATCAATTGAGGGACTCTTGTGGTGAGATATAACCCTTTACTTTTGCTTCCAATGCACCACCTCTCTGGAGGGGCTTTGGATAAGCCATCATTGATTTCTGCGATGGTGATGCATGCAGCTCAAGGTGGCTAAACTCACACGAAAATGCTCGAGGATTTATTTCCCAACGACTTGAGCCCTTCCGTAAGGTCAAGGGAGGGCATTGTCTCATGATACTGAGCTTCGTTGAGAAGGGGCGGGAAAGAATTCCTCGGAGTCTTGACGGAGTAGCGGGCCGGTAAGCGAAACGATGTTGACACCAGTTGCCTGAATTACCTATTCTGGCAATTCGGAAAATAAACTCCTATCAAGGCCTAAGCGTGAGAAGTGGGGTTTCTTGTTCAACTTAGGCAATGTCGCCAGCAGAAGTTCTCTTTAATTATCAAGGATTCTTTCAGAAGTCATATTCTAGAGCTAATCATAGATAGAGGATATTGGATTCTTTGTGGATTAAAATTTCATCTCTTCTTGCTAATGAGGCATGATATATTATCGTATGTTACAAGCGAGATTCCTCGCCTTGACCCAGCCGTCTCTCAACGAACGATACGAGATCTGGAGAAATTGTTAGCTTGGCGGTGGAGTCTACTAGGAGAGGGTGCAACACATAACTCTGTGTGAGGATAATATTCGGAGGAACTCGACCAATGAAGCGAAGACTTTGATGACGACAAGACCAAGGAATTAGTAATTGTCGGTCCGGGAGCCACTGTGTTCAGTTCATCCTGAAGATTTAACATCCATCCATTCAATGAACCTTTCATGCGGTTGAGAGAAACAACAGTGGTCGTCTCGCAAGCATCGATAACCATGTCTTCGATCTCTATGACTCTTCTTGAAGAGCAGCCGACTAGGCATCCTACGCCTCCCTCGGCCCCGTCCATGGATCGCTCAGATAACCAGGAACCTCCGGAGGGGACTCAAACTTTCGCCAGGCCGGACGCCCGATCAGTCAGACAAAAGCTCGTAGCCGTCAATTGGGCCCTGCTAGTGGCGGGGATGAATGGTGAGTGACCCTTACGCTTGCTGGTGTATACTATACTAACTATATATGAACTTGCAGATGCTGCCACCGGAGCCCTAATCCCTTACATTCAACCAGCCTACAATGTCGGGCTTCTCTTTGTTGCTATTGTGTACCTTGTAAACTTCTGCGGCTGGTTGGTTGCAGCCTTCACCAACGTCCACATCTCAGCTCGCCTTGGTATGGGCGGCACCCTTGTGATTGGGGCAACTTGCCAACTCATCGCGTACGCCCTGAACTTCTGGAAGCCACCTTTCCCGCTCTTTGCCCTCTCGTTCTTCTTCTCCGGCCTGGGAATCGCGTATCAAGACGCCCAGGCCAACACCTTTGTGGCAGACTTGGACAATGCTCATAGATGGTTGGGTATTTTGCATGCCATCTATGGTGTGGGTGCCTTGATCACTCCCCTCGCTGCAACTGCCATTGCCAACCATACTCCTTACTGGCATTACTTCTATCTCATATTGTTCGGGTGCAGTTTCATTAGCGTTGGGTTGATGTCTTACGCTTTTCGCCCAGGTCTTTTCAAACCAAATAATAACGGTACCAGCGCCAATAAGCAGCTCACCCAAGCTCTATCGGAGAGATCGGTCTGGGTCTTGAGTTTCTTCTTCTTCTTATACGTCGGCGCCGAAGTGACCGTTGGGGGTGAGTAAATGCCTTTCATAGCCTGTGGTATCCTTCCTCCAAGATTTCACTGGTACCCATAAATTCCACAGTTATACGGAGTATGCCATCGCTCAATGCTAACAAGCTTAGGTTGGGTTGTAGAATTCCTCATCTCAGTGCGCAACGGTACCCCAAGCAAGGTCGGATATGTCGCTTCGGGATTCTGGGGGGGTCTTGCTCTCGGACGAGTAGCGCTCGCAGACATCACAAACAAATTTGGCGAGCGGCGCATGGTATTCCTCTACATTGGAATCGCCCTTGCCATGCAATTGATCTTCTGGTTTGTTCCAAACATCATCGCAGACGCCGTGGTTGTGAGCTTGCTGGGATTTTTCATTGCGCCATTCTTCCCAGCTGGGATCTCTGTCCTTACAAAGTTGCTGCCCAAGGATCTACACGTCGCGTCAATTGGTAAGATAGCATCTTGGGAATTCGTCTCGTAGATTTCATTGATTCTAACGAAGGAATATATAGGGTTAACAGCAACTATTGGCCAGGCTGGCTCAGCTGCATTCCCCTTCCTGACCGGCGCCATTGCGTCCAAGGCTGGCGTGGCCGTTCTGCAACCTATTATGATCGGATTACTTGCTGGGATGTTCATATTGTGGGCGCTGGTCCCTCGCGTGCGGAAAGTAACGGAATAAAAGCTGGACTCAAGGGCACCGGCAAACGAAACGGTTTCCCCTGGGATGATAACCTACAAGCATACCTATCCGAGAATGCCACAAAGGCCAAAATCATATAATCATTAGACACAAATATAGGAGAAGACAGTGCAAGAACAACAAATGACAATCACCCAGGCCTCCATGCCCACGGTCAATTGTCTCCTATCCCACAGCTCTTCTCAGTGTCAGTTGTCAGGTCAGTTGCTGTTACACCAAGGTGCAGAGATATAGAATATGAAGCAATTCCCTGTTTTCTGTTCTTGGACGAGTCGAATTGGGCAGGAGGTTTGTTACCGGCCGAACTTTTGTATCATTATTTATGACACACTCTATTTATCTAACCCTGCCCTTTGGACTTGAGCCCAATAGGAACTTGAAAAGTAGAACCTGAAACTACACATGTTCATGCAAATAAGGTTGACAGATAGGAGTCAGTATCTGGTATCCGGCATCCGGCATCCGGAACAGTGACAGACAGGAGAAAGCGGGGGTCCCCTGAGTAGCAACGAGTGTTAGTTGCGTCAGAGTTAAGTCCAACGATGATGAAAGAGCAGATCAAGATCAGATGACAGTCATTCGATCAGATGAATTGTACAACGTCTACGGTTTCTCCCTTCTCTCTTTCATCCACGGTTGGTCGTTTTATGTCGGGTTTGCGTCTCTAAAAGGAGATCCAATTAGCAACAAGGGAATAAGCGCGCGAGGCCATGATGGTGACCACCAAGTCACAAGGTAGCATTTAATACTGTATCACACCTAAGGCTCGGGTCACTGGCAGGGGGGGAGAGGAGGGGATAAGCTCGTGCCATTCTGTGAGGGAGTCTTTCGATGTCAAGCTCCACAGGAGGATCCCGCGAAGGGATGATCACCGATGGGAGAGTACTAGATATCGATTCTCTCCCCCATGCAACCACTGAGAGAGACTGAAGCAGCCCGCAACATGCAGCGGGCGGGGGGATTGAAGACTCTCACTTCACTAGCGCCGTCACCTTGCATCTGTGCGCTATGGACAGTGGAACATGCAGTGCTGGTGGTTGGTCTCCCAAGGCTTCGCTGTGGACGCCTCTCATTGGCCCAACATTCTTCTCTAAGCGCCCGGGAGGATCCTGCCCAGGCCCGCCAGGGGTCCCGGCAGGTGCTACCGACCCTGAGTGGCAGCCCGTTGTGCTTTCCAAATTTACTCGGCCAGTCACAACCCGCAGAAGCCCCAATGGTCATAGCTCTAATAGGCGCCCGCAAGATGCATCCCATATCCCATCCGCATTTGCCATGGCCAGTCGAGCAGCTCATGACATGTAATTAGAGCCATCTTCCCCCACCAGAAGCCTCTGCTTTGCATCTCCTCTTTTTCGTTTTCTAAATAATTACATTGATCGCCCTCTCAACCTCTTTCCGGACCTCTTTGCATGCTCTGAACCTTTTGTCTCAGCTGCTACCTCGCGAAACACCATCGTCATCGTCTAAGAGGGGCCTCTCACGTCCAACGTCTCATCCCGGTCCGACTCCCCCCAACGTCACCAACCGTCCTGACACGCCCAGCCCTCCAGCTTTTGTCACCTGCCGCGTCTGATCGACCATCTCCTACCTTCAAGGTCGCCGGCTTGTCCTAGCCCCGTATTCGATTTTATCGAACAGGGATACACTAAGCCTCAACATTGCCAAGTGCTGCCATCCCTGGTTTCATACGACATCGCTCGGCCAAAGCCGACCCCGTATCCCAGTTCTCAAAGTGTCACCACCGCTGCAACTTGTGTCGCTCCGATACATTGTGTGCCACTTCTGCGACTGATTGTCAATATCAATCTTGCCTCTGTTCGAACTAGTTGTCCCAGCATCTAGTTTATGAACCTGCCTCTGCCCCGTTCATCCTCCTAGCACCTACCACTCTTCGCTGTTGAAGCGACAAGTCAGAAAGACCCCCCCCCCCTCTCTCTCTCTCTTGGTTAATCGCCCGACCGTTTACTTTCGTTTCGGCTTCCTGCTGGTTCAGACTGCTCCTTGTTTTAATATTCTTTTATATCTTCTTTGAGATTCGTGCAATGCGCCAAGTCTGATCCTTCGCAACCAACCGACTAAACGACGACTCATCTCGCTGTCGCTGGCCGACTCGCCTTAACCCAATAAAACACCACAAGAACCGCCACAATGGGTGCCCAAGTCGGTTACTTGGAGCTATTGAAGAAGCAGCTCGCTCCTCGAAAACTGCTCTTTCATTTCCTCTTCTGGGCCTTTCAATGGGGCATCTTTGCTTATGGATGGTAAGCAATGACATCGGTTTCAATTGCTCGCTCACCATAGCTTACTCTTCTTTAGGATAAAACAAATGAACGATGAGCGCCTAGCTGGCCTCAACACGCTCAAATATTCCGTCTGGATTTCTCGAGGTGCCGGTCTTATCCTGAGTGTCAATTGTATGCTCATTCTCCTCCCCGTCTGTCGAACGGTCATGCGCTGGTTCCGTCCCAAGATTCGCTTCATCCCCCTCGATGAAAACATCTGGATGCATCGTCAGATTGCTTACGCCATCCTCTTATTCACCATCATTCATACCGCCGGTCACTATGTCAACTTCTACAACGTCGAGAAAACTCAGATCCGACCTGTCACTGCAGTCCAAATTCACTACGCCCAGGCTGGTGGCGTGACTGGTCATATTATGTTGCTCTGCATGCTGCTCATGTACACCACAGCCCATGCCCGCATTCGCCAGCAGTCTTTCGAGACTTTCTGGTACACTCATCACTTATTTATTCCCTTCTTCATTGGCCTTTACACTCACACTGTTGGCTGCTTCGTCCGTGACACTGCGGAAGGGTTTTCGCCCTTTGCTGGTAATGAGTACTGGACACACTGTCTCGGCTATCTCGGGTGGCGCTGGGAGCTGTGGACCGGTGGCTTCTATCTCCTTGAACGTCTCTACCGCGAGGTCAAGGCCCGTCGAGAGACCAGAATCACCCGAGTCGTCCGACACCCTTACGACGTGGTAGAGATTCAGTTCAACAAGCCTTCGTTCAAGTACAAGGCTGGTCAGTGGCTCTTCCTCCAAGTCCCCTCCATTTCCAAGTACCAGTGGCACCCTTTCACTATCACTTCTTGCCCTTACGATCCTTATGTTTCCGTCCACGTCCGTCAGGTTGGTGACTTCACTCGCGAGCTTGGTGATGCCCTCGGCGCCGGTGCGTCTCAGGCCAAGCTTTACGACGAGGTCGATCCCATGGGCATGTACGAAGTCGCCCTACAAAACGGTGATGAGATGCCCGCACTCCGCATTGACGGCCCATATGGTGCGCCCGCTGAGGACGTTTTCAACAACGAAATCGCTGTGCTGATTGGTACCGGTATTGGTGTCACCCCTTGGGCATCCATTCTCAAGAATATCTGGCACCTGCGAAATTCACCCAACCCTCCCCGACGTCTGCGCCGTGTCGAGTTCATCTGGGTATGCAGAGATACTGGTTCTTTCGAATGGTTTCAGACACTGCTTGCCTCTCTCGAGGATCAGTCCAATGAAGCAGCCAAAATCCCTGGTAACTCCGGCATCGAGTTCCTCAAGATCCACACCTATCTCACCCAGAAGCTTGACATAGATACCACGCAGAACATTGTCCTTAACACCGTCGGTTCCGATCATGATCCCTTAACTGAATTACGTTCGCAAACCAACTTTGGCCGACCAGACTTCAAGCGCTTGTTGACCGGAATGCGAAATGGAATTCTCGACCGCACATATCTCAATGGCCTTGAGAGTAGCACTCGCACAACTGTCGGTGTTTACTTCTGTGGTCCTACTGTTGCAGGTTAGTCTCCTTGCCCACCCACGTGGAGTCTCTACGATGTACGCTAACTTACAATCTCTAGCCCGCGATATCAAAACCGCTTGTAAGGCCGCAACGGTTAAGGACGTCGAATTTCGCTTCTGGAAGGAGCACTTTTAAGTGTCAGATGCGATTGGACATTTTGTGTTTTTAAGATACCTGCTATATAGCGTTGTTGAAAGGAGGGAACAATTGGACAAAGGATACTTGCACCTGGATATCTACTTAGCTTTACCCAGCTTGGCGCAAAGGTTTTATTTCTGCAGGACATCTTCTATGTACATCTAATCGGGAATCACTTCCCCGGGAAGATTTGGGTGTAATGTACTGTATGGTGGCGATGGATCTGAGCGAGGTCTATCAAACAACTACACATATGATGCATGAGATGATTATCGCTATCACATCTAGCCCGTGTAACAAAATTGCTCATAGCTCAAAAAGATGAAAGTAGCCATTCTGCATGATTATTAATTCTGTTGGCATTAGAACTTTGCATAAGCTCTAACTGGATCGTAGATGCACAATGTCATGGTTGCAAAACAATTGAAGTCTTCTCGACGTCAAGCAAAGTATCCTCTTTCAGCTTAAACTGCATTCTGGGAGTTCTGAAGAAAATAGTGCATTGGTATCTATTTGCTCAACAAACCATGGGCGGTCGACGCTTATATATATGGATGTCACTTTCAAGCTGGAGCGAAAAGAAAATCAAACAACAGCAAATGCAACAGAAGAAGGGGTATACTACTCTCGCAGGGAATTGTCACTGATTGGAAGAAAACAAGCATCAGGTTGCTTCATCATGCCACCACTTTGCACCAACAACGGCCAGTCCAATCTCACCATAGGCGCATCCGCACCAAGTCGTCTCAATTACGGGCCCCAAGGGGATGGAGGATCCTCAGTGGAAGGCGGTGTCGTCTTGCCCTTGCGGTCCTTCTTCCTCCTCACCTCAACAGCCTGGGGCTGCACGGGGGAATGTTCTATCTCTTCGTGTTGTTCATGCGCCACCACACGGGTTGGCTCCTCGCCTTCTTCTTCGTCGCGATATCGATGTTCGTCGTCCACGAACAGGGCCGTATAGTCGTCGCGTCGTCGTTGTCGAATACGTTCCAGCCAGGGAAGTTGGGGGAATGGCGGCCGGAGACGTTCATGGCAGTGAGGGCAGTCTGGAGGGAGAGTGCGCCAGGCGAGCCATTGAACAAGGCTGTGGATTGCGAGGCCGGTGTAGAACGCCTCAAGTGCGAGAAGGAGGTGGATGGTGCTAGTTGCGGCATGTTAGCGATAGGAAATAAAACTTATATTGAGGCCGACATACAAGTTGACGAGCAGTGGTATCGTCACATAGGCAGCAAGCATACTCAACGACGGAGACCCTCCAGGGGCGATCCACGTGAAGACAAGCACAACCATCAGTGCCGCAGCTAGGATCACATCGCAAGCAAAGATAAAAGCAGGATGCGACAGCTTGGCTGCAAGCCCAGATTCATTATCGCCATTTTCGACGGCGCGACGGCGCAGGAGGAAGATGGCACCGGACGCAGAGAAGACGAGGGGCACGAGGCCGACTGCGGGGACTGGGTGGTTCGAGAGGACGCCATGGGCGATGCAAAGGGGAAATGCAGGAATGAAAGTCAGGATGCTGACGATGCGGAGCGATTTGTGGGAGGAGGCCATTCTCGGAGGTGACGAGTCGAGATCCGAGGTTGTATCGTCTGCCATGGCGTTGAAGACTGACCGGATAGGGATGATGGGAGAAGTCGAGACAATTATCAGGTTCTGAGGGGGATACGGATAATGGCCTTACTGCCTGCTCGAATGGTACCCTCTGGTGTTGTATCGTTGTGATGAAACCCCTGTAGGCCATGGCGGTTATGATAGGCTGTGTTGTTCATGGGCAACGAGAAGTCCACTGGTGAATCTAGCTACTGAACCTAGAGAGATTAGCTATCAGCCGCGACCGAAATGAGGGCCATAGAATTCTATATCCTTCATTCCTTAGGCACTTTCCCAGCCACTTGGATTGGACACTTTGTTGATATAACTTAATGCATGAGAATTTAGAGGAGGCTGGCATCAGACACCGATCTCACCCAGTCAAGATGGCAACGAGGCAAGGGCTACAAAAAGCCAGGGCCACGTGGGGTAGAGTGTCATCCTTGTTCGCGGAAGATGGAGACGGGGATGCTTCATCCACTTGAACCTTGGGGTAATTAGCGTTATTTTGCGAAGATGAATTGTTTAAAAAAAAAAAAGAGAGAGAGAAGGACTATTACGTCGTACTCTGTGAAAACAGGGCTGTGTTCTCCGGATATCAGCGTGATTTACGGGCCGTATTAAAATAAAGCGGGAAAAAGAGTCTCTTATCTGGATAGACGTAGTGATGTACCGGTATATAAATCTATGCGAATCCAATTCTTTACTTATTAATAAGAGACACCGGGAGCCTAGAAGGCCAACATACTACAGGAATATACATATAAAAGGTAGATGCTTAACGTACTGTATAGTACAGCCGCAAGATAAGATTCTCTCCAACTCCAATCTGCACAACAGCCAAGGGCGACCACTCGTATTGCACACAGTAAGCAGGGATCAAAAACCCTCAGCAGCCGCCACTGGAGTCAACAAATCCTCAGCTGCCACGAAAGGTGAGTAATAAAGTGTGCCAATTGCGCGTCTTTCAGACCGCTGGAGAGCTCCGACGTGGGGGAATCAGGCGCGAAAGCGTGTGATAGGGGGACGGATTATGCAGCATATTGACGTACGTTGATGGAGCCCAGGCCCGAGCCGCCAATTGACAATATCAGACTTGTCACATGAGCGCCTTCTAGCAGCGCACGCCTATGCAGCCATCTTCCCTCCTCCGCATGCGATAATGACCTGCACGGGGCAAAGGGGATGTGTCCCAACCCCAACCCATGTAGTTTCAGTCAGAGGTCCACAGCCTCCCTGCCATCCGGCTGGCTCAAAATGTGTTCACGAGATCAAAATCCAAATTTTTTGTAATTTTTTTTCTTCTTCCTATTCATTAAAAGCGCTAGCCTGGTGCAAATCCTGGTTGCCTGGAGTAGTCGTTGATAGCCCGTGGAGACACTCCCGGTCCCAATTAATGTTCCAGTCTTTTGGTATCCCATTGACGAATATATGTATCAAAGCCGTGCAAAAACCTCGATAATGTCAAAATTCCTCTCCGGAATTGCAGAATTCAGACGTCGGTGTGCACTAAAGAGACCGTCTCACCGTTAAATTGGCACACCTCTTTGGCAAGTTATCTTGCCGAGTCAGTAGAGCACAAAAGGCCTGGAGCCCCTAGAAGGCAGGATGTGATCGACTCCATTGATCAACCCCTTTCGTTATGTTTTCTTTCTTCCTCTGTCGCGTCAATACCTGAATCACTCTCTTATTCTTGGAAGACCATTAGCCATCTTGATCTCAATCTCGGCATTTTTCGACTCTTTTTAATTTTATTTTAGTGTCCGGCCACGCCCTGCCGTCGGCTGCAGCTCCTTCGCCAATCGTCGGGTCTCGGATAGTCGCATCCCCTTCGTCCAACGAAACGTTGGAGCGTGTGGCTTAAGGAACGCTGCGCAATTGAGTTGGGGGCGTTTCTAAAGACAAGGGACTTTGAGTGAATTTAAACTTCGATCAAAAATCAAGGTTCAGGCCGTTTCTTTTTTGTTCAGATTGTCGCTCAATTGCCTTCAAGATGGTTGTCTCTCTGCTTCGCTGGTATGTTTTTTTCTGTCTCCGGCCTCTATTTTCCATCTACATATCGTCAATCTCTAACTCCAATTCCAGGTACAATGCCAAACTTGCCGCTCGCCCGCTGCTTACCCAGAGCGTCACCACCGCAGTTCTCTTTGCCACTGGTGATATTACCGCTCAGCAGCTCGTTGAGAAAAAGGGCATTAAAGGCCATGACTTGACCCGAACTGGCCGAATGGCTCTTTACGGTGGCGGTGAGTTCGCTATGAGATAATGTGGCTATATATTCGTGACTATGAGACTGACTCTATTTTTACAGTTGTCTTTGGACCTGCTGCCACCACTTGGTTTGGATTCCTTTCTCGCAACGTCAACGTGAGAAACAAGCGACTTGAGACAGTGGCTCGCGTCGCTTGCGACCAGCTCCTCTTTGCACCCGTCATGATTGGCGCCTTCCTCAGCAGCATGGCCACCATGGAGGGTGCCAGCGCCAAGCAACGTTTGGAAAATATTTGGTGGCCAGCTCTGCGTACCAACTGGATGGTTTGGCCCTTCGTCCAGATGATTAACTTTACATTTCTGCCTTTGCAGCACCGAGTTCTCTTTGCCAACATTGTATCTATTGGCTGGAACTCATACCTGAGCTGGGTCAACACCCAGTAGAAGATGTAGGGAAGGGTTGTACCATGTCATCTTGTTTGCGGCATTTCACATAGACTCGAGTTTTCAGCGCGCATTCGCTATGTGGCTTTTCACAAGATCCTATGCTGTCCGTTCAAAGGACATAGAGTGATAGAGAGGATGGCGAGCATCTAGGAAGGAGACCATGATCTCATAGAAACAAAAAGACAGGATTGTCGCGTTGTAGTATAGTTAATCAAGTCCACTTCGTTGAATTACATCGTCTGACATAATCTATGAGCCACAACAATGTGACGCCAAGCAATGGGTGCGCGAATCCTCATTTTCTGATCTTCAGATCTCCAGTTGCGAAAATATAAATCGAGCCCAAAGGGCTCCAACGGCGCAGAATGGTATCTTCTAGAGCCAATTTCGATAAGCCCACCGTTACCGCCATTTTGCCGTCTGATGATGATCCTGCTCCCTGCGTTAAAGCCTCGTGATCAATTCAGTCTTGGTGGTTGGCAGTAGTCCGGAACATCTGAGCCAAGGATGCCGTTATCGCTGCCTTAGGCCACAAACAGTTAGCGCCACCCATCCGGGGCGTCGCAGCCTTTTACCGAGCACGGCCAAATCCGGGTTTTGAAAGAGATGCAACCGACATCATCAGGATTCATCCTAACCTCAAAACACCCCTCAGCTCCCTCTATAGGCTCTGCGGCCTCTCCGCACGCGGTCACAACATGTTTCCCTCCTCAGTGCGGCGTGTCGTTTCCTCTACCGTCTCCTCTGCTCCCCAGACCGGCGTCATTTCTGCTCTCGCCTCCTCGGCGCCAAAGGCTGCTCCAGTCTTCGTACGATGCCATCAGCGACGATGCTCCTCCTCGAAACCCTCACGGTCCGATAACGACTCCAGCGAGATCTCTGCCGGTCAGTCTGTTCCTACCTCGTCCTCCACCAGGGGTGATGGCAAGGCCAGCGGCGAGAAGCGAAAACGCAAAAGCAGCAAGGAGGCCTCAGAACGAGCGGCTTCGTTGAAGAAGTTGCCCAGCGTTCCCAATACGCACCACATGTCGCAGGAAGGTGAGCGGTTCTAGTCGTGATTCGAGTACGGGAGAAGCAAATTCTAACAAGGGATAGCACTTGGTCTATCAAGTTTTTTCTCGTTACATCGACCAATCTCCGTCACGCAGACAATGCCTCGAACAGTCACTGATGAGCACTTTGCGTCCATCTTCAACCCCCGAACTAAGTCCAGCCGCATGACCGACACCATGACTACTCTTTCCGACACCATCGACCAGCTCGAAGGTCCTATGGCCCAGATGGCAATTGGTGGACAGCAGGACCAGAATATGGGTGATGGCATGCACAAAGTTGATATCAAAAACCCGGACGGTAGCGAGTCAAGTATCTACCTCCAAATCGACACCATGTCCGGCGAATTCTTGCCCTTCCGTCCTCCTCCTCTGCCTCAGCCCCAGACCGCTGCTGAGGCCACCAACGCTGTGGCTGAGGCTGAGGCTGTAGAGGACGTTCCCCAACACCGCGTCTATAAGGCTCTCTTCACCATTGAGGAGTCCACCGACCCCGATGGCCAGATCCGAATCATGGCCCACAGCCCCCGAATTCTGCAGGATGCACAGCCCCGAACCTTCCTGGAGCGACTTGCCCACCGCCAACTCAAGTTCGACGAGGCTAACCAGGGCCGCCGTGATATGCACGCCATCAGTGTCAAGAGGCAACGAAAATTGAAGATGAAGAAGAAGAAGTATAAGAAGCTCATGAAGCGAACACGAAACCTCCGACGCAAGCTGGATAGAACTTAGAGCTCGTTCACACTGTACATAATTCCCACCCTCGCAGCTGAAAGGGCTTTTTCTTTTATGTGGGCTCAGCAGGCAATGAAGGGTCACCTTTTTTTTGGTCCTTGTGGTGTCTAGCATAGCTGGTGATGATTTGTCAATTTCGTCTACTGTGGCATTGCGTTTGAGGCTTTCTCTATCTATAGACTCGCGCAGGTAACAATCATCAATGCAAACTGAACTGGTGAATTCGGGTTCTCAGTAGCATACACCTTGTATAACTAGTGTCAAAATCTATTCATTTTCGTACTTTCTCCTGCGAGTTGCCTCTTCCTCCCGGAGTGACCGACAGTTAGACGTTATTGCGCAATAGATGCAATTAAAAGCTGTCTGACCCAATCCCGAGGAATGGATGAATGCGTGATCCCATAACATGAAGCCCTTCTTTTCGCCATGAATAATAGGATCTCACCACTTGTCTTACATGAAATCAAGAAAAGGGTCTATCCATACTGCCGTTGTGTTAAACACTCTTTGTAATGAACATCCAGCTCTAAATACCAACCAACCTAAGGTCCCCAAAACGATTATAGGACATCCACAGATACGATATTGCAGAGAATTTTTGACAGCCAAAGCACAAAAGATAATAATCGTTTATTCCTCTGCTTTCTTCTTTTCTCTTCAAATAAAAATAGAGTTATATTTATTTATCCTTGTTATTTGCATAACCCATAATGATGTAATAATGTGAGCCTTTCGGTGAGAGCAAGGTGAGGCCGTCGGCGAAGCCCCCACCTTGAATTTTCCACTGATACAACACCGCCCGGCAGAAAAGCGCCGACCGCCAAAATTTTGGAATTTTTGAGCTTAGTCCCACTCTCAGTTGTATCGCATTTGCGCCATCCTTCTTCAGAGCCATTGTCCTTTGGAAAATCCTTTCAAAGATGCAGCGCAAAGCTTTGTTAGTTAAAGGAAAATTCCTTTGGGCTGTCAGCAACGCTAACGTTTGGATTTAGGGACTCGCGCATCCAGGCGCTCATGAAGAATGGGCAGCAGGAAAAGAAGAGAAGCTTCTTCGTCGTCGTGGGCGACAATTCCAAAGATGTGATTGTGAACTTGCATTTCCTCATGTCCCAATTTGACATGAGGCAAAATAAGTCTGTTCTTTGGGCGTACAAGAAAAAGTTGCTGGGTTTTACCAGGTATGAATAGGCTCACAGAGCTTGCTATGTGACTTTTGCTGATTCGAAGGATCCCAGTCACCGAAAGAAGCGCGAGCAAAAGATCAAGAAGGAGATTAAGCGAGGCATTCGAGAACCCAACTCCGAGGACGCATTCGAACTCTTTGTTTCGTTAAACAACATTCGATACACCTACTACAAGGAGACCGACAAGATCTTAGGTCAAACATTCGGCATGTGCATCTTGCAAGACTTCGAGGCCGTCACTCCTAATATCCTCGCACGAACGATCGAGACAGTCGAAGGTGGTGGCTTGGTGGTTCTGTTGCTCAAGGGTATGAGCAGTTTGAAGCAGCTTTACACTCTGTCCATGGATGTCCATTCGAGATACAGGACTGAGGCCCACGAGGACGTGGTTGCGCGATTCAACGAGCGCTTCATTTTGTCGCTGGGTGGCTGCAATTCTTGCCTAGTCATCGACGATGAGATGAACGTGCTTCCGATTTCAGGTGGTAAGGGAGTCAAGCAGTTGCCTCCTCCGGCCTTGGACCAGCCCAAGTCTGCAACTCAAATTGAGCTTGACTCAATCAAGGAAGAGCATGAGGACCGACAACCCGTAGGATCCTTGATTTCCCTTGCCAAGACCACAGACCAAGCTAAAGCACTCCTCACTTTCACGGAAGCGATCGCTGAAAAGACCTTGCGAAGCACGGTGGCCCTCACGGCTGGTCGAGGTCGAGGTAAATCTGCTGCCATGGGTGTTGCGGTCGCTGCTGCGGTCGCGTACGGATATAGCAATATTTTCATTACCTCACCATCTCCTGAAAACTTGAAAACTCTCTTTGAATTCATCTTCAAGGGGTTCGACTCTCTTGGCTACGCCGACCATGCGGATTATTCGATTATCCAAAGTACCAACCCAGACTTCAACAAGGCTATTGTTCGTGTCAACATTCACCGACAGCACCGACAGACTATCCAGTATATTCGACCCCAGGATGCACATGTTCTTGGACAAGCCGAATTGCTGGTTATTGATGAGGCTGCTGCTATTCCCCTACCTCTTGTACGAAAGCTGATGGGACCCTACTTGGTGTTCATGTCTTCCACCATCAACGGTTACGAGGGAACTGGCCGATCTCTTTCGCTCAAGTTGATCAAGCAGCTGAGAGAACAATCTCGCTCTGCTTCCTCTACTGGAGAGGGCACAGAGATTGCCGATCGATCGACCGGCAAGACCTCGAAGACTGAAGAGTTTCAGGCTGGCCGGAAGTTGCGAGAGATCACGCTCTCCGAGCCCATTCGTTATGCCCAGGGCGATTCAGTCGAGAAGTGGCTCAACACCTTGCTCTGCCTCGATGCTACTCTCCCCAAGGCGAAATCAGGCATCAATGGATGCCCTGACCCATCCCAATGCCAGCTTTTAAACGTCAACCGTGATACCCTCTTCTCCTTCCATCCAGTTTCAGAAAAGTTCCTCCAACAAATGGTGGCTCTCTATGTTGCCAGCCACTACAAGAACTCACCAGACGACTTGCAGCTCATGAGCGATGCCCCAGCACACGAGTTGTTTGTTCTAGTCCCTCCTATTGCTGAGGACAGTGCGAGATTACCAGAACCCCTCTGTGTGATTCAAGTATCGCTGGAAGGAAAGATCAGCCGACAAAGCGTGCTGAACAGCTTGAGTCGAGGACAGCGACCAAATGGTGATCTGATCCCTTGGCTCGTAAGTCAGCAATTCCAAGACGAGGATTTCGCCTCTTTGTCGGGTGCCCGAGTTGTGCGAATTGCTACCAATCCTGAATATGTTTCCATGGGTTATGGCACCAAGGCTCTGGAGCTCCTCACCGACTATTATGAGGGTCGGTTTGCCAGTTTATCCGAGGATGAGGACCAAGTCATGGAGGAGAACATGACCCGAGTCACCGACGCCGAACTAGCCAATGCCTCTCTCTTAGACGACGATATCAAGGTTCGCGACATCAATAAGATGCCTCCTCTATTCTCCAAGCTCTCTGAGAAGAAGCATGAGCGCCTTGATTACATCGGTGTGAGCTACGGCTTGACTACTCCTCTTCACAAGTTCTGGAAGCGTGCCTCTTTCTCTCCTGTCTACCTTCGACAGACGGCCAATGATCTCACCGGAGAGCACACTTGCGTTATGCTCAGGCCCCTTGAGAACAGCGACGACCGAAGCTGGCTTGGTGCTTTCTCTCGGGATTTCCACAAGCGATTCCTCTCTCTACTTTCGTACCAGTTTAGCAGCTTCCCTGCCATCAGTGCTCTCAGCATTGACGAATCAGCCAATCAAGGTGCTCAGCTGGATTCAACTGAGATTCAGCCCCTGACCAAGCTGGAACTGGATAGACTTCTATCTCCCTTTGACTTAAAGCGACTCGAATCGTATGCGAACAATATGCTCGACTACCATGTTGTTCTCGACTTGGTCCCGACCATCGCGCAACTTTACTTCACCGGCCGACTGAAGTCTGACATTAAGTTGACCGGTGTTCAGCAGTGTATTCTCCTTGCTATCGGTCTGCAACACAAGGATATCGAAGCTGTGTCACAGGAACTGTCGCTCCCCTCATCCCAACTGTTGGCCATGTTTATTAAGATCCTTCGCAAGGTGACTTCTCACTTTGCCACTCTCGTGACCGCTGCTGTAGATGCGGAGCTACCCAATCCCGAGAGGCTAGGTGTGTCTCGCGAAGATGCCAGTGGTGTTCATGATGATGAGGTAGTTGATGATCGATTCGTTCCGCTTGCTACCACCCTCGACGATGAGCTTGAGGAGGGTGGTGACGAGGCGCTCAGGGTGTTGAAGAAGAAGCAAAGAGAGCTCATCGACTCGTTGCCCCTCGATCAGTAAGACCCCTAGCAAAATTTCTTTTTTTTTTCTGCCATTAAACACAGTTAACAAATGAATAGGTACGAAGTTGAGGGAGATGCGCCCGCATGGGAAGAGGCTGAGAAACAAGTCATGAGCGCTACCAAGCAGGGCAAGTCAGCCAGTGTGGTCAGCGTCAAGTCTGGCAAGGCGAAGAGGAAGGTAGGCCAGACGGCCAGCGAGGTATATGAGGAAGCATTCGGCGACAAGCGCAAAAAGGCTAAGAAGCCAAAGAAGTCTGCATGAGGTTGTAGAGTATACTAGGTCCGGTCCATGCCATGGCGTTTTGGTTAGATACTGTCTGGGTTAAAAGTTCAAAAGACGACTGTTCAGTATTGATTGGTTTCAGGCTCAGGTGTCCCGTTTGTACAGCCACATCTGTGTGTTCATTGCTCATTGTTCATTGTTCATTGTATGACATGTTCGCAATGTTGTTTCTTCAAGCCGCAGGACAGCTTACATGTTCCTCTCGAACTCGACTTCGATGTGCTCATAGGGACTCCGGAAACGCCGATTCATTGCTGCAAATACAGTATTAAAGCTAGTCATCTTCGCTGCAAAGTTCCAAATGTTGCGTCGATGGCTCACAGTCTGATGGTAACGGTATTTGCCACCTGTTTCTCTTCCGTGTCAGGCCGCTGAACCACTGGGAGCGTTGGACTCGCCCGCCAGTGTTGCCGCTCGTTCGTTTTCTATTGAATCATACTATTCAGTGCAGGCGAATAACGGTTTGGTATGGAATTGAGGCTCTCTTCGACCATCTATCCCTTCTTTTCAACACAATTCCACTCTCATTTTCTTCCTATTCCCTTCTTCACTTACAATATCCGGTTCATCAGCACTTACAACCATCACATTTTCCCTTCACTCAACATTCCCATGCTCATTCACTAACTTCATCCTGCGCACTCACCATGTGCCACAAAATACAGCCTCGGTGCTGCTATTGTGGCCTTGCACAAGCTTTAACATGGGACCATTGTGTGTTTATACGGTTTCTTGTCTGGTCTGCCATTGAAAGACAGGACGATAATGACATCCCCCCGCCTGAGGAATGCCCTTACTATTCCATGGCAGAGGTTCCAGTGCTCTATGGTTGTGAGGACAACCACCAGTGCATCTCTTGGTTCGCGACCGTCGTGTCTGACTTTAGAAACGTCAAGGACGATACCATTCGCCAAGCACGTCAGCTCGCTGCCGAAGAGAACTTTGAGCAATACAAAGACGATTTCGTCAAAAAGAACTGCTCTCGGGCAAATTATGCTCCGCGCAAGACACCAGTGCCCTTCTTGGTAGCTGCCCAAGAGTTGTTTCATACTGATGAAGAAGACGAAGGAGAGGAAATAGAAATTCCTCATGGAGGACCTCGTGCATACATCAGATCCAGGGGCCAGGAGGCCCAAATCCAACCAGCCCGACCACACTCTCGAAACCAAGCTCCCACCAGCAGGAAATGTCACAGAAGAATGTGGAGCCCCGGCTCAGAAGGTGCTGATGTTCCACCTCTAAGCCTCGTTGTGGATGGGTGTGCCAGTGAAGATGCTGAAGATGTATGCCTCGTCGGCGGAATGAGACAACAAAACACCACGACGGGATTTAGCTTCCAGGACAAACGTCCTCGTCGAATGAAAGAGCTCCGACCAGTCAAGCCCACTAATCCTATGCTCACAAAGGGAAACCCACTCATCTTTCTTTACGAGAACAGAGCTCCCCGTAGCCATGAATGGGTTACTCACATGGAAATCTACAATGACTCGGAGTACAAGGCAGAAGAATTCATGGCTCGTCTCCTCAAGAAACCTGAGCCCCAGAAATGGCGATTCTGGCCTTCACAGGGCCTGGGTTCAATCCAAAAAAAGATTTTGGGTATCTTGAAGCTCTAGATACTTTTGATTTATTACATTACTAGAGGGGAGTTTCGAAATGGGGTGCTCAGGATACTCCGTTCTAAGGCTTTATCCTTCACTAATTGGTTAAATACGGTTCTGACTGATTGTCAGCATCCTAGATTGGATGGTTGTCTAGGCCGAAATTTGGACCAAGCCCCCTAGGGTGCCTCTATATTAGGGTAGCAGCAGTTGTTCTTAATTCCAAACTTCCATATGAATCCCACCCATCCTGTTGTCCTTTACTCACGATTTCACTGATCACCGTTGCCATAAAAGCGCCCTGTATTTCCAACTTGGGACGTTAACGAAGTCCCACGTGGGGGTCATAACCTGACTTGAACAATAGTCTACTCTAGACCAATTCCCTCGAAGGTTTTACATACTAGTACTGTATACTACCTTACGTAGTTCCGCAATGTCCCAGTTTCAATTGGGTGTGTATAATCACCCCTCAATTCTCTGTCGAACAATCGCTTTCCTCTTAGAGGTTCCAGAATAAGTAATACAACGAACTGAACTAAATAAAATGATGCCCATGTCTAATATCTTCATACCCAAAGAGATGTGTACTCCCAACCGCATTTGATTCCACTCCAAGTTGTTTCGCTCACCGGCCTCTCTATCAAACAATGCGACATTTACCATACTTGTCGTAGTACGCAGTCTCGCTCGCAAGGAGGAAAATGGGCGCATTGGAACTATGCTCGGTGTTCACGCCCTCTGCACCATGTGCTTCCTCCATCTCCTCGCGGAACCTGCTCTTAGGCTTGCCAGCTTTGATGCGTAGCTTCTCGAAGAAGACGTAAGCGGCATAGTATGACACATTGGTATTGCCATCGACAACTCCCTTGCGCCCCATGAAGTAGCGCAGGTTGGCGGACGACACGCTTTTGGTTCCCTCTGGGAAGGTCTTGGAGATCTCGCGAACAAAGGCGGCTTGTGTGACGCCGTCTTTGGCGAGGAAAGCTCGGGTCTTCTTGCGCACCTCGTCACATGTGTCATAAATAGGGACCGAAGCGGATTGTTCCCCTGGCAATGTCACATCGCCGACGTCAAAAACTTCTCCAGCCTTTTTTGTGCTCTCTGCTGTCTTGGCCTTCTTGGGCTTGGGTACCTTGATTGGAAGACCTTGGAGTTCGCGGGTCTTGAAGAACACATGGGCTTTGAGGTACGTGTCACATCCATTGCCGTCCCAGGTACCAGTGCGGTTCATGAAAGAGCCGTACCCCTTGGAGCTAACACCAATGGCTTTTTGAAACTCCCCAACCTTCATGGCACCGGACTCGATCCAGTTGCGAATCTTGCGACGGACTTGGTTGCAAGTGTCAGAGTCTGTGAGCGCGAGACGATCATCATAGGGGTCTATCTCCTCGACGTCTTCTGGGAATAGATGGCTGTTGTCCACTGCATCTGATTTGCGCTTCTTGGGTGCTGAAGTTGTAGTTTTGGACGTGGCGGATGCACTCGCAGCAGGGCCCCGGCCCGCACCGGACTTGCCTACGGCCGTAGAAACTGGGGGGATGTTCTGGATCCCTGAGACAATAGGAGGGAGAAATGTTTGAGGTCCGCTGCCAGAGACAGGAGGAGGGCCGAAATTTGAAATGCCGGGCAGCACGGTCGATTGACGTGCTGGCACAGGAACATTAGGGTCAAATGCTCTGAGCGCACGGGTCGGAGACCAAGACCAACCCGAATCCGCCATTTTGTTGCGGTTGATGTCAGGGTGGAAGTAAGTTTAGAGTATATATCTGTTAGTTACCAGAAATCAAAATTGGTCACGGTATTATTGTACGATGATGATGATGATGATGATGGTGATGATAGTGATGAGAATGAGAATGATAATGATAATGATGTCAACTTCTCCTTCACTAATCCTTGCTCTTTGTTGTGATCAGACGCGTCTACCAAATTGATATCCAGCGCGTCTTTTCGCGCGGGGTACATGTCGACATAAGTACCGATCAGCAAATGAGAATTTATCCCACTTAATTTAGGTTACATAATGGAGGGTACAGAGTATTTAGTCTCCAATTATTCCCGGCCTAGTCGGCGACGGGGCCGGTCGGGGAAATGCGGGGCTCGGGCCGGCCTACGACTTGACTTTCCGGGGTGTACCAACGAGGTAAGGGAAAGGGAGGTTTCCTCACTTCCTTGAAAACTTCGTCGGAACTGAGAGAAAATGTGATGACAACTGGGCCTCAACCTTGAAGTGCAGCCCCGGATATCACTTCTTGGGTATTAGAATATGTCCCCCGCAAATATATACCGATCTTCAATGCAACCAGGTGGTCCGGGGTACATAAGAGTGGAACTCTTACTGAGGGGATGAGCACTAGAGTCCTCCGATTGGAAACAATGGGCTCAATATGGAAATGGTATTCCATAAGTCGCCGAAAAAAACATAATGGTGGTACGTGTGCATCCGCTGGTGGAGGGACTATGTTTCTTTTCTGAAAGGTCGGGTGCCATAAGATCCAAAGGATATCCATCATGCCCCCGACGCCCTTAGGTAACAGAAATAAGACACATATTAGTTGTTTTAGTATAACCTCCGTTCGGTCTACTCCTCAACCTTAGGCTATGTCTAAATGGTGCAACTAGCTGGACTCGGGCTCTCATACGCGACGGACGATGTGCGACCAAGACCCAGGTCAACTCACTAGCGCCCGGATTACAAACTGTTTAGTTAGAACATATTTCAAGACAACTTTCACAACCCCAACTTGATCAGCGCCGAATGCGCCTCTGTGGATCAATGTGTAACCGCATCCTGGTGGAGCTGTGGAGATTGATGGTATGACTCGCTTGAAGCCAGACAGCTTCAATGTGGGGGCCTCCTAGATGGTTGTATGGAGTCGTGGGGGTTACAGTCTTTTGATGGGAGACAGCTGATCGATATCCGTTCAACGGTTCGGCTCATAACTTCCGGATGTCTGATTGGGCTCTTTGCTCTCAGTCAGTCCAAGACCTCGGGGGTTCTTTTCCCGAGAGGCATGGGCGCAAGGTATAAGAGACCATGCAATTATCGACTGCTTCTCTTCAAATCGAGAGACATATTTCTTCTCATACGTTTCTCTCTTCAACCTTTCATCTCTGAAATCGCTACCAACTCTCCTGAAGCAACTTTCTTGAAGACAATCGACTCCAACATCATGACCGTTTCGACTGTCACAATAGAAAATGACACCCCCACTATCAATTTTTCCCGTTCCTTAGGCCCTCCTCTGATAGATGGCATCTACGTCCCAACTGTTGCCTTTTTTACTCCCGAAGATACAATTGACATTGAAACAACAATGGCACATACAGCTCGACTTGCGCAGGCTGGCATAGCTGGATTAGTAACCCACGGATCAAACGGAGAGGCTGTTCATCTAGACCATATTGAACGACAAGCCATCACCAAAGCTACTCGAGCCGCTCTCGATGCTTCAGGGAAATCTCATCACCCACTTATTGCAGGCTGTGGCGCACAGTCTACTCGAGAGACAATTCTGCTTTGCAAGGAGGCTGCCAACTCAGGGGCCAGCCATGCCCTTGTGTTACCTCCTGCATATTATGGCGGCTTGCTCTCCACGGACTTGATCCTCGAACACTTCCGAATAGTTGCCGATGAGAGCCCCATTCCGATCCTCATTTATAACTTTCCGGCAGCCTCTGGAGGTTTTGACCTTGATTCGGACAGCATCCTTGCCTTGTCACAACACCCGAATATCGTGGGTGTTAAATTGACCTGTGGAAACACAGGGAAGCTTGCTAGAATAGTTGCGGGGACAGAAGGCACTCCATTTCGAGCATTTGGTGGAAGCGTCGACTTCACCATCCAGACACTCGCCGTGGGCGGTCATGGGATCATTGGTGGCACGGCAAACATCGCACCCAAGGCTTGCGTACAGGTCATGAAGCTCTGGGAGGATGGAAAACGAGAGGAAGCCCGCGAGTTGCAGGAGATTGTGGCGCGCGGCGACTGGGCCGCAATCAAGGGTGGTTTTGTGGCAGTCAAGGCGGCGTTGCAACACTACTATGGCTATGGGGGGAATCCCCGAAAGCCTTGCGTTTTACTTGGAGATGATGACCTTGGGTCACGATTGGCTGGGTTTTCTGGGCTGGTGGAGGTGGAAACCAGGTTGGCATCGTCTAGTTAGGCTGCTTGTTTTATAAATTGTGAAAAACTAAGAGGACAAGCTTGATGCGAAAAGCCGAGCCAGTTCATAATGTATCGTTACAATGCCGGTCCTTGAATATCGGTGTGTAACTTTTTGCGTCGGAATTACGGCTGAGCAGTATCACAAGATGGTTGATGATCAACTACAATCATGGCAGAGAAGTGTGTCCCGCTTGTACAGGGATAATCTATTTTGGCAATGATCCAAAGGGCATTCGAGAAAGATTCACAAATAAATTCATGTTTCGGGCTCCCCTTTTTGTTTTTTGTTTTTTTTAAGTATCACTCAACCTCAAAGTCTGGCAATCAGTGGCAATGCTGTAGCTGTTCTGGCGTATCACCGTTTGCTATAATGTTATTTCAGAGGGATTTTGTTCTGAAGCGTCATCAAAGGCCAGGCGTGTGCTGAGCATGCGCTGAACCAATTCACTTCTCATTATACACTTCAGTTCTTCCGAATCATTGAACACCACGACAAGTTAGTGTGTATTTATTACCTCTGACCCCTGATCGAGATCCTGATTGTTCTGGGAACTTTCCAACCCATCGCCTTCTCACGAACAAGTCTTTTTACACTCAACAGTCACCTACTCATACCACCGCGATGTGCGTTCAGCTTAAGGAACAATGCATGCTATGCGGCACCCTACGCTTCGCGGGATATCAGGAATGTCCACGATACAGGCTGACATACAACAAGGCCATTGCCAGAGGGAAGGATATTCCGAGCAAGGCCAACTGCAATTATGACGCAAAATCAACTATTTCTGGAGAGTACCCTGCGGTTGAATGCAGCAACCCAATATGCCTTGCCAAACAAAATAGCACGAAGTCCCCTTCGCCCTGGGTCGACTTTTAAGAAGTCAAGAGTTCATTACAGTGAGTGTGTAATGCTGGGGGGGGTGGGGGAGGGGAGGGGCAGCAAGTCTTCAATTATTATTGGTAGTTTAATTCTGAATTCTTAAAGATATAAAGAAATTCCCTTCATTTGATCTTATTGTTACTTCTTTATTCTCTTCTGTTCGGTGTATCTTATATACATGCATGTATTGATTGCTTTGCTAATAAATAATAACTACATAACTACATATAATGTAATGTAATGTAGCCCACGCTTTTGCTATTAATTAGCCAAGCGAAAAAGTAAGCTCCACTCGCTAAAACTCTGTAAACTCGACCAACAAAGCCTATGTACACCGTTATATCAAAAAGAAACAGCAACATAAAACATGATCAATAAAAGCAACAAAAAAATTGATGAGACTGGGACTCGAACCCAGGAGGATTGCTCCATCAGGAATTTTAGGTTGTTAAGGTGACCTTAACCTGACGCCATAACCAACTCGGCCATCTCACCCAAGGGTCTCAGGGACCCGCTTGATGGGTGGAAGTGAAGCGCAAGTGACCCATAACCCCTGGGATGAGATATTTTTTGGCAAAAATGTACTGGCTTGCTGGTAGGGTGAGTTGTGTACATAAGTTAGTAAAAATGTAACTAGTCTTTTGTTTGAATGTGATTTCTCTTTTGTATGACGGAATCCTTGTGTCAATTAAGCTCTGTGAGTAATTGTCTCGTGTGTGTGTCATGTGTGTAAGATGCAGTCTAAGGTGTGTACCAAACTTTTGGTTATTGTGGTTGAAACCTACTCTAGAACTAACGCAAGTTCACAGCCCAAAGATACACTTCTACCTAACCCAAACTACAACGAATGGCATCGGAAGCAGTATATAAAGTACAAGACCACTGTGCTATATAGAGCAATGCGCCATAAAATAAAGGTGTGGATTTCTTCCCACCATAGTGTAGGGTAGGACCTCCGGCTGGAGACGGGGATTTAGATCTTGGGTTACACAGGAATTAGTTACCTGAAGGGTTGAATTGCCACTTTCAATCATGCGTCAATTGAATGAAGACGGCAACCGAGACAGAGCACTGATTGAACTTCCCGACGAAGCCGGTCAAAAGAGACGATTACATGGCTATTATACATACGTCTTCATGCCTCATGACTCGATGAACACTTTGGTCATTACGAATCATACGGAAATAACCTTTGCGAAGTTGGCCATGATGCCATGACATCAGTGATGGGCGGGACAATCGGCAAGCCCGCCCCCCCGGCAACGGAGCCTCCAATGTATTCCCGCAAGATAGTACAGTACCTACAGTAGTGGCCGGGGCTACCGAGAATAGTAGAGATCTACTGAGGGCCCCCCCCCTCCTCAAAGGAATTAGGTATCTTTGGCCCCTGAAGAAGCCTTCCTTGCAGAAGGAATCCCAGTGGCCACCTGTCAATGGCTGTGAGTGACTTGCCCCAATGGTTCTAGCTTTCCCGCCGAGATTTGTTTGTTACAGAACTTCGGAAGCGTTGTAAAAAAAAAAAAAGCCTCGTTCTTGGTTGGTCCCGTCGCTGTCCTCCACAAAATTCCATCCGCATCATTCCCGACACTTCCGTCATTATTTCGTCTTCTTCTTCTTCTTCTTCTACTTATTCTTCCTCCTCTTCTGCCTCCCTTCCCTTCCCTTCCCTTCCCTTATCCTCGCTTCTCCTTCTTCCCCCCCGTCCATCTGCCTGGGTCATTTTCTCCATTCCCTAGCCGGTCGGCCAAACTGCCTACAAGTCGAAGCTCACGCACGGCAACGCGCCCTGGTCATAAATCTTGAACGCATAAATTTGTTTCCAAAGATCAATCAATTTCATCTTTGCATCCATCACCATGCGCGCGTCCGCCATCCTCGTGGCCCTGTCCACCGTGGCTTCGGTCTCGGCTTCGGCTCTTCGTTATCGAGCTGCTGAACCCTCAAAGGTGTTTGAGAAGCGAGCTGATCCCAGTGACGCCTGGGTTACCGTCGACGATGAAGCTCAGCCCGAGACAACCTACACCCCTTCGGCGACTGTTGTTGACGGAACTACCTCGTACGAGAATGGCGCTCCTCACGACCTTACGGCCACTCTCTACACCATGACCCAGTACGGCATAATCACCACCAGCACCGGATCACCTCCCAACCCGACTGCCAAGGCCAAGAGCGGCCAGGGTGCCTTCTCTCGATGCCACAACAAGGATGGCAAAAACGCACCCTTCTGCGCCCCTGCTGTTGACAGCAAGTTGTACGTAGGCTCCACCTACTACAGTAAGTAAACACGAACCGTTACCAACATTTGAACCAATTGGGCTGACCACTGCTCTCTTTTCAGTCACTTGGGACCCCGACTACTTCAACAACACCGACCTCAAGAAGACAAACTCTAGCTACGAAGTCTCCATCCGCCTAGACTATTTCAATACCACCAGCCTCCAGCTCATCAAGCAGGAGCACTTTCCGCAATCCAACGCCAGCTGGGGTTTCTACCCCTTCTACGTCGACAACAAGTACCTCCACGGCTACTCCGAGCACAACTTCACCCTTACCCTCTACCAGCAGACATCCGACAGCACCCAGAAGACCAACGTCACCGCTATCTGGGTCCAACTTGCCAAGAAGAAGCTACCTACCCCCCAGGATACGCCTGCTCCCACCGGAAAGACCCTCACCATTGCTCTTCCTACCGCCCTGGGCTGCATCGCAGTTCTCCTCATCGGTGGCTGCCTCTGGAACCGCCATACTCGCCGCATTTCTATTGGCAACATCATGGGCCGCAGCCGCCACGGCTACACCGGCCGCAAGACCCGCAACATGTTCCGCGGTAAGGACAACGGCATCCAACTCGACACTCGCGCTGCTCCCCTGGGCGATGAGTACCGTGACATGCCCGAGCGCCCTCGCCGCGACAGCAACGAGCTCGGAAGCCTGGCCAACAGCCCGGTGGACCCTTCATTCCAGCACCAGGGCACTTCTGGTAGCCGCAACGCATTCCGGGATGAGCTCGCTAGACAGGAGCGCGAGAGGAGGTAAAACGGACACGAGGAATGAGATAAGAGGAGGGCGATTGAATTGAATCTGGAGAATGATATGCTTAAATATTCATTTCCACATGACACGAATTTGGTAATGATGAGGCCATGGTTCAGGGGAAGGTTGGGGTAATGACTAATATGATATGTCATGATAAATATAATACAAATGTCAAGTATTTCACAACCTGTCCATGTGATGGATGACAGAAAAACTCCTCGACGAAATCACCACAAAAACAAGACATGATTTAACCACCACCGCCCATCATGGTGGACAGGAACCATTAACTCCGATTCCCAATCCTCTGACTTTTGACGCCATATGTAGAGCACGTTCGAAAGAGACTTGTGAGACAAGGAACCATTAAAAAGCCCACACTCTTATCCGAATCGCCTTAGTAGATGAAGCACGCCTTTACCGTGCCCATTGGGTATTCTGAAGCCATAGTGCACCCGTCCTTGGCCGTCCTATATGAAGAAACACAATCACCGCCTGCAAGAGAGCAACTCCTAACCGATTCCTATACGCCCAATTTATCCCTTGACCCGCTTGCTATGCCGCTCGACCTGGTCCTCGTCACCTAACCTTCGCTTCGTGGCTTCTGATGTAAGCACTTCCTTAGGCGACAAATCTTCTTTGGGCTTTACTAGTGTGTAGGCAGCGCATAGATCCAAGCGCTCCTCTCCCTCCCCTAGAGGCCTCATGAGTTCGGCTGGAATCGCCGTGACGAGTTTACAGCCTTCCTCGCATGGTTGATAAGTGTCTGTAGTCCAGCTTGGGTCGGCGTAGTTCTTGGCTTCAGCAATCGTGTATCCCGTGCTGAAGCCCTCATGGTATGCGTCAGGTAAGATGACAATAGTCTCACCGGGTCGTTGATCAACGATGCGGAAAGGAATGCCGAGCTTTTCGAGTTTATTCGGGAAGAAGAACTCAGCACGATGACGCATAAACTGGGAACAGCCCTGCTTCCGCCCGAGAGCCTTCTCGGCAATGTCGACTGCTGTGGATGGCACTACAATCCAGATCTTGCGGCCCTTGTACAAGTGGTTTAGTGATACTAGCCGGAAGTCCTCAGCATGGATCTGAAAACTGGCACCGAAGTGGGGGCCAGACTCATAGACGTATGGCGTGTGAATTCCCGGAATGATGGCTCTCGTGTGATCCAGTTTGTCTCCTTTCAGTGGGTGGATGGGACTCCGTTCCGGCACCCCGGCCGCACGGCGCTGATCCGGTGTCCATGCGGGAACGTCGACGCGATAGCGAACGTTTCGAATCTGCTTCCGATTGCTCTTGCGGAACATCTTGCGTAGATCGTCGAGAGCTTCTAGGGCACTGGAAGTATACTCCGATTCAGAGACGGACGGTGCAAAAAAGGTGCCTTCGGATGGTACGGTGTTAACGCGCCAGAAGCTGTTCTTCTTGATCTGAGACGGCCTGTAGGCGTTTGCTGGAACTTTGTGAGGACTCTTTTCTGGAAGGGGTTCTTGAAGTTGGATTGGAAGGATTATTTTGAAGCAGCCGTCGTCTTCTGCGCCCTTGTGCCTGGCAAAAGAGAGGATGGCAGGGAAGTCGTTCCATTGGCTCACGGTAGGCTTCAGGCGCAAGACCCTTGGGCCCTCGAGGCCGTCGTAATCGTGATCGATGGTGAAGTCACTGGGATCTAGGTCACTGAGGACAGAACTCGCACCAGGGCTTTTTGGTGAGCCGGGAGTATTGGGAAGAACTGGAATTGGTGCTTCAGGTAGTGGAAGATCTGAGGAGGGAGGTTTGTGGCCGTTGCGATGCAGATCTGTGGCTGATGTTGTGGGTTGGCAACTGGAACTGGTTGGAGTTAAGTCATGACCCTGGGCTGGTTCGTATTCTCGGCGGCTATCTTGGGACAGGGGAGCGACTGCGACATCGCGGTCAACCTGAATATCGGCGGGATGCTCTTGGGGAACAGTTGGGAGCATTGCCGCTTCTGGTACCGCCAGTTGTGAATCCATTGAGGCCGGAGGGGGCCTCCTGGACCCTGTTGCGATACCTAGTGACGATGGCGAATTGCTGTCAGACGAGTCCTGTGTGTGGTTGCGCAGAACTGACGATGGTGAACGGGTGGATCGAAGCGGGAGACAGGGACGGGGACGACTGGAGGCGTGCACGAGACAATTTTCCAACGATTAGAGGTCAAGGCAGACGCAAGGATGCCGGGAACTGAGTAATAGAGTGCGAGAACGAATGCGCATTCTCGTGCGTCGAGCGGCTGAAGCGGGGTGAAGAGGTCCAAGGCTCGTTGGTTGGGTTACAATTAAGTTGGAAGGAAGAGGGATGGGCAGGTCGCTCGGACAACTGAGGGCGAAGGGCAGACGGACGCTGGTCGGCCAGCTAAAGTTCTTCCTCAACTTTGGAAGGCGCAGACAGTGAAATGCAAACTCAGGGAATGCGACTGCCTGCGAACAACAGCGACGCTGATTTCGCCCAATTGTTCGGGAGTCCAATCCAATGTCGCAGGTGGGGGGAGTTGTGGCGAGTGAGTTGGTACGTACAGGAGGCAATGAATTACACAGTACCTGCGGCTCGAGAGGGTGTCTCTGCAAGGCTGCCCCTCTGGTTAGCGCTGGCAGTGAAAAGTATGGAAAAATAGAGGAAAGTCGAGCATAGTTGGGCAACTTATAGAGATGATACCGAACAGAAGAAAGCAGTTGTTCAAACCCAGAGGTTAGTTCTTCCGGACCCCGGAACCGGAACGCAGGAACCAAGGTCGTAAGAGAGGGTTTTTTTCTCCCTTTTTTTCTCTTTAAACTCTTTTTTCCCCTCTAGGCCAAGCGGAGAGGGTCCATCAAGTCGAACCTCAAACTATGTTCGGATGGTCGCAGTTTAGTGGTCACGTCAAAGGGCTAAACAGCTCAAGTCGTATGTACTGCGTACTAACTTCACACTACGTACCAGTGCTACTGGCCCTGTTTGACCTGCTTTGCAAGTCCCCTAGCGGCCGTCCAAAAATACTCGATCGAGTGGGGACCTTTTCGAGGCCCCCCCCCCTGTACATCTGTACTTGCTGCATGGCTGTGAGAACGCAAATGATCTACGGTACGTACAACCTAATCGACCCCAAGACGCACGTCCCACCAAGCCAGGTAGTGGACGTGCCCATTGTTTCACACCCACCTGTTCCCCAGATTTCTAACGTGCGTAAGACGATGCAAGCAAGTTCTGCGGACAAAGTGATAGATGGAGCTGTAGTTTTCCTATGGATACAAGGTATGATCTAGGTCGGACTTTGTGCATAGTTCGCGCGAACAATATCACGAACCCAAGCATGGGTAACATCTGCAGATATGTTTGTACCGTAGATCCTCTTGAGGCTCAGATGTGCTATCAAACCCGTGATTGTAACGTTTACTCTAACGCACTCACGAATTCTTCTGTCGGATTTAGGACGACACGAGGCTGCATTCACTCTCTGGAAAGAGGATGGCTAAGATATCAGGGATATGGGGCTAGGCTAGGCAGGTTATTGTGTCGTTATCATTGGATGGCGCTTCACTGTTCATTGGAAAGTCTCAATCCCGTCCGAGTTGGCGTACACAAAACGCAATTTGTGCGAGTGTCGACCGAAGAATTTGTGCCGTACATTTCGGCATATCGATTGATCTGGGAGTTCAGTTTAGAATTCTCGATCACACATGATAGTCCGGGCCCGACGACCCAGATGGAACATCCAAGGTCGAGAGTCATCACCGGGTGGCTAAGAGGGTTCTCGGCCTAAACTAACATCCAACTTCTTACTAGGAAGAATCATGGCGCATCTGTCTCTAATGTCATGCAAAACTTCTTGAATGCTTATTTCCTTGCTCCTTTGCCCCCCAGGTTCTAAAGCTGGATCTAATTGAGCGCTCTAGAGAGCTCTGCAACATATTGCATAATTTACCTTATAGCTAAATAGGGTCCTTTTGGAGACGACTTTGATGATGCATGATGTTGGAAGAGCAACACTCCTATATACTTCGACGAAGGCCCCTATACAGGGTACACATGTTCTAAGCCTCTCGTATGCAGTGCGGGATTCTATATCGCGTTTAAACCAGCTTCAATGTATCACCTCACCCTTTAGGGCCCATCGTTATGATTGACGCCATCCCTGTCCATGTCACAGTTGTACGTTTCATCTATGGTGGTGATCAACTACACTTCTTGCCTCGCAAGGGCCGGGAGATCACTCCTTAGTGATACAGGTGACCTGTTGTCCGTAGCTTAAGCGAACACGATCTGAACTATCGGGACCCATATTGGCCAACGAGGGCCGCTCGACTTGGTGCTGAGCATTGTACGTATGTAGCCGTCACCTTAGCGAATCACTCCCTCCGACCGGTCCGAAAGTGGTGGAATAGACTAGCGATAACTTTCTTCAAGCTGGTTGACGGGGGTCAGACATGGGCTGTAGTTATTCTCAGTGGCGACATTGGCAACTCCTATTGCCTGGAAGTATTGATTTTCCAATAGCTCGATGATAGTTAATTGGAGAGGTTAATCACTTGGGCCTGGCCTTTTACTTGCATTTTAATTTCATGCATGTGGCAAGGCACTCATTTGTGAGCCCTTATAAATCGAATTGTATGCTCTTACGTAGCATACTATGCTCAATCCTGGCGACCATTGAATACACACGGGATTCGTGGTACATACATCTCGAATACCGATCGAGATTACGCACACAATTTGTTTGACCACTTCCAACTCGATAAAAATTATCTCATACATACGATATTTGTACTGGGAGTCGATCCTTCTGGACCGTTTCTCCAAGTTCTGGTGGAATAGACTACCATTTATCGATCATCTATCACAACGAATCCCGCCCACCCCGTCTTGACATCAAGTGTTCGAGCATTAGCATTCGCAATCTCCCCACAGGAAGCTGTTGGCCCTAGCATCACCAACCTCGAATCCTTCCGCTTTATTTTCGCCATACGTTCCTGCACGGTGACCCATACTCCGTGGTTTCTAGCCAGCGCGGGAGACCATCGTACCACTTTCCACACCCGGAGTTCAGCCCTACGAAAGGTTTCCTAATCCCGATGCGCAACTTGCATGAGAAATGTATAAACGGGCGGGATAAATCGCAAGTTTTGAGTCTCATTCATTAGATGTTTCTTTGGTCTTCTACCCGCTTCAGTTGAAGTTCCAATCTTGCCTCAATGGCCGACCTCAATCCAGAATCTCCCAGGAGAATCCTTCTCCTTGTCACTACGGGCGGGTTTACCCATGCTAGTATGTCCTTCCGACACCACCGACATGAAATGTACAGAATTACTTAACTCATACCTCGCAATAGCTCCTGTTCTAGAAATCGGCGCAGTTCTTGCAGCGCGCGGTTATGACATACAATTCGCCACAAATGTCGGCCAGGAACAATGGACCGCAGACTACCCCTTCATCAAGACCATCCACACCGTTGGCCCAGCGGCCCCGGAGGATGAGATGAACGCTCATTACGAGCGCATGCGCGTCTGGCGCACGTCACAGGGGTTTTCGACTGTCATGAAGTCAAAGTACCTGTTCGACCGCTTCTGGGCTGACGCTTATCGCAAGCTGCGCGAGCTGTGTCTTGATGGGAAGACTCGTCCGCACTTCATCATTGCGGACTTCTTCGCTGAGGCTGCAGCCCGCGACATGCTACATCAGTTCAACGTTGGAATCGCTGTTGTATGGCCACAGATGCCCTATATGATGGCCCCTGCCTCTTATCATCCCGGCCAGCCAGGCTTCCAGCTCGAAATGACCATCACGTCGGAGCACGCCTCGCTCGCCTCGCGCTTCCGGAATGAATTCGTTATGGTGCGCGCTCTGCCGACATTGTTGTCCTATGTTCGCTGGTTGAAGCGTCAGCGCAGAAATGCTGGCGTGAACTACTCATTGCCTATTCAGACTAAACCCAATTACCTCGTCCTTGTAAACTCCTTCTTCGGGCTTGAAGCGCCCAAGGAGCTTCCGCCCTTGATTGTGGCAGTAGGCCCTATTCTTGGAGACAAGTATTCCCCTCTCGATAATGACTTGTCTTCGTTCCTGGAGACGCATGACAGGACAATGTACGTCTCCCTTGGCACCCATATCTGTCTTCCTACCGATGAGGTTGAAAAGGTTCTGTTCGGACTCATCCAAGCCCTTGATACGGGTCACATCAACGGCGTCATCTGGGCTGTGCCGCGCAAGCCACGATCCAAGTTTGACTTGACCAAGACCTTTACTCGTGCTGATGGATCTATCATCTCCGTGGCAGACATCATAAGCGACAAGCACCCGGCCTTCCGCGTCCCCATCTTTGCACCGCAACGTGCCATCCTCGACCACACCAACACGGTGCTGTTCCTCACCCACGGAGGTGGTTCAAGCGCCAATGAGGCACTATTCCATGGCATTCCTGTATTCGTGATCGGCTACTTCTTCGACCAGTTATGCAACAGCGCACGATTAATCCAAGCCGGCGTCGGCCTTTCGATGGACAAAGGCGAGCTCGATTCTAACGCTATCTGTTCGACCATCTGTCAAATCCGCACTGATGCCGACGGCAGCATCGCCTGCAATGTGCATCGCATGAAGCGCATCGCCAGAATCGCGTCTCGTCGGAAATACCTGGCAGCCGATATGATCGAGGAGATTATGATTGATCAGGAACTGCGGTTTAAAGACGGCAAGGAAAAAAGGCCTATGCACCTGCAGACGGCAGACGTGAGGATGCCGATGTGGAGAGCTGCAAACTTGGACATGTGGTTCGTCGGTTTGTCGTGGTTTGCCGTGACCGGCGTGGCAAGCTGGTGGATGGCGAAAGAAGGATGGAAACGATTGCCCAAGGTACTGACGCAGGGTGCCGACCTAGTGCAGGAGTACAGCCGTGTCCTGGTTGAGAAGGGTATGCAAGGATGAAAGTAATAAAAGGAAGGGGTGACAATATCTGGAGGGCTTATATCATAATGGTATGCACTTCGTGGTAACAGGGTTGGTGTTAAATCTCCCCTTGACTATCAGATTGCTCTGAATTTGTATGACAATTACTCAAGGATTCGTTCATGATGAGTTTCTGTTAGATACGTGTGATTTGAGAACATTAAAGTTGTCTCATTTATTCTTTACGTCTATTATCATTCAATCCTCTCAGCCGCATCGGGCGAAAGCAAGGTCTCTGCGCTGCTCATAATACACAAGAGATACAGTTCCTAACCATATCAAACATGCTGCCCCCTCAAGTGTATCATCACCCCATGCAACAACAAAAACGAAAACCATGTCCAACGCCATGCCATGCGCGGCATTACCCAACCATGTCCTTGTCTCCATTCGTCGACCCGTCGACAAGTTTTGATACACACCCCCGTCGTTTAAATCCCCTCCCCAGCACTTAATCCAAAGAAGGGTAGTAATAGAAATGGAGCCATCTCTAATGGCAGAGTCATGTATGCAGGGGAGGGGTTATATCAAAGTGTCCTCCGTTTGAAAGTGGAAACCCAAGACGCACCAATTGCCTCAGGTTCGCCGGAGCTGCTGTGAAAGGCAGCCAGATTAAGAAAATTCATCAACTCCACCCGGATTAACTATCCGATCAATCCGCTGAACAAGTTCCTTGGTTTCTCTGGCGGTCTCAAACGCAATGGGCGGTAATGTCTGTGTCCACTGGCGCCATTCAGTGGCATTGGTGTTGATACCGATATTAGCCATATCCTCACCGCGATCACCAGCCTCCAGAAGTCGTGCTCGGCAGTTTGCCAGCTGAGGAACCATTTCCCCGTAACCGTTGGACTGCGTCTCAGTTATAATCTTGCCCACAACGGCAGAGATCGAACCGATTTCTGTAGTGATTTGTCGGATGTTGGCTTCACCACGAACAGTGCTCACAAGATTCTGAATCTCTGATACAAGGATAGCATTCTGGTCCTCCAGATAAAGCTAGGGATGTTTAGCGATATTTCTGAGCAGTGTGCTTATGATAGTTACCTTCAGATCCTCAGCAATTCGGGTATCTGCATGGGAAGTCCCATGCCCATTAAGGGAGAGAGCAATGGGGACGGCTGAGGTATAAGGCATTCCCTTGGTTAGGCCATTCGACTTGGACATGGATCGGTTCCGGGAGTAGACGTCCGAAGATTGTCGGGGAGAATTCACAGGGCTATAGGCGGATGAGTCTGCGCTCGCTCGAACACCGCCGAGGCCTTGGAAGGGCGGGTGCGGGGGGAGCGTACCCTGGATAGCAGACACTTGGTCGGTGCTGTGGGGAGAAAAGAAACCAGTAGATTCTACGGGTGTGATGGTCCCCTCGTCTTCATCGTCCAGTTCCTCGGCGGGCGTCGTCCGGATCTTTACCAATTGAAGGAGGTCCACAATAGAAGCTGAGAGGTGGGATGCGGCGGCGTCTAGTAGGGAGACTGGTGAAATGCCAGCGCCAGCTGCAAAGTTCTTGGAGGCTGTGATCAGGTTGTTCGCCGTTACCGAGACCTTGGATCGGAGTTGCTTCTGTTGTTGGACCGTCTCCTCGTTAGTATGCTGCTGGGCAACGTCAATGTCCTTGGTGATTCGGCGCACGCTGACGACAACCGACTTCATAACATCGATTACCATCTCCGGGTCTCCGGTCCGGGCTTTCTGAAGCAGCTCGTCGATCGCGATTTGGAACTTGGTAACGTGGACATCCTTAACAAGGCCGTTGCTGTCAGTGTATCCCTTTTCTTGGACAAATTTAGCGGCGTCATGCTCGATCCCGACGCCCATAGAGGAGGCGCGCATGTTTCTTAACTGCGTCTTAGTGCGAGCATAACGGTTCCTCCACTCTCGGACCTCATGCTCAAGGTTTTCGATAGACTTTTCGAGTTCCGCTTGGCGTTCGTAGGTCGAGCCGCTTTGCTGTGAGAGCATTCGCATCTCATTCAAGAACCCCTCAGCTTCGTGTCGAACCTCTTCCGTAACCCGTTGCTGCTCTGCCAGTGAATGGCGAAGCTCCTCATTCTCTCGTTGCAGTTCGGATTGGGCACCACCTGAGTCCATACTTCTCGTGTTTTGCTGCGCCGCAGCTAGTTCTTCTCGAAGCTGCCGAGTTTCTGACTCGTGGTCATCTCGTACCCGTTGTAGCTCTTGCTCCATCGATTGATTCAAGTTCTGGGCTTCGGCCAGTTTGTTTTCGAGGTCGATCCGAAAGTTATTCCATTCTTGCTTTTCAAGGTCCATGGCGGTAGATCGTGCCCGCTCCTGGTCCAAGGCACTATTCATCTCGTCTTCCTTCCTTTTCATAGCATCTTCCATACTGTCTATCTTCTCACGTAGTTCCCGTACCTGTGTTTGGTAATCTTCAATGAGCTTTTTATCAGCCTGAAAATTGTTAGTCAAGAAGCCCTTCTTCGCAAATTTGGAGCACAAACCTCTGAAGTCACACCGCTACCAGCACTTCGCTTGCTTTCGTGGCTACTTGTGACCTGCTCCAGGGCAAAAGAATCACCCTCATCATCCTCTTCTAACATGGTACTCTTATTCGGTACGATGGTATTGTTCTGATTAAGCTGCTTGGGAGTTGGCCGTCCATAATCGCCGTTGGGGCCTCCCGGGGATGGTGGTATTCCATATGCATCTGCTGGCGGAGGACCTCTCATAGATGGTGCATCAGAAGGCCTTCTCATGCGACTTTGACCCCTTGGGGGAAAGTTGCCACTCACAGGAGTGCCAGACCGGCTTATGGGCCCGCCGCGGATCGACATGGGACTTCCTGTGCGTTGGAGGTCACCACCTACAAAGCGAGGAAAACGACGCTCAAGCTCGTGGAAAACGTCTGCAGCGAGATCTCGAAATCGGGGAGGTCCAAGAGAAGATAGCCTCTGACGAGCCTGGTTTCGCTTCGGGTGGAAAGTCTTTTCGGGGCGTAGGAATGTAGGAGGACCGGTGGGAGCATTTGGGGGGGCCCTGGCAGTGGATTGCCTTCGTATCAACTCGTCGTAGACATCGGTACTGAGCTCGTAAAACTGAACCGAAGAGAGCCGAAGTAGCTTGTCACGGGCCTTGTTAGGGGGTTGCTTGTGATTTGGATCGCGAGAGTTGAGAAAGGCTCGGAGAGCCACGTAGTGTTCACTTAGGACAGTCTCATCGAGATCTGCCCGTACACTGTTGCGGCCGCTTTCGCTCCTGGCATAGATGTTTGTGCCATTACTGGAACGAGCAGCGATGGAGGCGGGAGGCGAAGGTCCACCATTGCTCCTAGGTGCTGAAGGGAAGCCATTCATGCTCATGTTGGCGTTGGAACCGCCCGAGTTTGGGGGTGAAACGAGGTTGGCGCGGCCGTTCTGATAGGAAGGGTCGTCGGGGCCCTGGTACTTGGAGACGGAGAACTCGCTACCTCCTACAGAAATGGGAGAGAGTGGCGCATTGCGACCTAAACTGATGCTCATGATGGTAGGGAGAAGTCGAAAAGAAGTTGTCGCGCGGCGAGTGATCGGAGGGAGACAAAGCAGAGCCAGTCGCTTGTCTCACAAGGAGCGCCACACTGGACCAGACGAAATGCAGGTGTGTCGTCCCTGGAATCGACGGCTAGGTTCCCCCACACAGTTGGTATCCTTCAGGGGGGCGCAACGCCAAGCTTCTCTCCGGGTGGCCGAAGGTCTTTAAGTACCCGGGGGAGCTTTTTTTGGGCTTAAACGGGGAGAACAATGTTGGAGAAAGTAAGAATAAATGGTTGGGTTTGACTTGTCAAGGTCGGGCGGTAGTTCAACGGAGAGAATGGAGAGGGAACGGTACCGGGGGAGGGGATGAGTTGATTAGTTCCGTGTGACTTGGGACTATGCAACGACTCAACGGCGATTGTGAATGAACGAAGCGAACGGTGTGAAGGGGGGGGTTTGTCCAAAAGGGGGTTTCGCCAGGTCTGAATCGGGGGTGGATGTGTTGAAGTGGGTGTGTGGGTGTGCTGGATAAATCCCTGAATTGATTTCCTTGGTAGAGTTCCGTACAGTGCACAAGAAATATTTGGAGGACTTGTCTTGTCGCGGAAGCGGTGATTGAGAGGTGGCTCATCAAGTCGCAGTGTAGGAGAGGCTGCTTCCACTACCAACGAAGTAGCTCCTGCGTTGTGTGATTCTCTGTCTTCTGGGCGGATCAGATCGCGAGGGTCGGGAAATGAGCTATTGGTTGGTCGGTTGCCAAGTTGGCATGGCCCCCCTGCGAGCAATTAATATCGACAATCGACTTGCAATTTCTCGAACCCACCGACCAGCGGTCGATGTACATACTACTTGGTAGATGACGACGACGAGACGCTTGAATGATGATGAACAAAGGGTTTGTCCTGTCTGGCGCAGAGTATGCGAGATAAGACGACGGGAGAAGTGGCAAGATGAAACCTCTTTCAAGCCACCTGCACGATTGTTTCTTCAGCAGCGGCCTGTTGTATCTTCATCAACTGATGAGGGAGGGATACAATACACAGACAGAAACAGATCATGAGATGGTGTGAGTGATTGCAGCAACCTTGAAAGCAAAAGCGATGAATGGTCGGGCCGGCGGGCGGCTAGTAGAGATGCGGATGCAAGGGACACAAAGCCAAAAGGAAGTGAATGGGCTGCAGTGACGCTTGACAGGTTGCCGCCTCACTTGTGACTTGTGCCCAATCTCAAGACCTGCTCCGTCCCCCTTCCCAGGGACCGCCTGGACATACACCAACCAGCCAACCAGCCAGTTCTCTAACACACATTGACCGCAGGCGCCATGAACTGGCGCTATCCCCCTGAAGCCGGCAGCTTTTTGGGGCGGGGACGGTCCTCAGAATGCCCCTGGCACCGGCCAGCCCCAGTGCAACTGAGAACCACTGATTCGCCAGTGGAAGCACCAGTCGACCCAGCGCCTAAGGTACACAGTAGGCGGTGGCACCCCCTTCTCCAAAAAGAGGCGCTGGGGTGTGGGTGATTGATGATGGGACCAGGATAAAGAGGGAGCCACTGGATCCAGAAAGGGCAACGTTGTGGTGCATGGGATCAGGTTTAGCATTGGCCTGGCTTGCTGTGCCGAAGGATGGGCTTCTTGCGGCGCTATGGAAGCTGTCAGAAGAAGATCTACCTAATGGTGGCGCAGAACAAATTGGGTCGAGCCCATATCGTGGCATATGAGAGGTGAACGCCTCCAAGAATGCCAACAGGTAATCTGTAGGACACTCAAGAGAACTGTTGATTGGTTCCTTCTTCAGCATTCTTAGTTTCTCCGGGGAATCCATCTGACTGAGTGTCTTGGTAATTCCACAGTCCATTAAATCACAGTCTAACTTCTCTCAAGATCATCAATGCGCTTGAAGGTCTCAGATCCACACAGTATACCCCCTGGACTAAGAAGTTTGCTTCCTTGTCCACTGAATAACTGTGTACAAAGTTGGTGGCTGAGCTGAGAGGAGAGCAAGCCATATTACACTCCTAGAACTTTTTTTGCTACACTGAACCAAGGAGAGCACGCGACTTGCTCGGGAGCAACCTTTATCCAGTTGCCAAGCCTTTCAGGGGTTCCAAGAGTTAGAATGAGGGAGTACAGATACAAAACACCATTTTTAAGACACTTGCAATAGAAAATGTACCATTAGGAGTTAGGGAGACTGGAGGGTTCTCTTCGTTCGAGGTCTTAATCTGCTGTGGTCCAGTTTTGGCAGTTCCGTTTTCCTATTCCTGCACCGAAAGAGGTGGGGGCTTAGTCCTGACCAGAATCTCCCATATTCTCATATCCCCAACTCCCTGCCATGTCCCGTCATTGACTTGCTTCTAGATCCTGGCAAATTACTGTCTTAGTGACCTTAGGATGCTAGTTTTTTGCTGCCGTTTGCCGTCCACGGCCTTCCCGAGGGAGAATAAGACCCCACGAGGATTAGGATCGCATACAACAAGGGTCCTGGAACTGCATGCAACCCCTTTCTTCCAGGATTCTTCCAGAGTCCCGGAAGCTACCTTGTTTTGCACCTTACGTAGTAGGTGGTAGTACTGTCTGGGGCTGGCCAGCCCACTTGAGGGTCAGCCCCGTTTGCTTGCATTACGCTTACACCAATCAAGGGATCCTCAAATGGATACCGCGAGAACCGCGACGACGCACACAGCGTGATTGTGCTCATATACTTTGCACACTTGATAAATGATGCACAGGTGAATGATATCTGGAACAGCTTGTCACCTAGCCCACAAAAGACGTATTTATCATCTACAGGCACTCTGTCACCTTTCCCAGGTTGTATGAGACAGCTAGGGACAATCATTCTTGCACCAAATGTAAGCCGGGGCCAACTCGATCGTGCTCGGTTGTCGATCAGACTTAAGCATCTAAGACACTGTGAGGGGCTATCAACCAGACGATGTCATGATCTGCCCTCAAGCTGAGAGGCATTTCAACTGGGGCGAAAATAGAGCTGTGTCGGCTATCTTCTCACCCGAATCTCCCCGACACCAAGAACCCTATTTCCATTGAGGGCCATATTTACCCATCGAGAAATCAGGGAAAATGAGAAAGGGGCCAGGTCAAGTCCTCTTCGAAGCTGAGGGTGTGCTAACTGAACACAGCTCGATCAAGTAATTCAAAGACTGGGATAGCGCACTTAAAAAAAAAAAAAAAAAAAAAAATTTCAAGAAGCAATCGGTGGAGAGGACTGAAACTAAGATCCTCCAGCCGATCCATTTGAGAATCCAAGCTTGGATCTTTTCAGATAGCCTAGATCGAGGAGATCCGGCACAGCCGACCCCGAACAAGCCGGTAGCAGCTGTGGGCTGTGAATGTAACAGCCAAGTCAGATAGACACAAGCGTAGTAACAGCATACTATGTAACGAATGTTGATCATGCTGCCACTATTCGTATAGCCTAGCAAGATTCTAGGGGAGGGTATTCATTATTGACTTTGGCTTTGGGTCAACCTCCTCGTGAGATCATCTGTACTGCAGAATTTGGCTCAGATCCAGAGCTCTTGACTAGGACCTATCCGGTTAAGGATATATGCCTTGTGGAGTATTTCGCCCGAATATTGATGAACTTGAAGCTATGTTCCATTCTAGAACCATGCAACGGTCCATGTTGCTGGTAGATTCGGCCATCGTTCTTGCCAAGCAGCCAAAATGTCTGGCACTCGTTCGTCAAAGGTGGCTCGGCTAGATGCACTTCCGCTGTCAAAAGCAGTGGCACCAATAGCAGCTCGCTCCTCAGCGGCCGCGGCGTTGAGTGAGTTGGCGAGATCTAAGATGGCTTGCCCGCCAATGGCAGCTTCTTCATGGTTGTCTTTGATCTCGACGTTTATGACGTGCACTGGTCGGTTGAGTGGTGAGCCTCGGTTAAGAAGGTCATCGATGACAGCATCCCAACATCGTTCCTCACAGGTGATGACCACGTCCACCATCCCACCTTCAGTACCATCACTGCCTCGGTCGTTAGAGTGCTGGAGGCGAGGCACACCGACTTGCCAGTCTTGCCAACGCTCCGGTCCCCATTTGACCCCTCGGTTTCTGTTGATCATGTTCAGAATACCATTATTCTTATATAGCCGCTGGTCCTTGGCCTCAAGCTCTTTGTATATGCTGTCATACGACGTCTTGTTGAAGTGATAGACGTTGGGTTGAGTGATGGTAGGACCAGGAAGACGAACAAGGGATCCTGTCCCAAAAGAGATGACAGGGTAGTTTGCTTGTGACAGTCGGAGATGTGCCTCCATCGATCTGTGCCATGGAATCAATAATCAAAGCCAATTGACTCTTGACAGGAGTTCTACGAACCGATTGTTATTGCTCGCGCACACAGTGCAGAACTTAAGCTTGTAATCATTTGCCAGGCTAACGGAAGCCTCTTCGCCTTGAGCAGTGGTATTTCCGTTTGTAGTTTCCATCTTGAGCCACTCCAGTGTTTTAGCCGTACTAGAAAACAATATCGGCGGGTGCAGCAGAGCCGCGTGGCATTTTCTGATGTTGCGGCTCGGAGTAGTCGCGTTTCGGATCTGTACGAGAACTCGTTAGTGGATACGCCATATGAGAGTCAGGCACGGTTAGGGAAAGATGGGAATCTTCATTCAGGTAAAAATTTTGCGTATAATGTGTCTTCTCAACAAAGGGATTCAGACAGCTCCAATATTGGATTCATCATGGAAGATGGAACATGAACTAGTTGCAAGTGGCTTACCGTGAATCAATCCTGAAGTTGATATTTTGCGAGTCAGATCATGACTACGTGTTGGAGTGATAGAATTTTGGCCGTCCAGCCTCCAAGTGTTGTTGATGGTGAATTGTGCAGTTCAAGGAAAAGCTAGGGCGAGGTTGGAACCAAATTCGGCGTGATCGGCTAAAGTGCGGCGGATAGGTCATGCTGACATAAGGACGACTTAGCTAAGCAAGCTAGATGGACAGGTGAGTACAGATGTAAGTGGGTTTGTGATCTACTGTAAAAGCTTGGCAGGAAGACTTCGTAGTCGCCAGGCACCTGTCGATGGTACCCAGAATATCAAATAGTTAGTGTGTGTATCTCTGTCCGGCCGCGTAACTGTTCTGAGAGTCCCTACTCCCTATTGTCCTTCGTGTTTGGTACGATTGGGCTGTCGTCATTGTGACTACGTTATCGAGAGTCATTGGCAATCGTTCTCCGCTATTAATTCTTGTGGGCGCTATTTCACATAGGAGTTGGAGGACATGGGTCACAGGATTAATCTACACAACTTGATATTTGACAATTTCGGATGAGACCAGGGCAGGGCAGAAGGCAATTTCAACCCGTTCTTTCTCTTTCTGAGTGACAGACTCTTCAGCCAGAATGGCCTATTAGCGTCAGTAGTTGCAGTGAATAGACCCACTTCTGGGGTTCTGTTGTCGTAAACAATTGGCTGGCTAGCGCCCGCATAACCTGAAACAATCGACGCATTGGGTAAGACCAATCATTGCCCCTTGCACAAAAGCCTCCGCTCCCGTGCGTTATGACCAAAAATAGAAATCTAACCCAGTGTGAGCATGGCTCGGTACCGGGTCTCTCCATCGAAGACATGGGAAAGGGAAACCGTTGAACGATGGTAATTGTCTGCATGAATTTTGAGTCTGAGACCAGCAAGGTTAAATAGGATGAGATGGGATGAGATGGGATGAGATGGGACGGGACGAACTGATCCAGAGCCAAAAAGGAAACGCGGCCCAGTCACTGGCACGGCTCGTCATGTGTAAGTCGTGTTCTATGGAAATATTGCTCTTGTTGTTGGGTCTGTTTGCTGGGGAAGGTGATATCGCAACTCATCATCATCTGTGACAACCCTGCTGGGCAATTGCGCTATTCAGGTTTGGCTGGGTCTGCAGAGATTGTCTCGTGTCTCCATTAACTACATCCTCCGTATACATACTATTCATGTGCGGTGAAAGCCAGCAATACTTGGCTGGGCTGTAGTGCACGTCTTCGGCCGCTGGCAGGTTGACGAGTCGTCTGCACGGAGATGGGTGTCTTGGTCCAAGGAAAACGCTCGTGATCACCTTGTGGACAAGACAGATCCATGGCAACTTGTGCTGCACTCCTCCACCTCGACGCCCTTGCCGCGCTTCTGGTTTTGTCCACCCGGGGTTCACATCCTGAGCCTTGGAGTTTCAGCATCCTGCGCCTGCCTCATGATGATTGTTAATTTCCAAGCATACCGGAATCGATTCCACGGCGGCGATCCGGTCCCCGGAGATTACTTCCTTGCGAACTTGTCGTCTCCCGGCCAGAAATGCCCGATGAGAGATGAGCAGGGCCGTCCATGCCAGGTTCGAGGTTCCAGATGGGCGGGTGGGGAGCCAGGGCGATCCTCGTTCGCGTGGAGCACGAAGTTCCTTGCTACGATAATGGTGCGTAGTCATTTGACATCGAATTGTCCTCGACGTTGTGATGGAGCGTATGGAAAGGCCTTGTCATGCCGAGTGGAGGCCGGAAACAAAGTGAACGGCAACGAAGGTGTAGAAATTGAGCGACCAGCTGGCATCCCGTGTAATCCTACATATTACCTTAAGGATACTGTAGACTCACTGATCGATCGACTAAGTATTAGCCAATCCCCTGGCACTGAGCGTGCCCAAGTCCTTTCACTCTCATCCTCCACACACCCACCACAAACAAGCCCACTTAAGGTACCATCTTCGAACCCCTCACTCTCGCGTTTCATTGAAACCTAGAATAGAGCCTCCCTAAAGGAGAAGAAGAGATGAGTGGTGTCACCTTCCTCGTTTTCGTACCGTATCACTCTCTGCACGTTATTCGAAGCAAGACAATTAAGCGCAAGCGGAACCATGGGCGGGAATAGTCTCAGATTCGGGTCACGTCGATGGGCGACGGGGACAAACGGCTCTCCAATCCTATCGTCAGGCCGGGACAACTTACAGGCGCTGACTCGCTGGCTCTGCAGCGCCAGCCAGTAGGAGTTGGGCGCGACGCGCTTGCGTCCAGTGGTGTGGTGCGCTATAGCCTACAGTCGCGGTCGCCTCCCTCAGTAGCTGGGACGTTGGAGGCGCTGGGGCCCTGCCGCCTGGGCCAACACCAACTGGAAACTTGAGGACATGAGGGGCGCAATCTACCTGCGTTGAACAAGGCAGATACTTGCCGTGATGGCGGGCCGCACTGCTAAATAAAAGTACCTTCCCACTGAGATGCGTTGTATGATTGTACCAGTAGGCACCCTCTCCACTGCGACTGCGACTAACCTTCAACTAGCTCCGCCAACCCAGCTCCACTCTCTCCATCTCCGCCGACTTTACCTTAACTTGCCATCCCATACCTCACCTCGAACCCATCGACTTCACCACCAAAACCCTTTGTTGCTTGCCCTCCGCAGCATCAGCGCATTTCGTCGCTTCATCGGCGCACGCTTCATTGTATTCTACTTCTCCACGCTCCTTTCTTTGACCGACAATCCCCTGCTGTCGTCGCTTGTTCCTCGACGCTTCTTGCTTGTCGCCTGACGACTGGTCGTCTCGCATTTGCATTAGGGCTTGGCTCATCCCACCCTCCCATCTGGAGCCCCCCAACCGACTCCTCTCGGCGACTTAGCGTTGCGGCTGACTTGACGTCCTGCTGCTTCTGCTGTCAAAGATCCAATCTCTCGCTTGTCAAATCTTCATCGCCTGGCGCTGTGATCGCCTCTTATACTTATTTCCGTCTGGATCCCCTCGCGGGTCTTATTTGCGTCGTCCCACTGCGACTCTAGGCGGGCTTCTTCATTCATCGTTTGGCGGCTAAGCGGCCGTGTGCGCCAGATCGCACGAGCGTCGCCCCATTCGCCTTGCAAGGCATGACGACGACGGTAGTAATGTCGATGACTTCCTCTCCTGCAACATCTCCTCTCGCCATTGCCTCTTCGCCGAACCCAAATCACCCCGCCCTGCCGCCGCTGGTCACCTCTCCTTCCCCCCGACGAAGCACCTTGCAGCGCCCAATGTCGCACGCTTCCAAGAACCGCCTTTCTCAATATTCTGTGGGCTCTGTGCCCTCGAGGTCCCGACCAACATCCCATATGTTTCCCATCTACCCCTCGAGCCTCCCATATACGTTGGTGCGGGACTTTGCCTACCCGGTTGCACATCCACTGCACTATGGGCCACCCCCAGAACCTTCAGGCCCTCCATCAGGCATGACAACTCCGGCGAGTGAGCATCGCAGGCTCTCAGACCCCCCTGTCTCGTGGGAACAGAAGATGCCTTGGGACTCCTGGGGAACCGACGGATTCAGCCGGGGTCACGAACTCGCCCCAATGCAGTTTGGCGACGGGCCCCCGTGGAGTGAAGATGAGGATCTTCAAAGCCCTGTGGTGGCCACGCGACATCGTAAGCACAAGTCTACCTCGGCTGCGGCCACTCTCAGCCGTGGACGAACCGGCCGCGACATCGACAATCACAGCGCAGGAGTGCTGCACCCAGCAAATTATGACAACGAGCGGGGTTATTACGTGGGGACTAGCGGAGATGGCAGTGAGCGTTACTACGTGAATCACGGTGGCGAGGCCAATGGTCCTGGCGGAGAATATGTCACTTATCCTCCCGACCAAGCCAGACGCAGCCGCGCATACCATATTTCGCAACAACCCCAGCCTACCGAGAATAAAGAATACTACCAACCTGGATCAGACGCGTCCAGCCCGCCTTCGTCCCCAGGTTATAACGACGACCAATCTCGGTATTCCCGCGATTACCAATTCACCATAACTTCGCCAGATGAAGAGTTCCACGGAAAGGCCGTAGCATTGTTTGACTTCGAGCGAGAGAACGAAAATGAATTGCCCTTGGTGGAAGGACAAATCATATGGGTTTCTTACCGACATGGCCAGGGCTGGTTGGTTGCAGAAGACCCGAAAACGCAGGAGAGCGGACTTGTCCCCGAGGAGTATGTTCGGTTGCTTCGAGATATTGAAGGAGGAATGAACAGTCTGACAGGTCACCTGGAGGGTTCTGGTTCCCCAAATGATGTGGGCACTCCCACGCAGGCGGAGCATAGCGGTCAATATGGCCACACTCCAACTTCGAGCAACGCAACTAACGGGTACCACCAGCCGGTCGTGTCAATGTTTTCGACATCAAGCAAAGATCTTGATCTGTACCCTACAGAACAGCTTGGTCTTCACTCGGGCCAGGCTCCGCCTCAAGTTATTCATTATCACGGTCAACGAGGAGGCAGCCAAGCGAACACGCCAACCATCTCTCAGCATCAGGATGCAGGTCTGCTCAGGAGGGAAAGCCAGGATTCGAAGAGAGGGGATGCGAACTCGACACCGGTTCAAGAGAAGCCACCTGTTGCGATCGGCGAAGAAAAGACTGTCCAAGATGCCATGGACACGGACAGGTGACAGGGTCCTTGAACCCGACGAAATATTTATCATGTTTGAGGATGCTAATGACCCAATGCATCCTCCCGACGGGGTTATGGGCGAATGTTTCCAATAATACGAGGCGGATTCAAGGAAAATCCGCACTACGGCCCGAGATGGGATGCCGTTCACCCTACCTCAACTCCAGTACTAGATTTACAGCTCTAATTTTGGCTGTCACTTGACAATATGGAGTATTTACCAAGGAATTTTTATGGAGACTGGGAAGTTATAAGAGATGCGAACATGTTTGGAAATGTGGTGTGAATAGATGGGAGAGGATGAGAAGCATGATCAATGCCAAGAACCATGGCACAATGAGGAGGCTGCTTCAAGATAGAAGTGTTGATGACATTTGTAAAGGAGTGGTGCGGCACACGAACTCAACAAGGTTGGGGCAGCCGAAGATAGCGTTTTGGATTTATATGAATGAAGAGCGGATGCTGTACGAAGTCTTGAGGACAAAGATGTACAAGATGAGATGGTGTGTCAGTATGTGAAGGATGCTTAGTCTCGGGTGATGATGGTAATCGAGAACCAAGCTAAATCTGCATTTAGGCTTGTGCCTTGAAAAGGTCGAGTTGAGCTACCTTACGGAACAGTCCGTATACTAGGCATGATTGCTTCTGAGACATTGAGTCGGTGTTGGTAATAAGTACTACACCCAATTTATATTTAGATAGACTACTGTATCATGAATCCCTCATACATAACCTACGAGCTTCTTTGGGACCTGCGGTAAGCTCCTGTTCGCATCTTATATACACGTCTGAGCGTTTAAGGTGCTCGAAACTTGCCCAATCTACCACATGTGAAAAATGGTTGATCCGGGACGTGATGACCAGACAATCCTTCGCAGAAACACTACATGCAGCCCATCCCACTCTGGCTTACCAATCTTTCATCACTTTTCCCCAGTTCTTCGTCCTTTCTCCCCTAACCTAGTCAAATCTATATCCGGGTTTCCGAGCCCGGCGAGCTTCGGTCGCGGAGTGTAAACTACTGACTAATCACGTGAGCACATAACGTCATCCTCGCGGGTCATCGGAGTTCCGAATTGCGAAATAATTGAGGTCCAACGCCTTGCATGTATCTGCGATCAAGCTCTCTCTCTCATAACACCTTCATTTTCCTCGGCCAATTACTTCAATTGATCTTTTTGAGGTAACGCAAAGCTTAAAAAATGTTCGCCCGATCTGCTATTCGTGCGGCCCAGCCGCTCAAGAGGGTATGTCATTATTGTGTCGCCGGTTAACGGATTTTCTCCCCCCCCCTCCATCAAGCCACAAAGAAGGTTGCATCTAGCCTGACCACACCACCACCAAGCTCTCATCCGAGGATATCCGTACCGTAGATCATGATAATTGCTTCGCGCAAACTTGCTAACACTTATTCAGCACGTCCGTCACTATGCTACTGAGGCTGGCTCCACGGGAAGCTCTAGTACTCTAGTTCCCCTTCTTGGTGTTGCTGGCATTGCCGCGGCTGGCTATTGGTACATCAACCGAACCCCCGCGGAAGAGGCTGATGTCAAGCAGGCGGTTGCTGCTGAGCCCAAGAAGGCCTTCCTAGGTGGTGACCAGGGCTGGCTCTCTCTGAAGGTCAAGGAGGTCGAGAACATCAACCACAACACCAAGCGCGTCCGCCTCGAGCTTCCTGAGAGCGACCAGGTCTCTGGTCTCTCCATCGCCAGTGCTGTACTCACCAAGTTCAAGGCTGAGGGTGCTGAAAAGCCTACTCTCCGACCTTATACGCCCACTAGCGATGAGGGTACGTAGCCTAGGCGCATTGTCCCTTAAACCTACTAACATTTGTTTTGCAGACGATAAGGGCTTCGTCGACCTTGTCGTCAAGAAGTATCCCGATGGTCCTATGAGCTCTCACATCCACACCCTCACTCCCGGCCAGACTCTCGACATCAAGGGTCCTCTTCCCAAGTATGCGTGGGCCGCAAACAAGCACGATCACATCGCTCTCGTTGCTGGTGGTACTGGCATCACTCCCATGTACCAGCTGATCCGCACCATCTTCAAGAACCCCGATGACAAGACCAAGGTCACTCTGGTCTTCGGCAACGTCACCGAGGAGGACATCCTGCTCAAGAAGAAGTTTGATGAGCTCGAAAACACCTACCCTCAGCGCTTCCGCGCCTTCTACGTTCTGGACAAGCCTCCTGCCAGCTGGAACGGCGGCAGCGGCTTCATCACCAAGGACCTCCTGAAGACTGTCCTCCCTGAGCCCAAGAGCGACAACATCAAGGTTTTCGTATGCGGTCCTCCTGGTCTGATGAAAGCTGTTTCCGGCAACAAGGTTAGCCCCAAGGACCAGGGTGAGCTGACTGGTGCTCTTCAAGAGCTTGGCTACTCCAAGGACCAGGTGTACAAGTTCTAAAATGGTGCCTGTGTGGGGTTGGTTACCTGGAGAAGAATTCAAAACGATGGGACTTGCGTGTACGATTTTGCCCATAGATACATGAGCTAATAATAGCATCAGTAGAATTGATTCCGAGCGAGCGTTGAATTGCCTTTGGCGTGCGCAGCGGGATCCGTTTCTTACCACTAGTTTCCTTGTTCTTCCGAGCTGGGTGATTAAGGTCTAGGCGTGGTACCTAGTTTATATATCTAGCCTAGAGGAATTCTGAATCGCCTTTTCCAAGGACATATTCGCTTGCTTGATGGCTCCCGCAAGTATATTGCACGGAGACCTTTGCCAAAACGCCCATATCGAGTCCTTGGTACAGTTGAACGACGTAGGTCAGCAGCAAGCCTGTTAATTGCGAATTACGTGATACCTGGGCACATCCCATTGTCCTTGCTCCAGCCGTGTTCTAAAGAAAGATGATCAGGATGCAGGGGTCAATCCAATACCACTTGCCCATATTTAGGGCGCCGCATAGGTTTGAAAATTGTTGTTTTTGCTTGTTCTATAATAATAGCTACGAGGTAGGGCTAATTTTCAGGCGCCCGAAGGCGCCCAGTAGCTAAATTCTTTTGCTGTTGGTGCTGATAGTCTTGTTAGAGTGTTACGTACGATCGCGTACCGTGGGGAGGTCCAAATCAAGGTCAGGGCTTTCTTTGGCGACTCCTTTCTAGTTCTGTCTCCTCTTCTTACTGTTTCGTGTCCCTCTTCGTGTCTCCTTTTTTAGTCGAGTTGTGAATTCAGTCATTCCATTTTGTGCGTTAAGATGTCGTTGAGAAACACTAAATTGAGATTTATCACTACGGCAAGACAACCATGAACGTGACTAAGAACGGCCCGGTTCGTCTCCAGGGCAAATAACATGTCCCAAATCACCTTCCGGCCTTCGCATTTGCGCATCTTCCCAGTTCGTTTTCAGTAGCCAGTAGCTTCACACCTCAGCAACTCTCTGAGGAGAGGTAGCAAGTTCCTACTCGTCCACTTCAAGTGTACCCTCCGGCATTTGTGAACGCCTATTAGTTGCAACAGCCTTAATTTGCCTAGCCCAGCCCCGTGTCTTACAATCCTCCTATCTGGTACTCCAGGGCGTTAAGTCAAGGTTCATTGCTAAAAAGTTTCAATAACCTTGTGTAGAATATTATACACGGGATTGGAAAACTAGCAGGTGATGTGACGAATGGATTCAGGGTTTAATGTGGTCAAGGTTGTGATTTAGTATCTACGATGCATCTCTTGATATGGAGAAATGAACTAGCCTAAGCTCGATTGCGTATTTTCGTTTTATCGTACATCGGGTTACAGAGGTTGTCAATGGCAGATTCCAATTCGTACGCTTTCGCATCGTACATGTTTGTCTCGTCGTCTCTTCGTCTTGTTTGACGTCAGTCTATTCAAGACTCTCGATAGCATTGGTCACGCAACGTTGGATGATGCCAGACCACTTTAGGCCATTAACATAGTCCTTCACATCAATGCTCTCTACCAAGCCCGGGAAAACAGCTGACACAACATTAGCGAACAGATACGAAGATGGAGATTTTATCCGATTCACTTACCTCCCGCATAACCGGTCCATAGTCCAGGTGCAAAGACTACATGTTTGAACCAACTGCGCCCATCGAGACCACCCTCAAACAGGAAAGCCCTCTCTAGGAACTTGTACTGCTTGTTAATCTTTACAATGGCTAGTCCGAGACGAATTTTGCCAATAATGTTCCACCACGGGATACCTTCCTCGAGTTTCCGGCTGGCATTAGCAGCTTGCTCATCAAGTTCGCTGGCTTTGAGGCGGAGAACGTTGAGAGTTTCTCGGACGCCTTGCAGGCTCTTCTTGAGAGCATCCTCGCTCCCCAGCGCGGTGTCAGAGGTGACACTACCGCGGAAGGTAAAAATCTCATCTTCCGTGAGAGGTTCAGAGGTAGGCTCGAACTTTGCTTCGATCGTATCGAGATAGCTGTGGAGGGCCGAGGCGTACTCGGAGGCGTTGAAAGGAATGACAACAGTATCGACCAATTTAGCAATGGTAAGGCCCAAGATCTGCGCCATTGCCCTATGATACTTGAACCCAGGGTCGCCATACTCGGTCATCCAGTAGAAACTATCGTAGTTGCTATGGTAATGATAAACTGAGCTTTGGGAGTCATACCCAAAACCCATGTCAATCGAGGGAATACCAGCGTAGTCCTGGAAGGCGGTAAAATCACTACCACTGCCCATTGTTCGGATCTTGCCATGCCACACATCACCAACCGTCTGTCCCGGAACGGTTTGGTTGGGAGATGGGACGATGCTGGTGACATCGCGGATGACTTGGTTGAGAAGAGGGGCAGCGGAGGCCTTGAATGAGGGTCCATCGACACCGACGTCAACGTTAACGTAGGCAACATTTGCGTCTGAGAGCCAGGGCAAGTACTCTTCGACCCATTCGGTGCTACCGATGAGTGAGTACTCCTCACCATCCCAGCTCGCGAAGACGATGGTTCGGAGGGGCTTCCAGCCTGCCTCAAGCGCCTTGCCTACGCCGCGGATGACCTCATTCAGGACGGCAGAACCGCTATTGGGGTCACCCGCACCGCCGACAATCCATGCATCTCGGTGGTTCCCGACGACGATTACTTCGTTAGGTATGGTTCCATTAACAATACCAATCACATCCCAAAGAGGAGTGATAACATATTGTTGATCATTGAAAACGTTCAGCACAACTCCGTCTGGAGTTGGACCAATATTGTACTTGACACCCTTGTACCGCAGTCCAAGGTTTTTGTTCCAGTATTCGTTAAAATCAGAAGCTTTGGGACCGTGACCATTCAGAGCTTTGAGAATGGGAAGTGCATCGGCATAGGAGATGGGGATCGAGGGGATCGAGGCGGTGGCGTCATCTACAGGAGCCCGAGGAGCACCGGGCTTTGAAGGATAGCCAGGAGTGGACCTGACCAAGTTAGTTAAGTACTTTCAACTCCAAATCAGAGAAACATACGGATCTCCAGGGCGAATGCTTAGAAACTCAGCACTTCCACGCTGGACGCTGCTGGGGTTTCTTGCAGGGCCTTCAGGATATGGTTTGTATCCATTCTCTTCCGTTCTCTCGCCATCGTCGCCTGGGTCACTGTAGATCAAGCATCCGATCATGCCCAATTCCTGTGCGCGCTTCACTTTGAGGCCGCGGAAAATACCGCCGTATCTGGCAATAGCGATCTTGCCTTTGAGGTCAATTCCAGCATTGACAAGATCCTCAAAATCCTTATAGGTGCCATAGTTGACGTAGATATAGGGCGCCGTGACGTTACCACTAGCTGAGTAGCCATGGAAGGTTGGGATTCTGTTGCTGGCGGAAGTAGTGGGATCCTCTTCAATGATGTCTTCCTCAAGGGAGGCCTTGAAGGAAACCTTCCATTCGCCTTGTTCATCCAATTTCTCGATCAACGAGACACTTGCGTCCACGGGGTAGTTGAGATAGACATCATAGGAGACAATTTCCGACTTAACTCCCCATTCGGCCCACCGATCCCTTGTCCACTCTGCCTGAAAGCAATGTTAGCATCGATTTATGTTTGGCTCCCGTGCACATTACCTGAGAGTAGTTCTTTCCAGCAATATGAGCGCCGGACGTATAGTATTGGCTCCATTCTCTGGCCTTTTCAGGATCAGGTGTATCAAAGAGGATAGACTGAACTTCCCCCGGACTCAAGCCCGTATGAGGTGACGCATGCCTATGGCCATGCGGCCAAATAAGGAATGTATGGAAGAGAAATGCTGTAAAACCACAAATGAGCAGAGCGCTGGAGATAATGGTAAAGAAGCGGCGACAAGTCTGGTGAGGGTATCTCCTCCGGGGAGGCCCAACACGGACAGTCTGGATAAGAGGGGTCCGTTCATTCGGCATTTTCTCAGCCGGGGAATTGCTATTTAATTGAACGTCAGTTGAAAATTGGTTTATAGCAGATAGCAGAGTAATTCGTAACGTTGTGGTTGACGTGATGGTGGATTACGTGAGTCGATAACTGATACGGAGAGGTGAGGAAGACTCACGGCCGGCTCATGGTGAGATTGATGTCGGAGACGTGCTCTTGAGCAACGATTTGAGGGGAATTAGCATCCAAGATTAAAACCCTAATCTCCCAATATCGTAGCTCTGTGTTGATGATTGTTGAATAACCACTAATGGACTGTCGTCTGCCCGTAGCTTTGAGGAGACGACGTTGAAGGCAAAGGCGTGATAGTGTGGTCGATGACGTTGGTAGGCAAGTGGAGTGCTATCTCCATGCTGGCCAATCATTGTATTTACTAAATAAGGGACCCCGCAGTTGCCTAGTCGCGCCCGTTGCGCCACTTTAATTGTGCACGGGCCATGAGTCACCAGCCACAGCTGAAGTAATCGGTGCTGCAGGACGCCTGTGCAGGAACACATGATCGACCACCATCTAGGAAGAGATCGCCGTGAAAAGATGAAAGGCATTCACCGGAGCCGCGACTCCCAACTCGGTCAATCAAGCAATGACGGCGCCAACAAGGTGTGGGTGAGTGAGCGAGAGAGTGTGTGTCTTTGAAGAGGGCCGGATTGGCTGAAATGCCATCGTCTTCCGGGCCGGGGACACCATCAACCACCCAAAGCGCACCCCACCAAGTTCGTGGAGAGTGGAGGACAGCCCGCAGAGCATTCTTTGGACCTAAACCAGCGTATGGGATAGAGGCCATTGTCTAAGGTGTCATGGGCTGAGAAATGAGTGAGCGTGCTGATGAGCTCCGTTATCGGCTAGTAGGGGAACATCGTCCTTACAGAAAGAAAAAAAAAAGAGAGACAATCATCAACAAGCCTTGCCAGTTGAATCATGTACTAGTCTAATTCGTGTTGAACTGTGACAGCAACACTAAGCTCTCACCATGCTGCCATGTTATGCCGAGTACGAAGTACACGCTTTATTGTCTCACTTCGTCATAAAGCCGCCACCCCCCGCCGGCCAAATAAGCCAAGATACGCACAAAGAGTTAACGGCCGGTATGCGGACGTCCTGCACAATGCTTGTATTACTGGTGCCCTTGAACTGCCCGTGACCCTCCATCCCCCGCCCACAGCCTCGCAAATCCCCGTCATCTCCGCCATCTTTCAACCAACTTGCCAACCCTATCGGTGGGCATCCTCCAATGATGAGGGCCTGTCTCTGAGAGTGGCCCCTTGAACTACGCCCTTCCAGCAAGCGATGACTCCTTGCTTCATCCATGATCCATCTCATCTCTTTTGAGAGCCCCTGTTAGTTAAAGTCTTGCGGTCTGTACTCCGTAGTGACCGGGGATAATGCGAGTGGATTGTATCCCAAGTGGATCTCTTCCCGAATGCACATATCACTACTACTGCACAGCACGGCACACAGGTGATGGAGCCCACTTAGCTTCCCTAAACTCAGCTTAGCAGCGACCAGCCGCCACTGTGGATTAATAACTTGTTCCTCTTCTTCCTCCTCATCTTATTATTCCCCTTCTTAACAATTTTCTAACCTCTATTCTTGTTCGATTTATTTCCTGTTTACTTGTCGTTGCTCTCTGGCCCCTTCTTGCCTATTCTTCACTTATTAAGGCCCAAGATCTTGCCTTTCAGCATCTCGTAATATCATCATCCTTATCATCGTGACAACGGCTTGTCGGCATCATTTCCGAAGTAAAAAATTTCGAACCTACCCCCCCCTCCGTGCCCCACCAACCCCCAACTTGTTGACACGGATCGAGCCATCACAATGGCTTCAGACTCAAAACCAAAGCTGCCCACCAAGCAGCTAGCGATTCTAGGTAGGAATGAAGAATTTCCTTTTGTTCTAATCGCACATCATGGTATTCTATGAAGCTACGTTTTGGCAATACAAATGCGTGAAAGCAGTCAGCACTCGTCGCGCAACACCTAAGTTGGGTTCACTGTAGTGTTGGCGACGACTTTCATTCGCACTTGGCTTTTCTCTTTTGCTCGTGTTCCTCTTCCTCTTCCCACACCCATATACTCACCTAGTTGCGACTATCCGTGTTTCTATGATACCTCCGTTCGTCGTGACTCGACTCCTGAACGTGCCAATTCTCATCCGGAGTAGGCTTTCAATAACACGATTAGTATGAACACATTAGCAACACAGTCACTTCTTCGCCAACCATGCAGAAATCAACCGTGGTCAACAGGTACCCTCCACCTTGTCTTGCGCCTTCTGCTAACTATGGCATAGCTGTTGCTAGAGTTGCCGAACCTATGGCTTACACCTCCGTTTTCCCCTATCTCCCCGACATGATCAAGAGCTTTGGTGTAGAACAGAACAAGATTGCCCGCTGGGCTGGACTTACTTCCGGAGTCTTTTCCATCTCTCAAAGCATCACTGCTGTCGCTTGGGGAAAAGCATCCGACATCTATGGTCGAAAGCCCACAATTATCTTTGGTCTGTTAGCCACTATGACTTGCTTCGTAATATGGGGCATGTCCACCAGCTTACCCATGGCCATTACCGTGAGAGCTATACAGGGCGGTGGTAATGGAAATGGTATGGTTAATGGAACTCAAAATCTCTCACAATGCCTGCCCACTGACAAACCTTGTAGTTGGAATCATCCGGACTATGGTCGCCGAGATGGTGCCAGAGAAAGAACTTCAACCGAGAGCTTTCTCTGTCATGCCTCTTGTATGGAGTATAGGATCTGTCATTGGGCCTAGTTTCGGTGGCTTCTTCGCAGAACCCGCCAAACAGTACCCTGACATCTTTGGGGGTATTGAGTTCTTTGAGCGCTTCCCCTTTGCACTCCCTAATCTCCTCCTCACCATCTTCTTCCTCATTTCCGCCACTTGTGCTCTTCTTTTCCTCCAGGTAAGCGAAGATAAGGGGAATTATTCTACCAACACTCTTAACTCACATAATCCAGGAAACCCTTCCCAGCAAACGCGGCAAACATGACTGGGGTCTCCTTGTAGGCCAGCGCCTAGCCCAAAGCTTTCGCCGGAAACCAGCACTCGTACCCTCCCGTCGCCGTTCCTTCGTTGACGGCGAGGCCACTGCGCCTCTCATTCCCAATAAGGTGGTGACCAAGAAGTACACCAAGCAGCATACCAAGTCGACCATGGGAGATGTCTTCAGCAGACAGACCGTTCTCAACCTTGTTGTATACTCGTTCTTGGCCTTCCACTCCGTTGCTTATGATCAAACCCTCACCGTCTTCCTGAACTATCCTGTCATTGCGAAGACCCCCGAAAACTTTAAGCCTCCGTTTTACTTCTCCGGTGGCTTTGGTCTGTCGTCTGGCGAGACGGGCACCATGTTTACTTGTTATGGCATCGTTTGCGCAGTCATCCAGTTCGTTGTATATCCTCCTCTAGTGCGTCGCTATGGCGTTCTTCAATGCTTCAAGGTTTGCAGTAAGTCATCTCCGCTCATTCTTACCGATTTCGCTTACACACATGCAGGCCTGATCACACCCATCACTTACTTCCTTACTCCCTACACCGTGCTCTTCGAAAAGAGCAGCACCCGCCTGATTGCACTACTCTGTGTCATGTTTGTCAAGGGTGCTTGCATTATTGTTGGCTTCCCTTCCACCACTATCCTTCTCACCAACTCAGCTACCTCGCTGAGCATTCTTGGAACGCTCAACGGCTTCGCGACTACCTTCAGTGGCATTGGCCGAGCGTTAGGTCCTGCTTCTGCCGGTGCTATGTTCACATGGGGTGTTGACAATGGCTACATCGTGGCGTCGTGGTTCTACCTCATGGCTTTTGCCATTATGGGTGCCATCCCCGTGTTCTTCATCGTTGAAGGAGATGGGCCCACCACCTCAGTAGACAGCAGCGATGCCGAGGACAGCGATTCATCTACCTCCGATACACTTCTAATCCCAGACGAGAGTGCGATTTCGGATTCAGAGTCCGATGAAGAGAACAGCAAATCACGGTTCCGTGCGCAGGGTTATGGTACTATGGGCAGCCAAAGGATTTGACAAACGCAAGTATCGGTATCAGAGTTACAGTTTCATGGGACACTTGGTTATCTCTATAGCACGGAACGAGGCTTACGCCTCGAGGAAGCATGATATGACGAGTCAGCATTGCATGGTTGCATAACGGGCGTTGCATTTGTCTTCACGACGCTGAAGTTGGGTAGTCTATTGATGAGATTGAGTAAAAATTTCAACTTGAGCTGTGAACTTGCTACAGCATAATGGTGCCACAAGTTCAATTTATTGAACGAGATCGTGATTACAAGGGACTTATTAAATTGATATTCCCCCCCCTTGTTTATTCCCCTAAACTTGATAGACTATTTCATAAGTTATCAATGCCCAACACCCCTCTAACTCACTCATGTCCATAATAAATGGAGCACGACTTGATATCACCACAATAAAATAAAAGACTTATGCACCAAGCCCCCAAGATGTAATAAGTAAATGATCATATCCCGGAGAAGGATGAAAACCGAAGATGTCCCCCTTTCTCCGAGTCCTCAAACCAACGAACTCTGTTGATCGCTCATCTAATATCCTAACGCCGCCCTAATGCCACCAATTTGTGATGCCGGTGCATACAAAAGAAACATATAAATGAGTATATCACACTGGCTTTGGGACTCTGAGGTCATCGGTGAGATGGCCCTTCGTCATTGCCAAAATATTTTTGGGTTGCTTTTCGCAAAAGAGAAAGGGAGTTTCCCTGTCCTAAATCGCGTACGCCAGGTCTTTTTTCCATGGCGCTTGTTACTTTGCCATGGCGAGCCATGGTCTGAGTGGACATTGATCACCCGAGTTAAAGGCGCCTGCCCATCTCGCAGTAACTCAAACGTATGATGAGCCCACGCCTCGTGGACCGTGGCCGCAGAATCTGTCCTCTTCGGGCCACTGCCAGCCATGGTAGCCTGGATGCTGCTGAAGTTGCCTCTGGTAGTGTTGTCGTTGCTGTGGTGGCAGTGGACGAGGCTCTATGGGATAGAAATCAGGTCCATCCCTTTCGGAGCGGTCATTCCATCTGCAATAGGGGCTCCCTTCACGCATCCTGCGCTCGCCATCCATGCTGACGCTCCTGTTGCCTCGCTCGTGGTCACCGCCGTGGTCGTAGATGCGGTCATGCTCGCGGAATTGCTCCAAATCTGCCTCCATCTCCCCTAGTCGCAGGTTTCCTCGTCCAACCCAATTATCAATCTCCTCCGCAATCTGACGGAATCCCTCGGTGTGCCCACCTTCATGCCCAGCCTTGAGCCCGCACGCCACGAACAGATAACTGTGTATCATCTCATGCAAGAATGTAGAGATGAGCAGCCGCCGGTTGTACTTCGTGTCTTTTAGAATCGGCGATGATAACACGATGAGCATTTCATAACCCCCCGAACGGCGCCGCCGCACCGCCGTGGTGCCGACGATATGCATGTGATACTGTTCGCTGTTAGGGTGGCTCCAGTCCCATGTCACTCGGCCTGTTAGGAGGTTGGCGAAGAAGAGCTCGTTAGCGGCAGAGAAGATACTTCCCAGAGCAGCATTGTCGATAATGAAATCTGGGGTATTGGTCGGTGACTTGGGGTGGATGAGCGCTTTAAGAATGCGGCCATGGCGAGAATCTGGGTAGCGACGCCGGCTGGCAACATACTCAAGAACGTAGCGAGCGGCCTCGATATCGCCGATGTAATTAACGGCTTCATCTTCGTCAAGCCCAAGGCTAGCGAGGGAGTACGAAGTAGTGTCGGAGGAGACTGACAGACCGGACTCGGTGCGCTCCATAGCAGAGGCGCCGGGGACGGACTCGCCAAGCCCCGGTGGTGCTATGACCGGGCCCATTCCAGGGGCGGAGCCGGGTCCGAAGCTGAGAGGGGAGATAGGAGGGAACTCGGGGGTGGGGGCGCGCTCCTGGATAACAAAAAATGGAGGGTTCTTGGCGGGAATGAATTGGCGATGTGGAAAAGAAATGTGAGGCGGCGGAGTTCTGTCGAGGTCGTGATCGTAATCGTGTTGGTACCGATCATCGTCATCAATCGGGTAATGGAAGCCACCGCCCAGAGCAGGGCCATAGTTGCCGGACGGGCCATTGGGCGGGACGACATAGCGATTGCTGTTGCAGTGGTTGTATTCTTCTTGGATTGGAATTGGTCCATATTCGTCGGATGGGAATTCGTCATGACTGGACCTGGAGCGCCGGTATTCAAAGCCGTCGCCACCGTCAGGATGGCTCACTTGGCGCTTCCCCCCAACAAAATAAGGTCCACGGCCAGAGGAACGACCCCGGTCAACCACCCAAAAGGCCATGGGACATGCTCAACCAGGGTCAACGTTAACGAAAGCGTCAACGTTGACAGGAAAGAGAAGAAATAAAGGAGGGAAGAGGCGAGGTTGGTCACATATATGCCCTTGTCGATAACGTGACCGTGGTGGCTTGGCTGGAGGCGTTGGGTAGGGAAGGCGATTTCGGGTCACACCACCACTTTAGTGACGACGATCAGGACGAGATTGATTTGCACGATGAAAAACGCGACGTCAGAAAGTGCAGGTCAACAAAGTGCAGTGGACAGTGGAATATGAATGTCAGAGCTGAAAGTGCGAAAGCTGTGCCCCTGGTGGCCGTATGCGGTGTGAGCAGGGCAGATGTCGGTGTGCCCGAGGCTGGTTGTGCGGTTGGATTTTGGGGTGGCGTTTGAGTGGGTTAAACCGCGGAAAAGAGGGATGTCGGTGGAAAAGATTACAAGAGAAGACGTTTGGTAAAAGGAGGATCAAGGAAATAAATGGAGTTGAAGCGGCCAAAGGAGCAAAGTTTGCCGTAGGTTGAGTTCGTTGCGGATCTCAATCGTCAGAATAACTTAGTAATTAGGTCGGCGGTCTTTTTTCGATTCATGATCCCGCCATCCGATTGCTTGATGGGAGATCGGTCTCGGAAACCAAATGACAGATTACGAGATTAGACTGACTAGACAAGGGAAATAAATGACAGACAGAGCGGAAACCTCGAGCCCAAATAATACTGGAAGCCCGAAAGAGACAAGGTCCCCAAGCCTATCATTAGCATTGTGGTCCTTGTAATCGTCTTTGTGGTTGTCTATCCCATCCCGGTCTGGGCGATGCCAAATCCCAACTGGCCGCATGCGCTGCCAAATCACGCTGGGGAACCCTTGCATAAGCAGCTCGCCGCCAAGACGGATGCCCACTGGCGTACGCGACGACGGGACCACACGAGACAAAACCGATCCCTGGACCAGCATCGACGGTCGCCTCACTCTCTCTACGCACTTGACCATTCCTCTCTTTCGACAGAGGGAGAGTGTGTGGAGGAGATGGTGAGCTTTTGGTCCTCCGGTCGCAGGTGACCGCAGCATCGAGGGGGCTTCGTTGGACGTCATACCGACCTACCAACCCAGCCCCCGACTGACGCTCATTTCGAATGAATTACGTTCTGCCATGTATGGGAAGGCGATAGGCCGCCCGACTCAACGACTTGCGTAGAACTACCGACCATGGGCGAGTAACAGAGCAGAGGGCCCGGAAAGAGACCCCATTCCAAAGCGGTGAGATTGAGGATGAAGACATGGCGCACAAGGCGTAACAGCGCATCGCCGGTGTACAGTATCCAAGACAAGAAACAGGGCGAATCTTCCTGCAGAGGAGTGGGGAGCATCGGTGCCAGATATACATTGCAAGAGGCTGAGGCCCGTCAGATCCCTCAAAATCTTGATTTTGGAAGGGCTCAGAAGACTTCCACGAACGCATTCCAGGGATGTCCCCAACCATTCAGCACCGCTTTCCCGGGCCATGGAGCTGACGTCTTTCCATCCTCTTTCGATTTCTTTTGGTCAAACTTCCAAGGCCGTAACGCCCCGTGGCTTACATGTCGGCCGTTCCAAGGAATCCCATGATATTCTCTTTCCATCCCATCCCATCCTCTCTCCTGCTCCTTCTCCTTCTCCATCGAGTTCTCCATGCACTAATATGGAGTAGAGCCCACTTGCAAAACCCGGCCCCCGCCAACCGTCTGATCTTGCCCCCGTGAGGCGAAAGCTCTAGTGGCTTTCTAAGCTCCGCTGCGTTGAGCTCGGGGGAGGTTGACAGCGCATTTCTCCACTGAGCAAGTCCACTACCCGGCACGCTGCAACCCCTCACTAACTATCATGGGTTTGCTTGTTAGTGATGATTTTCAATCAGGTTTGCGAGGGAGATGGGTAGGGTATGAGATGGAATTCTCCGTGGCCGATCCCGTTATCCTCACTGTTAGCCTTCATGCGTCATGTTTCAATCGCAAGCTATAGACGTGTTTGTACTGTAGATATAGCATCCGTCAGCAGCAATGAACCACAAAAAAAATCATACCTAACTGAGGCCCGACCCATATGATTAGGCTTCTTGAAATAGCAACCCAACTACCGTACTCCGTGCTCCGTATCTCATGGAGCATTGTGCAGCAATGCTTTTCATGTGTGGCGCCGTCCCAGCCCTTTTTAGCCAAAATATCATGTCGGTTCCTCACCAACTGAGCACTTAATCAACTGCGCGCACCGAAGAAGCAAGACCCGCTTGCTTTCATTGGCCAACGTCCATCTCGTTCTATCTCTGATTGGCCGCCCTGGAAATTCCCCAAGTGCGAACCACCGTTCGCCGTGGCAATGCCTGCGTCCCACGCAGCCACTTTTCACTACGCTATCTTGAGCTGACATCCAGGCGAGGTACAGGGCTATCCAATATTGCCAATATCGATCCGAATGTGGTTTTTGAGGCCCTACTGTGATACCTATTCAGTATTGGCAGACTCCTAAGCCACAGCAACAACAACCACGAGGAACCAGACGCGCCGTGTCGAGGTCCACCTAGGTGCAGAGAGCATGAATGCAAACGCATACTGCATCGCATAAGGTGACTCAAAGCCATCGCATGCAACGTGACGCGGGATCCTACCTTAGACCAGAGCCCCGAGACTTTCCATCAGTTTTGACGACAAACAAACATAGCGCATCCATACGGTACAGACGGCAAAACATACAATCGCCCGGCCAGGCTCACCATACGGCATCGCCAAGTTAGAATGGAACAAAGTCGCAAACCCCAACAAGCAGTAATCATTTTGTGTATCATATCCCCATACGGCTATCCATCCACCCCAAGTCTTGTCGATCCTCGGCGCCGAACGGAAACCAACACCAGGAAGAGCCTTGCAAAACCGCTGACATTCTCACACACTCGCCACTGCACCAAACACGCTTCAATGATTGTTAACAAAAAAAAAAAAGAGAAAGCAAAGCCTACCGACAAACCTCGCCCTGAATTTTTAATATCCAACGGAATTGTCCAAGGGGGCTCTGTTGACTCTCACTGTCGATCTCTCCCACTGCTTATCACCCCAAGGCCCTGATCAGCGACGGCCCTTGAAGGCGGCTAAAGATTGTCTCTGCCATCTGGGGTGTTGCTTGAAAATTGAACCATTCCCTTCGGCAAGTCATCCCTACTGTGAATCGAAAGCCCTATTTTCATGTCACTCACTTCAGTGTTGCGCTGGATTCAATAACCCGCAGCGCCCTCCTGCCACAGGCCATGGTGATCAAATCCATTATCTTCATGGCCCCTTCCCGAGGTCTTTAACAAACCGCACTTCATCCGCCTGTCGCTCTAGCGCTTTCCTTAGCCTCTTGCTGTATAGGCGCCGTTGCTCCTCGTCTCCCGTAACGTCGTCATCTGCGTCTCCGAAGTCCTCAGGCGTGAAAAGTTGCTCTCCTGTGAAGCAGACCATTCCAAGCTTCTCCCCTGTCCAGAACAATATGTTATCTTCGTTGGGTCTTTCTCGACCCTGTTTCGATTTAGTTGAAACAATCTTCCGGGCCATATCGTCTGATCCAGGCATCGAGGCAAAGAGCGATGACTGAGTCTGTAAGTCGCTGTGTCCGATCCTAGTCCGTCGACACTCTGTGTGCCCGTCCCTCTCGAACCACTTAATCAGTCCGCCCCCATCAGAGCACACAATCTTAGTTCCGTGGTTAGCTACCGATAGGATTATGGACGATGCAGCCTTGTAGCGGTTTTTCAAGAGAGAGTGTTGAAGCGTCACGTCGCTGTCGGATTGGAACGCAGAGCTCAACCCGTACAGCTCCAGGGACCCCTTCGTCTTGTAAACCCCACCAGCGATCAACGTCCGACCATCCCCATTTGACTTGCTCCGAGCAACCTGCTCGGCTGAAAACTCCCCGCGTCGCCTCACTTCATAGTCCACCGTAGAGTAAGGGTAAGGAAGTGCAGCAAGGCTAGAAAGCTGAGCTCCTGAGAAAATAGACCCGATGATTTTCGGGAACTTGCGCCGGTCGTAGTGGATGATATTAGTAAATCGCCCGGCTACGTAGATATCATCCGACACCATCTCACTGTCACCTGGACGAGGCAGATGCAAAATGCTGGTCGGCGTGGGCTGAGACAGTGAGGCGTAAGGCGGGAGTGGTTTCGGGTCGAATATCGCTTTGAAGGGGCTGTCGTCATCCCATCCGAAACCATCAACCCGGTCGACGACATCATGAGGTACCTGTGCCCGCGCCCGGAAATCGTGTAGATGGATTCCCAGTGATGTACCGACTGTCAAGGGTACGTTGTCATGGACTAGTGACAAGGTTGTGATGGACCATTCAAATGACTCCCGGCTGACAACCTCAAGTCGATTAAGATCAACTTCAACCAGGTCTACCGATGTTTCATTAAGATGTCAGCCACAGAATTACAAATGTGTGAAGCAAAGACACTTACGACTTTGAACGGCAAAGAAGGCGCGGTGGCTGTTGTGGTTGACGCTGACGCAGTCCGTAACCCCTGAATCAATTCTCTTGGACCGTCGCACCTTGTTGTCACAGTTTTTGTTCATAAAGAGAATCTCGGGTCGGCTCCTCGCTATGATTCCTCCTTGCTTATCTCTACTACCATTGACGTCCCATAAACACACGGAACCATCATCAAGAGGTGAGACCGCTAGTAACGTGCCAAGACCGTCGTCGCCATTATTCGGGTTGTAGATGGCAACGCCTCGAGCCTCGATGGGACGCAATAATGTGGCCTCCGTTACCTTTGGGACCTCTAACCAATTGATACTTGTAGGACCTTGGCGTTGGATATACTCGTCGTACCAAGAGACTCTTTCATTAGGAAAAACCGGGTCCCAATTCGCCATATCCTGAATAAATTGTAGGTGTTCTCTATGGTTTTGGCGTAGTTCATCTTTTTCCAGTGACAGAGGGCTGTAACTCTCCATACTATTGTCTATCATGTCGTCTATGGATTCGCTTGGTTGTTGAGGGTCGGGGTTAGCTTTGGGAGATGCTGCATGGACGCGACGGCGGCTCTGGAGAAAGTGGTACCATGTCGAACGCTCGAAGCAATGGCGCTTCCAAAGCTCATGATCGAGGCAGACATCGCGGAGCTTGTGGCAGACGAGCTGTAATTTGGGTAGATAGTGAGGCTCAAGAACTGTATAAATGCGCGGTCAGCGAGAGCCGCAGAGAGCGGGGGGGTCACGCTAACAGCTTAAGATCTGAAGAAGGATCTCGTCTGGTAGCTTGTCGAGCTGTCTGGGGCCGTCCATGACGTACGGTGGTTCTTGCTGGGGTTAAAGGGCAACGTTGCAAGACTCGATGAGCATAGAGAGACGAGAAGAGCTAGAGTAGTTCGAGAGGGGCAGCGGGGGGACAAGCTCGACGGAAGGTTCCCGTTCAGGTTTCCAGGGTATGTTTGATGGCTGCCGCAGGGCTGGGAATTTAGGTCCTGGCGGAGGGGCGCGGACAGCGGGATAACGGTCAGTCAAGGCGCAAACCAGAGATTCGCTTAGGTAAGCCATCATGTGTCTTGGCACGTTAGCAATGAAGGATTCCCACCCCGAGGATGGTTGTAACTACCAGGCAAGGAGAGACGCCATGGCAGTTCCTCGTTAAGTAATTGAGGCTTTAATAGTCACTTCGAAAATGTCTCTACTATGCATTGAAAGGCAGTGTCAAGTAATTATGGGGAAAGATAAAGAGAAATGTGATCCGACTCCACAGCCGTCAAGACGACTAATTTCCTAGTCTATAAATTGTCTTAATTGAGGAATCGGACACGCGAGAGGCCATTATGCGCTTAGGAATAGTCATGTAATAGCAATAAAGTCTATCAGAATCATTAAATCATCTAGAAAATTTTAAATTTAAACAATCCAAAGATTAGCTGCTTACCAAAGGTCATAGGATACATCAGGGTTCATCTCAAGCTACCGTTCAATTTCTGCTCTAGCATCTTTCTGAGGCAACATCCGCTTCTTTATTTAAAGTCTGCCCTTAGTGCGCAGTCGGTCGTTATCATCGTTGTCTATAATTTTAGTGGACGGGCCGAAGTGCAGCCTAACCCCGTGAATTATACTGAATAGTAACACCAGCTGTCATCGACTGTCCAACAGTTCTGCCCGAGTATTTCTTGTGGGAAAAAAAAAATAAGCTGCGGGACACTGTTTTTGATGCCTCAGTCAGCTTCGGTTATCCCCTCCAGCTTTTTATTGACGCCTTCTCTCATAACGCGTAACTATCGCGCCTCCAACCACTCGTACCCGATCCATCACTCAGTCACACATCTTGCACCTTTCACATTTCGATTAATATTCAGCCAAAATATTCTCCCCTTCTGCAGGGACAATATCGCATTTGGAGGCAGCAGGGCACATACTTTTGATCAAACGCTCTACACAGTGCATTATCTGCTCGCAAGCCCAATCTAAACCCCAGCGACTGTAACCAACTCAACTGCTTAGCCTCGCCTTGGTTCACACCACAAACCCACCGAAGTGACACGGCGACCAGCACTCATCTAATGCATGATATTGGTGAAAGCTAACGAGTCTCCAAACGATGCAACTTCTTTCCGAAAGTGTAAGTCGACCCCACGCATGACGAAGATGCTGCAAACTAATCTTAGAAGTCGCGCCCCTCAACCTCAAGCGAGCGATCGGGTCAAGATGCAGGAACCGCAGGTCACACTTCAGTCTCACCCATTTCCTCGAAGTCTGATCCCTTTGCAAGCTCTGAAAAGGGCGACGAGATTCAGCTAGAGGATTTTTCCTACATCAAAGCTCACACTCCTCGAGGGGCAACCCCAGAACCCAAGAACTTCGTTTCCGAGTGTCCTTCCCGGCTTCCCGATGGCAATTCCAGCAGAGTGAATGGTCAGAATTTTAAGGCCTCTCCCCATGAAGACAGCGCCGCTTCCGAGTGGGAGACCGTTTGCCACGACGAGGAGTTCGAAGACAACCTTCAAATTCCTCCGCTCCCGCTTAGACGTCGCAAGAACTTCAATCTCGTCTTTTCTCCCCAACAGACTATTCAAAAAGCCAATCAAGAAAGTCATCCAATCAAGATGGACAGACGCATTGTTTTGCCTACCCCTCGTGCGCTTCCCATCCCACCTACAAATGGCTCTCCGAGATTGGCACCTCCCATGCAGTCCTTTCACTCCGCCTCAAGTCTCTACAGTGATGTGGATGATACCAATGAAATGGCTGAAAATGGTCCTTCTGTCATTAAGGAGAACTAGTGGAGCTCCGGGCAGAAAGGTAAACAAACACGGGCTCTACCCAACAGCCCTCAGCCAGAGATATTCAGATCAGTCTCGAAAACGTCCAGCAGTACCAATGATGATCCATTCAAGTACGATGGGGAGCATTACTCTGGCTTTCTCCAGCCATCTGCTGAGAGGGAAGTCAGCAAAGCCCTTCATCGTATTGGAGAGAGTCCAAATCTAGCAGCCAACCGCCCTCGACCTGTCCATGTTGAGGATCAGCCCACAGACCCCAAAAAGGGGCTTAATGTGGCCTCTTTCTACAACGCCTCCGCCATTCGATCGACCTAGAATGTCGACGAAGAGATCAAGGTCCCCGTCAATGACGAGTCAAAGAAAGCTATCCCTCAAACGGAACCTGAGCCATATCGTCAGCTAACGGGCGGCATCGCCACTTTACTACGACCCCGACCTCAAACCAGTATTGAGGCAGATTGGCAAACAGTCACGACGGCACAAGGGTTTGATTCCATGCAACAAGAGTTCCACGACAGCATCGGAAAGGGAACAGGGAGCAGCCTCGCTGATGTATCAGACACTGAGCGTGATGATCCTGGAGACTATGGGTCAACTCAGAAAATCATCAAGCATCCTTATAATGGCATCATGCCAATGTCATACCGGTTGGCTGTCGAAAGGCTGAAAAACGACCCAATTCTAGTTCCAAAATTCGGGCCACAGAGCCCCGGAGTTTTCCCATTCAATGCCGCTCGGTGCTTGCCTCAACCTCTGACGCTAGCCCCAGAAACGTCTCCTCGATTCTCAACCCTTTTCTACCGAGATGGTTCCACCCAAAAGCATAACCGCCATAGCATTTTTCCCGACTTAGACTCTAGACGGGATAGTTACCAGACTCTAGATTCGGATACTATCCCGCCTGATCGTGGAACGCAGGATGCGAGTAACACGGACAAGCCTAGGAGATTCAGATGGTCTCGCATTCGAGAGAACCTGGGAAGGGATCCGCCAAAGTCTGCCCTAACCATCTTGGACCAACCTCTATACATGTTAGGAATCAAGGAATCCAACAAGCCCAAGCAATCCCGTCATGTCCCACATGATGAATTCTTGGAGAAACTGCCTCGACTACCATTCCGTTTGATCAGTCTTCCCGAGGCGTCAATGTTGCAGCATTTCCGAAGGGAACGAGGTGAGGAAGATCACACCGAACCTGTCAGGTCCCTTATAGGTAGAATCAGATCCAACACAGTCAGTACTATGGACTCCACGGCTTCCCTTCATACCGCATCACCAAGCCAGCTTTGCGACTCTGCTAGTTCACGGGCAGAAATTATTGCCAAACCCGCCCCAGTCTATCACTATCACAGAGCAAACCAAGGGCTCCGCCGCCGCGACTGTAAGTAGTAAGCACATCTCGTCACTTTTTAATGTTATTAACATTTCGTAGCTAGCGAGAGAATATCTGACATATTGATTTCGTCCTCCGCAATCCTGAATACTTCGCCTACAACTGAACCTCGGACTCCCGCCAACAAGGGTTGGGATAAGGGACATCCTCGAGATATCTCTGCACTTTATGAAGGACTATCGCGAGGCCGTGGATTCTCTGTGAGTACAGTAGAGAGGAGATCTCGATTGAGCAGTGGATGCACTCCTATGGATACACATCTATTCACACCGTCTGAAGTGCATCTCATCGAATCAGCCAGAGAAGACATTCTCTCCCGTCGCCGGTCATCTGGGAAGAAGGACACTAAGAAAGTTGCCATTTTTGGTGGAATCATGCTCTTGACAATACTTTTCCCCTTTATTGGACTGCTAGCTCTTTGGGGGAAATTCGATTCTGCGATTTCGTGGTATACTCACGGTGAGGTGCATTCCCTGACTCAGCCACAGCGCCGAAAATTAAGAAGCCTGCTGCTGATCGAAGCGGCGCTATTTCCAGCATTGGTCGTCACCTTGGCTGTTTACTACGCGTCTCGAGGCTAAGCCTGCAATGGTTTAACGCGATATCCGAATTAAGATGCCACTCGATACTTAATTACAGCATTGAGAGGTTACGAAACCACACAAATGCGAGTTGTCTGTACTAAATGAGACATTTGGTTTGGAATGAGGTGAATCCAGACTTGACGGAACTCAGGCGCAGTAAGACAATGGGATGGATTAGGGTAAGGAGATTCACGCGGGAGATTGCCAAGGAAAATAGTCAGCTTATGTAAAATACTAAGATTAAGAGATCATTCATGTGTTATCCTGCCTAACTGAGCCAGGTTGCACGCATCGCAGCTTCCTACGCCTGCAAGCTTGATGTTCACTAGCTTAGCGTGACTTGATCATTTCTTGCTGCCAGAGGTCTTGTAGGTGGTGCTGCTGGGGGAGGTGTAGGTCGATCCCCCGGCCCCGTTATTGTAGTAGGTGCTTCCGTTGGGGTTAGAGTAGTAGTAGGACCCATTACTGGATCGTGTCAGATCATTGACTCGCATAAATGGCTATCCCAGGAACTTACGTATTCGAATAGTGGTACGAATTAGAGTTGGAGGCGCTGGAACCGTAGTCGCGGGCACAGTAGTGATTCCCCTGGAGCAACACCAGCTTAGCTTAGGACGATCAAGACTAGATCAATAATATAGACTTACCTGGCTGTTGGTGCCACTGCTCTTATACGAATAGCTCTCAGGCATGGTGATCAGGGTTCAGTGTATCGTGAAGTCAGCTCTATTGAGGTTGAAGATGATGGAAACAGGAAGAAGTGAGATGAAGTGAGTCAAAGGAGCGCAGATCCCTTTTATGTGAGAATCAGTCAGATGGTTTTTACTACGGACGTACATACAGATTACTTACTACGTATTTAGTGGCTTGCAGTGGGGTATGAGGCTTCAAGCCGTTTGGTTATGGTTTGGATCCGAAAAAGCAAATAATGTGAGAAAAAGAGCCACTATCCACGCCGAATATTGATATCGACTGCATAGTAAAGGACAGCAAATATTATCAAAATGATGTGGAATAGCACATACTAGAGCACCATTCAGCAAATTTGCATAACTGAAGCAAATTCGTGACAGTCAAGAGAACTTCTACAAGTTTTCTTTGACAGTGTGAACGGCTTTCTTGAGACCACAAACGCCGTTTAGTACTGGTAGCCCCACTGACACGCTGCTCTCTGATTGGCCCGAACCCTCGCAGGTGACCTTGAGGGCCTATGCACTGTCGTGACGGAATCGGTGCTAAGTAGGGGATTAAAGAATACCAACTCAAAGGTACTTAATTTCACATACAAATTCGCCAGTGACAGAAGTCCAAAACAAGTTGCTACATCACACTTGTCACCCCATCCCTTTGAGCGCGGAATGGCTTGTGGGACTTCGGCGGCAGGGACTAACCCAATCAGACAGCACGAGCATATCAGTACGTACTTTATGTGAGTGCAAGTTGAGCGAGCTTGGTACGAATGCTACACAGCACTCGTCACAAGCGTAGTTGGTCAAAGCCAGTCTCGTTGAGCTTCCCGCGAACCTCTTGACAGCCGTGGCACCGAGCACATTTTTCTCACCGGACATGATTATGCCGTGAACAAGGCGCAAATTCGTCGCCGGGCTTGAAATGCGCTCGTAAACACCCGTCCGCGACTAATACGGTGATTATAGCCGTGGTATGACCTCAACTGATCGCCATCCGGGCTGCTGACAAAGATGCTGGTGGCGTCGCTAACAAACATGCAGAAGGTTGGGATGAGGCAGACCAGGCTTCAGAGAGGGGGGAATAGTTGTCGGGAGTTCCACTGGAACCAGCGCACCTCCCAAGACTTGGGCGCCCCAGGCCTAGTTGTACTGCGTAGCTACATATAAGATTAACGCGGCGAGCAATCTCAGACTGATTGCCAAGCTGAAGTCTTACAATACAACCATACCTACCTATTGGCCTCACCATCTGATCACACTAACCCTTACACTTTTCTCTTTTGTAAATTATAAGATAGGTATAAGCCCAGATAAAACTAAGAACTAATTTATTTATACTTATAATAAATAAATAAACTTCATGGATTAGGAAGTTACCGAGGAGATTCTCATCAAGCAGGAGAATCCAATTACCTAAACTAATACCTTTTTCAACGACCGAGAGCTTATTATAGAAGCTAATAATAACAATTTATGACTAAAAATAAGATATTACAAGAAAGTTAGTCTATTATGCAACGGAAGGAGAGGAAGGCAAAGAAAGATATTAAGTTGGTAAAAGGCTTCATTTCGTATTTTCCATTCTACCGAGTCTATGCTTAAATTCACAGGCCATCGTCCACTCATAGCGCTCTGGCCCAGGGAGCCCGCTTCCTTCTCCCACTATCCATGCATCTCTCATACGTCATGACAACTCAGCCCTGAGTTGGTCGTCTCTGTCGAGGACTCATGAACACACAAACATGCAGAACTTTTCACGTGCCTCGGTTTCCTTCATCCGAATTACCGTAGATCGAAAAAAAAGAAACCGCCTCAGTCATAAGCCTCTCTTAGGCCTTGCCCTTGCGTTTTGTCGCACCCAGGGCAACTCAATCGTCGCCACCCTGCGTCCCCTAACCTACAGTCCAGCCATCACGCCCCAAAATGTATTTATCGGGAAGACATGGCCTTGGTGACAAGGCGCTTGATGGCGAGCTCCTTGGACCTGAGGTCCTCAGCAGAGCTGTCGGTAAGCTCAAGACTGGCCATAGCCTCGCTAATGGCGCCCTCAATCTTCTCCTTCTGGCCACGCTTGAGCTTGAGGGAGAGGGTGGGGTCGGAGACAATCTCCTCAACACGACCAATGTAAGACTCAAGCTGCTGCTTGGCCTCAAACTTCTTCTGGAAAGCCTCGTCGTTGTTCTTGAACTTCTCGGCGTCGTTGACCATCTTCTCGATCTCATCGGTGGAGAGCTTACCGACGGAGTTGGCGATGGTGATGTTGGCAGAGCGGCCAGAGGTCTTCTCAGTGGCAGTGACCTTAAGAATACCGTTGACGTCGACCTCGAAGACGCACTCGAGGACGGCCTCACCAGCCCTCATGGGAGGGATAGGAGCAAGGGTAAACTCGCCCAGAGAGGTGTTGTCTTCACAGTTGACACGCTCACCCTGGAAAACAGGGAACTGAACTGTCTGCTGGGAATCTGCAACGGTAGTAAAAGTCCTATCGCCGCAATTAGTAACTGTTAGAACATAAAATGGTCTGAAAGGGCCTTGACACATCAAGATTGTCAACTGGACTTCAGCAACTCTTCTACCCTCGAAATGACAAGAGAGAGGCACTCGCCTAACAGATTAGGGAAGGAATGGGGGGAATGTGGTAACTGTGATCAATGTGATCAATGTGGTCAATGTGGTCAATGTGGTAGATGGGGAAGGAGTAGAAACATAAAGGGAAAGATCGACCCACCTCTTTTTAATGGTTGGCACTGTGTTTCCACGAGGAACGACAGGAGCGAAGATGTTGCCTTCCATAGCAACACCAAGGGACAGAGGAACAACATCGAGGAGGAGGAGGTCGGCAGTCTCAGCGGAGGTAGCCTTGCCGGAGAGGATACCGGCCTGAACAGCGGCACCGTAGGCGACGGCCTCATCGGGGTTGATGGACTTCTCGAGCTTCTTGCCGTCGAAGAAATCGGACAGAAGCTTCTGGATCTTAGGGATACGGGTAGAACCACCAACGAGGACGATCTCGTCAACGCCGCTCTTGTCAACGCCAGAGTCCTTGAGGACCTGGGCAACGGGCTCCAGAGTGCCAGAGAAAGCCTTGCCGTTGAGCTCCTCGAACTTGGCACGGGTGATGGTCAAGGTGTAGTCCTCACCATCAAAGAGAGAGTCAATCTCGATGGTGGCCTGAGCACCGCTGGAGAGGGTACGCTTGGCACGCTCACAAGCAGTTCGGAGACGACGGAGGGCACGGGCATCACTGGAAAGATCCTTCTTGCTCTTGCGGGTGAAGTCCTTCTTGCAGTGGTCAAGGAGGTTGGTATCGAAATCCTGGCCACCCAAGTGGGTGTCACCAGCGGTGGCCTTGACAGTGAAGACACCACCCTGGATGTTGAGGAGAGAGACATCGAAAGTACCACCACCGAGATCGTAGATGAGGACGTTGCGCTCCTTCTCCGACTTGCCAGAGCCCAGACCGTAAGCGATAGCGGCAGCAGTGGGCTCGTTAATGATACGGAGGACGTTGAGGCCAGCGATAGCACCGGCATCCTTGGTAGCCTGACGCTGGTTGTCGTTGAAGTAGGCAGGGACGGTGATGACGGCCTTCTCAACCTTCTTGCCAAGCTTGGTCTCGGCAATCTCCTTCATCTGCGGCGGGGGTTAGAAAAAAAAAATTGCCTAGTGCTCGCTAGTGCGGGGGCGGGGAGTTGAAGCGAAGTGGGAGGGCGCAAATAAGGAAATCTTACCTTGGTAAGAACCATGGAGGAAATCTCCTGGGCAGAGAAGGTCTTGGTCTCGCCGAGGTACTCGACCTGGATTCTGGGGTTGCCGTTGTCATCGACAATCTTGAAAGGCCAAGACTCGATATCCTTCTTGACGGTAGGGTCATCGAAGCGGCGACCGATCAGACGCCTAATGAGAGGGAACACCCAAGTCAGAAATCAAGTTCATTGAAGGTATTGGATCGATAGCAGATAGAACTCACTTGGCATCGAAGACGGTGTTCTGGGGGTTCATGGCAGCATTGTTCTTGGCAGCCTCACCAATCAGACGCTCCTTGTCAGTGAAGGAAACGAAAGAAGGGGTGGTGAAAGAACCCTGCTCGTTGGCGATGATCTCGACATTGGTACCCTCGTACGTAGCAACGCAGGAGTAGGTGGTACCTATGATAGATTACAGTTAGGAATTTTTTGTCGTTTTCGTGGTGGTTTTGATGGACGTTTCTGTGCGCTTGTTCTTTTGACCCTCGTCTTTCAACGTCGTCGAGGAACAAATTCCGCGACGAGCCGACACAGTCGACGAGAGAAGCAAAAGAGAAGCCGTGAAACAGCATTAAGACTCACCCAGATCAATGCCAATGGCACCGTCGTACACTTCGTCCGCCATTTTTTCTGTGTTAAGGATTTTTGGTGGAAGAGAGGATGAGGAAGGAAGAACGTGGGGTTTCGGTGAAAGAAATTCTCCCAACCAGATTTTGTGAGAATAAATTTGGGGCGTCTGTGAACTGAACTTTTTTCTGCCGAGTGGGGTCAGCGCGAGTGGGCTGCTCAAGATCATTCCATTAAACTACTTTGGGGATAGCGCATTCGCCTGAGTTTTTTTTTTTTCTCTGCGCTTGTCATAGTGTGGCAACCGGGCTTATTTTTTTGGGGCGTGCGCCGGGGCAAAAAATCGTCTGGATATCAGCGAGTAATGGGAAGCCCTCCAAATGTTTTAGCAGTCGCAGATTTCGAATTATCTATGTATCGACATAAGCGGTCGAGGGCCATTAAAGAAAATTTGTTCCATCATCTTGTTATGCCTTCGGTGCACCTACATTAGGAAGATGACGAAAAGCTGATTTGTTTCGGCCCCTCATTTTTGTGCTTTTTTGTGTGGCTAGTGCAGAGGTTGGAGCCCTGGGATGCTCGTGACACGGGACTGTTTAACAACGCCTTTATGATGCAGTCTAGAACAGAGAGATGGACATTAGACAAGATGGGCCAGCGGAACCTTCAGGTCTCGCTATGTTTTCCACCCAAATCCTGCACTGCCAGGCCTAGAAACCCTTCTCTGTGCTGTGCAGAGTATATTCTAGCAGGTTAGGAATCGGCCAGTGGCAACCAAGGGCCCGTCTTGACTCGAGAACCCTTTGAGTCCAGTTTTCTCGCCGTTGAGACAGTCGCGTAGTTCAACTGACGGCAACGCCGAGTTGGGGGCTAGTCACTGCGGTGCCGGTTTTACACGAGTCTGAATCTTAAAAGTTGCCTTTTGGAGGGGCAACTCGTCCGTGGGCTCGTGCACGATGCAGCTGCCCCTCTGTCATGAAAACTTCGTCCCGCTACATCATGGCGACCAATGGTGGGGACTTTGATTACCCGGGTAACTGCATGCACGGCAATTTCTATTGGCACAACATCAATACATTAAACAAACAAATGAGAATCAAAGGAGAGCTATAATACAACCTCATAGGAACCACGGTTAGGACTATACTTGATTTCGTGTCACTCGTACCCGGTTATCCAGGTGTTGGCAGCATACGCTAGTCAAGGAGATATATACACGGAGCAACGGAAGAGAAGTTCTTCACAACAAGCAATATATTCTTGATGTCTAAGATCTCAGATCTTCTTGTAGTTGATGTATTCCTAGACCAATGTCGAGTAACTAGTGTTTGGACACGCCTAAAGATTTAGCTTCTCTCTCAACAACATCTGTAATAGTCTCCCTGAGGGGCACTGCCGCCTTCGGTTCCCATCCCAGATATTTTTTCGCTCGCTCAGCCTCTCCCTTAGAATTTGCTCCCCAAGACCCCGCCGCCAGAAGCCCGGTTGCCGTGACCTCCTCTAGTGGGACTGACTTTGTCGCCGGCTCCGGCAGATAGCCCTGACGCGCCGCCTCCTCCGCGATCCACCCGGCGACGTCGGACCACTTGTGGAAGTCCTGTCGCGCAAAGTAGTAGCCTTTCAAACCAAAGATTTCGGGGTTACTTCGCTTGGATGGATCCTGGGTTGCGTCGACAAACCGGACGAAGAGATCGGCCAAGTCGTCGATGTGGACATTGTCCCACTCCGTCTTTCCACGACCGACGATGGGAGCATAGCCAAACTGAAGGGCTGCACGGGCTAGATTTGGGACCTGGACGCTGCGAGTGTTCACAGTACCACGGCCGGTGCCGTAAATGGTGGGAGGAGACACGATGATTGTCTTTACTGAGTCCGAATTGGCTGCTTGGACAAGCTTGTCGATATCTCGATGAAAAGCAGCGTCGGGAAGGTTGAGGAGTCTATCCACACCATCGAGGTCGTTATACTTCTCCTCGGGAACTGGGGCTTCACCGAAACGCTTGTGTTGGAAATCGTACCAAGTTAAGATGCCAGTGCCTGACAGATGAATCCAGTACCCAGGCTTTTCCTGTGTGTGGCCAGCAGCAATGCCCGTTGCAATGGCTTTGGCTGAGGGACCATTATCCGCTGAGTCTGCGGTATCTGGGCGAATGGTGTCAATCTAAATATCCTCTTACCATCGTATAGAGGACTCACGAATAACAATGTCGGCCTCAGCTGCTGCTTTCTCGATAACTACGTTGTCATCCAGAGTGCCATAGACGAATTTCACCTTTGGATACTTGGCGGCAATAGGCTTGCCGCGCTCCTCGTTACGCACAAACAGCGTGAAGTCGTAATCAGGATGGGCGTCGTGCAACTGGGCAAACACGCTACCCCCGATGAAGCCTTTGACCAGATACATTAGTCACATCGCGCATTACGACAGAGACCATATCCAATACCAGTGGCTCCGGTGCTAGAACATAGTTAGTCATGGATCAGCCAACTTGCGCAGGTAGTAGCCCTCACAGAAAGATTTTTGGCGCCATTATGAATTAACTGAATTGAATTTCAGAACAGGCAATTCGAGGATGTGTTAAGCTTGGTTGATGTATCATACAAACAGTCGGTTCAAATCTCTGATGAATTTAAAAGCTTCGACCCCGCGTTGCATTACAAAGAACCCTTCCAAATGACATCATATGCATGACAAATGAACCCAGCCCATTCCACCAAGGCTTTACAAATGTTCAGGACCCTACCACGAACTCCTCAGAGAGAAAATTCACACAGAATTGTAAAATTGTATTACGTAGCTATGGAAGAGCATGAACTAGGAAGAAATATCTTAGGCTGATGTAAGAATCTAATCAGGTCACTAGATCCGCAGTATTCATGCTCAGACCATGCGACCTCAATAATCTGTAAGCAGTAGATAGAAACCATTGGGTGAAAGTCACCACATCATTAATTTCATAAATTCCCGAACGTGCACTCGACTCCACGCATATGACTGAAGAAGTCGCGCGAAATAGTTTCACGTAGCTTCCATTTTCAACATTTTAGACCTCAACGATATGATGTTGTCGAACTTCCAGATAGCCCTGTCGCTCTATTCCGGTGGGCTTACCCTATAGCGGAGAGTTTGTTAGTTTCGCCAGTTATCAAGGCAGGACATGTTTCTTGAGATATTGGTTTTGACCGCGTTACTTGACTATTGTTGCCTTGCGTTTATTTTACTTATTCGATCAATTATTTCTCGTAACTTATGACTCGTGGCCATGCTCTCCCAAGACCAATTGAGCGTTGTGGCTGATTCCCATAAGCCACCATGTGTCGTAACACGCTTCCAGCGTCCCCTATCCGTCAGTGTTTGGGTATGTTTGTGTTGTTTCCCTCTCCGATAAATATAAACCGTGGTCTTAGAGTTAGAATTATGACTGCCCAATGCTATTTATTATGTCTTTTTTGATAATTTATTCTCAACTTCACCCCTTACCCTAGCCTTACGGGAACAGGCCGTAGACACAGCTCATGTAAATAGTAGCATTTATCCACCATTTGTTGTTGCCAAGGCTACTGACAATATATTAAGGTCAGCTTAAGCGGCCGTGTAATCAACTTCATACTATACCCACTCTAGATGACTAGGTAGGATAATTAATAGACGGACTCCCATACTCTCCCCTTAATAAACTTTTATCACTCTCCTTAGGTAAACCAAATCCCGTAGAAGGATAATGCACTTGTGCTTTTTATGACCTCCTACTTCAGTGGCAGCGGAATTGAACACGTTGAACGGCGACGACCTGGCTCTTCACGTCCAAAAGCTCGACAAATACAGTTTTTTTTTTTTTTTTGGTGACCAGCAGTTTAGGGTTGTTCCAGCGCCGTGAATGGCTGTCTCTTACAATCGGCATATGAACGCTGTGGATAGAGTCGATAGAGAAATGAGCCACTTCAGACGTGGTTGCAATGGTCGAGAATGGTGCTCGTTGATGAGTACTGCCTGAACATTGAAGACACAGTCATATATCACCAAAAGACCGTCATAGTCCGTAGGTTTGATCGCACAAGTTGTTCTTGGTACGCTTGATAGCAAGTTTCAAGCGCAGGGTTCTCTTTATGTTTCGTCGTCTGTGATACCGAGGCGCCGCTAGAGCCTTTGGCCTTCTTCTTGTTGATCCAGAACTTGACAATTGAACGCTCAGTGTTGAAGTCAAGTCTTTTGCAAATTCTTTGAGTAATGGCTTTAGAATCTCCACCGTCTACCATACCAAATTTGGATCCCAGTTCAATGTGTTCCCATCAATGGCCAGGTAACGACAAGCAATTGAGTGGAAAGTTCCGAGTACGATCTCTTTCTTACATTCTTCTTCCAATGCTTTCCTAAGGCGCTCTTTAAATACCAGACGGCCTTGACGGTGTCCGACATTTTGAATCAGCCATACTACGTGAGAGGTAAGAGTATAAGATTTTCCGCTACCTAGTCCAGCCAGAATAGCAACAGTATTAGAAGGGGAGGTTACAGTACGGCGCTGTGCCCGATTTAGCGATTGCAGACGCGGATCTTCCGGGTTGGAGGCTGGCATCGTGAAAACGCTTGTGAGTCAACGTGTTATACTTGCTTGGTCGGGAAAGGTACTATCATTAAGTTCATTTGCAGAACTTGGTGTAATCTTCGGTGATCCTTTTTTTATTTTATTTTTTGAATTTAACGTTCCAGACAACAGCTCCTTAATGTCTTTTTGCAATTAAGACTGGGCCATGCTCAGCGTTTCAGCTGTGCCTGTAGTCCATCGATGGCTACATCTCGAAGGTTATCGGACAGACGCTTTAGCGCGAGGACTCAGCGGAAACCAGCTAGGACGTACAAATAGATAAAGACAAATGATATTTAGCTGATTTCTTCTGCGAGGTTTTGCTGAATCCGAAGCCAAGTGCTTCCACTCCATTATCTGGTGTTTCTGAGAATGTGGATATCCTAATTCGAGAGCTGCTTACTGCTAACGATAATATGGTCGAAATTGTTTTTGTCAAAGAGCGAGTAACTGTTACTATTCTAAAAGATCTCTTAAATACTATTCCAGCAGTGCCCAAACATATTATATTGGCACCATAGTTGGCACGTAAAGCTTTTCGGCAAGGAAGAAGAATGTTTGCAAACTTGCTAATAAGTATAGCCTTACTTCCTTCAGGACTTTCGCTTAGGAAAGATCAATCTGCTGATAGCAACAAGTATTCTGTAAGGGGTTGGCCTTATATACCGATGTGCGGTGCAATCCTCGCACGTAGTGCGAGAATTGGTTGATCTTTTTAGTTCTACTAGAAGGGTCTATTGCGCGAGAAGTCACACTACACTAACCGCCACAGAGTCTCCGCTTCTCCAAGTTCGCAGCACGCCAGTACACAACCCCAGGGGTATCTAGCTCGTAGCGAACTGATCTCTAGCGACACAACAGGATCATTGGATCCCAGCAGAGTACTAGGTCCGCCAAGTTGAAGTATATAATACAACTTTACCTACCTTTTGGCCTCACCATCCACCCTGATCACACTAACCCTTGCTTTTTCTCTCTTTTGTAAATTTAGCCAACTATCATCTTTAGCAAGTCTTCTATAAAAAATTGTGAACGCTGGGCCTCTTATGTCTTGTAATGAAAAGGGAACCTGTATTGGTCTATCTAAGCATGAAGGGAAAAGAAAAAGGGAAGAGCTTCCAAGGAGCAAGTCCTCAATATACCCCTTCCTAGCTACCTACCGAATAGGTCGCCTCAACTCTAAGAGACTTTCTCAATAAGGGGCTTAGATGAGGGCTCTTACAGAAATCTAGTGTGTTCTCGAGGAACCCTCGGTCGCAAGGTTCGGGGCCGCATGTGTATGGCCCGGCCGTCCTCCGAGAAAGGGTCCGCTTTGCTCCGCCGCCGAGCCCGGCACAGCCCGGACACTCACGGCCCTAGCCTGTAACAGCGCCTTGGGCTTTGGTCCACGCTTTTTGGCAGGTGTACGGATATTAGAATCAACTTCCTCAACGAGAGGAATTATGTGGAAATAATGCTTGGCGATAGCTTCCCAATAGTATACTTTGAGACGGCTTGATAGACTAATAAGGTGAAAAGCGAAAAGCCCTGAGCTTTCTGATATTTCCCTTTCCACCTCACAGCCCCACACTAATCGTATGAGGAAGTGATCGTCGGAATAGTGGGCTGCCAAGAGCTTTCGCCTCACTAGCGCTGTACGAATTTATTCAACTTCTACGGATTACGGTATTCTGGCGATGACCAACTCGGCAGTCTCATTATAATGGTCGGGTAGTTGACAGGGAATAATCTTGAAACTGTCAAATAGTGGCTGATTGAACTCTTAGCAGAACGGCCGTGTTTCACAGTTGAGTTAGTATTCGGAATGCAGTATTGATGAACATGAGTATGACATGTTCGGAACGGCTAACCCCACCTAATATAGATGTCGTTGCGGCGAACTCGAAGCTTTAGTGTGCTGCTCACCACCTTATTCTTTCATCAAGTCAACGCCACCACTCTTTATCACATCACCTCGCAGCTTTCTCCCTCCGTAAGGTGGGGCGGAAAGCCGTCAACATGTACTCTCCCAGACTCAACCTCCTGGATCTCCCGGTTGACGTTCTCAGCCTCATCTTCCTCCCGCTCCTCACCAGCTCATCGCCTATTCTGCTGTGCCCCTGCTCTCCACGTCCCGATGATATCAACCCACTCCCGGTGCTCCTCTCCCACCCATCTCTGCACGCCATCGCGGCCCCGCTGCTGTTCTCAGTCAATGAGTTTGTGTTAGACGCGACGGGGTCACATGCACGACACATTCGGCAGCGTTTAGAGGAGGCTAGGGAGACATCTGAGGCGGATCTGTGGGAAGATGGAGGGGGTGTCGAACGAATTCCTGCATCTTTATTAACGACAAAGGATGCCCTTCACAGAGTGACTAACTTGCAGGTGCGATTTGAACGGCTGAGGGCGTGGGTACACGACGGTTTTGTTCCTATGCTGACGGACATGGTGGTCAAGGGCTCGCTCGAGCATCTGACGATATGGGTACGAACCCCCAGTGGGGAGAAGCAGCAGCGAACACAAAGGCCTAGAAGAACCGGGGGCAGGGCCACAGATCCTGAGGACAATGATCTAGCCATGTTCGTACGACCCCCTCTTGACGGCCTCCTCCGGGTGCTCGTGGACCCGTATCTCCGTACGGCGCGGCTGTGGGTCGACCGGCAGCGGCATCTCCCGGGATGGTGTCGGTTCCATGCGGCAGGAGGAGGGATAGAGTGTGGAACGCTGGACCGGACCGGGACCGGGACCAGAATGGAAAGAGAGTTCCGGGAAGAGTCTGCGGTGGCGATTGAGACGCATGCAGAGACGGCATGGAACGGGGAAATGTTGGAAATTGACTGGAGGGAGGTGCTCAAGGTCGTGGACCCTGATAGGAAGGATATTGCAGTTGCAGCAGATGGGACAAGGAGGTACTATTAAGTCTACCTTGGACCCGTAGCCAAGCTCGTCCTCTTGATTTATAGGATAGTCCACGTCGTATGACTAAGACAGCCTGGTTGAAGAGCTAGAGGTCTTGAAGAATCTCATGGGTATTACGGCATTAAGTCAAAGGCATGGTGTCAAAGACATGAGGTCCCTAGCAGCTCTTAATTTATTTTTTACGAACGCGTGACCATCGTGCTCATATCAGTGGTGGTGGGAAACACTAGCTGAAAGTATTTCTACCTCCGAAAGCTGAGTGACAGAGCTGGAGAGGTGCTCGTTGTCCTACTATAGGGAAGAAATCTTGTTGGTCTAGGCCGTCCAGTCGACTTGAGAATCACACCGTATTGAGGATACAATGTTTGAAGGTGCTTGCTGTTACATGGGAAAGCCACTTTGCTAATTAAGCGAGAACGATCTGATCAATGATCCTTCGAAGTGAATGTTCAGCAATATGGGACACGGACATACCATCTTCACCTTAGCCGGGTAGCATAATCCAATGTAATAATTTCTGAACCATGGGTGGTGGGCTTCATCTCTGGGAAGCAAATGCCCAAAGGGACCTAGATGCTAGTAGCATATCTTTTTAGAACCTTCCGTGCTCTCCTGCTAAGAGAGGGACGCAGGAGTCTCCACGAGACACTGTGAAATAGTCAACACGTTTCAAGTACATGCACACCCGGCACTTCACTTAACATACGTAGCGGCGGAAACTGTGTTCCGTATGCGGCGGTAAAAACAAGGGTCATCACGACTGCACGTGATTAGAATATACATAAATTGATATTGACTATACCTTACGATCATGCATCTAATACTCAGGTAAATTTGACTAAAAGACCATTGATTAGTTCAATGATTAGTCCAATGCGAAGTAAATACTAAGCATATGACACATGTAATATGCATGCTATGATTGGTACAGATGCTCTGCATCACGTCACTCGTCAAGTACATTTTATCGAAGACTAGTACGCTATAGGACCAGATTATGTACAATAGATATACCGGGCTTAATATATATATATATATATATATATATATATAATATGCTCAGTCCGCGGTGATCTCCTGCTGTTAGAGGTTGTGGCAGGTGAAGGGAGGCACTGGACAAGGTGGTCACGTGTCTATCGCATACAGTGCATGTCGAATATATCGGCTTAATTACATAGGGTCGGCATGTTGATAGTGTCATGTGTGGCTATGCAAAGCGTATATTATTACCTGGCCTGCACCGCTAACTAGGGCAAAATAACAACCGCACCTGCAGCCTGTCTCAACTAAACAATCACACCTACAGACTATCAGAAACACGCATACGGACTACATAATAGATATATACTCACGCTATGGTATTCACTTTTAGAGAGACGCATTTCCACCCCATTATCTACAACCGTCAACATGTGCCCAACGTATATCCACTACGTTTTTAGCTCACTCAAAATATGACTTATCATCTGTATTGTAAGTATATTCTTTGCCTTTATCTTATATATTTCTTACTTACCTGCGGCAACAGTAACGCCAGCTGGAGGGGGAGATCTCTTTATTATCGGTGCCGAAATCATCTATGAAGCACATCGGCAACGTCTTCCACATATGTACATAACATGCATAAGGTATACGCTTACCACAGTGGGCACTGAACGCGGAGAAATTGCCGGTGGGGGATCAGGAGTCGGCGAGTTATACATCTTGGAAGGGACCACCTTTAACTTCCCGAGCGGTGTCAGCTTACCTAGTGACTCGTCCTTTAACTTGCGTATTGCTTTCCTTAGGCGTGGAAAGCTGTAGTGTTTTTGGCTCGTAGCTCGGCTTGTGACTCGGCCTCGGCTTGCGTTGCTACCAGCTCTGCTGCCTTTACTGCTGAGTTGAAGCGCCTGTTTGGTCTACGTGGTCGTCTGGAACACGATCTGGGCATATTGAACAATGTAAAAGAGGATGGAAGAGTTGAAAACGGTGTCGGAGTTGATATTAGGTCTGAACTATGGGATTAGAGACAAAGAGGTGCACCAGCGACCGGTACAATGGGTTCGTGCATACATTTCGCCACTTTTCCACAAGGGATTCAAGAACAAGCGGCTCGGCCGAGTCAAAGAAAAGGAAGAGACTCAACTCAATATCTAGGTTGTGAAAAATTCGGCCTGGTTTTGTAATCGTTGTCTCGAGAGAACTTTGTAAACAAAAGTGCACTTGCTACCATTTGGGGGTTTATGCACTGGCCTTCCTACGCGGATCGAATAGATGAAGGACGGATGGGATGTATTAATATCAATCTAGGGCCCTATGTCGTGAAACGTCTGTTTGTAGTATTGATGATGAACATAAGTTCCTTTCCTCTTGGGGCTGCCCTCATCAGTTACTTAGCATGGTCAGTGTCATTTGGCAGGTAGGTGTATACACCACTTACCATGACAAAAGTGAGATATACAACTCAGTATTAGTAACAGTCTCTAAAACATGTCTATATTCTGATTTGAGTGTTAAGTTGAGGCAATCTAGAACTGATCGTATGGGAGTAAATGCTTTGGGACCTATCATTGCTCTGTGAATCGTATGCGATCCCGGCACGGAAAATAGTTGGGCCACACTAGTTTACCACCACAAGACGCCCTGACTGGCAGCCATGAGAGAATGCGGCTACGTTCACCATTAAGACCCAAATTCACATCATGACCGCCGCGAGAGATATAGGCATTTCGGCTCACCATCTTTTTCCTTCCACCTCCTCCAAGTCTTAGCCGTTATACCGTATCGTGCGATGGAGAAATGTACTTCGGTGAACACGAAATGGGGTGAGACGTCACTGTGGTAGTGTTAGGTAGTTCATGCTTACCCAACAACATATCGCCACGAACGGAGGAACAGAGACACTTGAAGTGAATAACTGTAATTTTTTTAAGAGCTGATTCACTTCACTCTGTAGTGTATGATCTTTGTGCAACACTGTATCACTCGTCTGACCAGCCGTGAATCACGGCCTTAAATTTAGCCTCTATTACATTACAACCTTACATCACTCATCAAAGTGCAGAACATCATGGATGGCTAAACTAGGTAGCTAGCTTTATTCTAGGCTTGGTATCTGATTTATCCTATCATCTACGAGGGTAGTAGCCAATGTTAAGCTAGGTTGATCGGCGGGTTGATGGGGTAGGTGTCCTTAATCTCGCTGAATTATAGATAAGCCAGTATGAGCATAGAGGCTGCTTCAAGAAAGGAGGATTGAATACGATTGGTGATAGATAACGATTTCATCGCATGCTCTTCAGACTATGTATTCACGGGCCAATGAGTATGACCAGCTCTGTTCAGGTGCACGGCAGCTCGCCAATTACTGTAAGGCCGTTACATCACTGTGAAGTCTCGGTCAATGGCTAATCACAGGCCGCAACTCATGTGATGAGCGACCGGCCGTGTGCTTTGGTAATGCAACCGTGCTAAGTACTGCTAAAGGGTGGGCAGACTGACGTGGAGATAGGGGATGGGGGACACTTCATATGATATGATCGTCTGCAACCCATACACTATTCTGATGAGTGATGTGTATTGGTACAATTTAGTGACACCTATTTGTTCTTGGATCTCCAGCGTACTTCGCCAGTGATCGGTTGTCGCTACTATGTCCATTGCAACTATTTGCCACTAGCTTCGGCCACTCGTTGATCTATGCTTAGGCTTCATATAGTCTATATCTGAATACAACACTCACACGCACGCATATATAAACATGTAAGGCTGACGCGAGGCGGGGAACCTTCCTATTCGTCTCTTTTACCGAAACATGCTGATCAGATGATGGTTGTGCTGAGCCTCGCAACAGCATCGTAACTCCCACGCCAAACTATTCGGCCGTCAATAGCCGTCATACTACTTCGGTAGATTTTATAACTTGATGTCACTCGTATTAGGTGTGCACACCAAACCAATGAGGATGCATAGGCTAAAATAGGTCGAAACGATCTAGATGCCAGCCAACACACGGAATATGCAAGCTGCCCGGCCGTCCGAACCCCCACGCTCAAAAGTGAAGCTGTGTTTGCATTTGCGATTGTATTATTCGACAAAGATGCCTAATACCATCAACCCCAAAGGTTGAGACCATGCCTAGACTAGCCCTATTTTTTATATTTTTTTTAAGAACGGGAAACCATAATGGGGATCCCGGGTGACTATGCATAATCCTGATGGAAGTTCACAATTCGATTCGCATGGAGGCTACGGATAATGCTGCATCATTTCGCTTGTTCGGCGTCTTGGGTTTCAACCACTAGAGAACGTCTGCATAAGCCTGAATTAACCCCCCTCCATGAACGGCAATTCCGTGCCGCCTTGAATTGTGATTCTGCCGCCAGCGCCGTCGAGAAGCGAGAGCCTGCTGCCAGCGGAGTAACTTACTTCGTGAAGGTCCGGCCCAGGTGAGGACGGTATGGTTACGGTGAAATGCTTGACGCAGATATCTCGGCGTCTTGGCGGAATATCTAATCTTGGCAATTCTCAATCCCGCCGAAAATCATCAACTCCACCAAACAGCAGCTTGATTCAATGTCTTGGAAAAGTTCCCCAGTAATTTGCTACTGTTTCGCCTCTGTTCTTTTCAAGCTTAAATTTTTACGCCCGAGACAATTCATGTTACCCATTCCAATGTTGATTTTGCGTCGTCACCGTTTTGCATCGGCGGTCAGCGCCGATCTCTTATGAAAAAGTTATCACCGACCGGATGTGGCTCGGAGAACGAGGACGAGCCCGGGAAGAGACTCCGGACGACGATGAAGGTTGTTTGCTGGCTGCTTTGCTGACCAAGGGTTTTCCGCTCGCCCATGCTTGTCACACTAAGATAAATTGATCAACACTAGCTTAGAGCTTTGACAATGATCCTCATGACGTCCCTTGGTCCCTTGTGACGACATCACATCATGGCCTAACGTATGAACTGCATTGGTACTTGATACTCAGGCAAAAGTGAAGTGAGATGGGTCACATGCCACGTCCCCTCCCTTTGCCTTCTCATGGATTTGTCAAATAGCAAGAATTCCATTGAAACCTCCAGAAACACTTCGTCATCCCTATCGCTCGGACTTCCCTCCCCGCCATCTCCGCTCTCATGGCCAACGTCACAGCGCCCTCCTCGGCGTCGACTCCGCCGAGATACAGCAATCGCGCATCTAAATATCCCGTCGTCTCGGTCTTGTCCCGAGCTGAGAAGGGGGCCAAAAAAAAATATTATGAAAGCGGATGAAGCAGGCACAAAAGAAACTGCAGGGCACTAATTCAGGGTCCCTGAAGCCATTGGTGCGCATGCTCCGCTTTCCTCCACTCACACAGAGACACATGCAATGATCTTCTTCCCTTTTCCGCCCCCCGGAGCGGCGCGGTGCGCGGAGTTTAGGTTGACACTTCCTTACTCCAGCTCCAGACTCTACGATATCCATCTGGTGTAGGAAAGTACAGTAGTGCCTTGCAATACCCCCCTGCAGTGAGACGCACTATGTCTGGCACACCACACACACATATGCGCAAGCAAGGTAACGCAAGGAGACGCAATGCAACGCAACACACAAGCAAAGACCAACGTGCAGAAGGCTTGAAAGCAAAAGAAGAGGAAGAAAAAAAAGAAAAAAAAGAAAAAAAAAAATTGCTAGATGGGCCGGCAGCAACCGATGAGGAGTTCCTCTCCTGTCAGAGATCTCGCCCCTGTGCCATGAAGCCCGGTCCCGGTCTCCCTCGTGTTTTTTTTCCCCTCCCTCCTCGCCGTACCTTGCTTGCCCCTCTCGTTTGCGGCAGAATCTACGTCGCACTCTTTACCATCGTAAATTTATGAATCGAAAATCTCTTCTTTGTAGTGAATCTCGATTCCTGGTTGCAGGCTCTTGTGGGCAGGTTTCCGCGCGGGGTTCGGGTTGTGCTCCCGTGTACGAAGTATATAGGGAACTAAGTTAATGATTAATTACCGAGCATAGTCTCGACATAGTAGCGAATTAGTTGTTGGTTGCGTCGTCGTCATGCCTTGCCAACTCAAACCTAACCGAGTGCACACACCATCTTTTATTTTCATCCTCAGCGTTGCATTTCGGAGTTGGGCACGAGTCCGCGAGCGAAACATGGGACTGCTTAAGATAAGGACAGGACTCTGTGTGATTGCTAAACGAAGTACCTAGGAGAAATAAAAGAGAGCTATCTTGTCCTGCATCTGCTGCACATTGCAGAACAACAGATTGCATGGTGGGGGGAGAAATTGTGCATTTTTCTTGCCGGGGTCAGCGCTAATGAAGCAAGCGTCATTGGCAACCTCCCCTCTGCTCCCCCCATCCCCCTCCCTTTCGCGCTCGCACCCGCGTTTCCCGTTTCTTCCAAAAGAGCGTTTGGGTAATGGTAATCCAAAATGAAAACCTCCTCCTGTCCGTGTCCGTTCCTCGATACAATCTTCCATCACAGCCCAATCACTGAGCCTTGCTCCACCCCCGTGCCAGACTACTACGCGCAGGATCCAGACTAAAGCCGCCCACCTCAATCCATATCCCGTGCCCTTTTTATTCTCGTTTCTCTTTTTTTTTCCCCTTCAGCCGGGGCTAGAGAACTCCCTCGCTCTCTGCCACCCCCTAGGCAATGCCTAGAGACCTCATAGTTCCAATGAGGGGCGTAGAATGGTCTCTGTGCTTCGCATAATGACGAAAGAGTTTCCACTCGTGTTTCCATCGTTCCAATCGCAGAACTGATCGTACACTATTTTTTTTTTGGGGTGCTTTTGGTGGCTTGCCAACTTAAATACCTGTATCTCAACAGGCTGTAGTGGATGCCGATAAATCAAAAACCGTTGAGGTCGTAAGGAAATGAAGAAAATGTCAAAGTCGCTTCGTGGCCATAATTCCAAAGAGAGTTGAAAAGTGACACATTACTTAGGAGATGACGATGTCGTGGAAGTCCTCCTTGTGGTCATCAGGGTGCTCACCCCAGTGGACAGGACCGAGCTTGAGAACACGGTACCCGGTGCCGGTGGCGCTCGACCTTCGTCGAGGTACCTCCTGCTGTTGAGTGCCAGAGGGGATGTTCTCGGCACGAGCGTGAGATCGAGTGACGTTCTGCTTCTTGGGATAAGAGGCAGAGGTAGCCGGAGCCAGAGAAAGGAAGTTCGACTTGGGAGGCGCGGTGAGGGCAAGGAACTTCTGGGGAGGAAGGCCAGACATTTTGAGTTGAGTTTCTTGTGTAGAGCGTGTAAGAGGCGTGGAGTTGTGCAAGTTGCTTCGGTTTTGAGATTTAGCTGAGGTGGGCAGAACAGCTAGATCGAGGAAGAAGAGAGGCTTGGTTGTGTTGGTTGGTGAAGAAGAAGAAGAAGAGAGAAAAAAGCTGGATAGTGAGGGAGGGAAGCGGCCTCTTTATGCTCATGGATTCATGGCGATTTCGTGCCCTTGTTGTTTTGGGGTGTGTCCATCTCACTTCGACATCCCACATGATACCTTCGTGCCACCCCCGGCGTCCCGGTGTCCAAGGCCGTGTCTCCACAATATCTTGGGGGACTAGGCCGGAAGCCTAGTATGTATGTATGTATGTACCGTATCTCTGGCCCCATGCGGGATTGTGTCGCAGATTGACGACATCTTTTGGCGACTCTCACGGACCCTCTGGTTGTCGAGTCCATTCCAGCCTAATCTTGGCGAAATTTCGGATGTGGACAGTACAAAGAAGCCAGCCAAACAGACAGGCCGACTTAAAGCGGCAGGTCCTTCTTTGCTGGTGCTCCCCAAGGGTAGCTATTCCAAAGGGCTTAGCAATCCAGCACCGAAGGCTGTCTCGGTCTTCTCGGGCTTGTTTGATTTGGCACCTCTAGTTTGATGCGTGGCGCGGCGCGGACTTAGCGGTACCGGGTGGAAACCGGTCTTTGGCCAAAAACCTGCCAAATGGCCCAAAAAAAGAAAAAGGAAAACCTTTCGCGCAGGCAGGCCCTTCGCACACAATTCTCATTCGTTATTCCATCAATTCCTGCATTGGCCGCAGCCTTCCTTTGGTTGCGACGCGTGGGGGGGGCCTGGGGCTCCTGGAGAAGAGAGCGGCCCGGGTCCGCTGCACCTTGTCTGCCTTCTGCTGCACCCTTGCAAACTGCCAGATACAATGCCTTACAAATTGCGACGTGACGCGACGCGACGGCAAACCAAAGCCAGCGTGTACTGTAACCTGTACCGGGAGCTGTAGTTTGGCATGACTGCCGTCGGCTCCTAGATCCAGGCACGCACTCGGTCCCTGCTGACACCCTCTCGTCGAGCTCCACTTGAGGCTCAATCATGGGTAGCATTGGAAAGATTCGGGCCCAAGACCATCGGCAGCGGTCACCGTCGACATCATTGGGCCCTCGCTAGCAACGACAAGGGAATATCTCGGAAGCCGGGGGGGAGAAGCTTTGGTCTGGGCGTCCTGCAGAATGCGGGGGACCCGCCACCATCAGGTTGCTCCCGCCCGCCCGTCCCCGTCTGAGGAGTCACTAGACACGGTTACTAACGTAGTCAAAGTCAATTCGTCATGGTCTCGACTTCAACTTTCAACTCCAGCCACCTCCATCATGGCTTTTTGCAGCATGCGTCGTCGCTCCAGGCGGACACTCCCCCCGCCATTGCCACGAGGACGCATGCCTGGCAATGCCTTAGATACCGAAGCTAACCGGGGGTGGCTTATCATCAGCTATGACGCTTATGTATGTCCCCTGTCAGGCAAATTTCTGCTGCCGGACACCGGCTCTTGTGTGACCGGATTATATCCCGGTGGATGTTATCTTCGTTGGTTCTCGCAGATTCTTTACCCCTCGAGCCGAGAATGTTTCTAAGAAAAACCCAGATTCCCCAGTCTTGTTTCTATGGAGAGTTTGAAGGATGTCACTTCGTGGTGGCAAATTCAAGGAGGGAAGGGGATGTCCGCGTCGCAGACAATAATATCATGCCATGTCAGATCTTTCAAGTTTGCGTCGACCTCCCACTTTTCTTCTTCACGCGAGCACGACAGCTAGGCAATCGGAGATCTCCATCTGGCCGAGACCGTGACAAACGGGACGATACTGCATGTGACGGGGACAACGACTGGACAACTTTGCGTCTTTGCTCGATTAACTGATTGGCTGGGTAGAAACTCTGCATCCTGTTGATCTTGTTGGGGTAGTGCTCATGTCCCGCTCCTCCAAGGTCTTCAATCGACGTTGCGTGTGCAACCCTACGACGCAATCAACGAGCTACGATTACATTTCTAGGAGTTCCAGCCGAAGCATGTGATCCCGAAACTGACCTAGACCCGACAGAGACATAAGCGTGGACCAAATCTGCGGTGATCGGTCGCTCACCGAGAGTCCCCTTTTCGGCCGAGTTAGAATTGCGACTTAATGTGGCTGGGGGCGCCTGAGACCTCTATCTATGATCCAACTCGAGGCAACTCGCCGACCTTCTTTATTTCTACATCCAGCGTCGCTAAGAATGACAAAAGAATCGATCCATTTCTTGCCATAAAAACAGTTTCCTCGCCAACGGTTCCATCCATGAGCGCCACTTTCTCTGCACTAAGCGTGACACAGAATTTGACAATCTTATGCATGATGTTTTGGTGGTTTCTGCCTTTCACCAGGACGTGATTGCTACCAACCCCTTCAGACTCTCAACTTCGTCTTGCGCCTTGCGTCAATTATCACCTAGAACTTTACGCCTTCCGCCAAAGTAAGAACTTATGTGCTCAAGATGAACACAGAACTATCCGAATTGCTCGCCCACACCCACCTGTCTTAGTGCCCCACGGTCGAGGGAGCTACCCCAGTTCAGAAGCTATACCCTTTGATCCCTCGCTTTTTTCGCCGACACAAGGCGTGTTTCATAAAAGTAGGGTGTTGCTTTCAGCCTCCAAGCAATACGCGGCGTACGTGAGAATGTTGTTTCCCAGGCTTGTTGTTGGGGGCAGAATGTTACGAACTACACAAACAAGAAATAGGTAGTCTGACTCTGAACAAAATTTGCGCTTAGCATCCAGAAACAGCGTTACTTTTTGCGTCTCATGAGACTTTTGGTAGGTGTCCCATGTAATGTGGTGAACGATGAGGTTATATCGTAACTTTTATGAGGCCGCAAAACCCATCTGGGAAGCTTCCAGTCTCTCATATCTTTATAAGATGGCTTTCCTTAGCCCAGCCTCAATGCGGCTCGTTCCATCCCTGGTAGTGATCTGTGCATTGACTGACCGACCGACTTATCTACTCTGCTCTGAAATGATCAGGGTTATTGCAAACCACTAACACACCTACAGAGCCAATGCAACGTATATGTATCTCCATGAGTCCACGTCAATGACCGACATTAGTAGAAGGCTTCAACGATGCAACTAGGACAGGAAGCTTTCTAAACCCTGCCAGGTTGCGGGGTCAAGCGATTGGGTACTGCAAGGGAGGCGCTTAAGAGCCCCGCTGATTGGTCCTCCCCCGCATGCGTGAACCGTCACACGGAAGTAAACGCGGCGGGTAATCTGAGTAGGCGAGGGTCCATGTCGACAACTTCTCCTCAGGGGTTCAGCAGACATGACCTGAGAGAACAACGCAGCGCACTCAACCCGATTAAGATGCTAAGCGGGGGTTTCAAGCTACGAGTTACCCTTCCTAATCTCATTTGCGTGAGCTAAACCAGAGCTATGTACTAATGGAGTTGCCCCTGCAGCGGCCCAGTAATCAGCAAGCCCAACAACAAGCCTTGTTACTAGAGGCTGGGTATCTTATAAATCTTCCCGTGCTGTGGCAACCTTAACCATGGACAGCATGCAACTGCATCCTAATGGATGCTTAAGTCATGCCATGACGAGCGGAAATGACCCGGTGAGTGACTCAGTGAGCCAGCCAAGGTAGGCAGAACTATATGTGGGAACTTCTTGATCGAAAAGTTGATAGCCGTGTCAGAGACCCTGTAACAACGTGTTCAGATGGAAGACAACCCGCTAGGCAACCTGACTAGGCATCCAGAGAAGGATTCGAGGCCGGAGGCTGTATCGTCTCATCTGCGTTGTTGCAAATTCTTTGTAGAAGGACTTCTAATTGTCAAGTGGCTAGATAGCTGGGGCCACTCAGGCATGCACCCTGTTGGCTCTGTAATGGCATGGTCGTGAGGGGGTTATTGAATAATACCAAACTAGTTTGGTGCTCGTATTGCTCCCTTGGCATGGGAATTGGGGGCGAACGCCTTATCAACCACTTGATTAGGATGCTATGTGATAGGCAAATGAGTCGCCAAGGCTCCAAGAAGGATGGATAGCAGCAGCTGCTTGTAAATACATACAGGCCGCGATTATGATTGGGTGAGGGGAAGGAATCATTGCATCACTCGCAAAGCCTTGGGAGGAGTACGAAGCTGTGGTTGGCCGCCGCAATACCTAGATTGCGCAGTTAGCCGGATAAAACTTTCGACTGAAGGCTCGCCCTGCAGGTAGAGACAGCAGGCCTTGAACGTTTCTGGCAACGATGAATGGGCTGGCAAAGGTTCCAGCAATCTCGTCAAGTTCACGGCGTGCCCAATAGCTGCAAGGGGGGTGTATCCCTGCACTCCGGGCTCAAGATGGTGGCGAAGGAACCTTGTAAGGCGCGGTCTGGTGATATTGACGGTATGGGCGTGTGGGTATTTTGGTGCAGGCGGAGTCCTAGTTGGGGCACAATTTAGGCTTGAGCACACACGAGCCCAGGTTTGGGGAGACTCTGTAGCCAACACGACAGGAAACTGCGAAGTGGTGACTGGCCACGGAACCAACCATCGAAGCTTCTTTAACATCTACTATAGGGGTTGCAACCATGTAGCGTCAGTCGAACGAGAACTGTGCTCCATAAACCCAGCCAAGGCAGAAACGAAGTTTAATGAGGCTGTGTTTCGGTAGATGGATTCTCCAAAACTCGAGATCAGGAGACGTCGAGGGTGTTGGTTGGTCGTGTGGCCGCCAAAAGCGGCCTCAGGGAGTCCCGGGATAGCAATGTCATTGGCTTCCCTGCGTAAGCGCGTTAAATGAGGTATAGACAAGATGAAGAGCCGTACAGCCGCGCGTGCAACCACGGCGCAAGGTATCAGACGCCCCACAGTGAAACGTTGCCGCGATTAAACACTGTGTATGCCGTGTGGGACGCCGACAATTCACGGTAAAAACCCGCGCACTGTTGGCCAGTTTATTCGACCTAGTTGGGTCCGCTGAGAGGGCCGTGCCTAGCCCGCCTTGAAGAGACCAGTTCATGACCGCCTGGGCCTTTCGAACATTGGAAGTAGTTGTCTGTACTCCGCGACTTGCTTACATTGAAGTTGGGCCATCGGCGGAGCTGGGTACCTGCCTCCTCCTAGACTCCCGTCCGCGCGCTGTGTTAGTCCGGACCCTGCCACCAACCCATTACCATCTTCATTTTCGGTATCATCTAAAATGCTCTGCCCCTAGCTCTGTCCGAGCTCTGTCCGGCTCCTTAAGGTATGGCTGCCGTTGAAGTTGTGAGCCACCAGCTACGGGCTACCTGTCTCACTCATCAAGCGATCACACTTGGCCCGACCCGTGAGGTGCATATTCGGTCTGCGCTAGTGGTGCTTGCAGGTTGCAACCAGGCCATCACCATTCATTGTATTAACCCCTCTTGATCTCTCATCCTGGCCGACTCTGTTCGGCTCGTCATTTCCCGCATCCTTCCCGTCCTCTCCTATCCGTTTCTTGTCAGACTATAAAGTTAGTTCGGTCCGGCACACTTCTCCACAACCCGCCAACGAAAGAATCCGGCTGATACTAACGTGCTTGTTGGGCGTAGTTCAGGCACGGCACGGAATAGCACAGCTTCGTACAACAAGCAAACGGCTTGGCAGGGCATGGTATTGCGTATCAACACAGGGCAGCATTTTCCAAGCTTCGCGGGGTGTGAGACGAACTCGGTCAGCCTGCATGGAGCAATATCGCAACCCAGTGGCTCCACTGTGCAACTTACACTTCAAGACCGTCCACACCCTCAGTGCCAAGGGGTTACCAGTAGACAATGGCATTCACCCAACACACATTTTTACCGCGTTTAAAGAAGGAGCCAACACCAACAATGCCACCAGAGCCACTTCTGGCCAGTTCTCCTGCAGTTTACATATACTGGTACTGTCCAGTCGGGCCAGACCCTTACACATCTGTTGGCTCTTCGCTTCCCGGTATGTTCTCGCGCATAAGCAAGCTGGACCGTGTACCGACATGGATAATGCTTTCGACCGATGCCCTTGTGTCAAGAGCAACAAAGTCCAGCAAATCCCGGCTCCTCATCCGCGCTCATCGGCTTGGGGAAGGTTGTTCCGTTTACGCGGTAGAAAGATCCCTATGATGTACTCGGTGCACGCCAAGTAGGGTGAAGATTAGCGGTAAAAAAAAAAAGCGTTTGCTTTGAAGTGCGGTCTATTAGCACGCGGCCTAGCATTCCTCCCTCAGTGGCTTGTTCTGCCTTTGTTCATTAACGTTCCCGCCTCACTTTGTACGTCGCGGCCGGTTCCTGATTAAAAGCATCGCCGCTAAGCGGCCCTACACCTCGTGGCTATCCCGCAAAAGGTTACGGACTTCGTTTTGCAAATCATGTGCAACTTCCGCAGTCCCCACAGGGCGTCTAACGCCTCTCAGAGTGCTGTTTTGATGGCGAGGATGAAGGCTCCCCCCAACCAACACGGGTCATCATTCCAGACGTGCCGAAGACCACATCGAATTATATCAATAAGTATTCGGGGTCAATTTGTGAACGAATGTTGTGGCATCATGACACATGCTATCCTGTGGTGTTATCTGCACCTCCCGTAAGGTTTGACAGAAGATCAGGATGGTGTGGAGGGCGTATGACTAGGGTCAGACAAGGAAAACATATTTGAAATGCTTGTGCGGCAATCAGAACGAATGGGACTGGGGCCCGAAGTGATACTCAAGACAAGGTGGAGGCGTCAACTATCACCGACGCAATGGCATAACTATCACCTGCTGCACTTTGCCAAAGACAGGCTGCCGCCAAGGGAGTTAAGTGGAGGGTAAAGAGAAGACAGGCTGGGGAGCTGGGAATTGTCATCTGGACATAATCATTGCACATCTTGCAATGACCCTCTTCAGTCAAGATCGTTGCTATGGTCTCTATTCGTCAAGCAGCGGCCGTCGGACTAAACATTGCCGGTTCGAGCACCTAGTGGAGGGGATGAAACGGGTGCACGAGGCTTGACGAGAAGACAAGAATCCAATGAAGATGATCAAGAGATACGGGGGAAACCATGCCATGCGCCCCGTCTCGCGACCCCCAATGACACCTCGCCCGACAAATGCATCATGATGGTCGGGCGTTGCTCGTCGGTGAGAAACGACCATCATTCCGAGGACTGATAATCCCTGCACCATCAGATTCATCATTCATCATCATCATCAGTTGGCCGCGGCCCGCTTGACGTGCTTTTTGCATCTCTCGACCTCTGAATGTGGCCCCCATCTAGCCCCTTCCCATTAGCAGAAGACTATGTCGAGGCGCAACGGCAACGCCCCATCTCACACACCCGCATACGCACCCGCGTCGGCACCCACATACAACCACATCGATGTTGCCCCAAAGGGCCAGGCTAATTCAGGGAGTTGGTATCCGTCCACAGGCGCACACCGCGTAGATTGCATGGTTGTCAATCGGCCCTGGTCCAGCCGCGCCTGCTCTTGGACTCTCCCCACAACCGCAAGACACCGACATCGAGTGTGGACTGATGTGTCTTGACTTAAATCGGACCTCCCGGCAGCGGACTGCCAACATGATGTTGCTTCCTACTTAATCTAGAGCTTGGTGGCTATATCTACCCTCAAAAGCCTTCACTGCCCCTCATCCCCATCCCCCGTCCCCTTTTGCGGCCTTTGCGGGGACACGACGGCCGACAAAGAGGACACGACTAACACCACACTCCAAAGCTTCCACACACACGCCCCCCCCCCCCCTCCCCTCCCATCCCCTCTCCTAACCAACCCTAACTAACTACCCAACTAACCAACCCTTCCTCCGTCCCTAACCAACCAAGCTCCCAGTCTCAATGAGAGGAAGAGCAGACACAACCAACACTCGAAAATTCTTTGCCCTCTTGGGGGGCTATTTCGACTTGATCTCGCGGATTCTCCTAGGCAGCTGTGCTCAAAGTGTCATGGAAGGAAAACATCCTCGTTCACTCACCTCTGAAGCCACTCCCTCGGGCCCGTGTCACCGAGTATATAAGGACCGACGTCTTCTGCTCTCTTACCGACAATCATCACTCATCCTCAAGAACATTCAACACTGGGTGCCTATTACCGACTAGACATCATAACCAACGAGTCTGCTCTCTGGTTAAGAACTTCCTTCTTGTTAGATTCTCGCAACTCTCTCAAGCTCTTCCTACTATCCTTGTCGGCAATTTCCATCTCTCCCGTGTCCTTTACTCTGGACCAACAAGCTTCTTCTTCCCGCTCACAACACCAGCGCCTTCCGTCGTGTACTACCAAGCATACGACCATTACACAACCTCTTCGGCTGTCGACTTGCAACAACCTGTCAAGACTGAAGCAACTTTGCTAGTTGTGCCACCAATCCCATTCCTCGCACCGCACGCGGGCTTTTATTTTATCCCCCCTGCGGACTATTTCAAGCAACCCAGCGCTACAACAGCCACACGCTTAACTAGCGCCGACTTTACCCTCGATTCAACTTCCTTCACAGTAGTCGAAGAAAGCAAGTCCTCGTCCACCATGTGCCTGTGGAAGACAACTCAAGCTTGGTCCTGCTGTGGCTGCACCTCGGAGTCTCTAGTGCAAAAGCCTGGCTCCAGCTGCAAGTGCAGGAATGTCGTCTTTGATCAGGGCACTCAGCTGTGGGATGGCTACTGCCAACGTTCTACGTGCCGCAACCCTCCTCGTGCTTCTTAGTAGGTTGGTCACCTTTTTTTCCTATTCATGCCTGGTGACAATGTTACGGTTGAGCTTACCTGTCTATTCGGCGCAGTGACCCGCAGAATCCTCGGAGAAGGGGCCAGAAACTATAGAAGAGTCAGCCTCGCGGCAGTGACAGTACCTTATGTTTGCTGTTGTCCTTTCCTCGCACGAGTTACACAAAGTCCAGCTAAGGACAGAGGAGCCGGGCGTAGAGGTCTCTCATTGGCCTCGAATTTGTTCTTCTTCTTCTTCTTCTTCTTCTTCTTCATCTTCATCATCATCTTCTTCTTCTTCTTCTTCTTCTTCTTCCCCTTCTTCCCCTTCTTCCCCTTCTTCTTCTTTTTTTCAACGCCGATTCAACCCTTAGATGGACCGTTGCCTCTTGTGGTAGGTTCGCTATTACAGCCTGAGGAGCAACGACTCGCAAGAGACGACAAATCTGTCATTTTCCGAAACTACATCATGTCCCATCTACCCAATTCATTTTCAACTTTTTTTCCTCCTTTTCTTTTTAACACTTTCTCTCGATCTCAATTTTCTTTCACCAAGGCCTTGTCTAGCTCTCCTTCGAAGATGAGTGCTCTCGAAATTTGGGTTTTGAATGGTATTCGTTCATCAATGATGTGTGCAGGGGAGGATCGGGGGCCGAGCAGCAGGGATTAAGCAGTGGAGGCAGCAGGAGAGGGATCAAGTGGGGGCTGATGGGGGTGCGCGGATCAAGGATGAAGGGGCAAAGGCAACTGGGAGCAGGGCTTCCGAAACGTGGTGCTTGCCTTTTCATGATGGATTCCAGGGTTTTTTTTTTGTACCCCTCTTCTTCCTTTTCCTTTCTTTCTTTTATTTTTATTTTTTCCTTCTTCTCTCCTGTCAGAATTGTTTGCTAGCACTTCCTCAGTATCTGAATTGAATAACTCGAGTTACTTCACACCTTGTCTTTTTTTTTTATGTCGCAATCCCTGAAAGGTGCTAGTTCTTGCTGTGAAGTTACTTTAGCCCTGTGGTCATGGCCCACACAGTCTGGCCAAATCTGCGACCCGCCCCATGCCAACGTCAACGCTCACAAATGATCACACCCTGCCCACGACCCATTGTCCATGTCACCGCGACCAACACGACGACCAAACGCACGACCAACAGAGGATGACTGTGACCCAGGAGACTCTGGAAATTTTTACACAGCCCCCCCCCCCCTCTTCCCCTCCATCCTGCATGTGCTTTCCAATCGGTTTGGGTCGATAGACGAACGAACAAAGACCAGAAATCTGCCCTACGACTCTACCTGCAATCCTTTATTGCGGGGAGGGTGTACAAAGGAACGGTATGCCTGCCGAAACAGACAGCCGCTCGGCAGATGAGATTGGCGCGTGGAGATGGCGGGCCATGTGGCGGCTGGCAGATCAATCACGATCAAACTACTTCAAAGAGTGACCGTCATCAAGTCATATTCGATAGTGGCTGGAGACTACTGCGAAGTTTTTATCCTGTCACTTTGTCCGGCGGTGCATCACATCGCATTGCATCAGCGGCCTGTCTGTGTGTCTGTCTGTGGACAAGAGCAAATGGGCGGCTCCACCTCCCGACGCCAGCCCAGCTTTGGTGCCATAACAATCATCTCTATTCAATGTTTTCGAGTGCTTGTTCTCTTCTCACAGACGAGCTAGCATGGTAAGGGTTGTTTTTTGTTTTGTTTTGTTTTGTATTTGTGTTGCACATTTGAGGGGAACAAACGAGAGACTCCGGGGAGACTGGGATTGGGGGATAAGGGCAGACGAATCGAGCAGGTCACGGATATGGCACCGTGCAGCTGCTGGCCAAGGCACCAGCAGGCAACGGAGGCGGCGGCGCAGGCCGGATGGGAAACGAAAACGGTCAAATGATGCACGCGTGCGTGGCGCTCTCTTGGACTCCTCTTTGGTCCTGGGTTGAACTTAAGCGCCGACACCCGCATGGCGGCGCGCTTTTTCTTCATCCCCTTACCCATGTTCCCTGTCAAACCTGCGACGATCCTAGTCCGTGGCGCTCTAACGTTGGCCCCAAACCCCATCCCCGTTAGCTTCTGATCCCCGAGAGGGTTCTTCAGCCAGCCAGAGATCGAGCAGTGGGAGAGAAGAGGGTTGAAAAAAGAAAATTGGACATGAAGCAGGCCTCTCTCAGATATGCAGGTATGTATATTTGCTTTTCTGATTTCTTGTCTCTCTTCTCGCACTACTTTTCTCCCCCTCACCCACATGCAAGGATGGAATCGTATGTGCGGAATCAAAACATCCCGCGTGATAGTGAAAGAAAACGACGACGAGGTCATGAACAGAGAAGTGGTGCGAGGGCGTCGGGGCCTCAACGATTCCTCTTTTCGGTTGTCCCCTTTTTTCTTAACGCCACGCATCTTTCCACGCATCCACGTTGAATCATGTGATGAAAAGAATCGGATTTCCCTGTCCGTTCGTTGATGGGTTGGAAGGAAGGCGGGGTGTGGTTTAGGACCAGGGTGCGATAGTTGAGCCATGTTTGTCCACCTTTCAAACAATTTGGCGAAGGATCTATCTGCCGATGGATAGGATCCTCTATGGCTTCATGTGCGCCTCCGTCTAACAGGAGAAGATGTTCACTAACTCTTTCATGACAACTGATTCCTATTCTCGCTTTGCCGGCCGGCAACATTACTACACCCATGCCTTCTGAGCTAATCGAGGCGCAGCCACAACCAACAGACGACGTACGGAGTTTCCAAGATGTCGAAAGATACTTCCGTACATGGTAAGTCTAAGTATAGCGGTGACTCTCCAAAACGATTGGCAGATACATTTCCCGGCAAGTATGTTACATATCTATGCGTGACATGTCAAGTTGAGTTGGTGGCAAAACATTATTTAACACTTGGTTGGCATGACTAGTCTATCTTATGTGCCGGAGACTTACAACGCATAGCCACCAGCCCACAACCCTCCCTAACTATCCAGTCTCGTTTCGCTATATGTTCGTATTCAACATTCCCCTATGTCCCTCTTTTATTCCTTCCCGCTCCTTCGCGCACCCTAAAAGACCACGCACAACATCGCAGCGCAGCGCAGCACAGCATAGCGCAGCGCGGGACGAAGTCGCAGCAGGGAAACTGGCATCAAGTGACGGATCAATGCTGTACCATGCATGACCCAGGACTAACGCGCTCGTATAGGTGTTCCTTATGACACCCGGACTTTTTTGCCTCCTGTCAATCAGCCTTGTCAACCCCGAGTTGGTTCTTGTCCTCTGGTGCCAAACGGCCGTTCACCCCGGTTGTCACGCCCTCGCACACGCAGCATACACGCCCCCTCTCGCGTACATATGACCTCATTCTTTCACAGCCGTTCTAGGGGAGATAGGTTCCAGCCACGGACCAACAAACCTGCACCGATGATGTTCTTTTTTTTGGGGGGGTTTCATCAGATCGGAAAGTGGGCTCCACTGTGCCACACCTGAATTCTCAGACGCGATGACCTATCATTTGGTACATTCCCTGGTAAACTCCCCCCACCTTTTACCACCCGTCACTTCAAGACTACGGCGGTACTTATTTGTTGGTTAACAGATCGAAGATATATGAAACTGCACAGGTATATTTTGACATGAATGCATACGCATATACCCTTGCCTCCCTATCGGCAATGATTCTTTAGTTAGAAGACTTCGAACTACATATCGTCAAATCACTCTCAAACTCCGTGACTGAGGCGAAGCTGCCTGGCCAGCTGCACCCAAGAGGATGGCCGCCGATGGGGCCGCCATAGCCACAATACCAACAACGTGATCACTCACACAGACACAGCTATCATGAGGATAGGCCCTGATCAGAATATTCGAATCTCCCCAGGACCCGCCGAATATTGTCCAATTTCCTCCCAGACTAGTTTCGAAAGAGGAGGGGGAAAAAACATGCCAATTTCGTATCTTCCCTCATCTCGAGTTTCACTTTTGTCAACTGCGCCTCGTCCTCAGACTCAGCCCCAAACAACTGAGGAATCACACGACGGCCGGCTCAGCACGGCTCAGCCATGGACTTCACGCTCAGCCTAATCCTTTCGCGGGCTGAACATTTCAGCCGCATCCCCAATCTGGGAAGCGGGTTTACGAAAGATGAAACAGTAAGATGAACTGCGCAAAGGAGGGCTTTCGCACAAACTAGCCAACTTCACATGACATGTTATCACCAACGACACAAGGGGTAGCAGTGCTCATTTTTGCAAAATAGGCCAATCCATTTCCGAGTTCTGCAAAGTTTCTGCTCCTATCCCGCCCCTTCCATTGCCAGTCTTGATTCCAATCTGGATCATCATCCTATATGTCATTGCAAACCGCAACTTTACTGCCTTCCTTCCCTCGTCCTCATCGATAGTGTACATGTCAGCTATTACAATGCTCCAGCTTCTCAGGCCGCATTCTGCTGCTTCCACCAAGCCGTCAGTTTGTGGGATGCTTCATCTTCTTTTTTTTGTTTCTTTTTTTGTATTTTCTTCTTTTCGCTTCGTGCCAACCTCTTTTTCGGGTCTATAGTTAATGCTAAATTCCCCTCAACCAAAAAAGAAAGAAAGAAAAACATGAAAACGGATGACAACCTGTGTCACATATGCATTATTCAATTGAAAAAATTAATCATTGGCCGGCGAATTAGGAGAGCTAGATAATGAGTTAGCCTGCGTGGTCAATTAAGCTGCGTGGTCGAGTCAACTCACTACTGGTTTCCAGACGTCCCCGGACCAGGGGTCCGAGGAGAGAAAGAAGGCGACGTGGGCGAGTAGCTTGGGCTAGTTGGTGAATGCTGCGCACCAGGGCTTCTTTGGAAGCTTGGACTCGTAGGAGAGTAAGCTTCGGGAGACGTCGGAGACCATGTTGGAGACGCCGGAGAGTAGGATGGCGAGGTAGGTCCGCCTGCATGGATGTTTGGCGAGGCGGGACTGTAGTTGGGGCTCGCTGGGGAGTAGCTGGGAGATGTAGGGGAGTTGAACTGAGCCGGTGATGTGGGAGAATAGTGCCGAGGAGACGACGGCGACGCAGGCGAGTAACTCGGCGATGTTGGGCTGTAGTTGGGAGAAGCGGGGCTTGTGGGCCGCAACATGGGCGATGTAGGCGAGAACGACGGGGAGGACGGGCTGAACGAGGGCGAAGTAGCATACCTGCCAGCTCCTCCATCGATGAGAGGGGAAGTGGGAGAGTAGCCAGCGTTGGGTGATGACGGGGAGTATCCTCCCATGCCCGAACTGAACGGTGAGGTAGGCGAGGTGCTGAATGGGCTGGTCGCACCACGCATCGAGTACGGGCTCATGGAGCCAACTCCACCAAAGCCACCACCACCATACTCAGTTCCAAATCCAGCCGGAGTATCAGATCCTGCACCCTGGATGGGCGAGAAGTTTCCAGCCGCAGGCGAGCTGAGGCTGAGGTAACCCGAATCCGCCATTGGAGACCCAGTATCGTAGGGAGTGGCAGCGCCTTCGCCCTGGGCTTCCTTGGCTGGCATGCCAGGCATGAGGCCCATGCGAGAGTTATCAGAGATTACAGTCTCGAGCATCTTGGGATCCAACAGGACATCGAAGTTACCAGTACCCATCGGCGCCATTTGACCAAGCATGACGTTTTCTGAAATACCTCGGCAGTCATCCAGCTCACCGGTTGCCGCAGCCTCGAGCAAGATTTCCACTGTTTCTTCGAATGAACAACGCATCAACGCACCTGTGTCAGCGCGGTTGATGCCGTGTCGTGTAACAGCCGAGATGATACCCCGATACGTCATCACATCAACCAGCAGCGCAATGTGTCGATGATTGACGTAGGAACCATCAAAGGCCAACACGTTAGTCAATTCCTTCACTAGAGCAGATCGAGCGGCCTCGATGCCAAAGACCTCAATGATTTGGTAAAGATCGTTGGTGTAGGTTCTTGTTGTGTCCACACCGTTGACAGCCAGGACCTCACGAAGAGCAGAGCCACTGGTATCCAAGTACCACTGGGTACATAGAGGGTCATCCTTCTTAGCTAGGAGAGCGCCATCAGGCTTCTCAACTAGTCTGGTTCCCTTGGTCAAGAAAGCTCGTTCAACGCCTGGCACACCACGAAGAGTCATAGTGTCCAGAAGATGGGCTTCGAGGCGTTTCAGCATAACATCGTCCTCGATGGCGCCCGCGTTTTCTGCATCTTTTCCTCCCTGATGAACGAATCGCATTCGAATCACCTGCTCATCGGCGTTGTTGTCACTGAAAATGACAGCCAAATCCTTGGGGTACTCCTCCTTGATACGCTGGGCAACATCATCAATCTTGATCTCCTTGTCAAGCAGCTTCTGTCGATCAAGAGTGATACGCAGGACCCATCTCGACTGCCAGTCGATTTCGCCTTGGGTGTCATCAGGAATCAGGAAGTAAGACTCAACCATGTCCACATCCTCAGGAATGTTCGTCGCTTGGATGTCAGGATCATAGTAAATCTCGGTAACCGCAGTTACGGATCGTAGGTTGGTGTACTCAACCATGCTTCGCAACTTCTTCGCCTGTTCCTGCTTAGCCAGATATTCGTTCAAGTACACAGCCATGCTAGGAGTCTTGATGTTCTTTGCCAAGTTGAGAATTTCCTTGAGACGAGGCACACCCAAGGTGACGTTCTTGGAAGAAACACCAGCAAAGTGGAAGGTATTGAGCGTCATCTGGGTTGCAGGTTCTCCAATGGACTGTGCAGCCAAGACACCAACCATTTCACCAGGACTGACAAAAGCTCGATCCCACCTGTTCTGAAGTTCTCCTACGATATGGTCAAAGGCAAGCTTGTTCAAACGATGCACCTTAACAATCTCCTTGAAGGCCAATCGAGATCGAACCAGGGCCTTGAAAAGAATAGTGGCGTTCGAGTCAGCCTCAAGTGAGATAGGATCGCTACCGCGCACAATCTTGGTCTTGTTGAGCATATCCTGGATGGCGACAATGACATCTGAAGGCCGAAGATTACTGCGATCATTGGCTTTAACATTGAAGACTCGCTTGGCCGACTCGATGATTCGGCCAATGTTCAGAGGCAATTGCATCATTTCCTCATCCATTTTAGCCTTGTTAATCAATCGAACAGCCCGGCGATCTTGGAGAAGTGCTTCCCATTCAGCATCAAGGAGAGCCATAGAAGGCTTATCTCCGGTCAACTCATTTCCATATTCGTAGTCGTTCTTGAACCACTCTGGAGGATTGGCGAGATCCAGTCGGTACTTCTGCTGGAACGCATCATCTGACATGTTGAGAATACCCAGCTTCTGTTTCTCGATGCACATAGCATCTAGACCATCCTCACCATAAAGGAACTGTACGACATCTCCGAGAGAGTTACGGACAGTTCCATCATACCGAGCACTCAAATCTTCAAGGGCCTTGACCAGTCGACGCTGAATGTAACCAGTTTCAGCAGTCTTGACTGCAGTATCGATCAAACCTTCTCTACCAGCCATGGCGTGGAAGAAGAATTCGCTGGGTGTGAGGCCACGAAGATAAGAATTCTCAACAAAACCACGAGCCTCTGGAGAGTAATCATCCTTGGTGAAATGGGGAAGGGTACGGTATTTGAATCCGAACGGGATACGTTTACCCTCCACGATCTGCTGACCAACAAGGGCGGTCATCTGAGAGATGTTGATGGATGAGCCCTTGGAACCAGAAGAAGCCATGGTGACAGCGTTGTTTGAGTCCTTCAAACTCTTCTGTGTAGTAGTACCTGCCTTGTCACGAGCTTGGTTCAGGGCCATGGAGACCTTGTTCTCAAACGTAGCTCGGACGTTCATACCTGGAAGGGCTTCGAGTTGGTTCTCGGTGGCCATTTGAGTCAACCTCGCGACTTCCTTCTTCTCAGAATCAATATGGACTTGAACCTTCTCAATCGTGGCCTTGTCAGGGATGGTATCACCGATACCAATACTGTGGCCATTTTGTAGTAGCCAATAAGTCACAACCTGCTGGACACCGTTCAGGAATGCCATTGCCCCTTCAGGCCCAAGCTCGTTGTAAGAGACATGGACGATACCTCCTGCAGCAGCACCAACATTCTTCTTCGTAAGAAGACCATACATGAGATGGCCAGCCTGTATCAGAAGACCCTCGTCCCTAAGAGGGTTGTCTTCTTTGCTATCTGGAGCATTATGCAAGGTAACTTGAGGAGGAATCACCAGACTGATGAGTTGCTTTCCAGTCCAGCGTGGTCGGGGTTTTAGGATAGCTGGCTGGGGGATAACACCATCCCAGTTTGGAACCCAGAGCATGAGGTTCATGACTTGGGTCTTATCGAGGAAAGTGTCTCGTCGGCAAAGTTTGTACACACCAGCTAGAGAGTCCTGGACGATACCCATCAAAGGACCGTTCTTCTGAGGCGAGACAATATTCAAAGGCACAAGACAAAGCTCCTTGACTTCGGCGCGAGTCTCCTCGCTTTGAGGAACGTGCAAGTTCATCTCATCACCATCGAAATCAGCGTTATAAGGGGACGTGACAGACAGGTTCAGACGAAATGTCGAGTAGGGCATAACGCGGACGCGATGACCCATCATAGACTCCTTGTGTAGCGAGGGCTGACGGTTGAAAATGATGTAGTCACCGTCCATCAAATGACGTTCAACCTTCCATCCGTATTCCAGAGAAATCTGAGCGGCTCGTCGGTGATGTCGCAGATCGATTCGAGTGCCATCAGACCGGATAACGTACTTGGCTCCCGGGTGCTCGTTCGGTCCGTTCTCAACAAGTTGATGTAGCTTACTGATGTTGTAGGGTGTCACAGTCTCAGGGTAGGTCAAGGTCCTGGCGATACTGCGAGGAACGCCGACCTCGTGAAGAGAAAGGTTGGCATCACCAGTGATGACAGTACGTGCGGAGAAATCGACACGTTTACCCATCAAGTTACCTCGAAGACGACCCTCCTTACCCTTTAGACGGGCTCGAATAGCCTTAACGGGACGTCCACTCTTCTGCAGTGCTCGTGGCTGTCCAGCGATATCATTGTCCATATATGTGGCCACATGATACTGGAGTAACTCCTCGAAATCTCTGGCAATGTGGGCAGGAGATCCTTCACGGATGGCCTGTTTGACATTACCGTTTGCACGAATGATATCGCCAAGTTTGTATGTCAAATCGTCTTCGTTGCGCATACCAGTGCCAGTGCCGTCCATGGAAATGCTGGGTCTGACGGGAGGCGGTGGCACCGGGAGTACAGTTAAGATCATCCACTCGGGACGAGCGTAGTCGGAATTGAGACCCATGTTGATGAGCTCTTCTTCGGAGATCCTTCGAAGAATGTTATGAGCCATTTCCGGGGTGATGATCCTATTCTCTCGACGCTTGACACCATCCTCCTGCGACACGACATCAGAGACGGCCTTAAGTTGGAGGGCTGCTTGTCGGACGGCGGGCTGCTCATTGCCGCAACCACCATGGTTTTCAACCACAGGCTTTAATCCTGGTGCGTATTCGTCGTCCTTATTCTTATCGGTCCTAGGTTGGTTCTCACACAGGTGCTTCTTTTTGCAGACTTCCCAAACGCGGTTAAAGCGGACTTTGGGATCTCGAGTTGCGATAGCAGCAGCGAATTCGGGATCACTCTGAGATTATTAGGTTAGCATCCAATGGGCCATAAAGCTTCATGGAGTGAGTAGACCAACTTTATCGGCCAACACCTTGCTGCAATTGTGGCAGACAATCTCCAAGATCTTCTTGACTTTCTTGATGAAACCGGGATGGTACACGGGTTTCGCGAGCTCGATATGACCAAAATGGCCAGGGCACTCGCCCATCGCCTGAGTGCAAGTCTTGCATCTAAACTGTCGGTCGATCGAGCCGAGAAGAGGGTCGTTGAGGCCACCATCGCGTGGCTTCGTCTTGTTCTCCTCCATCGTCTCAGGGTAGAGAATGTGGCAGACACTCATATTCTTGATCTCTTCGGGAGACATCAAGCCGAACTGGATCTCTTCCACTGTCTTGAGCGGGGCGCTCGAGTGGGTGAAGTAGAGGTTCGCCATGGTGGCGGTTGGTGGTGAATCTGACGGAAAGGTAGAAAAAGGAGCGGAAAGTGAGAGCGGAGGTCAAAACGCGCGCCGACACGTAGAGGAGCGCGAAAGATCCAGATGAACGGCAGGAAATTGCGAAAAGAAGATTTTCTATCGCACAGAGTCGCTAAATCGATGGCAAAAGCCGTGAAACGTGAATGATGGATGGCGCTGAACGGCAACGCCTGTCCTGGCCGACGGCCCAGGAGAACCTCAGGCTGGTCTCCCCCGTCGCCTCCACCTCGAAAGTCGCGAAAGATCGAAAGTCGCGCGGGACGCTGGTCGTCGTTCGGTCGGTGATGTGCTTCGAGTCGTTGCGCGCGATGCCCGGCACGCGTGGTGATGACTTTGTGCGGAGGGCAAAGTTTTGTCGTGGTTAAGGCGAGAAGGTCGGAGGAAGCCTGAAAGATTCTGGACTTCAGGCGGCTGGCGGACAGGACGATGGCGCTAACCCGTTTTAGGACTGCAAATCCTCCCTAGAGCTTCGAAAATAGTGCCTCAGGCGACAAAATGCACAAGTACTAAGAACTTTTGTAACACGCTCTCACGTGCTGACTAAACCAAGCTTCTTGCAACTTTCTTACACAACAATGACTAGCGTTACACTAATTATTATGTCTACCTCCAACTCTTATCACGCGAGTCAAGTACTACTACCTCCTTCCCGTTCCAGGTAGCTGAGGCGGAATACTACGCCGATGACTCAAATCCTAACTTCCTGGCGCATTGCCTGCCAATTAATTTCTTCCCAGAAGATCTTGGTGCCGCAGGCGCTACGTTTCATGGGCAAAATAGAGATTCCTTTCCTATTCACCACGCCAAATTGCCTCTTTGAAGCCAAACCACGCTGGACTGTCCTTGGAACGGGCCATAATTCTTGAGACGCTAACTATCTAAATTAGCTCCGTACTGCTTCCCCCCGACGAGCTCGGAACAGTCTGTCGTTGTCGCAAGGTCCACACCCATTGTTGCTTCTATCGTCTTCTGCCCCTGGCCGTCCTGGCTGATGCACCCTTCTTCGCCACCGGTTTTTCGACAACCTCGTCTAGATCGTCCTGACCTTCTCCTGGACTCCTACGTCTCATGGTTCCGGTGGACACCGCGATGAACTCATCTTCGCTATCGCTCTCACCGAGATTGAAAAGAATTGGCATCTGGAAGCTGTCACCGTCGTCCAGAGCCTTGGATGGTTCCATTGTGAGAACATCCACATCTTCGTCCTCCGCATCAAGTCGTCGCCGATGAATTTCTTCCTGAGCATAAATATCGAACTCGTCCTCCCGTTCAATGTATTCCACGTTTTCTTCGACTTCCGCAAAATCTGGTGCCAGCGCCGACCACTTTTGTGGACTAGTGACCGACCATATGTATATTCGTCCTGTTTCCATGCCACATTCAGCAAGGAGCGGTCGAGTTGGATGCCAGTCTACAACACCATGCTCTTCCTTTGGCTCCTTGAGAATGCGGACAAGACTACCGTGTTTACTTTCCCAAACGTATATTTCGTGATTGTTGTATGTTGAGGCTGTTACATACTCTCCGGTGGAGCTGAACGCGACGTGATTCCAAGACAGCTTGTTGACTACGTCTTGGAACTTGTTCTCTAGTGGCAATTGTAAGGTGTCCAAGTCTAGATCTTCGGCAGATAGGTTCGGTATTCGAAACGCCCGAATGATGCGGTCTTGCGAATTCACCAGAAGCTCTCGGCCTGATTGTGTAATCCGCATGGTAGTGATGATCCCAGTGCAAACTTTGTCTGAGTATATAATCTCGTAGGATTTGGCATCGATGACGTTGATGCGCCCCTTGTTTGTTCCAGCGAGGATGTGGTCGCCCGTGATGGTCCAGACAACAGAAGTTGTCATCTGTTTCGCGTCTTCTTTCGCCTGTTTCTCTTTCAATGCTGCATCAGCATTTGTATTCAGTCGCTTCGGTGCGGAGGGTAGTATGTGTTTAACGTCGACGGGTTCAGTCATGTCAACAACGACAGGTTGCTCTTCGTAGAGTGCGGCAACAAATCGAAACCTGTCGCGCATCAGCACCTGTTGGTCAAAAAAATCTCCAATTTAACTCACTGGTCCCATGGATGAAGTTCAGCGACATACGCTGGGGCGCGAAACCGCACCTCGCGTAATCTCTTGCCGTTTTGAAGATCCCAAAGAATGGCCTTCCAGCCCTGGCAAGTCGACAACAAGTATTGGCCGCACCTTGACCAGCTCAGAAACGTGATAATTCTGTTGTGGCCTCGTAGTTTCCTCGCAACACCCATGGTCTCGAGATCCCACACTACAACAGTCCCGTCACCTCGGCCGGAGGCAAGGTAGTCGCCCTTGCGACTGAATCGCAGGAAGGACGCATGCCCCGATCGGATAGTGTTGGTGATAACTTCAGGGTAATCCTGAAGCAGGTAATCGTCTGATAGCAGAAGATTCATTGTGACTCAGCGCTATGGTCTGGCGTCAAAGAGCTGGTAGTTTGGCCCGTCGCGATCCATTGAGTATGTATGGAGGGGGGGGGCTCCAAAAAAGCCGACCTCAGCCGCGTTTATCAAAGGCCCAAGTTTGATCTGCAAGGCTGAGCTTGAGCGAGAGCAGCCAATGCAGTGAGTCGACCCCCCCCGGTGTGAACATAAAGAATAATGTGGTCCCAGCGTTTGTACTTTTTGTGCTTGCCAAAAGGTGCACTAACAATTCTAAGAGCTGCCCCTCCAAGCCGCAGACAAACACGGGCAACGTTGCACAACCTTCCTCACGCAAACGTTGATCCGTCCTCCACTGGACTGCCACCTTCAGAGAAACAAAAATGGCGAATTCAAAGTGAGTTTCGAATGTGCATTTCCTACTCCCAACTCACGTAATCTGATCTCTCAAGATTTGAGTATGTTCGTAACTTCGAGACGCCCGATTCTCTGCTACCCAATACTTGGATCGTGGTCCGAGTTGATGGAAGGGGCTTTACAAAGTAATATTGACCCCCAACCCCAATACGTGGCTGAAGCACCGTCGCTCTGACAAATAAAAGGATGTGCGCCAAGTACAGCTTTGAAAAGCCAAATGATCGCAGAGCCTTAGATCTCATGAATGCAGCAGCCAAGGCTGTCGTGACTGAGATTCCTGAAATCACCGTTGCGTACGGCGTCAGCGATGAGTACAGGTAGATTTTCCGTCGTTGGTAAACCACATTCAGAATAATAACATATTATTAGTTTTGTCTTTCATAAGACTTGTGAGTTATTCGAGAGAAGATCGAGGTAAAGCAAAACAAACTATCTATGTATGTGAAAAGCGATTAACTCACAACTCACAGCAAACTCGTGAGCACAGTTGTCTCTACCTTCACCTCCAACTACGTCCACCATTGGCCAACATATTTCCCCGATACCCCTCTTTCATCACCACTCCCATCTTTCGATGGCCGGGCAGTTATTTATCCTAGCGTCCAGAATCTTCGTGACTACATAAGCTGGCGTCAGGTGGATTGTAAGTCGTGCAATGCATCCAAAATCTGAACAGGGGGATCTTAACAATCAAGGTCACATCAATAATCTATACAACACAACATTCTGGGCATTGATCCAGCTTGGTGGGCTTGATAATAAGGAAGCCGAAAAGACTCTCGCTGTAAACGCGTCGGCCGCCTAGCCTAAAATTGCACTGCTAACTATAAGTTTAGGGCACCTTATCCGCGGACAAGAATGAGATCCTCTTTTCGCGGTTCTCTATCAACTACAACAACGAGCCAGAAATTTATAAGAAGGGAAGCGTCGTGTTTCGTGACGTATGTGCTTCTCCTCCTCCTCCTCCGCATCCAGCACGAGACTAACCCTTTGCAGTACGAATTAGTTGATCCCAGTAGCCACAATGTTGCAGAAACTATCGACTCTCTAGCGGAACCGGTCACGCAGTCAAAATCTCAAAAGGAGAAAGACAAGAAGCGCAGAGCCAAGGCACGAATTCTTGTGGAGCACTTGGACATCATTAAAGACGAGTTCTGGGACAGCAGACCGTGGATCCTGTCGGGCAAACCAGGCAAGGTCCCTAAGGAGACATGAAAATCGGTCTAAATCGGGGTATCATTCAGGAAATCTATCCATCCATAACGCCGTAACGATGCTTTCGCCGTGCAAATGCGACTTGCCTTGCTGTCTTTGTTGCTGTTTTCTTCTATTATCCATCATTTATCGGCCTCCTTCTTTCTTTGCCTCCGTTTTTCCTCTTTTCTTGCTCTCCTTCGGCATTTTTCTTCGTCCGCCTCGCTCGATTCTGCTGATGACTTTTTTGCCTTCTTCAACCTCCTACGTTCCCGTCGTGCGGTTTTCTCACGAGCTCGTTCTTCTTTGCGCTTCCGTTTCGCCTCTCTTCTTGCCCTCCTCTCCTCCTTTGTTTCCTTTTGGGTTTCGATCTCGGCCGTCATAGTCGCTTTCTGGTCATTGCTGTCATCGTCGGAGGACTCTGTGGAATCAGCGCTTGTCGATGTGTCCTTAATCTCGAGTTTATCTAGAGTTCCCTCGAGGAAACCCCCTCGAACAAAAGACGAGTACACCGAGTATTTCCCGACATTCTTTTCCAGAGAGTTGAGCTTGCCAGAGGTGATGGTCTGTACCACCTTGCCCTTTTTTGAAGTGTCGAGTCCTTTTAGTTGTTCATCGAACGCGTTCATCCACCATTGATCGCTCGTAAAATGCTGCTTCTGGCCCAGCCCTTTGGTGTTGTCCTTGCGCGACAATAACAAGGGCTTCGCAAGGCCAATCGAGTCGTCGGTCTTGTGCAGAGAGTGGCCGGTTCCCCGCCAACCCTGGGCAGAGAGGAGGGCGTGTGCGTTCATCGTCGCGATGTGGAGTCTTAATGCAGTTAATGAAAGGCTTGGGGCTTGAATATTTGGATACAGATTAGAACAAAGAGAGTGGTGATAATGCGCGGAGGTACAGTTTCAACACACGAAGCCGCAATGATTTTTTTAGCGGGGCTGGTCTTATCGCCTATCAGCTTTTTTTCCTTCCTTTATCTTATCAAGACCCTTGTGTGACAATGCACTACCCTGGAGGTTTTGGGTTTCTAATCCTTAATTATCTCAAGCAAAGAGCATGGAATTCATTTTGACTTACTTCACTAAACGGGACTGTGCCATAAGCCTAATACCTAATTTAATATTGAAAATATGTTGGCCTTCAATTGAGAACACCTAACGAATACGTGTGTGCCAAGGTCGCGACCATTGAGATTTCTAGCTCCTATCACCAAAACCAAAATGTTTTCGCGTTAGCTAGCCGAAAAAACCAATGCAGCCGCGAATCCTCATTTCACCAGTAAGATGTTCAATGGGCAATAATACAAAACACACCTACCGGATCAACCCCATATATAAGGTGCATGGAGTTGAAGCATGGCAAAGAGCAAGACTAGGGCGTTAACTTATAAGGTGAAATATGCTTGCCGCCCTCGGTCCACGGGTAGCCCAGAGAGAGCATGCAATTTACTGTTCCCAACCAAGACCGAAAAAAAGTTTGATGGTATTCAATCGATTCATCACCCTCTTGATTATTGCGCTATTATTATCCTTAACCTACATGAGTCGGGTTCGCAATTAAGCTATGTTGACCATAGCTAGACACGCCTTTAGCATATCTTGCCGAGTCAATAACTGTATTCAAAGATTGCACGAAGTGCCTGTATCGTTTCAAACATTGCTGTAGAAAAGCAATGAAGCGATCAGCGGTGGAATAAACCGGGAGGGTTAATGTGCAGAATCTTACTGTTGATTGATTTGGTTTTCAAGTTTTATAATATTTATGTTGAAAGCGCCAGTGTAAGCATTATGTTATGTGTGTTAATAATAATGTAGACTTTGGTGCTCTACCAGGAATTCCAGCCGAGAAATATCTCAGCGATTGAGTAACTTCACCATTTTCGTCTCCCTAGGAAGAAAACACATTGCCCGACTTCACTATATAAACGAAATAACCGGACCAGTGATTGGTGGACTATTCTCCTGGGGACCCTTGCTATTATCGGCGGATTTATGTCGTGAAAGAAAGCTTGGTGTTAAGCTTCCTTAGAATACGAGTCTAAACATACGTACTTGGATTATAGAAGGACAGTACTATGAATTTCCCTGCATAATTGGTACCACTATCTTTGCTCAATATATCAAAGGAACGTCAAATTGACCATCGAAACGGAACAAGATTTGCTCTTGCTTACGGATACTTCTACACACTCAGCGTCTTTGATCCGGCACGGACCCGAGATAATTACGAGCACGTGATGATGCCTGGAGTTTTGGGAGAGCCAAGCCTCACTCCAATGACTCCTCCCAACATGTCATTTTACTGTCAAAAATCTCTTGGATTTTGGACGACGACTGGTATCTAGGATCGCCGTAAGGAATTATCAATAAAACCCCCCCCGACACTGAGGCGTTTCCATTAACCACACTTGGTAAGTTCACCTCCGTCCCACAGTGGGCGGCATGACGTAGAGCGTCCCGCAGTGCCTCTCATGAGCTCCGACACCCGTCACTAACATCGTGCCATTATCTAGCCAATAATCGAATTAGGTATATTCTCGATACAATAATTATATCTACTGAATACTTGGCGCATGAGCTTTCTGCCACGGGGAGGGCAAGCACTACACCATGGCGCCACTCTGTTCCGATCCGCGACAGATTGTCATCTCGCTCAACCCCGCCCGCCGCAAGGCCCTCTATAAGCTCGTCCACGAGATCACTGAATACATGATCTCCCAACTGGAGACGCCTGAAGATGAACTTGGTCCGGTGTCTCCAGGAACTCCAGGAACCCCTCGCGATGACGCGACCGGCTCCAACACCAACGACTTTGAACCCGCGAAACGCGAGCAGCAGAAGCGGGGCCAGGCTTCCAAACAGGCCGAGCGCATTCAAAGGGCAGCCATGGCGCACATTACTGGTTGGAAGAAAGAGATTATGCCAAAGCTGGCAGAGATTGTTCGTGTCCAAGATGATGCGAAGATTCAGGACGAGAGACGAAAGCGTCTTGAAGCGATGGAAAAGAAGAAATTGGACACTCCAGAGGAAGGCGAGAACCTCATAAGCTTCGGCGAAGTGAGGATTGAGAAGTCGCAAGATGTTGCCTCCCTTCAGGCTTTATATCATCCAATTCCGACTAGACTGACAACAATTCCCCAGGAAGATAGGAGAGAAGCCATAGCCTGTGTTTTGCTTCTGATCCTCTCAACGGGGAAGTATTCTGCTCATTCACGGGTCCTAGCACTCTACCTCGCATCTGCTTTGGAAGTTCCTCAATCTTTTATCATCCAGGAGGAGGCTGAGATTGCCAAGTCTCTCATTGAGTCCGCCGCAGCTGGTGAAAAGGAGAAGGAGGCTATGTCTGCTGAGGCTGAAGCTACTAAGCGCCGTCAGGAGAACAAGTTCAATAGATTTTGGAAAGTTGGTCTCGCTTCTGTCGCTGGTGCTGCTGTTATTGGAGTTACAGGCGGTCTGGCTGCCCCCATTGTTGCTGGGGCCATCGGCGGTCTCATGGGAGGTGTTGGGCTAGGAGGCGTGGCTAGTTTTTTGGGTATTTTCTGGATGAACGGCGCTCTTGTAGGAGCTCTTTTCGGTGCATATGGGGCTAAGATGACCGTGAGCATTGTGACCACCCATACTATAGCCTATACTAACATCTAAAAAGGGCGAGATGATGGACGAGTACGCCAAGGAAGTTGAAGACTTCCGCTTTATCCCGCTCAAAGAGGAATGGGGGAAAGACTACCAGACTGAGGACCAAAACGCCCAGCAGCAACACCGGCTTCGAGTCACCATCGGAATCAATGGTTGGCTCAACTCGGAGGATGATATTACAAAGCCTTGGCGTGTCATGAATGACGATTCTGAAGTATTTGCGCTTCGGTACGAGTTGAAGTCGCTTATGGCTCTCGGAAGCGCCCTACAAGCTCTCATGAAGTCTTGGGCCTGGAACACAATTAAGCTCGAAGTTCTCAAGCGCACAGTCCTCGCTACTCTCCTTGCCGCTCTTTGGCCTGTTCAGCTGCTCGCCGCTGCTTCCAACGTCGACAATCCGTTTAACCGTGCTCACAATCGCTCTCGCAAGGCCGGACAACTTCTTGCTGATGCCCTTATCAACAAGGTGCAGGGTGAACGGCCCGTCACTCTTGTGGGCTACTCTCTGGGCGCGACAGCGATTCATGCATGCCTGCAGTCTCTTGCGCAGCGACAGGCTTTTGGGCTCATTGATACCGTCGTTATTATTGGTACACCTGCACCTTCAGCCCCAGCTCACTGGCGTACACTGCGAACCGTGGTGTCCGGCAAGATCTTTAACGTCTACTCGGAGAACGACATGATTCTCGGCTTCCTGTACCGCGCGCATAGTCTCGCCTACGGTGTTGCCGGCCTTCAGGCCGTGAAGCACGTCGAAGGTATCGAGAACCTGGATTTGAGCGAATCGGTTAGTGGCCATCTTCGATATCCCGACCTGATTGGCGAGATTCTGCGCAAGTGTGGTTTTATTGGGATCAAGGCTGGCGAGGAGATTGAAAAGGATGATCTCATTAAACTGAAGGAACAGCAAGGCGGAGAGGGCAACCTCATTAACTTTGACGATGAAGCTTCGAAACATGCCCAGGAGAAACCACAATCTCCTAGCGAAGCAGAGTTGGCCAAGGACCTGCGTGACATCACGATATCTCCACCTGCCCTCATATCCCCATCTGTGCCACCACCTCCGGAGGGGGAGGATAAACCATTCGAGTTGAAGCCCGAGAACCCACCGCTCCCTCGCCGTCCAACCAGTGACATAGCTGAGCCATCTCTACCGCTTCCTCCACGCCCTTCAGCTTCAGCTACTTTGACAGAGGAACAGCCTCATCTACCTCCTCGATCGATCGAGGTCGTAAAGGAGGAGGAAAGTGTCGAGGAAGTAGCACCCTCGCTGCCAAGACGACCGACTGAGCGCGCCACCGAAAAGGCCCCCAAACCTCAATCACCGCGACCTCTGACTCCAGAGTCTAATGTGACTGATGACGAGGAGTATGGCACCATCGTCATGGTCAATTACGACTCCAGCGACCAAGATGATTATGAACCGAACGGGCATCACTAAGATGGCTCTGTAGGTTGCTGTGTTTGTATCGAATTGTTGGTACGGGTGGGGGAGTTTATCCTTGCAAGGTTTTCTACGGTCTGAGGGTCGCTAACTCTCGCACCAGGGTATTGTTTGTAGTATGAACAAAAGCTCATCCCTGAATCGTCTTTTTGCAAAGAAAAATAAAGCTGGGCGGATTGAATGCTTCTGTCCTACAGTTAGACATTAAATAGGAATTATTGCTGGGGCTATACGAAGGAGTTATACAAATTTTCAAATTGTCGTTTTACTTAACACTCACCAAAAAAATTCTAACCTAACAGTGACCGACATCAAAAGGATTGAAGGTTCGGAATTCAAAGGGTTACTGAGGCCGAAGTCTAGTAGCTAAAGGTGATAATGGTGCTGAGGTTAGCTATTATCTTGGCTCCGGCAATGTACTATACCCCCGGGTGTCCTGAGCAGCCTGAGCATTGCTTTACTCTTATGTAGGTAGACATGAATAGTGGCACAAACTCCGTATTACGCTACAACACTTAGGACACCTTGTGCAAATGCAAATGCAACGATATCTTATTTTTTCTCAATGGCGCTCTCGCAACTCCCTAGGTAGAACATTTCAAATCCCTCGCACCAAAGACGATGGGATAGATCTCAGGGGCATAGTAGCGGCGTGATTCAGTAGATATGGGAGAAACCGCTTTCGCTGAAGCCCCCAACACGAAGACTAATCAGCAGACAACTCGGGGAAAAAAAGCTGGACAAATGTGACGCTGGACAAATGTGACCGGGCAGGAAGAAGCAAGTTTAAACAACAAATAGACTAGGTATTAGATCCGAAAAATCTCCTCTTTTTGTTCGCCCAGGATAAAAGAAAAAAACAAACCAAGGGGAGATAACTCGCAGAAAATACGAGTCTCCCAGGCTCCTCGCTTTTCTTTCACTTTGCACTTTCCCTTTCCCCTGGACTTTCAAATTGCTCGCGTGGCTTTTCTCCTTCTTCTTCTCTCTTTCTAGTGGTATCATGTTAAGTTAAGGAAGAAAACGACAACGAGATAGAATAAAAACGGAAGCGACGGCTGGTATTAGGCGTGGGTGGACACTGGATGGGTATCAAAGCCCGGCCACGTAAACGGAGAGTATAGAAGCGGCGAGTTGCAGGATGAGTATCCGAAAAAAAAAAAAGAGAAAGCCGTATTGCTAAGTCATCTCAGTGCTGAGATTTGGTTGCAATTAGCGACGGGCGTTGGCGGCGGCTTGAGGGGCGGCAGTGCCCTCCATGTTGCCAGTGAGCTCGGCCACGCGGGCCTTGATACGCGCAACACGGGATTCAATAGCTTTCGTAAATGTTAGCAATCGTAGAAGCAAAGGATATTGTCCGGAACTTACTCTCTTCTCCACTGGTATCTTCATCTCCATCAGGAGGCTTTTGGGAGACCGGTCGGGGGAGGTCAGGCTGGCGAGCAGCAGCTCGGTCAGCAGCGTTCTTACGGATCTGAGCCCAGCGGTCCTGCACGCCTGGACCAGCGCTCTGGCTCAACTTTTCCTCAGGCTGCTCCGCACCCAGCTTGGGAGAGGGACGCGGAATACGTGAGATCGGGGGAGGGACAGCATCATCCTCTATATCGCTATCGGGAACGAAAGCTGGCTGATCCTCGAGAGGGCCCTGGTTGAACCGAGACATTTCCTTGGACTTGCTCTCAGTTGTAGGAGGTTGAGGTGCTTCCCCAACTGGTTCCAGAGGAGAGATGGGTCGTGGGGGCTCCTCAGGAGCCGGGGCAGCTGGGGGCTCAGGAACCTCAGTATCAGCCGGAGTAGGTTCAGGCGTAGACTGTTCACGTCGTAGCATACTGTTGAGGTCGGCGGCGGCATTTTCGGGCAGCTTGGAGCTTCGGTTCTTGCGGAACAGCTTTCGGAACCCTCGGTTCTCCTTGGCCTCCTTGTGGAGTTTCTTTGATTGCTTCTTACTGTCGGGGCTGGTTGGCTCGGGAGACACCACGTTGTCTCGGTTAACCTCGTCCAAGATATCATCTTTAGCAGGAGGAGGAGGAGGACTACTGGCTGGTTGCTCGGCCGGCACTGGAGGCGGCACTTCGTGCGAAGGCTCTGGTACAGGGGACGGAGCGGGAGCAGGAACAGGAGCGGGAACAGGAGCAGGAGCAGCAGGAGCAGCAGGAGCAGCAGGAGGAGGAACAGGAACGGAAACAGGAGCAGCAGGAGGGGGCACGGGCTTCCTAGTTGTTCTGTTGAGGTCCGGAGAAACGGGAGGAGTTTGAAGGGGAGTAGGTGCTGTTTCCTTGGCGGGCACCTCGGGAGGTTTGTCGTCATGTCCATTCACCCCCCCATTCACTGGCGTCTCCTCGAGAAACCGCTCCGAAGGAACTGGAGACATGGTCAAGCCACGACCTGCGTGGCTATTGGCCATGTAAGCTTCCTTGATGGAGCCTTTGTCGTACTTTTTGACCCATTTCAACGCGGACGAAGCCTCACCGATGATGGCGGGCTGCAATGTGAGAACACTGTTAGTCTTCTCCGCAAGCAATTCGGCATCTGTGCGACCTCTGCGCTGGGCTTGCTGTTGCTGATGCTGGGCGGCCATTTTCCTTTCCTGAAGTTCCTGGGCTCGCAACTGAGCAGCCTTGGCTTGAATCCTGGCATGCGTGTCAGGACCAATGCTGGCTTTACTACCACCGTTGCTTTGGGTAATGCCATCCAGGTTAGACTTTCCTGCTGACTTTCTTCGACCAAGACCTTTTCCGCGCCTCGTCCAGGAAAAAAAGCCTTTCTTTTCTGCAATGTAAGCACCCTCCTGCGGCTCGGGGGCGGCACCCGCAATCATTTCCTCCATAACCAGCCACCGGCCCGACATGATCTTCGTCTCAACAATTGTGCATCGGCCAAATGCCGATTTGCGCTCAGCGGTCTCTTCAGGGGCCAAACTGGTCATCCAGACCCACCAGAATGAATCATCGAGGAAGAACGAGGTGATGCTAGCCAACTCGCCCGGATCCAGTGTTAGATTGGACTCAAGTCTCGGTCGGTGAGATTGGGAACTTCGCTGTCGGGGCTGCATCTCAATTGGGGGAAGGACCTTGTCGGGGGGGAGGAGAAGGTTGGGTCGAGAGACTGAACCCTCATCAATGAAACCAGAGGAGAGGAAATCAGCCCACGAAGGTGTCGTTGGTCGGTCAAGATTGTTTCCAGAAGCAGGAATTCTTCTCAAGCCCTCAGGCCGCTTCGGGGCGAAAGCGCTGTCATCGTCGTCCTCTTCTTCCTCCAATGTACTCGAAAAGCCGATATCCTCGAAGCGTGACCAAGATGCGTCGCGCAAGCTCGTCGAATGTTTAGAACTCGAAACCTGGGATTGATTGGCAGAAGAGATAGCCTTAAGAACTCTACGACACTCATCCGTGAGCGCCTTTATGGGATCCTGGTACTCGGAGAATTCTTGGAGGGCTCGGTCCTCATCGCGGTACTGGAAGTGATTGGCCCGGCGTAAGAGCGCGAATGGTGTGGGCGAGACGGTGTCAACAATCATGACGACCTTGTTTGTTTTCGACATCATCAACTCAGGGCGCTGAGGAGGGTATTCGGTCTCCTGAAGGAGCTTCTGAAGAGACATTGGCAGCATGGAAATACCGCCAACGTTCTGTTCAGGGGATAGAGAACGGAGGTAGGCGAAGAACATATGGCTGGTGGCATCGGCAGCACTATCATTTCACAATCAGCATTGGGGGTAATGGAGGGGTTGCCTAAAACATAATGAACATACCTGAGCCAGCCATTGTAACCACCCTCGAAGCCCTTCTTGGTGTCCTTGTGTTCAAAGGCCCACCAAGCGGCCATTCGGGAGAGTTTGCGACCACCGAGACCATTGGACTTGCCGTGGGCAGCAATTGCGGCTAAAAGATCGAAGAAGTCAAAGATGATGCGCTGGCGGGCGCCGTTCTCAACACTAATTGGGATGAATGTCTTGAACGAGTCTCGGGCCATGTTCGAGTCTGAGACTGGTCAGCCACACCGTTGAACGTGGGGGGTAATGGCAAAATTAAGGGTTCACATACCGATCTCTCCCACCTTGAACAGCTCGTAGGCATCCCAACCCACGACACCGCCCTGAAGACGGCTCCAGCACCATTTGGCGACACCAGAAACGACCTGTAGTTGTAGTATGTCAGTGTGCTATTTTGCCATTGCGCGTTGTAGGTTGACATACCATGGGCTCGGTCATGCGCAACTCTTGGAGCAGTTGCTCACCGCGTAGGTTCTGGTGACTTTCGAAGAAATGGCGGACGAAAGTGCGCACAGCGCTGGGATCGGAGGTAGGTCGAAACGGCAAAAGCAGGAAAGGATGATGGAGAGCTGGCGTCAGACACGCAGAATTAGTGTGCTGTACTATTGAAAGGTATGGCAAGCGAGAAACGTAGAAACAGAACCCGGGGAAAGAAAGTATTACCTCGTGCCTTGAGCTCCTCAGTGCAACATCGGATTAGTTCGTGAACCTCTTCAGGCTCAACAGATGCTCGTGCCCAGGCGTCAGTCCATTTCGGCTTAAGGGGGGCGGTGTCCGCATTGTTGTTGGCCTTCTTCCTCTTAGAGTCCTTGCCTTTGAGGCGGGAGAAGAGGCCGGCCATAATGGGCGACGACAGCAATGAGGGCTGATGTGACGGAGTCGATTCAGACGTGGAGAAAGTAAGAAAGATGGAGTAATGGGTGATTAGGAGGCGACAAAGAAGTCGAGCCGAAAAAGGGCAGTGATGCGAATGAAATTACTTCCAGGGTCTGACCGCTAAGGTAAAGACTAAAAAGACGGGAAAGCTGAAGGAAAAGCAAAGTTGCAGTTGCGCGAAGCGATCAGGGGCTTTTTCCCCTTGAGGTGGTCGCGGGGCCGTGCCGTCACAAATGGACTGCGACGTGGTCGGGAAGGATGGCGCGAGGCGACGTGTAAGTCGATAGAGGTGGTGGGTAGACAGTGTGAAAGTGAGGGATCGGACGCGAACGTGAACGTGAAAGTCTTGAGACGTGACGCTGGCCAGTTTAGTTAATGTCGAAGAGAGAAGGAGCTGAAGATGGTAGGCAAATGTACTACCAATATCGCAGGACAAAAAGGCGGCAATGAGGAGAAGAGAAAAGAGGCAATAGTGTGCCTGGTAACCTGGAGAATGAGAGATGGAGAAGGAAGAAAGAACAGAACAAGGGACAAGACCCAATAGAACGAAACAAGAGGAAAAGAAGGAGAGGAGAGAAAGGTGATGATGGACGAGGGACACTGATTAGAGGATCGAGTGAGGGCAGGACAAGGGACATGGGACATGGGATGAGTCTAGCAGAGCGGCTTTTGCTTGCTCAGGGGCGCGACGGGGATTGGGACGGTACGTACAGCACTAAGATTGGGCGCCGGGCTGGGATTACAGGCATGGGATTGGAGACGGACATGGGGGCATTCAATCTCTTTGGTGGTGTGGACATGGGGCATTTTCTTTTTGTGTTGGGGGGTGTCGAAAGGAACAGACTGGTGGAAGTGGAAGAGGAGGGGTGATGGAGGGATCATCGCCGTATGAAATGACAAAGAGAGGCTGTGAGATCTATGGTTGTGGAGTATTCAAGAGAAAGAGACCGAATTAGAGAAACAAGAAAATAACTGGACGAGGCAGAGTAAGGCTGCTTTGTTCCTTGCTCGCCCATTACCACCAATTCATTGATGGTTGTGCTCTCAAATACACTGATGGTATATCGTTCTGCGATGGAATAGACTTCTCCTTATTGGGCTGGTTCTAATTACATGCCTTTAATAAAATAGGTGTTCTCGTGGCTTGAGTTGAGAATCGGATAACGGATTGCAGCTACCTTATGAGGTGATTGTCCGTCAACAAATCATCTGTTATACCTATTGCGCCGTGGTGAAGTCAATGATACGAAACGGTGTGCAACCGGGTAATTAATTGAGGCTCAAAGGAGACAGATGCGGCGCACATGTAGCACTGTGACAAAACCAACACCAAAACTTCCATGATCATCAAAACACCCACCATTTGTTTGGAAAAGAGAGAAGAGAAAAAAGCGCCTGCGCCGCCCCCCACAAGCCCGCAGCTCTCGCCCTCGAAGAAGGTTAGCGGGCCTAGCATTGGTAGAGGGGGTGGGAGAGATGCAGATTTCGGGGGTGTCTCATAATTATCACGGATGGCTCTAAATAAACGCGGAACCAAAGGTTCATCAACGTAAATAAATAAAAAAAAGGGTCCAGGGACCGACGGCCGAACGAACAAATGGCGGCGGCTTCGGGTGGACCATCAGTTAGTGGAAGGAACCGGCCATAACTTACGGAGTTCACAGACAATATTGGATGAAAGGTTGTCCGTAGTCTGTTGTGCCACCGGTATGTCTAGTCCCTGACGTCCTGAAATTTAATTGCCATGCGCGGCGGGCGGGCGCCATCGTGTGCTTTAGGTGTCTGGGCCGTGGTCTCTGGCGCTTGGCGGTCGCAATTGAATCTAACACGAACATGTTTGTTGATGGGCGGTCAGATGTCTCTAAATTTATCTTAGACTCTAGCTGTAGGAACGAGTCAATTGATTGATGGAAAACTGCATTGGGATTTATTAAACAACAGGCAGGGGCGATCATGGCCCTCGAAGCGGCGCGAGCAAGGGAAGGCACAACCGGCATCGGATCCACAACCTTGGTCCCGAAAGAAGGTGTCACCTTGGCACCATGGTTGGACGCCGTCTCCTCACTAATTTGCTGGGAGTATCAACTACCATCATGATCAACGACCAACAACAGACCACCACCAGTCTTTTCTCCTTCGCTTCTTCTTTCTCAATCATCATGACCCACATGATCTTGTTCTTCAGCACATACACAGTAAATATTTCTCAGGTTTTCTTGAAGCGCTGACGCCGTTGGGACTATTATCAGTGGGGAAGCCATGAACGTGGAAAGCACTGATAGCATGAAGACGCGTGCTACTTCTCGCGAGCTCAATCAACTGCCCACGCTCGCTTCGACTTAACTCGACCATGTTCTCTCCATTGCCAATCGTTCGACCGCCATCCATGTTTCGCAAGGTGCAACTAGGCAAGTGTAATCCGTAGCGCCCGTGCTATTGTGCCCCTCCATCCATCCTTCACCAGGCGATGAATGCCACTGAAGTTCTTCGGGTCCCTTGCCCTTTCAGCTTGCCTCTGCAGAACCTCTCGGATGATGCTCGTACCTCATGCGCGTCGTCTCTGTCATATCAAAACGCCACTGGCCCAATTGGCTGAATTTAACCCACCTTGCTAACGCCCGACTTCTTTCACCTCCGCTGGCGAAGTGACGTGGGACGATTGAGACGACTGAAAGATGAAGATTATTATGCCACCAAGTCTGGAGGCAAGCCGTTGCGAGAGACTAATAGTACCGGTACTGCTGGAGAGGATGATATTCTCACCCCCCCTTGAAACCCGAAAGACTCGGGCGACTCCCTGGGCTGCATAAAGTACCGGTATTGTCGAACTGCTACAGCCATACAAAATATTCGTTTTCACTTCGGAATGTTTTAACGACTGGCTAAGATCTTGATTCGTCTAGGATACCCTGTGTCCTAGGATGAACTTCTTTCTGCTCTTTCCCCCGAGTAGTGGAGATAGCCTTGCGAGAGGGGCCATCTCTGTTCAGCTTCGATGACGAGCATGGAGTCGAACATGGCTATTTTTGCTAATCGATACCCAAGTTTAGAACTCGGCCACTTTGGCCCGGCAAAAATTTGCCCAATAATCTATTCAGCTTCCCAGCCTATGGCGTTTTTGGCTCGTGGGCTGAGAAACAGACGGTATAACAAGCCGAATTATAAGCCCGCTCGCTGCATGAGTTGGCATGGCCAACGCATCCCCTCCCCTCCAAACCGGGAGGCCTGGCATCTCTGGCCAGCATTGTGACTGGCTGACATGGTCTGAATGGGATTCCGCGAGACCATCCGGAGCGATTTGCGTGGTGAGCTGGCAACTAGCGATGTGTGTGATTATTCCCCCCTCGCCGTCGGACTGAGCCCCGGATGATTCGTTGGTGTTAGTTATTTGAAGCCAGCGGATTGGCAATCCACCCGTGATTGCGAAACAGTTTTCCATGCCAGATTTTGGCGTAATCTGCCAGGTAAATCGATATGCAAGTCATGCAAGACTACCTCGGGATGGACCAGGACGAATGCAAAGACCTTCCAGGGACCAGCCATAATGCCAGCCGGCCGTAGTCTGTACGCTGTGTTTGACTTTTGTGACATGATTTTCTATTAGTTAGAATTCCGTCGAAAACGTCGTCCTAGCAAACCTGTGTGTCAGTGTCAAACGTCACTCGTCCACCCAGCCTCGATCCATGACCCTGGTCTGGGCTGGTCTGAAAGCTGCGAGCTCCAAGGCTCCACCACCCACCTTCATGCTTCATGCACCCGGCCGGGACTGCATGCAGTTTCTTTACCAGCTCTGTCCCACGTTTATGAACGTTTCTTCCTCGTCGTGTCAGGACTTGAAACATCCTATTCCACGATCTCGTTGGTCCACGTCGTTCTAATGCTAACCATTGCCGGCCTACCGTCACATCGTGTCGATGGTATCGCTTACGACTCTCTTTTCACAATGATCAACATGGATTTGAGACGAACCTTTGGCCGTACTATCTTCTATCACCCGAACTACAGTACCACTAGTCGTGGAGCTGAAAAGGAGGGGGAGGGGCCAAGATCTAATGAGGACGTGGGTGTGGGCTCGTGGCACATACATAATTTCGTATTTCCCAAACCTCATCTTAGATATTTTATGCACTTTGGCTCCGTTGAGGCTGAAGGAATCATGCCATCTTTTTATTTTATTTAATTTTTATTTTAGAAAACTGGATCTGTTTTCGGATCCGCATTCGGGAAACAATATATATAGCCTGGACTTCATTGAGCCTTTGGTGGGAATGGCGTGCTAATCTCTTCAACACAGACATCTATCCAGCCATGTCTTGCTCTGATTTAACACTGGCATTAATCCTTGTCTAGTATGGTCAATTCCTCTCGCCTGGCTTCACCGGCCACTGATCTCCGAGGCGCCATTGAAGAACTCCATATTTTGTTTCTGGTCAAAGACGGAACCTACAGGAAGCAGCTATGACATCAATGATTGATTGCTACAACACCCAAACGGGCCATATCTAACATTATCCTATTCCTGTCCTATCGCCCTATAGTCGCTTATGTTTACAGACTCCCGAAGCTAGCTCGGCAATGGTCCTGATTGATCATGCGAACTCCTGGAACATGTTCCAGTTCCTTGTCCAATACATACAGAATGAAGGTAATACAAGACCAAAAACCGAGATATATCCCTAACAAACACAATGATACTTTGAAATCATGATATTGTAAATCAATCATTCTTCTTGACTGCTTCAGCTTCGGCCAGCTTCATAGCCGCTTCCAAGGCTTCTTCGTCATCCTCAAACTCATTTTCCTTGTCCTCAGGTTTCTTTTCCTGAACTTTCTTGACATCGACTTTGACCTCCTTGCTGGCTGATTTGACCTCTGTTTTGACCGTGGTCTCCTTAATGACAGCCTTGGTCGAGTTGCCTGGTGCCAATGCCCAGTCGATTTCGCCATCAGGACCATATCGATTCACGAGCCACTCATTGGCCAACTTGAAGTGCTTGCAGTCAAAGAAGCCTCTAGCTGCACTAAGCGGACTGGGATGAACACTCTGTAGGACAAGGTTCTTTTGTCGATCGATCTTCTGCACTCGCTTTCCCGCGGGCGTGCCCCAGGCCATATATACGACACCTCGCGTCCGCTTCTGGGCGACGAGATCGATGACCTTTTGAGTAAAGCGTTCCCAGCCCCGATTCGAGTGGGAGTTGGCTTCATGTGCTCGCACAGTGAGGCAGGTATTAAGCATAAGGACGCCCTCTTCCGCCCATGGAGTGAGCAAACCACCCCTGTTTGGTGGCACCTCAAACGCCGGATAATCTTTCTTCAAGCAAATGTACATGTTCTTCAAGGACGGCGGTGCTGGCGTGGGAGGTCGCACCGAGAAGGCGAGTCCGTGGGCTTGGTTCACATTGTGGTAGGGATCTTGGCCGACAATGACTACCTTGACGTTGTGGAAAGGTGTGTGACGGGACCTGGCATCACTCAACGTTAGAATGAGATGAACACGGGAGTTCGCTCTGTCCTTACCATGAGTAGACGTCCTCCTTAGGAGGGAACCATCTTCGACCGGCATTTGTCTCCCGATCCAAGAATCTCTTGAGTTCGAGAAATTCCTTGGTCGTGATATCATCCTTGAGGTGGACCAGCCAGCTCTCATCCAGAGTATCAATCTCGAGCTTTAGGAGAGTCTTCTGTTCGGGGGTGAGACCAGCAACCCACTTGGCTTTGTCAAACCTGGTTACCGGGGCAGCATTGGCGGGCTTGGGATTGGCCCCGAAGAAGGAGGTAATGCTTCCATTAGCCTTAGGCTTTTTCGCATCGGAACTGTTCGGATTCGTGTTGGCTTTACGCTTGAGGGTCGACATGGTGATAGTGCGTGGGTGGAGACGGCCGAGGGGAGATGGTCGATGCGCGAGACCTCGAGACGAGCGAGGAACTCTCAACAATGGGACGAGAAATGGAAGAATCGTGGAGGAAATTGATTAAAGGGAATCTACGAATAGAGCCAATGATGAGGTAACATAAAAGTGATGAAAAGGTGTGCGGAGGTTAAAGGGGGTCGGGCCGCCAATTTTAACGGTGTGCCTTGAAATAACTAACCTTGAAGTTGCAAGCCAGCGTCAGGGAAGAGATAGGCGAGGCTGGCCTAGCTGGTCAAAACGCGTTTGGTTGACGCGGTTAGCCTATAGCCATTGAACGCGGTGCCCGTGACTTTCGCGTTCACGGTGGTACTCCGTGCCGTTCGTTCCAATGGTGCTGGGTGATAAAATTTAGGGGCTGCAGTAGTGGCTTGGGGCGCTGAGATAGCCTGGAGTTTAGGCAGCCGTCGCGTTATGGTTGCTTTTTATCCCTCTAAGCGAGGGCCTTCTTGGTTGCATTTACGGAGTACGGACCAGGGATGATATTATGAAAAGGACTTTGGTCGATTGCTGATGAATCATCAATTCCTGAAGTGACATAGAATTGGTATACCCCGTATGTGCATCTAAGTTATGAAATAGGCTGATTCGCTCCATCTACCAGCGTCGGCAACACTCTCTTTCACGTCCATGCCTAAGACATAGGGGAAAGAAGGAAACGAAGGCTTGACTTGAGTTACTGAACCCTTTGTTGGGGTGGGATATATGAGTAAGAAGGAGAGGGAAGGATGCGAATTTGAATGCTTTCCTACGTAAGAAAAAATATCTTACGAAGTAGGATTTGATTAAAATATAGGAAAGACAGAAAATACAATCAAGAAATACAAATTAGATTAGGTAGAGAATACTATTCCGTAAGGCCTTTCCTGTTACTATGACAAGGCAAGGGCCTCTGCACTAAGGTACTTTAATTTGGCGAGTTATTACGAGGTTTGGCGTTTTGATACTCTCGGTAGGCGCATTCAACCTGGTAACAAGCCTTGAAACCGAGAAACGGAAACATATTGGATTGAACGTGAGAGCGAGAGCAGGATGAATTTATCCAGTCTATGGGGAACTTTGACCCTCTTGACGCTCGACTTGCGCATTCTGGTGTCAATGGCTTGGTTTGCGTTCAACAGCTTGCGGAATTTGTAGAGTTAAGCAGGAGTCTCTAAATTGAATTGAATCTATTCCCCGTCTAATAATGTACGACTTATTTTACTGGAATAATACAATGCTCTTCTCTACTTTTACGAGAAGTCTTTTCGAACGCCTGGAAAGATGCATCTGGAGCTCCCACTAGCGGGTCTGCCTTAGTCAGCCACTTGTTGGATGGTAACTGACACTTTCCCCTTTGTGGAAAGCGGCGTCGGACACATTACCTCATGTCCTTCAAATGGACAGCTTGTTACTGTAGCTCAACCTTGCGACATTCCTGGTTCTTGGAAACCCCGCCATGCCCAGAACCTTTATTAGTTCTTTAGGCATTTAGTCCTTGCCCGTCATGAGGCAATCGCTCGTCTGGTTGCTCCGTATGCTGTTCCCCCCCTCTCATAATGGACATGCGACAGCTGCTGACTTGTCCTAGTGCTTTGGCAGGCCAGCTCCGGACTCTGTACAAACGCGAAATACTACCAAGAAACGTACACAGAGAACCAGCCCTTCCAGCGAGGAGGCCAAAACAAACATGTTGCGTCGCCAAAGACGGATGTTCTGGTGGACCAGAGTCAAACCAATGGCCCTCAACCAGGTATGCGCCGAAACGACAGAAGCTGGGTGGCCAGATGAGTTGACAATGTTTAGGGTCCGACCTCGTCGATGCAGCCATGATCGAACTTGGTAAAGCACCCCAATCATCCCACCAACGGAAACGACGGCCATCGGGTCTAGTTGGTGCTATTGTGCGATACATCGTTAAGGCGATCCCCAGTGGTCCTGCAACCACCCCGTCGCAATCCCACGATCCTATCATCAGTGGCCCTTTGTTGAGTGCTGTTCAGCTACTCGAAGAAGCGGCAAGACAAAACAACTCGGATGCCCTCTACCTCCTCGCCCAAATGAATTTCTTTGGTAACTTCAGTCACCCAAAGAACCTAGAAGCTGCCTTCGGCCACTATCAGCAGCTTGCTGCTGTACACGGGAACACAACAGCACAATATATGATGGGTGTTTACTATTCTACCGGACTTGGCGACGTGGTGCCCCGCGATCAAGCCAAGGCCCTCCTTTACTATACCTTTGCTGCAGCGCGGGGAGACATCCGGGCCGAGATGGCAACTGCATTCCGACATCACGCCGGAGTTGGGACTACCAAGAACTGCGACGTTGCAGTTAAATATTACAAAAGCGTGGCCGACAAGGCTATTGCTTGGTACCGAGCTGGTCCCCCAGGAGGCAGGACTTGGGTTCACCAGGCCTCGCGTATCTCGGATGATGATGGTGGCATCTACGGCGAAGGAGCCAGCGCTTCCAGTGCTGGCATGAATGCATACAAGGCTAATCCTGCGTCCGATGCAAATGCTGCCATTGACGATGTTATCGAATATCTGGATCTGATGTCTCAAAAGGGCGACTCGAAGGCCTCCTACAACCTGGGCCGGATCTACTATGAAGGTCAACGTGGTCTAGACAGAAATATCCCTTTGGCTCGAAAGTACTTTTTTCTGGTAGCATCACGGTATTGGAAAAAGGATGGTCGTGTTCTGGAGAACTACAAGCAAGGCATTGAATCGATCTCTTCGAAAGCTGCCGGTTACCTTGGCCGCATGTACCTAAGGGGGGATGGTGTCTCTCAAAATTTCGACAGGGCGAGATTCTGGTTTGAACGTGGCGTCTCTCAAGGAGATGCCCAATCCCAACATGGCCTGGGTCTGATGTGCCTCCATGGCTACGGTGCGAAGAAAGAGAATGTCAAGTTTGCCATGGAACTGTTCAAGAAGTCGGCTGATCAAGACTTTGCACCAGCACTCGTTCAAATGGGTCAGCTTTATCTGGATCAAGGCGGCCAGGAAGACGTCAGAATAGCGAACAACTACTTCGAGCTAGCAGGCCGACACGGGAATATCGAATCCCACTACTATATTGCCGAAATGATTCACCACGGAGTTGGTAGGGAAAAACTTTGTGGCGGATCTCTGACCTATTACAAAAGCGTTGCTGAGAAAGCTGAGCCCCTCGTGTCCTCTTGGGGCGACGCAAACGACGCATACGAAGCTGGAGACTATGAGCTTGCTTTTCTAGAATACCTGTTGGCCGCCGAGCAAGGCTATGAAAGGGCTCAAACCAATGTCGCATACATGTTGGACTCGGCCCGGTCCCGGCTACCTCTGTTATCTTCACTTCAAAAGCCCACGGAGGAAAAGAGCATCCTGGAGAACCCTACGCTTGCGCTTATTTACTGGACACGATCATCGAGGCAGTCGAATGTTGACGCACTTGTCAAGATGGGCGACTACTACTTCTATGGTGTTGGCACACAGCCCGATGTTTCCAAGGCAGTTCAATGCTATACCGGGGCTTCCGATTACTCCCAGAGTGCTCAGGCGCTGTTTAATCTAGGATGGATGCATGAGAACGGAATCGGGCTCGTGCAGGACTTCCACCTAGCCAAGAGATACTACGACCATGCTTTAGAGGTCAACGAGGAGGCCTACCTCCCAGTGACACTAAGTCTCCTCAAGCTTCGGGCTCGAAGTGCGTGGAACACTCTGACGCATGGGCCAATCCATTCCATTCAAGATGAGCCAAGTAAGTCATTCTGTCTCCCATCACTACTATGTACATGCTGGAGTTTTTACTAAGATTACTTAGAACCGAAAAAGCACCGATCCTTCTCCGAGTGGATTGCCAACTTCCTTCAGGATGAGGCACTTCAGTATGATGAGGAGTTGTACACTGATAATTTGTACGATGATCCGCTTGCCAATGGAGACGCAATGAATGAAGATGATGGAGTTCTGGAGAGCTTCTTAATCATTGCTGTTACATTTGCACTTGTATTTCTCCTCTGGTGGCGACAGCGCTTGCAGCAGAGGCACATTCAACAGCAAGAGGAGATGCGAAGACAGGAACAGGGGCTTCCGCCAAACCCCCCTCGGGATAATGGCCGTGAGGGAGCAGAAGCGTTTGGGGAGTGGGCAGCGGGAGGTGCAGGTTTCTTGTAAGGTGGCTGGACAAGGACAAGGCGGGCATTTTTATTTCTCAAGGGAAAGCATTAGAGCGATGGCGTATTTGGATTTCATTGGTAAAAAATTCACATAAAATATTCCTTATGATTCCGAATGAAGTGATAAAAGTGAACGTGGTATACGTCCGGAACCAGAGACTCTTGTGCCAGGCTTGGTTGCGACGAGAGTGTATTTTAGACGGGTGAATTCATGTCGGGGGAGCCGCACTGGCACGGAGATTCAGCAGGCATCGAAAAATCGTGGATTCCGGCGGATAGTGGGCATGGGAAAAGGAGAAGCTTCTCGGCATTCACGACACTAAGAGAGTATTTTGAGACACTCTAGGCATCGGATTGAACGATGAGACGGTGGACAGGGATGGTCAGCGCTCGTCAGCGATGGTCGCGCTGGGATTGTAATACATTGTCTTGGTTTGATGTAAACACGGAGTGTCCTAATATGGAAATCCGAGCCTTGGTACATCTTGAAGTCATGTCTGTGAAGGCCTCCTGTATTTGTGCATGTGTTGGCTGCGGATTGCATACCAAGGGTTTGGCTCCTTTTATCGGCAATGGCGTTAGGTCTTGTTGATGTTGGACCAACATGCAATTACTGTGTGCTTACGTTTGCGCATCTGATTAATTTAACTGTTGTCGTCAGCTTGTTGGTCTTGTACGTACGAAGTACAGTATTGATCCACAGGCCGACGGCCCAGGACAAGAGATCGACTAGCGAACTGGGCTGGGCCTCGAACTGTCAAATGGTTTAGCTGTCCCTGGAAGGTCCTCATTCCCACATTCCCAAGAGCAGCTGTGAAACTCGGCCTCTGAGTGTTTGAGGCGCGAAGTGCAACATGAGTTGCCGCAGGAAAGCCACTCAGCCACGCTATCGGCGCTCCCGCAAACGTCCTCTGGTAGAATATGCGATCGATATGGTGCGAGCCAATAAATACCATGCGTTAGCTGCTTCACCTCCCATAATGAAGCAATCATTATCTCGTTTTCTTGTATTCTTTGCATGCTTTTTTGTGTCAGTAAAGCGCTGACGAATTTCTTTGACGTTTTACGGGTACTTCATACAAGCTTGATTGGCAACACGAACTTGGCTCCCTCTCGTCGGGTGCTATATTCAGCATCCCACCACCAACCAACCACCCCCGGTTTCCGTCCTTGGTGTCGCTAAATCACCTGGTCGACGCAACCACCTTTCGCTCCTCCCCTCTCAACATTCTCTCTCCATTCACCACCCCATTTCGCATCCTTACAATGGCGACATTTGCGAAATTAGCGATGCTGCAGCGTCGCGCCGACGATACCGACACAAACGATAATGACGACGATTTGCACTGGGATAACAACGATGTTTACTGGTGGTACAGCGATGTAAGTGCTGTGGGCTTCGAGTTTATGGTGCATGGGAATGCTTATGATTGCGATAGACCGGGATGATAGTGAAATGGACAATCTTCACCACCATAACCGTCCTCTTCCTCGCCTGGCTCATCGGCGGCTACTTCCACGCAAAGTCAAGGCTTAGGAAGGGCCTACAGCCATTGGCGTATCACCGAGTAAGCTTATCCAACAGGTTATCTTCGTCGCTCTCTCGACGGTACTAATACCTACCGTGTAGGTCCTAGTGAGCAGACGAATGCGAGCACAGTACGATCCCAACTATGTACCCCCTCGCCCAGCCTATGGGATGTATCCCCCCCCGGGTAATTACGGACACCAAATGTACAATATGCCTCCCCCCGTCTACGATCCGAGCCGTCCTCCGATGTATGAGCCTCCAGCAGGAGGAACTAAGGTCGACCCAATGCAGGACAGGAGGGACTATGGGCAGACGGAGTATCAGCCACCAGTCGGTCCCCCGCCAGCGTCGATACCGCGATAAAAAGAAACAGCGCGAACATGGGAAGGATATCAGTTGGGAATTTACTTATGATCGCTGGCCGGCACTGGGATCGATGATTTTACATGGAAGCATGGGGGAACAGCGTAACGTTTAAAGAGCATTTAGTTTGGCCTAGCCTTGATTGCACACGCAGAGTGAACCTAGATAGTAAAAGAAACGAATTAAAGACCCTTTGAGTCTACGCAACGCCCATCGTGAAGCTCCTTTATCAAAATAACGTAAACTCCTATTTGCGCCTGGGTATAAGTATTTCTAGTAATTCCAAAGTGGTTTAATCCATATCCATTGCATCAGGGTCATAATCCCTAGAGGTCACGCCCGCATCGTCGGTTGCCCTGTCCGTTGTCGTGGTCGGAGTCGCATCAATCGTCTTACCCTCCCGTTGCAACCGCTGTTGCTCTCTTACACGGCGACGCGACTCGATAATGGCTTTGCGGACTCCGTCTTTCTCCTCGGGCACCGATAGCGACTTTGGGTCGCTGTAGAGTACGACCTGCATGCCGGCAAGCTCTCCATCCTTGTTAGCTAGGATAGAAGGGGGGATCCGATTAGCGCGGAGATGCTTCTCGATGTCGGGGAGGAAGATGAGCTTGGCATCGTCAGAGTCGCTGTCGGATGAGAGTTCGTCGTCAATATTATATATGTAGACTTTGTGCTTCGAGTCGTCTATTTGCATCGCATCGTCGGGGATGGGAGCATCCTGGGAGGTGGATGAGGGTGCATCATTGGAGATGGTTGACGAGGATGGGGTCTCGACGGGGACATAGATCTTGCTGCCACTCTTCTCTATTACAGGTGTAAGTCTTTGGTAATGGCCGATACCTTGAAGGCGGCATAGAGATTATGTGATAAGGGGAAAAAAAAAAAGGAAAGTAACATACCTAAGTTGAGCAAGCTCAACCTCTTTGATAGTCGTTCATTATCCTGTGTGTCGGCCTTCCTCTTCCGACGTCGCAGCCTCGTTTGCTGATCAAGGCCATCTGCGGCGTGGCTGGCGACAGTGGGAGCGGCAGTGGCCGGCGACACGGAGGAGGGAGATTGCGCTCCGTGCAGCATCATTCTGCTGGAGCCGACGAAATTCCCCGCGCCTGGAACGGTTTTGTGTCCCCTTTTTTACATTCAAAAAGAAGCAAGTAACGACGACAACGACGACGACGACGGGCCGACGGGCGCAAGTAACGCACGCGAGAGAGAAAAGTCAGGTCGACAATCGATTGAAAGTGAGGCTGATGGGATTGATGCAGGATTTGGATTGAAGCGAGTTCGCTGCGCCTTCTTTTCTTTGACGTGGTTAGGTATTATGTGGACGGGGAGCGGCAGAGGTAGAGGCAGCTCGGCCAGGCGCGGGCTTCAGCTGTCATGCTGCTGGACTGTTGGCGGCGGCGGTAGCGGACCTTATGTATTCTTGACTCATTCTTGTAGAACTTTCTATACTCCGCCAGCGCCACAGCGACGACCCCTCCACCACTACTACAACTCCAATCCCATCATCCTCAATTCCAAATTCGCCTCTCTCTCCCTCTCACCCACCACGGCGATTCTGCGACCGGCCGCGCCCAATTCCTTCTTATTTCTTCATCGGAGGGCGTTTTCGAGTTCCGCTGCGACAATGGCCGAGACCCAGTGGCCCGCTGCGCGTGTGCGCAAGACCTTTCTCGAATACTTCGAGCAGAGGAGTCACACTATAGGTACGAACATGATTTCGCCAGTGCGGGCACACCGCACCACCGCTATGAATGGACTCAAATATTCCACCATGGCTCTTTATGAATCCTCTTTTCAATAGCACCGTTTTCTCCGGCTTCAAACACCTACTAAGATCTTATCTCTTACAGTCCCCTCCTCCTCCGTCGTCCCTCACAATGACCCCACCTTGCTCTTCACCAATGCGGGCATGAACCAGTTCAAACCCATCTTCCTCGGTACCATTGGCAAGACTGATCCTATGGCCAATGTCAAGGCCGCCGTCGATTCCCAGAAGTGTATCCGTGCCGGAGGCAAACACAACGATCTCGACGATGTCGGCAAGGACAGCTACCACCACACCTTCTTTGAAATGTTGGGCAACTGGTCTTTCGGCGATTATTTCAAGAAGGAGGCCATCAACATGGCCTGGGAACTCCTTACCAAAGTTTACGGCCTCGATCCCGACCGTCTCTATGTGACATATTTCGAGGGTAATCCCGATCTTAACCTCGAGCCTGACCTGGAGGCCAAGGAGCTGTGGAAATCGGTCGGTGTTGCCGAGGATCACATCCTACCCGGCAACATGAAGGACAACTTCTGGGAAATGGGCGATCAGGGTCCTTGCGGCCCTTGCAGTGAAATTCACTACGATAAGGTCGGCGGCCGAAACGCTGCTAGCCTTGTTAATATGGACGACCCCCTTGTTGTCGAGGTCTGGAACATCGTTTTTATCCAATTCGATCGCCAAAAGGACAAGAGCTTGAAGTCGCTGCCCGCCAAGCACATCGACACTGGTATGGGTTATGAGCGACTGGTTTCTGCTCTTCAGAATGCTATTTCTAACTATGCCACCGATTGTTTCACCCCCCTCTTCAAGCAGATTGAGCAGGTTACTGGTGCTCGACCCTATACTGACAAGTACGGCAAGGACGATGTTGATGGCATTGATACCGCCTACCGAGTCATTGCCGACCATATCCGAACCCTTTCCTTCGCCATTGCTGATGGTGCGGTCCCCAATAACGACGGTCGAGGTTATGTTGTCCGACGAGTTCTTCGACGTGGTGTCCGATACGCCAGGAAATACTTCAATGCCGATATCGGTTCATTCTTCTCCAAGATTCTGCCTACCCTTATTGACCAGATGGGTGAGCAGTTCCCCGAATTGGTTAAGAAGCAGCAGGATATCAGGGAGATTCTCGACGAGGAGGAGGTTGCTTTTGCCCGAACTTTAGATCGCGGTGAGGCCCAATTCGAGAAGTATGCTGCAGAAGCTACCAAGCAGGGCTCGAAGAAGCTGGAAGGTGATGTTGTATGGCGACTGTACGATACCTTTGGCTTCCCCGTTGACCTCACCCGATTGATGGCTGAGGAGCGAAACCTTGAGATCAACGATGAGGAGGTTGAGGCTGCCAGGATCAAGGCCCGTGAGGCCAGCAAGGCTGTCAAAGAATCGGTCCAAACTTTTTCTAAGCTTGATGTGCATCAGATTTCTGAGCTGGAGAAACAGCTTCAGGTTGCCAGGACCAACGACGACGCCAAGTTCGTCAAGGGTGACAGCACAGGCAAGGTGCAACTGATCTACGATGGCAAGATCTTCCACAATTCCACCAAGGACCTTCCTGAGAAGACGGCGATTGGAGTCTTACTGGATAACACCAACTTCTACGCCGAGTCTGGTGGTCAGGTCGCCGATACTGGCCGATTGGTCATTGATGGGGCTGCCTCGTTTAATGTCATGGACGTTCAGAATTTTGGTGGCTATATCCTTCATAGCGGCTACATCGCGGAAGGTGTACTGTCGTCTGGCGATGAGGTCATCTGTGAGTACGACGAGCTCCGCCGAGCGCCCATCCGCAACAACCACACCGGAACCCACATTCTCAACCACTCCTTGCGCGAGGTTCTTGGTGACGAAGTCAACCAGAAGGGCTCGCTTGTAGACGATGACAAACTTCGATTTGATTTCTCTCACAAGACTGGTGTTAAGCTTGACGAGTTGAGGAAGATCGAGGACAAGTCTAACGAGTACATCCGCGACAACTCCAAGATCTATGCCAAGGATGTTGACCTCGATCTCGCCCGGCAGATTGAGGGTTGCCGTGCTGTATTCGGCGAGACTTACCCCAACCCCGTCCGTGTTGTCTCCATTGGCAAGGACATTGACACCATGCTTGCGGACCCCAAGAACGTGGAGTGGCGCAAGTACAGTGTTGAGTTTTGTGGCGGCACTCACGTCGAAGAGACTGGTTTGATCAAAGATCTCATCATTGTTGAAGAGAGTGGCATCGCCAAGGGTATCCGACGTATCATCGCCTACACCGGCACAGAGGCCCACCGTGTCCAGCGTGAGGCCGACGAGTTCTCTAAGACGCTTGATGCTCTTGACAAGCTACCCTTCGGTCCTGAAAAGGAGGCTCAGCTCAAGTCTGTCTCCCAGGAGCTTAGCCAGCTAACCATTTCCACCCTCACCAAAGAGGAGTTCAACAAACGTTTCCAGAAGATCTCTGCGTCCGTCGTCGCGGAACAGAAGAAGCGACAGAAGGCCGAGGCCAAGACTGCCCTTAATGCCGTTCTTAAACACTTTGAGCAGAATAAGGATGCTAAGTGGTTCGTTGGTCGTCTACCCGTCAGCGCCAACCCTAAGGCTTTGACAGAAGTTGTCAAGCATTTCCAGAGCAAGGACAAGGAGAGAACTGTCTATCTCTTTGGTGGTAGCAAGGAGGAAGGCGCTGTTGTCCATGGTGTCTTTGTTGGAACTGTAAGTCTCCTCTCACTTATCACTGATGGTGAAATTGTACTAACGCCCTCTCTAGCACCTCTCTTCTCAAGGTGTCACTGCCGAGCACTGGGCTGCGTCCGTGTCCGAGGTCATTGGTGGCAAATCCGGAGGCAAGGAGCCTTCACGACAAGGCCAGGGTACCAAACCCGAGAATATTGACGAGGGCGTTGAGACGGCTACAAAGTGGCTCAACGAGAAGTTGAAGCTATAGGATGGGTAGCTAAAAAGAATCTTAAAGGGGAATGTTCACACTTGTATTGTAACTCTCTGCTCGATTTATGGGAATTGATGTCCTATAGCTAGGAGAGTGGATGGCTTCGAGCCCGGTTAGTCAAATGAATGGGAAAATATATAGATTTATATGCGAAGTGAGGCGTGTCATGAGAGTCTTGAGTGGTTGTATTTACAGTAGATACTGGTGGTTCCATAGAGGGGTATAATATGTTCTTATCTGATATATACAAGTTCCTTATGCGTACTTCTTTTATTCTCCTCCTGCTATGTTGTTACACGGTTACTAGAACACTGGCGTTGCGGTAATTGGAGATCAGGGGGTTCTCGCCGCTGCGCGTCTCAGTATCCTCGACATATGCCCACTTGCTCATGAAGTCTCCGTGAGACATGACTCGGGTCAACTTGCCGGTGATGGCGCGGTAGAGGGCCTCGGTGATGCGGAAGTCAGTGGGGAAGAGGATATCAAAGTAGCCTTGATGGACCTGGAAGCATAGGTTAGTTGCATTTTTCAAATAAATACTAGTTTCCCCGAGTTATTAAACATACCAATGGAGTCGTCACCGGTACCATGCGCCGCTGGTACCGTGTTTGAACGACAGGCGCATTCAGTCCCTTCACGGCTTGAGGCAGCCAGTCAAAGTCGGAGGTGACGAGTCGATGACCTGGAAAATATTTTTCGAGAACATCAAAGAATTGCATGAGGCGAGTAGGAATGAATTCCGGGTCCGAGAGATTGGCGGCAAAGGGCATCTTGGTGGAAAGGTAGCGTAACATGGCGTTACTAGGGTACGGCTTGGGATAGTCACCTCCCGTGGCAGCGTGACGGACGCGGAAGAAGCGGGCAGCTATGGGGTCAAGCTCGCGAACGTAGAACTCATAAAGGTCACCGTCGCCGTCTACAAGAACATGGCCCTGCAGGGGCTCCTCGGTGGTGACGTCGTAGCGAATACCGTCATGGGAGAAGTTATCAAAAACCTCCATGGCGAGAAAGAAGCACGGCGAAGGGACGTACTGGTCCCAGTCGAAGATGGAGCGGTTGATGATTTCCACCTTGTCGGCGTGGCCGCGCGAAGCAGCCGAAGAGAGCAGGTGGTGGTTCTGAAGGGCAGCCAAGGACGAGGAGATTTCGATAATGTTGTATTTTGTGCGTGCATACACCTGGGGGTCGACCTCACGGATGTAGTCAAGGATATTGAGCATGAGGGTGCCGCGGCCGGCGCCCATCTCGTATAAGAGAAGATCGTGGTAGGGATAGGTGGTGAGGCGGTAGTTGGAGACGAGGTAGCGGGCAATGGCCTCTCCATAGTAAGGACGGAACAGCTCGGTGGGTGTGTGCCAGAGCTGGCGCGTGGGGTTCTCGCCGTCGCGGTCGTCGAGGAGGTCTTCGAATTCGGTGTAGCGCTCGCCCAAAATGGATTGGAATTCGATCTCGTCGCGCATCATATTGAAATTGAAGGGTTCGCCGGGGCTGAAGATGACGGCTTGTTTGGAGAAGTAGCCGTAGTGAGGGTTGTATAAACTATCTATGATCAGGTTAGCAATTAGGCATGGCCCCGAGAGCAATTGATAGCTTACCGTCGATAAAGTCGCGGAGCAGCATCTTCACCTTGCGAGGTCGTTCGGTGCGCTGCTTGAGCTCGGGTAAAGTGATGTAAGGGTATTCAGCGAATTCGGCTGATCGATCCTCAGGAAGAATGTTCGTGCGCTGCTGCCATCGACTCTCGTTCGTTTTCATGCCCCGATCCCGGGAGGGTCGAGCGACGTAGGACCTTGTCTGGTGGCCATGATGTCGTCTTCGGCTACAAAGCTCAACACCACCGCTTCGCACGCCAGAGCTCAACCGCGGGAGCTGGCCCTGACACCCACGAGGCTTATGCCGGAACAGCTGGCGGAACAGCTGAGCCACAATTGGGGAATTCATTTTACGTTGCTATCTTTCGACATGGACTGGGCAAAGGCGACAGCATCCTGGGTGATGGTGACCTTTTATTTTGACTTGAGTTGTCGACGATCGGGATCAATGAGCGGCGCCAAACGTTGAATGAGGTCCGAGCTTGCGGGAGATCGGGTGTACCTCGGGAGATGACGGCGTCTTTGTCGCCAAAACGCACTAATCATACGAGACATTTCCTATTTCAGCACGTAGCCATAGGGATATCTTGCTCTATTCTTCCCAGTAGCATAGCAAAGGATACTTAAAAGAAGAATTGGGCAAGGTGAATGTAGGGCAAGGTAAACAAGAGGGGTAATTGGATAGGAACAAGGGCCTTAAATGTTATCTTGACGTTTGAAAGCACGACCGCAAGCTTTGACCACTCGACTATATACTAGTTTAAAACTAATGATGTCAAGCAACAGACACTTTGGCCGAGTGGTTAAGGCGATGCCCTGCTATTACGCATATCAAGGCATTGTGTTCGCACGCGCAGGTTCGAATCCTGCAGGTGTCGTTTACTTTTTGCATTTTTTCAATATTTTAACCTGTTCTCTTTTTTTCCCTCTTCGTATCCTTATTTCAATTTCTATTAACTATCTACTGCATGTGAGAACCCATGAACTCATTCATGTCACCTTGTTGCCACTACTGCAGTAAGTAATAGGCCAAGAAGGGCGGCTTGTGTGGTTCGCACAAGTGTTATGTTTTGCCACTGCTATTTGGTCTCAATCAAGCTTGTAAACATGGCATACTTGGAATGTATTTGAGAACCCGCGCGACAATTCATTGCATCCTCGCGACTGGCAAACATAGCTGTGTTAGCCCGTGGCGGATGAGAATAATAGAAAGAAGTTGGGCAATTCTCATCAGAGTCAAGAGTCAAGAGCGTCGAGCAGGAAATCTCCTAATCAGTTTTAAGCTTTATATTTATTTCTCCATTCATATATATGTATTTTCTAAGAATTATACTTCCTATCCTTGGTCTTTCTCCAAGTTACGGCATCATGGGGGTTGCTATACCTCGCCTCACAGTATAAATAAAGATGACGAAATAACCGTGCGCTTAAGTTTTCGCCCAAGATTTCATACTTCGCCTCCATGTCAAGAGCGCTCTGGATTCACCCGAAACTTCAAAATCCTCCCCCATTTTAACTGCCTTGGATAACCCCGGTTGGGGACTTATTATATGGCTCTAAGTGATCATCCCAAGGCCTACGGCTCGGCCGCCGTCGCCTTCGCTTTCACTGCCGGCATCTTGGTGACGCTTGGCTTCAAGGACTTTTATCCCGATCTTGAGCGTCGCTACCAGCGCAAGCGGCGCTCACAAGGCACCGATGGCTCTCGTCGCGGTAGCCTTTTTTGGACTCCCGTAAATCTCGAGGACCATGAATCATCGAGTGCCTATTTCCCTTCTCCCACCTCCCACGGAAACACCATTGGAGATGGCATTGAAGCTTGCATCGGCAACACGCCGCTCATCAAGATACAGTCTCTCTCCGATGCCACAGGCCGCACAATCTTGGCAAAGGCAGAATTCCTCAATGGCGCCGGTAACAGTCCCAAGGATCGTGTCGCTCTCAATATGATTCTCGAGGCCGAAGCGCAGGGTCTACTCGTGCCCCATCGTGGTGACACAATTTACGAAGGCACCGTTGGCAGTACGGGCATCTCCCTCGCAACCCTCGCTCGTGCCAAGGGATACCGCGCACATATTTTCATGCCTGACGACCAGGCCTTTGAGAAGTCAGACCTGTTGTTACAGCTCGGTGCCGCCGTCGAGCGCGTCGCCGTGGCTCCCATCACCAGCCCTGACCATTTCGTCAATCTGGCCAAGCGATATGCCCTTGAACATGCTGAGAAGCATAAGGACGGTAGTCAAGGCTTCTTTGCCAACCAATTCGAGTCCGAGGCCAACTGGCAGGCGCATTTCCGTGGGACCGGGCCGGAGATCTGGAGACAAACCAACGGGGGCCATCTGGATGCCTTTGTTGCCGGGGCAGGAACAGGTGGCACCGTCTCCGGTATCGCTAAGTATCTGAAAGAGGAGCAAAAGCTTTCCAACGTCAAGGTTGTCCTTGCAGATCCTCAAGGCAGTGGTCTGTACAACAAGGTCCGCCACGGGGTTATGTATTCATCCACGGAGCGTGAGGGTACACGACGCCGGCAGCAGGTTGACACCATGGTAGAAGGCATTGGTATCACTCGACTCACACAAAACTTCGAGGCAGGACGAGAACTCCTTGACGACGCCGTCAAGGTGACAGACGAACAGGCTTGTAAGATGGCACGATGGCTGGTCGAACATGACGGCATCTTTGTGGGTAGTAGCAGCTCTGTCAACTGCACTGCGGCCGTCGTCACCGCCATGACTCTCCCACCTGGAAGCACTGTGGTGACGATCCTATGCGATTCGGGGACAAGACATCTTAGTAAGTTCTGGAAGCATATTAAAGAGATGGGCCGGGAGGGTGATGGGGAGGCGTCCGACTTGTTTATTGAGCTAGGCATACCCAAGAAATAGAACTAATAGGGGACTTCAAAATTCAAAAATAAAAAGGAAAATAAAAAACAAATTGTATACAAGAATAAAATCCAAGTCTAACTCTACGTCTCCAAGCGAGGGCAGTGCCGACTTCTACTTTCTTGTCCATGATTAACAATCGCTCAGAAGCCCTTGATCGCTCTGAACTTTTGAATTCGCTGAGATGAAATAGAGAAAGGTATATCGCGCCCCATAGTCTTCATCCTTGGTACAAGTTTAAGTCACCCTCCCGTTTCCCGTGAACTCCAAATACCCCTTATATGTCGCACCCATGCAGGTCTGCTGTGCGCAATAAGAAACGCCACCTCCACAAAAAAAAGCTTATGAGAACTATAAAGACATGTTAGCTTCGGCCCTTGATCGTGTGCTTGGATAGACTGCATAACACATACCTTCCATCGGTGTCCACAATTCATACACTCGCAGAAAGTCGTCATAGGCTCATCCGCACTTCGCGTTTGAGCCTGTGTATAGCTGACCTTCTTCTGCTTGCACCGACCGCACTCCAAACTATCACTGATACTCTTCTCGGCCATGGGAACTTGCGCCTTCTTCATATTCTCCTTTTCCAGCTCAATCTCCTTCTTGCGTTGATCCTCGCTCTTTAAATCGTCGTCGGTCATTACCACAAATTTATCTGGCGATACTTCTCCGGACATAACGCGGCGTCCCAGTTCCCGATTGGATTTGTTCTTGAGGTTGGAAAAGAGCGATCGAATCTTCTTCTTGTACTCGATACCCTCTCCCTTGAAGTGGCTAAAAGCAGCGTGTTCGACAGCGACGGCCTTGGCGATGACATCAGACTCGGAGGTGGTCGATCGGTAGGCAAGCCCATTGTAAATGAGGCCAATGCACTGGTTTCGGGTGTTGGAGTCAGTGCGCTTAATATCGACACCGTCGCTATCGAATTTTCGCTTCTCGGGGTCGCCCTTAAAGGCCCTCTTGGCGCCGCCCGACGATGAGGGGGGAGCGGGAGACGAGTTTTGGGCTGGCGCGGGGGAGCCCTTCTTGGCCTTTTGGAGTTTTGAGTTCTTTTCTTGTTCCACGAGCTTCTTCCACTTGATAACGAGTTCGGAGGCGGCGCGGGCGATGTCCTTGTTAGGATTTGATCGAAGCTTTCCGACGAAGACACCCGCACGAGTGGCCTATACAGGGAAGAGCCCATGTCAGCAAGGAATCGATTGTAGGGTACAAATCAGAGAAGTGTGCGAAGCGTCACGAGGATTGCGCTCTAGAGTATCCAACTACGGCGCATGCCCGCAATGATGCTCAATGTCAAGAGAGACGCACGCACCGTGAGCGACGGCGTTCGAGGCTGCAAAGGGAAAGGGAAAACCTCTTCATCTCTTTCATGTTGAACCTATTCCAGCGGAAAATCGGCATGAATGCAACTTACCCGAAGCATCTCTTCAGTAGGTTTTGCCTCCTTCTTCAGAGTATCAAGCAACTTGATGGCGTTTTCGGGTGGCTCATTAGCAGCGACGCACTTGGTAAGCGCCTTGACGCGCGACTCAAGCTCTCGTTGATCCATGATAAGGCAAAAATATAAATGGGAAATTGAGAGGTGAAATGAGTGAAAGAAGGTGTGCAAGAAGGGAAAATGGCTACAGCAGCAAGACAGGAAAGATAAAGCAAGCGATGCGCACCACTTTTAGTTCTTGGTAGGCAAAGGAGACGAGTCCTAAGACTTCGACGTGCGCGGCACGTGAGCAGGTTCAGCCGGTGTTTAGCCCCCGTCCCGCGGTATTCTTCAGGCTGCGGAGTACGTGGGGTAAATGGTTCAGGACGACCACCAAGCCAACCAACTTTTAGTTAGTCCTTAGCAGAGTGAACATTGGAGATTTCTGTCCATTCAACCGCCGATTAATATCAAGGATATGTCTAGCTTTGCAAACATCTCAAGCGTCTCCTGACGGCGCTTTAGCTCGCTTCTTGCCTCGATCTCTTAGTGTTGGAGCCTCATCTACTTCATCCTCCACATCTCCATCTACATCATGAACGATATCTCTTCTCGCCGTTCGCTTTCGCTTTCCTGTACCATTATGTGATGTTCCCGGAGCTGAACCTTCTCCAGCGACGTTCGCCCTTAATCTATCCACGGCCGCTGCCATTCGCTTGCTGCCTTGCCCTCTCTGCCGCGGTGCGAATGCTTCCTTCGCCCCAACCCCAACGCCACCTTCAAAGTACCTCGTAATATTGGCTTGGGTGCCCTCACGATCCCGCTTATTCATATCCTTGATGACGGGTACCAGAACCTCGTCCGTACGTTCTTTGCTCCACCCGATTGTGGCCATGAGGAATTGTCGTAAACCCTCCACGTCCGGGACTCCCCATTGGAACGCCTCAGCGCTGTCATCAACCTCCGGGTCAAGATAAGCCTCGTAGACAGCAGTGCTAGGAAAGCCTGGTGGAAGGAAAAGTTTAGCAGCCTGTGACTTTCGGAACTTCTTTCGGAAGGGTGATGATGCATCAGCCTCCTTAGGCCTGGTTTGAGATTGCACCGCCTGCCACCATTCACGAAAGTCCTGCAGACCAGACTTGCCAGGAAATTCGGATAAAATCTCAACCGCTGTTACGGGACCAACACCAGGCAGGCCGTCTGTGTAATCAGACCCAAGAAGCTGTGCTAACGAAATGAGTTGCTCTCGAGACAGAGACAGCTCCTTTTCGAGGTCAACGCCCAAGTAAAGTTCAACAAACTTGTTGCTGTTGAACATGTTCTTGTAGACTCGAGTGCCCCCAAATAGGAATGTATCCGAATCATCCGTCACGATGCCATCGACCAGTCCTAACCGCACGAGTTCGGCACATTGCGCTTCAGCTTCCATGGGAGCGGTGATGTAGGGGATACCAAAGAGCCGAAGGAGAGCCTGACATTCTGTGATCATGACTTGTGTCACTTCATCAGCATCTCGGCGATCTTTCTTTTGCTGGCTTCTAAGGGCACGAAGTTCCTTCTCATAATCCTCTCTGTTTTGTGCAGCTGATTTGTTATTCAGCTCACTGGCGAATCGAGCGTGCTCTTCGGCTTCTTCGGCCATTTGTGCCAGAAGCTCTTCGTCTCCTGGATCGCTGAATTCATCCTCGTCGTCATCGTCAAAGAGTGCATCATCAATATCAATAACTGCACCCCCCTCAGTAGCCATCGGGACATTCAAAACTGAAACGTCCTCGAAAGTTGGAGATGGACTTCTTAGAGTCCCCTCCGCGGGTTCTGTTACAGGAATGTTTTCAAACTCGGGTTCGGGGGATGCTGAAGGTTGCCTTTCTTCTTTTGGAGATCCTATCTCCTCGGAGGCATCAGCAGGTACCAGCACATCTTCAAATTCTGGCTCGGGTGTTGCTGATGCTTCAGGCTCCTGTGTGATTTGTGGCTTAGGGGGTTCTGCAACATCATCCATTGTCTTAACCCCGCCTTCGTCATCGTCAACCAAAATTGGTAGATTTTGGGTAGATTTCTCCGGCGAAGGAGGAATTTCCACAATTTGAATCTCGTCGTCGTCATCCGAGGATGAATCAATCTCAATCAAACGGTTCTGCATCTCGCGTTGTCGAAGTCTCTCCTCTTCTTCAGCAGCAAGTCTATCCTCGGCATTGATTTCTCGCTCTACTTCTTGCTGTTTCTTCAACGACTCTCGAATGTCACCATCATCAGTCAGCCAAGGGGGAAGAGGTTTTGGGCCATCATTTCCGGGCTCCTTTTCGAACCCTCCCGCGGTTTCATCCTCGAGATCCTGAGGTTCCTCAGGCTCGGTATTCTTAGCCTTGTCAATCTCCTTTTGAGGGAGTTTCTTTGCAAAGAGAGACGAACCCCAGTCAAGCTTCGGGAAAGGTAACGGGCCATCAAATGGGTTCTTCTTGTTCTCCATAATTGGCGCCGGTTGTGTCCTCTTCATGCGTCTAGACCTCGCCATGATGGCTTGCATGTCGTCTTCGCTATCGCTATCGGCAGCAGGTTCTCGCTCTTGGCGATTTGGCACCGCCGCATTCGACCGGTTGTTGACAATGTGAGCGATCATAGAACCACCAGTACCAAGGATGGGCCTAGGAGCCTCAACAGACTTTTGCATCCATGTGGGCGTCTCAGCTGGAACATCCTCGATGGTTTCTTCGGTCTCCAGCACTTGGCCGACACCATGTTGGTTCTCTAATGATAATGCGATGGCACGGTTGAGGTCGTCCTCTTCTTCTGGATGTATTCGCCCTTCAGTTTGAGCTTGAATGAGATCATTCACATCTCCAAGGTTGTCACCAACAAACAATGAACTCTCTTCGTCAACAGCAGCAGTAGCAGGTCCGCTTCGATGGCCACTATAAAAGCCCTGTCGTTGTTCTGCCATGGCCTGAGCTGCTTGCATGCTAACTACAGTCGTAGATGATGGTTTTGGCAGTCGGTTCAAGCCTTCAATAGGAACATCTTCAAAATCGTCGTCGTCGTCATCGTCATCGTTCTCTTTAGACTGATACTGGATTTCGATTGCGTCGACGTCGATAGGTTTATGCGCCTCTCCAACATCTTTTTCCTTGCTCACTACCCCCAGCGCCCAACCCCCCTCAACACCATCGTTTTTAACCAAAATGTACTCTCGATTTTTCTCTCCAGCGATTCTCGCATTCACACCCAGGGTCAGATCGGTACCCGTCATGCCAACCTCGAACATAAGACGCTGGGTCAGATGGTTCCTCTCTTTAACTCTCTCGATCTGAAACCTCGAAAAAGCCATGCGGTCAGGAAACATGTCGTCCAACTGGTCTTTACTGAGACCCATTCTCAATCGACTTCTCAATCTTGCTGCATTGAGAATATTGTATCGGTCAGGAGGGGGCAAGCTCTTAAAGAACTCGCCGTCAAAATCAATTTTGCTGAAGTCGTACAAATTGATATCCTCGCCGGCATGAAACTGGCGGGCGTATTCTTCCAGCTCCTCCACGCTCATGATTCGGGGATCATCAGGCTTTCCCATCGCCGCGATACCACGTCCATCAAGATCAGGGAGATGGTAGGCGTCTTGTTTGTGAAACTTTCTGTTCTGGAGTCTTTCGCTCTGTGTCATGCCTTCTTCCTCAACATAGACAAGTTTGTTTGCATCGGGGATTTCTTCTTGCATTTCTTCCTCTCTGGCGGCGACACGATCCTTGTTTCTTCGCCTCTTATCTTCTTCCTCTTCCGCGATGCGTTGCATCTGCACCGCGAGTAGCTTGCCCGCAGTCCTGACGGCATCCTCACGGCGACCCTCGCGCCTTTGTTTTCGATTTTGAATGGTTAGTCGCTTGAGAACTGGCGCGCCGCCATCAAAGACGAATACTGGCAAGATTCCGAACCAAAGAAGCTTGCAAATGCGACGGAAGAAGCCGACAACGTGGGAGTTGCGGAGGGCGTTTCCTTCTTTGTCACGAACTGCTTTGAGGAATTGATAGATCCAGATTGATGCATCAACAGCGAGGCGTTTGCGATTGAGGGTTGCAAGGTTCGTTGGTCGCGCGCATGGCTGCACCACGGTCCAGAGACCGTTAACACCCATTCCGAACGCGAGAATGCAAAGAGGTTATAGGCGGCCCTTGAGGCGCAATGCCAATGTACTCAAGGAATCGTCCCTCGATTGAGGCAGCTCACAACCATCGCATGGCTCAGGGATAGTCTATCATACTTCCCCACCCTTGAAATTGTGATGAATTAAGGGTAAAACAACGTGTGATAGAAGTTAACAGATAATGGAAGACGCCAGGCTGCCATCGAGAATTCACGGTCAGGTCTACTTGTAGTCAGCAACGAGTCTCCCAGGATCCCACTAAAAACGCCAGTGTGGGTCTTGGCACCTTGCTCCTCCATACCCCATTGGCCAACAGAATCTCCATCCAAAAGGCCCCTTCAGAACTCCCTACGTCGGCTTCCGACTCCATCAACTCTACGCTCGTTCTCACTGGCTTTCGAAAAGCCGCTGAGTATTCCGAAATGGATCCAGATGAGGCCCGGAAGTATCTTGCGAGTATTCTCAATAAAAACCTCCGCGTTCATACGTCGGATGGGCGCCTGTTTTGGGGAGCCCTCAAATGCACCGATCCTGTTCGTCTAGGCCTCCCCCAATACATCATGCCTCTTACCATTTCTTCAATAGTGTTGAATTCCTATACTAATGATTCCCCAAGGATAAAAATATAGTCCTCACCAATACCTATGAGTATCGCCAACCCACCTCCAAGCAACGCGCTGAGGCGGCTGAGAAAGCTGGCGGCGAGACAGTTGCGTTAGACATGACGTCGCGCTATCTCGGGCTAGTTGTTGTGCCAGGTCATCACATCGTCAAAATGGAAGTTGAAGAGTTTGCAAGTCAACTCAAGAAGTCAAATTTCATCTGAAAATGCTCGTATTTGAGATTAGGGAAGCAGAAAAAATACAAGAAAGTTACCAAAAAAAACAGCCTTTTGAAAACCGCCTATCCCAACATCTCCCATTACGCCTCGAGCACCGAGGCCGATTTCCTTCGTCAAAATAGGCCCTAACATTATCATCCTCCTAATCTTGAAAATGGCGTCATTTCCGTTATATCGTCCTTTCATCTTCGAGATAACACCCAGCAGTCGTCGACTCCTATGCGACAGCGACTTCTTGAGTACGTCCTCGAGACTCACCATTCAAGCCACCATCACTGCCGAGCATTGACCCATGGATGTCCTCTTCATCCTCCTCTTCACTCTCGACTTCAGCATCGCGCCCAACCCAAGAGCTGCTGTCGTCCAAGGGCATGTCCTGGCCAGATAAATCATGGACCTCATTCCGAGCACGGATATGATTTCGGCGGCGTTGAGATAAAGTTCTTGCGCGAGTAGAGAGCTTAGATGAGACCACAGCATTAGAGGTGACCCAGTTAGTAAGCGCATCCTCACAGTCCTGGATAATAGCCTTGCTCGCCTCATAGCCGTCATAAGCCTGTCGAGTCTCGCCCGGAGTGACCGGAGTATCGTCAATCAGCTCGAGGAGATGCTTGCCGTAGCCAGCGATTATAGCGACCTTCTCACAGTGTTCGCGTAGTGCGTCAAATTGGTAGGTGTATGCGGCCTTCACCTTCTCACGAGTAATATTAGACAGCTGGGCCTCGGCAACGAGTGACTCGGCCTCGGCGCGCACGAGCTCCTGTTCGAGGACGACAATCTTGGGAGAGTTGGGCTCTTTGTACTTTAATTGGGCGATTTGGTCGGTGATCTTTTGCTTGCCTAATATCAAAGTCAAAATGAGTCGGCACAATGAATGAATGCGAAAGCAGGGTCTTACGGTCTCGGCTTGGTTGGACTGATGCCTCAATGTTGCGAATGCTTTTCATGGTAATTCGGTACTGGTCATATCGATCGACATACTGGTCTTCAAGCTCACCAATCTCATAGAGAAGGACACCGAGTTTGTCGGTGACGTCAGAGACATCCTCATCGCCAGCCTCGCCCCAAAGCGATATCTGTTGCTATTCGAGGGTCAGTCGCATATATTGTGGGATAGAGATCCTGAAGACTTACAGCCACTTCCATACGCTCTTTTGCGACAGTCTCCATACTGCGCATGACGTTCTTTTCCATTTTAACTAGCTGAGAGAGCTTCTTAGCCAAGTCAGGCCCGAAGGCTCCGCCGGCATTGCGGCGAAGGGCATGTCCTAAATTTCGAGGTATGTCAGACTCAAAGGATGGTGCAGTGGCGGAATATTGATCGAGTCGATGGGTGATGCAGGCGTCGGATGCGCGGGGACGGTTGCTTACCCAAACTGCCCTTGAAAAGACGTCCGGATTTGGTGGAGGAAGGTGGAGGAGGAGGGTTCTGGACATATTGTTAGTTACATCTCGCATGCGGGCAAAGCTATAGCCGTCTTGCTGGTTGAGGCATACCTGGAGCTGGGAGGCAGTGGGCGCCCGAGTCTGGCGCATAGAATATGTGCGATGCATTCTGGCGGTGGTGACGGTGCGAAAAAGCTGACAGCTATAGGAACGGAGAAGCGGTGCGTAGAAAAAAGTGTCCGAGGCAATCAAGCAGGGAACGATCGGTGGGGATAATCGTGGTTTGATAGAGAGCTGCAGCAGAAGTAACAAGGGGCAAATGCAAAGAGAAGGTTAAGTCGAGGCTGGGATGGTGAGTATCGTTTTATGGATGAACAAAAGCTTGGAGGGTGGTGTTGTTTTGCGGAGACCAAGATCGTCACACCTAGAGACAGGCAGACGTCATCTGGATCCACAGTATTTGAGGTGGGTGATGAGCTCATCCAAGCCATAGATACAAGCGGCGCTTCACAACATATGTCTCAGTACTTTATTTGCACGAGATTTAGCAAGAAATTTAAAGTCCCTATACCCCATCCCCAGCCTGACCCAAGTTTATCCTCTGAGCATCTTCTAATGCAATTACCGTGCCCAAGGGATTCTTGCTTGAAGGAATCTGGGCCCTGGTCTCATTTCAGATGCTTGGTCCATCCCAGAAACGGCTCACAACCCACGAAACTTCGACGCTAACTTGCGACTAAAAGCAATAATGACGAAGTTGAAGCATCTGACGGGCCCTGCCAAAATGATATTCAGGGTTGTGCGTGCCTGTCCTCCAGCAGTACTGCAGTTTTATAGTCCCTTGAGTCCCGAAGCACGTCGCGGATCAACGCAGGCCAATCGTGGTTTGTGTTTTCCAGGCGCCGAAACGTCAGCCATTGAAACTGTGTCATTTGGTTGGGCGCATGTTACGGTCACCCAATGATCCATTTATTAAACAAATTTCCCGGAACAACCTTGTTTATCAGCAATTTCGCCTGCATGTCACCAAATCCAATTGTTTTGTATTATTACTTCCCATATTTTGCTTGTCCAACCTTGGCCTGCGGCTCCTTAGGTGAGAGAGGCCAAGAGTGAGAAACACTGTGGGCTTGACTTTGTATTCCTTTTCATATTCTGGCCATTCTGAACTTTTAGTGTTGTATCCGTACATAAGTTATTAACCGTAGCGACGGGCAAATAAATACGAGGTCCGCTAACGTACGTAGTAAAGCGGAATCTCAGCAATGACTCAGTGATTACAACGCGGTATACTATGTCACAACAGCGATGTGGAATTGTCAACATAGTGAAACTACGGCTGGCAATACTTTTTAATAAATCAAATTGTTCCGTTTTCACCTCTTCTGTTCAAACGAATGAAAGAAGGCATGTCATCCATATCCTTCCTCAACGTAATGAACCTTTTAGAACATGGCAGGTATCTCTTGTGGACCAAAGTAGGAAGGGGCGTGCAGCGCAATCGAGCCTAAACTCAGTTGGTAACGCGCCCCCTGTGGCACCCCGTGCAGACTCCTCAACGCGTATCCATCTCGCTCACTCACTCATTTACTCACTCGTTTACTCACTTCACGAGGCCTTCAAGTGCGACAACTGCATAACCGTTGCATGGACCGCTTCATTGCGAACCGTCGCCCCGTCGCATAGCTCTTTACTTGGGTAGTGCCCAAACACTCGAGTGGACTTGAGTTTCTCGCCCTGGCATTCCTAAGGCCGAATGTTTCTCGCCCCGTCACATTTGGGTCTCCAGGTGTCGTCGCAAACGCGTTCTCAGGCCGGCAAAGACGGAGCCGGCCTCACTCCTCTTCCTCCATCGCAGCCCCTTAGCACCTCCTTCTTATAAGGCAAACCCGAGGGCTGCATGACGCCTGCCAACCGGGTCTTCAGAGAATGGTCGCATCCGCCACAGGAGAAGGAGAGGGGCAATCCTGAAAACCTTGTTGATACATCATTCGCGACCACAATGGACATTGGAAGTAACTTCATCGACCTGACTCTGGAAGACGACTCCGATACCAATCCATCTCAAACTGATTCTTCTCATCCTCCACAACTTGCACAACCACAAGTACAACCCATCACGAACCACGTGTTACCTTCTCAGGCCGAAGCCACTCATTCACCCACTGACGATTCTCGCCTGAGCACACGCGACCCCATCAGCCCTCCCCCAATCAAGAGATCTACCAACGTTAGCACCCGTGGGACTTCTCGAACAGTCCTCCCAATGGTTTTTTCTCACTTGTTTCATGCTCCATCATCAACTGCTCCTGTCCAACCACCACCGCCTGCTGCCAATGCTCGCGAAATGGCCGAATTTCCTGGAGCCAGGATCAGCACAGGCTCGCAGCAAGTCACGCCGCCTTTAGACACGCATCTTCGCCAGGCTACTCAGCCCGTCAAGGTTACCACCCCTAAGGCTCGTCAGCCCGTGAAGATCACCACTCCCAAAGTCCAAACGCCTCAAAAAGTAGGTTGGGATGTACCACGAATCGTGGACTCTTTGAAGAAATTCCAGCAGGACATCAAGAACCAGCATGCGCACTTGACGTCTTACCTCATTGATTCTACTGAAGCTACTGAGCGCCGTGTTCACGCGGGCACTGATCTCTTCGCCGGCCTCAAAGCCAAGTCCTCAGAGTCGAGGACCGACAATAGCATGGGAGTCAAGTTCAAGGTAAACCAATATCAGTGATCTCTTCCCTGAAACCCCCTCAGCTAACAATGTAAAAGCAGCACAAACAGCACAGCAAACTCAAGAAAGATGCACGTGAGGGACGATATGATGCTATTTGCATTCCAACCAATGAAGAGCGTGTTCCTCGGTATCGATTTCACCATGTGGAAATCAAAAAGAATGTTCTTACTCCAAACACGATGCTGACGTTCGTCCCTCACCTGAGAGATCTGGAAAGCTCTGAGGAGAGCAAATACAGCAGTTGGCTTTTGGAGCTCGAGGAAATTGACCGGAAATCCGGCTTTAAACCAATGAAGCAAGACGACAAACTTCCTCTGACGTACAGATCAGAATACGCCGCCACTGTTTCACTTTATCTCGATGACTGGCTCGAGAAACTCGCGATCCCGGGCTGCAACAAGTCAACGCTGATCCGGTACATGGCTCATCAGGTTTCCGATGATGCTATTACTCCTCGCCAAAAGACGGATATACTCAATTCACATCGTGAATCTGACACTACGACTTCGTCCGAGGCCAATAAAGTAGCCAAGATGTTTACTGAGGCATTTGACAAAGCATTCAGCAATGCCTTGCCCACCGTGCCCAGCGACACGCAGCCGAAGCCAAAGGATCAGGAAGAACATCATCTCAAACTACGACACGTGCTACTACTCGATGAGGCGGTCGATAGCGTCATGGACTCGAAACCGACCGCCAAGGACGGGCCCAGTTCCTTTAAGGATGAAGATGAGCTCGCAGAGTATAATCTGGGCACGTATTGCATTCTAGGGTGTGTCATCTGCTACAGTCATTCATGCGAACATGGAGAGTATGACGAAAACAATGAAAGGCGGACGTTGTCCATCACCCCCCGTTTATCAGACATGCTCAAGCGGAGGAGACGCAGACCCACTGGTGGTGAAGTTATGGCCAATGGACATTCAACTAAGCCATGTGATCGGCGTTGCTATCGCGAGTTCAATTACCCCTCCAAAGAACCTCGAAGCCTGCCCTGGTCAGACGATGAGCATGATGTCTTACGGTCGATTCTCGTCACAGCGGATCACAGCAAGGCGAAGCGTGATCCTCTTTGCCTAGTCGCCGACTTTCTCGATCGTGAATGTTGCGACGTTCACCGCGAATATGAATTACTGCAAGTCTCAATACCCCAGCCCGAGCCCCCAGTCAAGACACCTGTGTTCAGGACTGTATCATGGTATGACCGGATTAAGAAGACGCTTATTGGGGATTGGCAAGATCATACTATAAGCCATGAGCACCAGCGACGTGAGCTTATAGAGCCTTGTTCTCACGAGGGGCCATGCACTTCCGACAGTTGTACATGTGTACAAAACGGACTTCTCTGCGAAAAATTCTGTCATTGTACGGTTGACACATGCGCATACAAATTCACCGGTTGCGCCTGTAATTCTATTGGGAAAACATGCTTCTCGAAGCAAAAGGATAGGCCCTGCATTTGCATCCAATTGAATCGCGAGTGTGACCCTGAGCTCTGTAGCGCATGTGGTGTGAAGGATAGGGCCGACCCTGAAAAAGCTGAGGATGAAACCCTTCACTCCACTGGTTGCCAGAATTGCTCTTTGCAACGGGGTGGACAAAAGGCACTGATCCTAGGCCAAAGCCAGCTAGAGGGTGTAGGCTATGGCCTCTTCACCGCCGAGGATATCGCCCAAGATGACTTCATCGTTGAATATGTTGGGGAACTCATCAGTCATGACGAGGGTGTTCGAAGGGAAGCGAGGCGAGGTGACGTCTTCGACGAGGAATCCAGTATCTCGTATGTGTTCACCCTCTTAGAGAACGAGGGTATTTGGGTGGACGCAGCCACCTATGGTAATTTGAGTAGGTACATCAACCACGCGTCAGAGAGCGATAAGCGTGGATGCAACATTACGCCTCGGATTCTCTATGTTAATGGTGAATATCGAATCAAATTTACGGCGATGCGAGACATCAAAGCTGGGGAGGAACTCTTCTTCAATTATGGCGAAAATTTCCCTAACCTGACGAAGAAGCTCCTTGACGATAAGGCCGGAGGAAAGTCTGGACAGGCCAAGAAGGGGCGCCGGCCGCAAAGGGTAGACAATGGAGATGGCGTTGCCAGAAAGGCACCAAGAGCTGAGAAGAAGAAGCCAGTGAAAGCGAGGGCGACAGTCCAGGCTTCTCTTGATGACGAAGATGAGTATGCTTTAATGCCTGCAGCATCCAACTCGGTATTGACCACAAGGCCATCTCGCAAGCGCAAGCGAATTAACCAAGACGACTCAGAGGAAGAGGAATACCACCCAACAGCGACAGATGCAACTGTCTCGTTCGACGATTCTCAATCGCCAGCAACTATGGATTCGGATGAACAACTGACGCCATTCAGTCGACTTCGCAAACGAAGCCGCCAACAGCACTCCAGTCTCTCCATCTCTAATAAACTAGTACCCGATGATCACATTCAGCCGAAACCCCGAGGGAATCGTGGCGGCGCCAGGCCAGGCAGCGGTCGCCCTAAGAAGTACAAGCGCCGGGGTCCAGGTTCGAAGGCCAAGGATGTTGCGGATACAGCGACCGCTACTGCTGCTACCCCCACTGCCGCTGTCAACACCGCTACCGTGGATGGCTTGAGATCTAACTCTACTTTGGAGCAGCCAATTACTGTGGTTTCTCAGAGACCCGTCGATAAAGACTTTGGTTTTGCAACCCCGACCGCCAGCACCTCTCAGCACCTACGGACGCAGCCCATTCAATTCACTCGAGTTTATCAGGGTTCTGTGGAGGAAATCCAAGATAGCGAAGAGGAGAGGGTCGGTTTTGTACATTTCGTGACAGGAGGGCATTACGGGGATGTTGGAGATGAGGATACTGTGGGCGGGCAGAACTTGGACAGGGGGATGAGAAACCGGCGACCCCCAGCAAAATTCAGAGAGGAAGACCAACTAGGGGATGACTCGGTGAATGCCTTTGGTGGGCCGTAGGATACGTATGGGAAGACAACCTATCTCAAACTCGGGTAGACCAGGGGTCGGTTCCATATGCTAGTTCGGGTTATTTAAAGAAGAGGAATGGCGAAATGGGGGACGTGCTCCGCTGGGGGATTTCGTCTATAATTGAGCATTATCAGATGTTTGAACACTTAACGGGAAAATTCGATTGTAGTTTACATGTCCGCTTTATCGTTCCATGAAATTTTACATATATATAGGGTAAGGCCAACTTAGCTTGCAACATGGACATGGGGAAGAAGTTGAATAGGTCAGCAATTAAGTTACGTTCTAGGTTGGTAAGAGAAATAGCTACTGGAACCAGCAAGCGAAATCCTGCACTGGGTCTTGGACTAAGCTACCGTTGGTTAATGCATGTCGTTTCAGTTCTAATATTGAGGCAACGTACACTCGCTCACTTCCCATGTGAATATACTTCGCGAGGACATTATAGCTACAACTTAGTAACCATGAAAATAGGCTAGTACTGTTGAAATAAGTATAGGGGCAAAGACAGCCTTCTTACAAGTCTGGCAGCTGATACGAGCCCGGTGTGTCCTTGGGTACATTATGCGCTTTGCATTATATTTCCGAAAGGCTGCGAGCATTTCTCATGTCTCTCATTGCTACTGTATAATGTTAAAGTTGTTGATGTTGTCCTATCACAAGACACTTTGGCCGAGTGGTTAAGGCGATGCCCTGCTATTACGCATATCAAGGCATTGTGTTCGCACGCGCAGGTTCGAATCCTGCAGGTGTCGCTCTTTTAATTTTGTTGAATTGACTTAATACTTAAATTTTTTTTGTCGGGTACATCGGTTTATCTGCCAGTCGAGCACAACACGAGAAGAACGACTAGAGGGAGAAAATAGTGATCGTCGCATATATAGAACGCGTCGGATAGTGACGGCGTAGGGGGTTTTGCGTACCAGTACCGGTAGTCATGCTAGTGTGTACGAGGTAGATGTAAGCTCACGATATACCGTGTTCTCTAAATAACATATTTTATTTGCTTGGCATAAATTGCTTTAAATAAACGATTACCCTCCTACCGTTGAGAATAAACAGAACCATGATACCCTAGTAAGATCCACACGACGGAGAGAGGTGAAGAGTAGTTTTGGCAAAATTCAAAAAGAAATGTAGACGACACCTGCAGGATTCGAACCTGCGCGTGCGAACACAATGCCTTGATATGCGTAATAGCAGGGCATCGCCTTAACCACTCGGCCAAAGTGTCTAGTCCTATTTGATGAACGGAGGCCCTCGCAGTAAGATCTAAGAGTTAACATGCTCTCTGGCTCTTTCTCGCCATATTCAGGTTCTAATGAAGTCTCTCTGAAAGGAATGGACACATTTCCTGGACACGAGAGATAGGCCCTCCCTGGTTTGGTTTACTGCCAGTGCCGAGCCATGCCCGGTTGACGAATAGCGTTAGCGGATGAGCCGGAAGCCTAGCAGCGCCACACGGTACCCTGGTACCAGAGTCTGTACGGAGCCCTAAACAATAACCTCCGGAAGAACTTGATTACCGTGGACCTGCCTGATAACGATTACTCTGAATGGCTGAGTAAGGTCCAAAGTATCGCCTGGAAGCTTGAATAATTCAATAAGAGGATACGCTCACGTTCACCGACCCGTCCCCAACGAGACTACCGCAAAAGCTCTACGGGAGCCAGCGAGAACCCCACCAAGGATAGCGACGGGGATATCGCTATGACAGGTGTAAATAAGGCCAGTGCTCAGGAGAACAAGAAGAAGGAAAAAATCTGATGAACGTATTATAGATGTGGGAGCCCCGAACACTTTATTGCCAATTATCCAAAAGCAAAGGTCAGGAAGGCGAAGGCTCGCCAACCCCTCGAGGAGGTTTCGGGATCGGAAGAGGCTAGTACCTCAGAGGACTTAACGGAGGAGTCAGAAAACGAGTAGCTCCTGTGCGAGATCGGGCACCGGAGCCTACGAAGGAGCAAGTAAAGGGGTGGGTCAAGCAGGAAAGGCATATGGTCAGCAGGTCAGCATTACTCCAAGTACGAGTTGATAGTCACAAAATAAAAGCTCTTATAGATTCAGGATGCAACGCCTATGCCTTGATTAGCTAGAACCTTGCCACCAAGCTCTCTTTACCGGATGTGCAGAACAAGCGCCGAAAATTTGGCGGCTTTACCAATCCCACCACAAAGGAGACAGCCCTAGGTGTGGTCGTACTGTTGCTTGAGGTAGGAGGCTATGAACAGCCTCTCTACGCATATGTGGTGAAGGATCTTAGCGAAGACTTATTCCCCGGAGACCCCTGAATGAGTCAGAACTGAGTGGTCTATGATGCAACAGAGAAGAAGATCTGGTATTAACGGGCGAGCATACCTCTGCTGCCCGCCGAGGAGGAAGAACCGGCAAGAGTTCAATAGATTAGAGCAGGAAAGCTAGTCAGTGGATTAGTCTTTATGGCGGAAGTCCGCCATGCTAGACGGGGTCGGGGCCGAGGAGCGGCTGTTATAAGAGCCGTAACTCTCCAGGATATCGAAAAGGCTTTGCGGCCAAAGGAAGAGATCAAACTACAGGACTATATTCCTACCTACTTGCTAGAGAAATTTAGGCACCTATTCGAGGCTAAGAAAGCCAATCGCTTACCGCCACATCACCGAGAATTCGACGTTAAGATTGACCTGCAACATGATGCAGAAGGCAATGAGGTTCCCTTATCGTGGGAGCTGTTGTATGATATGTCTAGGGAGGAGTATTAATCTTAAGAAAGACCCTCTGAAACTTACTGAACAAGGGGTATATCCGTGCAAGCAGCTCGGAGGCTGGGGCCCCTATGTTATTTGTACGCAAGCCGAGTGGAGGACTTCGATTTTGTTGCGACTACCGAGCGCTTAATGCGATCTCGAAGAAGGATCGGTATCCTTTGCCCTTAATTGCCGTGACCCTACAGAACTTAATAACAGCAAAGTGGTCCACCAAGCTAGATGTGGTAGCAGCCTTCCACAAGCTAAAGATAGCCCAGGGCCACGAATTCAAGATGGCGTTCCGGACAAGGTTTAGGCTGTACGAATGGAAAGTCTGTCCTTTTGGGCTGACAGGAGCACTAGCAGCTTTCTAATAATATATTAATAGGGTGCTAAGGCCCTTCCTTGACGACTTTACTATCGCTTATATTAATAATATCTTGATCTATTCGTTCGGGACATTAGCCAACCACTGGAAGAAGGTACGCTAAGTGCTCGCTGCATTAGCAGAGGTGGGCCTCCATCTTAATCCTAAGTGTACCATTGGCACTAAGGAAGTGAAGTACTTGGGGTTTATTATAAAAGCAGGAAAGGGAGTTTCTACTGACCCCGAGGAACAGCAAGTAATCGCCAAGTGGGCGGCCCCCCAGACGGTAAAGGGCGTGCAGAGCTGCTTGAGGTTTGCAAATTACTATTGAATTGTTATACCGGATTTTAGTGAGATTGCAGCCCCTCCAACGAACCTGACGAGAAAGGGCACTACCTTCCACTGGGGAGAGGCTGAAGAGAGAGCTTTCCAAGAGCTAAAGCGACGGTTCTGCAAGAGCTGGGGAAAACCTAAGAAGAAGAGATGTGAAGATTGTCAGAAGGTCTTTGACGACAGGAAAGCAAAGGAGAACAACAGAAAATCGAGTGCCAAAAGAGCGGCAACCAGGAGACAACAAAAACAGCAGGGTAGTGCCTAGCCTCCTGACATCTTCCCTGGTTCTCTGACTCATCATCACGAGGCGGGAGACTGTCGGACAGTATACTCAGATAGCAAAACGCCTACTAAGGTCGGCGTATGAAGCGTTATTCTATCTACTATGCATCTTACTTCTCCAAGAGCAGTTAATCATCTTACTTATTGGTTCGATTCCATTTGCTTGCCCCCTTTGGTCTCGTCCTCTCCGATAGAGCATTTTGTCTCGTTGTCTCACAACCCGAATAGCAAGGAAAATGCAGGTCGCTCAAGCTGGAAGAATCGATGACTCGACAATTCGCAATTCGAGTCATCGAGTATTTGCAAACACAGCGAAGGGCACCAGTAAGTTTGGACCAAGTATTCCTTCTTTCGTTGCATACATGAATAACGGGAGCGGAAACTCAGCTGAAGCTCCTAGATTAGTAATTTAGTGCGCCACTCACCGCCCGAGACGACCGATTTCAGCCGCGGCTAGCCAGCCTAGAAGAATAAATGAAGCTATCATACATGTGTTTTCCTTCCTAAATTTCTATATTAGTGTTTTTCTCGTTCCCGAGTCTTGTGTGGCTACATCACACTGGCCCAGCTCAAGGTCGAGGGTCGCGGCAATTGAACAGAAGAGTCTCACGGAGGCTGTGTCAGGATCCTCAAGCTGTTGGTTGACCTTAGCTTCGATGTTCGAGTTGGGCTTCCAACCGGATGATCTGATCCCGACTTGAAGGACTCTTCAGCTTAATGCTTTGTGTTTGGGGCTACTGTTGGAGCGCTGGAGACTTGAGCCTGAGGCCGCACCTTGATGCCTGGCAGTTGATATATCATGGGTCATTATGCATAAAATAGTAAAAATTTCCTGGCATTGATGTTATTTTATAATGTTGACTTCTCGTCTAAGTAAGTCGTTGGGTTAAAAGCGGAGCAGACTGTCGGTTTAAATTATCGAGGACACATTTTGTTAGACGATTATTTTAAGCGCGTTCGGAGGGTAGTGGAGTAGCACCAGCCACAAGTGGGCGATGACGTTGTCGATTCGATTTGGCCTTGACGAAAGCAGGAGCTTCCTGCCACGACAGCTCAACCAGGTAACTGACCACCTTTCTGCACTTTTTGCAACGCTTCCTCTCCTCTTCTCCAGCCTACAAAAGCAAGGAGGCTTCCCACAAACAATCTTTTCTACATCCTCTTTACCGAACCCCATTCTTCTTTTACTCGTCGCTCATTGCCTTGAGTCACTTACCCCTCCATCCGCCGACCCGCCAACCAGCCATCAGTCAACATGACGCTCTACTACACCCTCGTGCGTCATGTCCCGAACAAAGGTCGCGGCAGCGACAGCGAAGCCTCGCGTGCTAACTTGGTGACAACTAGGTCTTCATGCTTCTCGTCTTCGAGATGGCGCTTTTCATGCTGCTCATTGTCCCTCTCCCCTTCGGCGTCAAACGCAAGATCTTCACGTGCGTGTCGTCCTGTCCACTGGACCCATCAACCACAGCAATGCTAAAGCTGACTTGCTGGAAATAGTTTCATCTCAGAGAGCCCTATTGTCGCAAAAATACAGTACTGGATGAAAATCACGTTCATCTTCATTCTCATCCTCTTCATCGACAGCGTCAATCGTGTCTACCGCGTTCAGATTGAGCTTCACGCCGCGACCGAACAGGCTAAGCAGGGAGGGTACGTCATATCTCGGCACAGAGCCTAATTCAATAACGTGTGTTTGCTAATGCCCTTTGCTATCTACAGTGCCGCCGTTATGGGCCACGAACGTCTCGAAGTCCAGGCTCGCAAGTTCTACTCTCAGCGCAACATGTATCTCTGCGGTTTCACACTTTTCCTCTCCCTTATCCTGAACCGCACCTATGTCATGATCCTCGAGGTGATGCGTCTCGAGGACAAGATCCGTGAATACGAGGGCACCAAGGCCAACACCAAGGAGGCCGAGAAGCTCGCAGCCGCAGGCAAGCCTGGCGAGATTGCATCCCTTCGAAAGGAGCTTGAGCTCAAGGACCAGGACCTTCAGACCCTCAAGAAGCAGAGCCAACAGCTCCACAAGAGCTATGACGAGCTCAGTGACAAGTACGCTGCTACTCAGCTGGATGGTGAGGGCAAGAAGGCCAAATAAGCACTTATTTGTCCGAATCGATCGAGTAACTCGAGCCCTCGAAATAGCAAATGGATATGGAACTTCCCACTGGAATTGAATGGAAGAGAAGCTTAGAAGCGAAGTGAGACCTGACAGAGAGAGGTCTGCCACGAACCGTGAAGGGGGGATATGAAATGGAACCAACAAAAGGACTGAATATGATGTTCTTGGTCAAGAACTGGCGCAGTCCAGGAACAACAATGTATTATATTCCGCGAACTCATATGTTAGTACGATATAAGCTACCTTGTCCTAGTGAAGTAAATGCCCAAATGAGATTGCCTTATTTTGGTCGAGTACGCCCATTTTCATCAACCCTTGCTCAAGTCACTCCAGTACCATAGAACAAGTACCAATGGCACTCAGTCACGATGTAGATTAGTAGTACCCCAAGTCGTACTTTTCTGGAAACAGAATGCGGTTTGCCATTTCCAACACTTCTTGCTCACGATAATCCATCGCTTCGTCCTCATCCCACGGGAGTAGGCCCATGGCACGCAGGCCGTCTGCACCGCCTGCTTCGCCAACCTCTTGGACGCCCGTGCTTCCTGTTCGAGCGCTCTCACCAAAGACGCCACCGAAGTCTGGTCCTGGATGGCCCAGAAGGAAGGCTTTCCGCTGACGAGCCAAGTACAGCGCATTGGTTTGAGTTAGCGGGCAGGCGGGCAGGTACATGATTGTCGTCCCGGGGAGATCTGGGCGGCGGAGCCGGTCAAGAGCGTAGACAGCATCGCAGTGCCACACGAGGTAGTCGCCTGGTTCAAGATGAGGGATGTGGACCATGCTACGGGTGAGTTGTAGGTGTGGGTGCAATGCGTCGTTGAGTTCTTGAGGGTACGAGGGTAAAGCACCCTGAATGACGGATGATGGAGGTTGTTCGAGGACCCAATTCTCAGGGGACAGGAAGTCCGGGTGGTCCGGAGATGCGTTGATGGGCGAGAAGAATGGACGCAAGAGCAAGTAAGCTGTAGACATGGTGATCATGGGACAGAGGAGGAGTGTACCTTCACCGACTGGAATATCGCTGAGAGATAGCCAGCCCTGGAACATGCGAAACATTGCGCACACTCCGTCGCCGTTATACAGATCGCTCGTCACTCTGAGCCGAGCACCGCTCTCCCACGGATCGTAATTCTCCCATTCACCATCCCAGATGCGCTTATACGGGCCTCCCACACCATAGCCGTCAGATTCCCAGCGTTCTACACTTCCGCCGTCGACGTAGACGCTCAAGGAGCAAGCCTCATCGTCCGGACTCCTGATGCGCAGCCGATCGGCATAGCTCAGAGGGAAGTTGGGACTGACCATGGCGGAAGGATCGGATGAATGCCACAGGTTCATAAGCCAACGCTGCGTGAAGAGCACATTTTCATGGGCTCGAGCTTTGATCTGCGCGGGTGACCAGTAAACACCGTAAAGGTGCGGGTCATGAGTAGGTAGCTGACGGGCTCGAGGATCTTGGTTGAGATATGACTCCGTTGTTGTCTTCCACTGAGCTGCCGTTTCCCTGGGAATGACGCCACGAACCACAGCGACTCCCCGATCCTTCAGCCTCGAAGCAAAGTCCTGCGCCTTGGGTATATCCTGAAGATCCGAGAAGGGAATGGAGGGAAAGATGTTGGGGCCTGCCTTGGCGATAACCTCAGCCTCAGCTTTCAATCTGATGAGAAGCCTTTTCCATGATGCCGTGATCTGTGTCTCCTTTCCAGCAATCAGCGATTCCTTCACTTTCGAGAACCGTGCAGGTAGGGGCATCGATTCTGTGGTCTCAGCAAACATGCTACTTGTGGGCCCATGATGGTGGTTCAATTGTGACATCATGAACATATCTGGGAACGAACGCACAAGTCGGATATAGGCACTGTATCAAGCAGGTAGCTACTCTTCAATAATTAAGATGTTCACATAAATAAAGACAAGAAAGATTGATGGCTGATTGCTGACACGCCTTCTCATGTTGTCGACGCAGAAATACGGTGTGAGGCATGGGTAAGTGTCGCATTTAATTTGGTTCTCCCCGCATTCCGAGTGAGTGGTGTAAGGCGTGGGATAGGCTTGCCTCGTGCAACTGTTATCGTGACGTTTGACCATAAGCTCGGAGAGATGTATTCATCTTGCGGAAATTCTTCGGTCGTGGGTGCATATTCTTCGGATGTAAGGTCGCTATCGCGGGCCGCAAAGCCGGCTGTCGGTAGATGTCTCGCTTCCCCGTTCCAATGGGGCAATTTCCCGGTACTTGAGGCGAATGACGATGTTGAGGTTGATCACAGCATGCGTCATCCATGGAGATCACCTGCTCCACGATTCTATGGTACCTGATGGCACGAAGCTGATGATGCTTGCATGTATTTGTCGGCGTGAAGAAGAGTTAAGCTCTCGTCCGCTTTGATCGCCGAAGAGTAGGGGGCTTGGATGTAACATCACCACCTGGTTCCGGTTCCAGCTTCCGCTTGGATGAAGATGCTTTGGTAGACTTCCTCTGTGGCTCTGAAGGCTTCTTTTTGTCCTTTGGTAGTGTTGCGACCTTTGACGGCTGGTTCTGCTGGGACTGCTTCATCAGCACGTAGGCAACCTTTTCCACGTCCGTGGCAGATACACCGAGTCTCTTGGATAGATTCTGGGCGCTGGCACATAGCGCCTTGTATTCCTTTACGTTGTACCTGATGGGACTCTTCTTCCCATCGCAGCATAGCCAGTAAAAAGCCTCATCTGAGAAGAAGATTACCCGACTGGGGTCATGGACGGTAAGCAGCAGAGATGCTGTCGCGGGGCCGATACCCTTGAGCTTTGTTAGAATGTCTAGGGCTGCTTGGGCGTCCGCCTTTTGGCGATATACATCTTGCGCTTGTTTGATGATATCCGCGGCGACAGTCGGATCGTTTGAGGAGACGAGTTTCATCAGAGTAGGCCTGAATTTTCCATGTCGTCTGATATTGAATTAGATGATTTAGAATAGTTTTGGAATCAGGGTTCGTCTTACAGCTTCCACTCGACAAGAACTTTGACGTCGTCGAGATCCATGCAACGCTGGGGCTCATCTCCTCCAAATATCCTCAAAGCCTCTTCATAGCGATAGTCGTCGAGCTCTTGAAGTGTTTTCTGGCCGCCCTTGACTGTCATGTCTACGTCAGTGATGGCCCGAGAGTCATGGCGTGCCTTCAGATCCTACATACCACCCTTTGACTCAGAAATGGACTTTAGGACATCAGGATACTGTTTGAGGAGCTCGCCAAACTCTTTTTTGGATATATTATTCGCTTGCATCATGTTGGACTTCGACGTCCTGTTGCGAAAGGCAGATGAGGGCTGATGGCAGGATTGTGCTTCTGCGAGCCAATTGATCGTGCATGGGTGTGATAATGAGGAGATAGCCCAAGGTCAGTCGAGCTGGAGACTTGGAATAGAAATTCTTAAGGTCTGGTGTCGGAATTGTAGACGGTGAGACTCAGTCTGATGGATGAAGGAGGGCAAGTGGGAATTTTAACCGTTGAAATGCGAAAGCTTTGATACACGCGACACGCCAGTCGCGCACGCCCCGCGCGATGTAAGTACCGTACTTCTATGTAATAGGCCTCCATACGTTCAACCACCCACAATCAACGACTTTGTATATTTAAATCCAAAGAAAGAGAGAAAAAGAAGAAGAGAAAGAAAAAAAAAGGAGAAATGCAAGGTACTCCGTGTTTAACAATATACTGATATCAATTAATATGAATGCACACCCTCTCTTCTTGCTTTATGTTTGCTTCCAAATACAACATGATCTCAGTGAACCGTCGGCTCTAGCTAAATCTTTCCTCCTAACTTGTGTGGTTTGTCAAAGACATTCTGAGGATCATACTTGCTCTTCAGCTCCATAAGTCGGTCGGTATTTGACCCAAAAACTGACTTCGCCGAAATGCTTGCCACATTCGTGTAATTCAGATACTGGCCAGTGCCATCCTTGAACTCCGCATCATTATATCCTAGCTCGCGGATGCTCTTCTGATATTGACGGTTGTTCTCCCGAATCTTCTCATCCAAGGTCTCACCCTCCCATGTCCATGCGGTGCCCACGTTGTAATAGTTTCCTCGACTGTTGAACGCGGTGGCATCGGAGGGGACTTGGCCGATTTTACGGTTGGGGTAGCATTCAAACATGAACATGCTGCCTTTCGCTTCTGGGTTGGCGTCGACGAAGCTGACGAACTGGTCTCGAATGGCTGTGGCGGTCGAGAGCTCAAGCGGAGCGGTGAAATTGCTTCCACCGAATAAATATCGCCTCCCTGGGGCCCACGTCTGATCTCCTATCTGGTTAATGCTTGGATACGGCATGCTTCCAACTTTCTTCATCAAGGCTTCTAGCTTCAGCAAGGGGGAAAAATACTCCGGACCGTCTTCCTGGGCATTGTCTCCAAAGTGAAACAAATGAACAAACATGACCCAAGGCCGTAACACGTTGGGATCAGCCCCAGGGGTAGGCGGCGCTCGACAGAAGCCTGTGCGGAAAGACTGGTTGCCATCATTGGTCTTGTCCCAGATATTGATGAATTCGACGATAGCAGGTAGATTATCCATGGGCAATACCAGTACGCCGCCGTACACGTTGCCCTGGGCGAATGCCTTCATGGTGAAGTCGGTCACGACGCCGAAACTGCTGCCGGCACCACGAATGGCCCAGAACAAGTCCGGATTCTCCTCTTTTGATGCCGTGACAATGCTACCATCGGCTAGCACTATCTGACAGGCGATAAGGATATCAATGGAGATGCCGTGAAGGCCCATCAACACACCGAACCCACCGTGCAAGACGAGTCCGCCAACACCAGTGTGTGATATAGTTCCGCCAACAGTGGCAAGTCCATGACCCCAGCAAGCTTCATCAACGTCTTTCCAAACGCAGCCCCCACCGAACGTCACAGTCTTTGCATTAGGGTCGACTGTTACGTCGCGCATTAGGGACAGGTCAATGACCATATCTTGAGGGGAGGGCGCGCTCGAAGCCTGTGCAGTGCTGTGACCGCCGCCTTTCACATTGAATCTCACCCCATTCGCCGTCGCAAACTTGACGGCGGCGCTGACTTCTCCAGCAGTCTTGGGGAGGGCTACAGCGGCCTGGGTGGTAAGGTCAGCAGCGAAGGGGCAGGGCCTAGGGGACTCTGTTGGGTATCTCAGAACTGAGGTCTTGAGATCGACCACGCCTACTTACCGCAGGTTTCACACAAGTGAGACTCCATCGTTGAAGGCTTTCCTCGAAACCGTCATCTCCCGGCAATAGAAGCCGCCCTCGAGTAAAATGCTGACGGAGAGATAAGTATTTATCCATAGCCATTGTTGCGGGACTCTTGATGATGATGATGATGATGATCACTACTGGCGGAAATCAGACCAAAGTGAAATTGACTGGCAGTGTCCATCCTGACCGCTTCCACAACCCTTTATGAGGTCTTATGAAGTGGTCTTGGGTTGATGTGGCTTTTCCGACACAGCATGAGCAGCCCTGCCCACCTGAGCGTAGCAATTCAAATCAGGAATAAGTGCAGCTCACTTTCCAGAGCTGGTTTTCACTAGTTTCGCGCTGCGTGGCCTAATGAGGGGGGATTAAAGGTGGCCGCAATGGGTCGAGATCCGCGACTAATGCACAGAGGCGCAGGGCCGGGGGGGAAGAGGAGGCCCTGAGGCTTGAATTATTGGTTGCGCATTAACCAAAGTTCGGCGAGTCCGGTGTCTTCTGTGGTAGGCGTCGTCATGGGGGAAGGGAAGACATCTTCATTGGATCCTGATCACGGCGGAACCTTGAAAGCGGTGTTGAATACCGTAGATAATTAACAGCTTGGTTTTAAGGCTTATTAGTCCTACGTCAGCGGGGATGATGAGGGCAACTAACGTTAAAGCATGCCAAATAAAGAAAACAAACAGGAGACTCGGCGATTGTTTAGGATCAGTCGATATGCTTGAGCCATTTCTCGAGAGTGCTCAAAAGTAACCATGGTTGGTGGAGTGGTCGAACGCATACGGACTCCAAGTATTATACCATGTTTTCTTGGGGCATTATCATGTGAGAGTTTTAGTGCCATAATAGCTTTACACCTTTCCCGTGGTGAGAATAGGATTCAACGAGAATAGCTTTTTTTGACGCCCGATCATCCAATCTCTGGGCCAAATTCTCGAATTGAACACTACCTATATGTAATTGCATATCCAAGTTGGTTGACGGACCACTTTAGAATTACCAAGGGAAAGGTACGTACCAAATCCTTCGAGATTTCGAACTATTTACAGAGTAATCTGTACGGGCTAATAATCTGTCGACTGAACGGACGACGAGGTAGAACCTATCCGCACAGTATAAATACGGTATCCCCCTTGTACACATTGCTTATCTTGGGTAAGGTGTGTACCAGTAATCTGTTTGTCGTATTTATTTATAGGATGTTTACTCTGTAGGCGCAGGTGTATTCCCCAACAAATTCAAGCGGAAGAAAATTCTGTCGTTAACTTATCTACTCTACGACATGTACAGGTCGCTACTCTTGGTTTTTAAAGAATTGTTTCGACAATGCTGTGATGTGAGACCTCTGCAGCGGGTGAGATTTCGGATAGAAAGATACATTGTGACAAGAGAGTAACACACTGTGCTGCCTTTAAAGGGACCCTTGCCCCACTAAAACGGCCTGGGCAAATACGGTCGCTCCGTTTGCCGTTGTTGAAGTAATAAATCCTCCCGCCAATCGCTCCCATCATCCAACGCACACGCCAAAAAAAAAAAACCACCACCAACAACCCTTTAAACATCTCAAATTTCTCTTTAAACCGCAACCATGGGTAACGTATGGCGAACCGAATGCCCCCAATATGTTTGTTGTTGTGCTGATTGGTGTGGAATAGGGCGCCAAGGCTCAGCAGAAGCGTGATCGCAACCAGAAGAACGAGAACAAGGCCAAGTCCCAGCTCAAAGTGGTATGTTCCATTCGCCCAACTACTAACCGCCAACACCTTTCACATGCTGATATTTCGAACAGAACAAGCAGGCCTGTGATATTCAGTGCCAGATCTGCAAGTCGACCTTCCTCAAGACTACCAAGGCTCCCGCGTTCGTGTCCCCCCCTTCCAACCTATCTCTTATCTCCAGACCGACTAACATTCGCTTCCCTCTTCCAGTCTTACCGAACACGCCGAGAACAAGCACGGAAAGGGCATCGATGAGTGCTTCCCGACCTTCCAGCAGTAGAGCGCACTTCTACACGCATGATGCACTCTTGAAGTACACAAAATCGTTGACGGTGACGGCGACGGCGACGGCATAGAAGGGGAGAGCTGGGGCATCTAGCGAGGCGTATTCGGGAAGTAGCATGGCATGTCATGGTGGGTGCGCGCGGTTAAACGAACATTGACGGACTCACGGTGGAATGATGATTTACACGGTCCATTCTTTTTTGCTCTCTGATTTCTCATTTACTTGAAGGGGGGGGGGCTTGCTTTTCAGATCTGCCTCTTCCAGGTCCTAAACCTCCACGCCTACCATAGACTTTGTCTCTTTTGGCCTTGTCTCAGTGAGCTTCCACCGCCGCCGCCGCCGGAGGCACCTCAACTGGTGCTCCCCCGGCCGCCTTTTGCTTCGTCCGAGCTTGCTCCTCGCGGATATTCGCCAGGATGTCTGGATACCATCTCTCACCAACATCCGGGTGGCTCTTCACGCGGTTGCGTAGCGTTGCCTCTCCCAGTGTCTTGGCCACGCCGCCCCGACGGAACGTAAACTCGACGTCGTCGATGCGTCCACCATTGGCCTCGACCACACGTCGTCTCTGCTCCTGCACGCTCTCAGGAACCTTTCCCACACCCACCGTCTCCAAGTCCTCGAACTCGGCATCTAGCTTGACACCTTGGAAGAAGGGGATGGAGAAGCGCGCACCAGTGCCGGCTGCAGGAGACAGAACCCGATGAGTCGTCGACACGCACACGCCCTGCGTCAAAGCCTCGAGACCTTGACCGATGGCAACCACAAGGGTTCCCGCAATGGGCGGGCAGTCGATCCATTCGCCCTTGACGTTCTGCACCTGCAAGCCGCGGTGCTGTGTGGCCTGCAGCAGATAGCTGGTCAGCATGGAGTCCTTGTGAGGACCGACACCCTGGCCTTGCTTCTCGCCATCCTTGCCTAGTTGCTGGAGGTCTGGATATCGAACAATCTTGAGCTTGTGCTGTTGATCCTCATCAAAATACTTGTTGAAAGCGTCCCTGGGTAGCTCAATGGCCTCGGCGATGAGAGATGTGAAGGAGACGGAAATCTTGCCCATCTTGTCCATGTACTCCGTGTAAGTCTCGCGGAATCCGGGTAAAGACTCCTCTGCGGGCCACTGGTTGGGAGAAAGCAGGTTGTGGTAAAGAGGGGAGCCATGTTTGGGGATGGGATGTTCCGTAGACAGATCAATCTGCTCGCGATGGTCAATCTCCCCGGCTGTGATCTCTGCCGAGAGTCGCGAGTAACCTAGAAACGAGTTGGCATTCTTCATCTCAACCTTCAACCTATTCAGACAAGTTAGCGCAGGCGACCTAGACGCGCGACTAGAGCGAGAACCACATACTTCTCCTCTTCGGGAATGTCAAAGAACCCCTTGCCCAAGGTGATGACCCGCTGAAATAGCTCATCTGAAATGCCAACGTTCTTTAGATAGAGGAAGCCAACCTCCATCAATGCATGGCGGAGTTCTCTGAGAAATTCGGGCTTCTTAGCCGGGTCACTTGCCGAAGCAAGGTCCAAGATCGGAATTGACGTAAACGACATATGGACGATTGACAAGTGAGCGTTAGTGTTATGGACGCTATGTATGAGCGGGATCGGGAGGCTAGCGATAAACTATAATGTATAATGGCTCAAATTGAATTGATTGAATTTGTAGCGATGAAGCTGATATGTATGTATCCTCTCGCGTGATGAGTTGAGTCAAAAATAAGTGTCTGACAAAACAGCCCAAAGAGAGGCAGATCTTTATCACAACATGGCGCAATTGCGCAATTGGTCCAGTCCCGCACCCACGCGCCCTACTCGTTGCCAAATGATTCCCGATAGCCTACATTTTTGCTCATTCCCGACACCCTAAAAATCGATTTGCTGCTCCATTCCCGAGCCCCTCCCCCCGCATCGGACATGAACCGATGTAATCCGGGTGGCGTATATGGCGATGGCCTCTTTAGAGGGGGCCATCCCACATTGAGCCGATATTCGGGACTGTCCATGCCTTCTTACATGTAATATCCTTAGCGCCGGTTGCTGTCGATGGGATGCATGTGGGTTTCCAATCGTCCCACGACATGTATGAACTTCTATCGTGTCTAAATCACTCACGAGGAAGCCGACAATGGTTTCGTCGCAAGTAAGCCTGTCACCTTGTAGAACATGTCCTCAATTGGCGGTGCCGCGAATGCTGGGGCAGCGTCGAAGATATCAGCAAGATAGTGCTGGTGAATCACGCTTCGTTGTACTTCATCATCATCATCTTCCATTTCCACGTCCTCTGCCTCTGCCGTGGTCTCTGCTACCTCTTCTCCGTCACTCGCCATTTCATCATCGTCGATGAGTGTGATCTTCTTGTCATCGTTGGTGGCATCGACATCCTCAAGGCGCAGGTCTTCTAGGGGTTGGACAGTCGCAAGGGAGGAGGGATCGGAGCCTTCAGCCACAACCCAGATCTGGGCTGCATCGTCCAAGGCGATGAAGCCGCTGGTATCCGGTGCAGATACCAGGCTGACTATCTTTTGAGGGGTATTCCGCACTAATAGCGGTTCCGAGTCTTCAGGCTCAAACACTCCCAAAATAGAACCTTCATTAGATGGCAGAGCCACAGCGAAGTGTCCAGAAGTGTGGTCCACAGCAAGCTGAGCCAGGTCGCTGTTTGCTGCTTTCTTGGGGATCATAACTCCGTATCGTAACTCGTCGCTGACAACGTCGTAAACACGCAATTCATCGGACAGAACGATGACAAATGGCGATAGGGCACGAATAGAACGCAGCCGACCCTTCCATTGGCCCTCTAGGGTCTTGACAACCTCTCCCGACGCTGCATCGATGATATAGACGGCGCCAACACCAACTTTACCAAATGCAACGAACAAGGTAGAGCCGTCTTCGGAGAAGGCCAGGCTTCCTTGAGGTTCGCGTCGGGTAGTCGATTCAGCAAGGTCAACGGTGCCCTCCTGAGGCAGACCGTCGCCCACCGCAACCACTTGTGAGCAGCTCCAGGTGAAGACTTCTCGTCCATTTGCTCCCTTGACAACAACACCGTTCTGAGACCGGGTCTTGGGACGCCATAGGCGAACCATACCATCAGTTCCGACCGTCGCGAAACACGTTGAGACAGGGTTTGAAGCGAGATCGAGCACTGCCTCATTGCGGGTCGTGGCGTGAGGTGCGTTGATTCTTGAAACAAGACCAATCTGGTCTTCATCCTGTCGGGCCTCCCAGAACTTCAAGTAAACCTCTCGTCGCTCCTGAAGGAACTGATCCCTCACGTCGGCGAGGACGTTATCAACATCTCGGGGCGACGGTTCCCAAGTGTCCACGCTTGCCAGCCACTCTCCGTCAGCGGAAAATGCCATGTGTGTGATGACTGGCTCGTCAATGGGATGTCCCTTATTGGTGATGTTGACATCAGTGGGTTGCGTGCGAGCCAAAGCCTGTTTTGATACGCTTCGGAAAGTTTCGAGGTCAAAGGTTTGCAACAATGGAGTAGAGAAGTCCCCAGATGAACTGGCCTGACTGCCGCTTCCTACACAGACATGCAATCTTGAATGATCCGAGGGTTTGATGGCCGCCGGAATGGGCCTCCGCACGGATTGAGGCGCCTTCCACGTTCGCTGAACGAGCAGATCCTTTGGGGTGGAAACGTACACGGCAGCGGACTGGATGCCAGCAATATATGCGGTAGGCTTCAGTTCGGCGGTAGACAGGATCATAGTTGAATTGTCGTCCAAATGAACCACGTATGAAGACCCGTTCGAGGAAACAACAATGTTTTCCACGCTAGCCGAAAGATGAGGAAGGAAATCCTTTTTCGACGTGTCCATCTGCCACAGGACCAGCACATTCTCGGATCCTCCAGAAATCATGTAGTTGCCTGTCCAATGTCAATAATAAGCAATAAAAATGAAGATTAGAACATACCATCACGAGACCACTTCAGAGCATGCACAGCCTTTCTGTGCCAGTGATACTTCTGGGCCTGGATCATTTCCTTTTCGGAGCCTGACTTGCCGACGCCTAGACTTCTAGACAAGATATCATGGTACAAGTAAATTGAGCCTCGGACTCCTCCAACAATGATGTCTACAACAGGCAACGGGTCTAACCGAGCTTTTTTACCCGTTGCAAGCCTTGCAGAAACCCGAACATCGAGGGCTGTGATAAGGTCGGGGGTGTCGAAGGAGCATATCTCATACTCTAGTCCCTCTAAAGTAGCAGCTTCTTTCTGCACCGGGACTCCCATGAACAGACGGTCGTTGATTGCTCCAACCAAGACTTGACCATCTTGGCTGGATTCTAGTAGCTGCAGGCCGTCGCCAGGCTTCTTGATTGCCACGATAACCTTAGACGCCGGCACAGGCTTTGTCTTTCCTTCGTAGGCAACAACCTCAACTCGGTTCGACTTATCCGACTCGGCGACTAGGATGATTTCTTGAGGCTCGCCGGAGATCTGAGTGGATAAGACGACCAAAGCTTTGGCAGTTTGGGATCGGGTTTGAAAGGACTCAGGAGTCTTGGTGGATGTCCAGTCGACATGGAACACACGACCATCTGAGCATGCCACCCAAACGAAATTAGGGTTCTGCTTCGAAAGTCGTGCGGCGACAAGAGTCGAAGCCGTCCCAGCATTTTCGGCGGAGGTTTCGACAACGGTGATCGGAATTCGACGTACTAGCAAAGAGTCCACGGCCGAGTAAACTTGAATCGAGGTATTGTAGGCGAGGATGAGATATCTAGAAACAGTCAGACAAGTCAATCCAGGAAAATTGGATTTTGCACTCACTGGTGGTCATCGGTAAGAATGGGGTCAATGTCAAGCATTCTTCCGCCCATGGGCTTCGATACTCGCCATCCGGCTTCAGCATTGTCAAACTGTCGAATAATCTCCAACTCCCGATCCCCGGTAAGTTCAAGTGCTGTGGACAGTCCATTGGCATCCGATTGTGCGCCATTCAAGACATCCGCATCTGATTTGCGCCCATTGACCTTATGATTTTTTCGATCGCCGCGCTGTCGCTTCGACTTTGAATCCGCTTCCCCAAGGTCTCGCTTGCGTTTCTTGGGGCGGTCGTCTCTGGTACGGTTGTTCTTGGTACCAGCCATGATTCCTACAAGTTCTATTCACACTCGGCACAGATTCGATAGATTTCGAGGACGCGACGGGGCCAAATCATATACCGGAACCGTCGAGCGAGAAAGGCGAAGTACTGCCTGGCTCTTCGGAGGTCGCAGAAATTTTGGTCCCGCTTTCGAGGTTTGGCGAACTTTTTTTACGATAAGATAAGCGCTGTCGGAGAATCTTCGGGAAGCAGATTTTATTTTCAACACCAACGAGTCGCGCATTACCAAGCTCTTTGAGGATCTACTGTGCCTGGTCGCAAATCATTTCGTGAATCTCAAACGTCACACCAGGTCTTAACTCTCTCTTCAAAATGATTATCCCCATTCGCTGCTTCTCTTGCGGAAAGGTACGCTACCTTGCCCGATGTACCGTCAACTTTACGACGGCGTTCAGCTAACGAATGCCTAGGTCACTGGTGACCTGTGGGAGCGTTATCTTCAGTTGATCTCGGACCCTCGCAAGACTGATGGGTAGGACACCGACGCACACGCCCTCGCAGATGGACTAGTCTGACTTAGATATCTAGTGTTGCTATGGACGAGCTTGGCCTCAAGCGTTACTGCTGCCGCCGCATGATCATGACACACGTCGACCTTATTGAGAAGCTGCTCAAGTACGATACTACCACGCTGCACGAACATCCCTTCTCTGACGACCAACCACTGATATCTGTGCAGGTACACGCCGGACGGCCGAAACGAGAAGAAGCAGCGACTCAACGAGACCGAGTAGCACAGGACCCGACCCAGGGAACAACAATAGGTCATGCATGGTCAGGCGTTATTGGGAAATATTCAATCAAGTGTCGTGTGGGCTGGCGTATAGAGGTAATGCCATTCAATAATAATAAAAATTTGCTCTGGACCCCACTGGCGCTTATCTTGGTTGCCAACTCATGCAGCCGTATTTACGACCCGAAGCATACAATCGCTATAGACGCGAGGATAGACATGTGTGTAGCCACCGCCAAGTTTCGACGACGGTGCAATTCGCTGAGAATCTTTGGTTAGAAGAGGTGACCCGAAGTCGGGACTCGTTTCATGAGCTCCTGTTTCGGAAAAAGACGAAGTTGGATAGCGAAAGACATGATACTGAGCTCTTGGGTCCATGAAAATGCAGTGGTATTGAGCAACGCAAGATTCGAGGAAATGAAAATCAAACAAACATGGTGGATATAAAACCAAGAGTAGAACCAACACACTTTCCTCATTGATGCTAAAGCCACCGAGCGATCCAGAAATACCTGCAGATACCCAATCTCGCGTGACCACGTCAACTTTGGCAAGCGCGGATTTTGATGTATTTATGGCGGTGTCGCGTAGTGTTGGTCCTGTTTTAGAACGGTATGGTCCCCCCAAAGAAGGGCGTCGTCAAAACGGCCTGAGAATGACCTGTGGTTTCGGCCGCGGGCTGGCCGCAAGGGGATTTCTCCGACCAGCAACAGGGTGTCGGATTCGTTGACCCAAACCGTCGGAGCCGAACCTCGCTAGGCATTGCTGGATCGACTCATTTTCCCCTCCACTCAACATTACCAGCGGAACGCTCTTGCAGGAAAGCCATGTCCGGGACCGGTGTCATCTTTGGGTGGCTTTTGGTGAAGGTCTGCGACCAACAGGTAACATCAGAAGAGGCAAAGGCAGACCAAGAAGCTAGGGCGCAGTTCCGCGCGTCCTGTATATCAAATTATGATGAAGCGGTCAGACGCCCCATGAATTTCCACTGTCCTAGCCCTCTGTTGCGAAAATCATCTTGAGGAATGGTCATTGAATTGACACATCGTGCAATTGAGGCACAATGTATCCAATAAACCTGTGGTCAATTTCTTGAAACCTACCCATTGAGCCCGTTCTGCCCTACCATCAGTACATAGGCTCGGAACGGTGAATAAAGCTAACCAACAGACCAAATTCCATCAATCCGAGGAGTCATTTACGCAACTTGCGGTATGATTGATGTATCTTGCCGCATCATGCACGGCGGATGGAGGGTTAGATTGGACGGAGGCGGTAGCAATTGGTTCCCTCTCGTAGCCAATACCGAGACGAGTTACTCAATGTGAGGTTATTACCCGCGCACGCACGATGCAGCCCGCAGCTTGGGCGATCCTACGCCATGTCGTTCAGTCGGGTCTCATCCAAACAAAATTGGCCATTAAAGAGAAACCATGCTGAAATGCAATGCAGAGTCGATATGCGAGAATGGTGCGCCAAATGGCAAGGGTGGTCGTCTCCTGCAAGAGGCGCTGCCGGCGCCTATGTGATGCACCTAAGAGGTCCAGCGAAGATTTTCTGTCCCAGCCGCGTTCATCAAATTGTAACTAGCGCGTCGAGGGAGATCCACTGCGTCACTTCTGGGTAGCTCTTTGTTATGGTGCTTACATCGTTAGCTATCGTGGCAAGGGCCTGCTGAGCGAACCCTGGGAGAAACAACAACACATCAATGATCGGTCAAGGGTCAATCTTCTGGTGGAGTCTGGGATTCATTCCACAGAAGTATTCCGTAGCTCCAATGCCTTTGACATCGTGAGCCGAGCTTAGGCTGAGCGAGGAAGAATCGAGAAAACAAAGCCCGGTTACGCGAGCCCACCAATGAGTGTTTCAGAGAGAGCCCAGCATCATCCCCGCACCGCTGTGTTGGGATGGGATCGCTGGTACCGGATCCGACAATTCGTTTTAGCGCTGTGATATCCGGAAAGCACGCAGTAGTGATAACAATTGAACTCATCACCACGCTAGCACGCCACTGTGTGAGAAGCGTGCCAGAGCATTGGTGCTACGGCGTGGGACAGATGTCTGAGAGCTGGGAATGGGCGATCATGGGATGTGTGTGTAAGAAAACCCGAGTTGTCAGATGACGGAGGAGAAGACGCCAAGGCCCAACAACAATCCCATTGTCGAAATAGAGAGGACATCCTTAGTTCCGCTAAGGGTAGATTATGTACGTTGAAAGTGTGTTGGTTGTCGCATCCAATCGCGGAACTTGATCCACAAAATCGTGTTGTAGGTGGTCTTGGGAAGAGATGGCCGATGAATCCTATTGTAAGCCACAAAGGAGGGACACTGGGAAGAACAAGGTTTCTCATCTCTTCCGTAGGCACTGACTCACTTCCTCTACTCCTGTAAAACCAAGCTACATTCAAGCCAAGTTATCACAAATTTGGCCAATTGGTCCTTGCTAGCCAGGTAGGTGGTTTTGTGAAGGTACCTACCGCTGCCTCGTGTCATTAAATGGGTTTAATCAAGAAGTCAAAGGTGATTGTATTTGCGAAAGCGGGAAATAATTATTCTTGTGAACATTGAGCCGTTGGAGGGAAGCCCTCAAGGCAGAGAAAGGCAACAGACAACCGAGTTAGGGAACGGAAGGAGGGGGCCCACTTCTGCCCGCCGAGACTAGCGGGGCGGGCTGGCCAGGTTTTAGCGTCCCCAAACCCCCCCGGGGGACCAAACTGCCGGGTTCAAGAGCCTGGCAGCGACTGGTCCGTCTATCAAACCGGGGTCGCCCACCGGCGGCAAACTCCCCAAGCCCGCGCCTCAGACCTATCACAACCAGCCATCGAGCATTGGCGTTGGCGTTTACTACCGGTAGGTATGTACATTGTACGTACTACATTACACATCCATCTGGAAAGAGAAGGACAGCTGAGTCGGTGGGATCCTGCACCAGGATAAACCTTCCATGGCTCTGGTGCAGCCTGGAGTCCGAGTCCGAGAGCTAAACAAGGGAGGGTCGCGTCTCCCGCGGCCGTGGCGGTCAAAGAAGGCTGAGTACGAAAATGGCATGCCGTGAGGGTATTGTCACATCCACGACCATTTTAGGGCCAGCTTCAGATTCAGGTTGTGTCCTCCAAGCCACGGCTTCTCTGTCTGCCCAACTATCAACGAAGACTTAACAAAGACGAGCGCCAAGGAGCTGTGTGGGTCGCGACCTAGCCAAGCAAATTTCGTACGCTGTACAGAATGTGTAGCGGAATGCGCTGTCACTGATGGCAAGAGAAGTCACTGTGCTCTTGTGCCTGGTATTTGTCAACCCTCTGCAGCCCGGGCGCTCGCGATCGTGATGGAGGGTTCAGGTTAACCATTATTGGACAACGTACGTGAGAACCCAAGATGTGTGACATTGCTGACAGGAACAGGGCCGGAGAAAGTAGAAAATTAATTCGCCGCGCCGCATGTACAAACTCACTGTTTAGGCCAGAGTAGTAACCGCGTCACGTTCCATGCCACGGGCGCCGAGCTAAGGTGTTAAAGCCTAGAAGCCATAATATTGATAATATGGACCTTGACGGAGTGTTGGCGGGGGTTTGGGCATCATCTCCTCTTTGGTCAACTTGGGCCAATCCACCCACCTGGTTTAAGCGCCCACACCTGTCGCTTTGATGCAGCCCCACGGATTGGGGTGCATAGTGGATGCTGATTGGATTGATGTTAAGCCGGGCGCTTAGAAAGTAGGGGAGTGGTAGCACGGTGTCGCGAAGGGGTGTACTTTTCTTCCTTCTAATGTGGTTGTCTGTTGTTTCGTTTCCACCAAGAATGGGTGATGAGAAGAAGTGATAGGGAACACGAAAATAAAGGGGGGGTAAATGACTGAGTGATTGAGCATGATGATAATAATAAATGAGACATGAAAAGATACCTACCGGGGGAGAGAAATGATGATTTCCAAGCACGAGTCTAGAGGCGTGAAACACGAACAGACGAGTGGGCCACTGAGGTGCATCCATTCACCCACCTCTTGCCCAGCTTTTCATCCCATCTGAATGTGTTTTGCTTCCGCTTCCGTCCGTCCACACCCTACTGCCCATCCTTCAATGCCGCGCTTGAATGGATCTACATAGTAGGTGTTGTTACTGGAGAAGTTGCACTGGGGTGTGGGACGCTACCCTCGTCTTGAACCTTTGGGGTTTGTTAGTTTGTGTATTTCTTTCTAATTTGTCGAATCGCCGTCATTGCGCAGCATTTTGACTCGCTGGATCTCGTGATTCAACTCTTCGTTGCTCTTCTTCATTATCTGGGTTTATTAGTTGTGAAGCGACTCCAGCGGGGCTCGAAACCCCAGAGTTGAAGATGGATGCGTATCAACATGGCTGGCCCGCTGCCCGTCGCAGTTACATGGACTAGACTATCTCACCCCTTCCACCGCCAGAGGAAAATCTTGAGTTTGGAGGATCACACCTGAAGCGATGAGACCTATCTAAGGACCTCGCCCCCGATGATAATAGCCGAGTGTTTCCTTTCCGCGGTAAACGAGAAACAAGAAACAAGAAACAAAACTGTGGGAAAAAATAGACACAAGAATAAAGCAAGCTCACATGTTGATCTGATCTTAAATATCAACTGTATCCATATTCATCCATCCATCCCAGTCACCAAGATCATCACATTCCCCATCTCTTTCATGCAGCACACGCTTCGTGGGCCAACCTCATTTTCCCTTGAGCCGCTGGGAGTGAACCCCACGAAAGCCACATTTACATCCCCATTTACTTTCTCTTGTTTTCTTACCGCTAGATATCCTATTTCCCTTTCTCTTCTTTATTTTCTTTCCTCTCGTTGAGGTACTCAAGGTGCCTCTGACGGGTGTAAGCCAACGAGGGCCTCGAATATCACCCTAGCTTCTGATGGGGACCCAGCAAAACACAACCACTTCAATTGCCTCCTTGCCACGAATACGCTTGCTTTTTTACTCGGTCCCCCTATCTCGCTGTGCAGACTGAACGGGGCCGAATTGATCTGCCTTTTCTTACCCACCAAGTGGCCCACACATCGCAGACAGCTTACCTGCCCTCCCTCAGTTCTTGAGCTGTCACACGGCTCAAAGAAACGTTCAGCCGCAGAATTCCCCTTGAGCATAGCATTTTCTCGTTGATAGCCCTTAGCTAGTCGAGCCGTGCTCTTGCATTACACACCTGCCCACTTCGTCCCCTCCCTTTTTTTCCTTTTGGTTTCCTTTTCTTCATTATTCTACCTCCTCTTCCACGCCACTCGGCCACACCATCCATCCCATCCCCACCTGCATTAGGACAGCAAGCTAGCAGGCGCACGTACCCACTCCCTCTTTTCCACTTCTCACGAGCCTACAGTTACCTACAGTATTCCCATGCTCCCAGACGCTTTTGCATCTCACCCCCAGTTCTTCTCTGGTGTCCCAAGTCTCTTGCTTTCGTATTCACGGCGTGTTGTCCTATTCGACTCCATTCTCTCCGCTTTGTTGTCCTTGTCTCCTTCCCAACTAGGAGAATCATCAACATCAACTTCGCCTTCATCGACTACAACGGGAACCTTACACCAATCCCTACCGGTTTAGTGGCCTGCCGACCTGAGACAGACGCTTCTTTCAGCGTCCCGCCGCGCCAACTTCTCGCGTACTTCCCGAACAAGCGCAGGGTCGCAACTACGACCGCCCCTCCATCACCTTGCGACTCTCACACCCGGCACTTTACTATGATCTCCCACTCCTAGTTTGCGTCCTTGTTCAGCCTGCACGACCAAGTTAGCTATTAGCTTAACTTTGCCTAAGCGTCATCTCCCCCCACTCGCAAGAGCAGCCCTCTCCTACTCGGGTTTGCCCTGCCTACGGTGGTTGACCAACGTGCTTGAGTACGAAGTATACACATACACCGATCCTCGGTCGAGGTACCAGCCCCTACTATACCCTCCCCCACCCCGCGCCTCCTCTCACAAGACCCCAGGAGCAGAAGTGTCGCCCTACAGGCACGGACTGGACCGGACGCTACCAGACTCCTGCAGGCATCGACAAGGCTCCGTTCTCCACGGCGCTCGACCAGGGCTCACCATCTTGACCCTTCTCTGGTACCGACAGGGGACTACTTGCTCACTCCCCCGACCCCTGGCCCAGTCTGCGTCTGCGTCGCTTCAATCACCGCCGCCGCGTTGCTTTCTTGCTCACTCGCTCTTTAACCCTGCCACCCTCCATTTTCTCTTCATTTGTCCGCGCGCCCTACGACCTTTTATCCTTGAGCTCTCCCTCATCTCCGGCTTTCTTCTTTTCTCGTCGTCCCGGGAGATTGCTGGCTGTGCTCCTGTTCCAAGGCCAATCCTCTTCATCGCCATTCTCTAATCCTGTTGCTTTTAATCCTTCATACACCAAGGCCGCTTCAGCAACTACCGCACCTAGGCTCGCCGTCTCACCTCCACCCGAGCCAACTCTCGCGCAGCACGCAGATTTTTTTGTTTCAGATTATCTCCTAGGCTGTTCGATTCGACTCGGTACCGTGTTTATCATCACCGTTTGACTTTCTCGGTCCTTTCGTATGCTCCGCGATTGTGAAGTTGTAAGCGTTGTTGCTATTGTCCTGAGCTCTGACCCATCCACGATCCCTCCGCCTACACCGAGCTACTCGACGTCAGCCCCTCGTCGCCACCGAAGATTATTTTTATCTGAGCCTCCGCCATGGCCCTTGAAGCTCCCCTGAGGTCATCGACTGGAAATATTCACTTCCCGTTCCCTCACCAGATAGCTATGGCTGCCCCAACAGAGGCGGACCATGTTCGCTCCCCATACAGAGTAGTGTATGTTCAACATTCAGCAACGTCGCTCAAGCTTGTCATCCTTCCTAACTCATATCTGCAGCTCTTCCCCCCCGACCACAGACTTCTCCTCTCTCCGACCTAGCTCCGCGCATCGACACTCAGCACACCCTTTTAGTGTGATGAGTCCTAGCGATATTGTTGGACCCTCTCCGGTGACGTCCAACGGAACCGAGACAACTGAGATAGAGGATGATATCTCTGATGATGTTCATCAAGAAACCACCAGTGCCGATCATGCACGTCGGTCCGAGGTCCGTTGACTTTTCGGCATTGCTAAATTACATCGCCATCTAACCTTGACTGTAGTACTTAATACTCTCCACAACGATACCAGATGCCGTACATCAAGCATCCGGCGAAGAGGCAATATCAGTTATCCATGCTCCTAAGGGATTCGGTTCTTGGGTATGTTCCCCTTCCTCGTGTATTAGGACTCATATATCTGACTCAAAGCAGACATCACCCGGAACCAAAATGGAACGAGAGCCCAGCCCAAATACATCTCCTAGGGCAGATCCGACCAGCTTAGCCTCTCTAGATGGCACCTCGGAAAAAGTTGGTCAACCCTTGAAACCTTGCACTTCTAGCTTTATACTCACTAATTGCACCTCAGTCGTCTGGACCGCCCTCCCGTCCTCCCCTTACTACGGATGTTAATCCCGTGGGATACAACGTGGACAGTACAACACCCCAGGCCCAGGACTTGAAGACCATGATAGAGGACAATTCCCGGCTACGATCGAGCAGCACCAGCAGTCTTGAGAGTATGTTACTCGGTATCAAAGAAGTATCCAATGCTGACCGTCCGCTCTAGAAATCGAGGAAGCCGCTGAAGCCGAGGGAGATTACGACGAATATGCATCCGATATCATGCCGATATCTTCTGAGGAAGATGAGGTCAAAGCCCTGCGAAGTGCGCTCCAGGAATGCTGGACTTTGTGCAACACGCTTGCTAACCTAAGCTCCATCCATCGCACTCGGGTCTTCAACAGCTCTGGAATTCCTGATGCCCATGAGAGGGCTTGGAAGACGTGCTGGAAGCTTTGCCAACGTCTCTATGACAACCGCGATGAAGATGCGACCCCTTTTAATGTCAGGGTGAATCTCGACCTATGCCGGGACTTTTGCCAAGCCCTCTTTGATGTCCGTGTGCGAAATGACCAGACTGCCGATTCAATTTTGCGAGTCAGTTTTGAACTAAACAACCAGTGAGTATCCCCATATGCATCGAGTCTCACCCACACACCTAGTTACTAATACATCCATAGTCTATATAGCTCTCAAGACAGTCGCAACCTCCCTGAACAGTTTAGGGAGAGGACACTGGATTTCTACATCACACTCTGTCATCGATTAATGAAGCAACGCAGGGACATGCAAGAGGACCATGACCACCTATTGCGGGCATGTTGGGGACTGGCAGAGAACCTATTCAACATCCGACAGAACAAGCGAGACGGCAGACCCCCGGACGAGGAATTATTAGGATCTGCCGTTCAAGCCTGTTGGAATCTTTGTGACATTTTCAGGGATGGCTGGACACAAGTCCGACCAGAAAGCAGGAATACACCACGACCTAAGCAAACGACCTTTTCTCAATTCCAGTCCGTCGACCAGAGTGGCCGCCAGAGCCAGGCCTCGAATCGATCATCGATCCACTCCAAGCCAAGTGTCAAGAGCGTACGTCAGGAAGAGAAGTCGAGGAAGGCTCCGCCAGTTCCTGAAACACCCGTGACCGAATTCGAGGACACACCAATTTCCCCTGGAGGCCAGTCGCCCCAAATGCCAAACATTATGATTCTTGGAACCCCCAGCGAAAATAGTCGAAGTGGACGGTGGTCGAGCAATGCCTCTAACTTGTCAAGCTATTCCAGGGCCAGCACCAAAACATCCAGTACGGCGACTACCACGGCCGCAGCTGAAGACATAAATGTCACAAGAGTCAAGATTCTTGTGCTCCGGGCAGCCATGAACCTGGGTTTTGACCGTGACTCTATCATCGATCCCATAGCCGCATCGGGTGCCCTCCAGAAGTTTGTCCAAGACTTACCAATCGGCTCCTTTGGATCCCTACCAATGCATACCACACTACTATCACAATATAAGAACTCTGTCCTCACGGATTCCATCATCCCCCGCCACCATTCTCTGCCACTTCGAGGCAAGAGAGTCACGGCCCAGGATATGGCGAAAAGTATTCAGTCTATGGCGAGAAGCTCCCAAAGATTTTTGTATCTCGCTGAGCTCTTCCGTTTTGTTTTCCAGTTTCCACCTGAAGAGGTGGAAACACGACGAAACATCAGCATCGTGGTCTAGAGAATACCACGGCTACTTTTCACTTATTTTATTTCCCTTTCCTCTTGGAGATACCACGTTTTGACGTACGATTTTTTTTTTCTTATTTTTTTTTTCAATTAACATTCAACTCCAACATTCCCTTTCTGTCTGGATTTTGAACACAATATCTAAATGGGATGTTAAACCTTGATTTCTGATCACAACAGATGACACGACACATGAAAGAGCGAGACCTTTTTTTTTCTTTTTAAAATACTAAGGGAGTCGAGTAGTTGTTCATTCGTTCCTAAATGCACTAGATACCCCGTTGGAAGAATGAAGACCACACTGGTGGAGAACTAAGCAATATGGTGCAACGGATCAATCCCCAATTGATAAGTCGGGGCGGAGAATGGAGAGGGAGAGAGACACTCCATGTCACTCGCTGGATTATATCTTAATTTCCTATTATCTATTTCATTTTCCCTTTGTGTTGGACAACACGGATCACGGGTTATGGCTGGGTTTCATGATGTCACACCGTCGCTCAATCAATAGGATTTTTAGTATCCAATATATGGATTCAGATTAACCTAGCCCCTTTGACCTATTCCGAGAGATCTCTATTTGTCCTTGAGTCGCCGCTCTAGCTTCGAATGAAAGCATTCCTTGCATGCCTATCGTCCTTGGGCCTTGACCAGTTCCCCTTTGAACCATTTCCGAGCATGTCAATCTACCGAACCTCCAACTCCAAACGAGAAAAAGAAAAATGCGATGATGAAACGTAGTCTAGAGAAGTCCAGCTCCTCGAACATGATTAAAAATCCTTAAAGAAACCCGAACTTCATCCATCAGCTTCCTCCACCTTGATCAAATCAACGGGGGTCTTAGGCTCCTCCTCCGCAGGAGTCGTCGTCTCTCCTCGCCGCAGTGGAGGAAGAGCGTACATTTCGGCAAGCAACTTTGGGTCGATAGTCTCCTCAGAGACTACAGCGTCGTGCACCTTTGATAACGCTTCTTCGTGCTCAAGATTTGGATACAGGGTCATCAAGATCGCTCTGTCTTGGTCGACGACGGAGCGGCTGGGGGGAGGCGGGCTCGATTTCTGATCACGGTGCCCACCGACCGCGACGGTGTCGCCCTGACCGCTGTAACTGCTATCAATGAATCCGCATGGGTCGATGTGGATGTCGAGATTTGTAGTTAGCGCATCGTCAACGATGGGTTGAGTGGTCGGCTTGGGGCCAGAGGTTTGGTTGCTTACGACGACAGGGAGCACATCCGTGTTGCTACTATTGGGGAACGTGGCAATTGTGTGGCTGTTCATGAGAGGTTTAGACTCCCCAGGAACGGACGGAGAGGATGTGCCTTGACCGAGTTGTTGTTGATTCGTATTGAAGATATGCTTCCAGTTGGCGTTATGGAACGTAGGTTTGTCTTCACCAAGGTCTGCCTTGCCTCGTGCCATGAGACTTCCCTGTTGGGGTGAACGATACAGATGTCCTGCAGGCGCAGGCGCAGGCGGAGTCGCAGCGGGAGAGAGTTGATTAACGGCGAAGTATGGCTCAGAGGGCTGGTTGAGGAGGAGCCCATCATACTCAGGGACCGACTGAACCGACATATTCTGGTGAGCGTGATGGGCAGGTTGCTGAGCATACTGAGACGAGGCAGCCATCTGTTGAAACCCCATAGACAAATCATGCAGCTCGTGACGGAGCTGACTATGAGCAGCCATGCTGTTCTGCTGGGTTGATTGGGGCGTAAAAGCTGAAGCGGGCATCATGGGAGCTGAATTCATGTTCAGACCGATATTACCAAAGCCGAAGTGTCCAATATTGTGGCCGTCACCATGAAGGGGACTCTGCATCTCCTGATAATGGGCATTAGAGAGCTGTCCTTGAGGCTGAGCAGAGGCGTCGGCATCCTGCATAGGCGCGGGAAGCGGCGGGAGGAAGGATGAAGAAAAGTCAAACTGAGCGTTAGGAACAGGAAGCTGAGAGTAGGCCATTTCTGAAGGCTGATAAGGCATGGGGGCTTGCAGCTGGGCAGCGGCTGCGACCTGATGCACGTGAGGTTGAGGGAGCGGAGGGATGCTCCATTCAAACGGTCTAGGTTGAGGGACCATCCCAACTTCGCTCAAGTTCGGTAGGTTGTAGAGCCTCTCTTTCTTGGCTTCTGGGGAGTCCTTCTTCGGTTTCTTGGGCTCTGTGCGAGGAGAAGATTTGGAATTAGAGCTCTCCCTGGAAGAGTCCTGGTCAGAGAACGTCCGAGGAGGGAGACAGGGAGGTGTCTTACGTTTTCTCTACACGTTTTCTCTTCTTGTTTCTCATGACCGTATTTATCATGGCAGTGCTATAATGGAGAAGACATTAAATTAGGCCATATCCCTACCCACATGTGGGCGTACTTACTTAAACTTGGGGTCCTTGCCGTACTTGTTCCTCACATAGCGAAGTTGATTCGACGTCAACTTTATCTGATACCGCTTCAGGAAATCTTGGCTAATATCTGCTCCGTCCTTACCTTCAATGAACATATCGAGTAGGTACTCGATCTGCTCCGTGGTATACACATTCTGGCCGACCATGTTGCCTAGCTAGAACGAGATAGACTAAAAGCGAGTTGTGAGGTCGAAAAGAATTTGTCGCCGGCGCTGAAGGGGGCGTGGTTGAATTAGTTTTAGGTGGATTATTGGTGGTATGCGGTAAAGGTGACTGAAACGAATCGATGCCGCAAACGATGTTCCGGTGCTGAAGCCTGGAGGACAAGATCTCGAGAACTGTGTGAGCTGATGAAGCAATGAGGAGTAGCGAAAATAGGAATTCAAAAAATATCCTCAAGAGTAACAAGAATGATTCAAGAAGTGGTGATGAGCAGAAGCAAGAGTCAACCCCGTGTTTGGTCAAAAATTGAAGCAAGTTGGCAACGGCCCTGTCGTCGCGTTTGGCCACCAGTCACTCAGCCGTCCAGTTCCTTGACTCGAGAGTTGAGCGGTAAGGTGAACAAGGTCAACATTTAGTTGAAATACTGAGGTAGTCTTGAGAGGCAGCGACGCGATTGACGTTGGCTCTGCTCGTTCGTGATTCGATGCTGGCAGCTCTAGTTGGGAGGGAAAATGTTGCAAAGGGGGAAGAGAGGTCGGGGAGTGAGTAGGAGAAGAACGGAACAAGTACTTAAATAGACACCCGTGAAACTGTCTGGGATCGTGAGTGGCTTCAGCACCGTGAATCATTCGCATGGAAGCGAATACTAAACACGAGGCACAATAGACGCGAAATTAGGCTGTGAATGTGAGCTCAGTGAACAATAACACAAGAGCGGAAACAATGGGCGAACGAATGAGAAAGGTGAATAAGGGGGGCGAAGTGGGAAGAAGATGTAGGAAATTGTGCAAGATGCGCAGTCATGCAGGAAGAGCAGGAGGTCATTGGAGAGGACGCTGAAGCAGCCAAGAAAAGGGGAGGAGGAGGGGGGGGGGGGGGGGCAGGATGATGAAGAAGCCATCGGGGTTAAGCAAAGCTTGCGAGGTATCTCGTTTTGCTGTCGTCCTGTTGTCGATATATCTTGTGATCCAGGTGACTCCCTCGTCCACGCCCGTTCTTTCAAGGGAGATATGTAACACATGCATACCGCATGTTGATTCTATTCCGAGCGGCCTTGAGTCTAAATTCTAAATTCTAAGTGTCTATAAGGTACTCTCGGTTCTAATGTATCTCATTTCTCATATCCAGCTTCTATCATCCATCATGTCTACCAGCTGTTCACGTCCAGCACGACGCACCATCACTGACAAACTCTCAACGGTGACCCGCCTCGAGAGAATATTCCAAGCCAACACTTTACCTGGCCGGCCTCGTCGTCGTCAACCCAGTCGTCCTGGCCCGCGAGCTCGTCCTCTTCCTCGCAGAACAGCGGCGTCTCAAGGTCCAGCATGGCCTGTTTGAACGCCTCGAGGAGACGCACCGTCGTGGCGTCACGTCTTGGGACCATGACCACGGCGCGAGACTCAGAGCCTAGAGCAAGGTGCTCGCAGATGGCCGAGGCAAGAAGTGCCGGGTGATCATCGTCGTACATTGGGTCTGCTGCCAGAACAATCTACGGAGTCAAAGGTCAGCAGCCTTCTTCAAGCAAGATTTTTGGTATGCAAAAATTCACAACGTACCTTGAACTGATATGGTTCTCCGAACAGCCCTTGGTCAATCTCGTCTTCGTTTCCACCCCACGTCAGAGGCCCAACCGTCAACGATCCACCACGGGACTCAACCAGACTAGCATTCTTGGCGACATTCTCCCTCAGATTCGGTACGATGTTTGGCAAATCGCTGAGTGCCACGGGAGCCTTCCAGAATGCAGCAGCGGCGAGTCCCAAAAGCCCAGTTCCTGAGCCGAGCTCCAGAACATCAGGACGCGGCTGGCCCAGAGTCTCGTCGAACAGTCGAAAAAGAGAAGTCTCTGCGAGTTTCGGAAGATGCTGGGAGAGGACGTACGAAGACCCCCACGTCTTGAAGCCGAGCGAGTCCCCCGTCAGAGCAGGTTCCTTGATGATGAGCTCGAAGGGCTCCGCTGCAGACGTCTCTCCCTCGAAGGGCCACCGACGAAGGAGCTCACCCATGGCAGTGCGTCCGCATCTCTCAGACATTCGTTTGCTGGCTAGAGTCCAGAGAGCATCCTTTTCATCGTCATCTTCGACCCAGGCGAGTGGGCTCTTGATGATGTTGGAGAGATAGCGAGTCACTTCAGCCTTGCGCTGGCTAGCGAGGGACTCCTGCTCGATGAGTATATCCTCGCGACGGCTCTTGTGGTTCCAGATAGGCGCGCTCAGTTCGAGGCTCTTGAGAATCTCGACCAGTTCAGCATAGTTGGGACGCTGCCACATCTGGGGGAAGTCTTCCACGGCGAGAACCATGGTGGGCGGTCTTGGCAAATCCGCAAGAGGACGACAAAAGTAGGCCGAGGTAGGTCAAGACGGTGAGAGGCTGTTATGGGATATAGAATAAAGAGAAGGTAAGGAGAAGATATGAGAAGGGGTTTCGTCAACTGCGCTCTCTCGAGAGCACTTTTTAAGCACGCATCTTGGGCGATCACGACACGGCGGAATGAAAAGAATCTGGCTTGATATCACTTCCTCACAACCCTGCTGTAGCAATGCACAAGGTCAGTAGAACGGAGTAGGGTGGATAGGAAGATTTGCGAAATCCGGGGAGTTGATGAGGCAGCCTAGAAAAAAAGAGGCACCTCGAATGGGTCTCTCGTATTTGAAAACCTCTTATTTGCCTGTGGGCTTCGCTAGCACGATCCAAATTTTTCCATTAAATCCGTAAGCCCCCCGTCCCCGGAGTTCCACCAACTTAGCTAAAGGGGCCGGTGGTGGCAACCAGAAGCTAAAACTTATGGGCAGCTTATTGCGCTCCGTTATGATAACGGACGCCGTTTTTGGTGATGCAGCAAAATTCAGGTCTGGAAAAGACTAATTAATCAAAGGGCAAGGGGGGCGGTCAAGCCACAGGGCATGCGAACTCAAACGACGCGCTGCCACAGGCGCAGGCACAAGGCACAGGCACAGGCACAGGCAGGCATTGGTGCAGGCACGGCACAACACGGGGTTCCCAGAAAATGCAGAGTGCAGGGGCAAAGCGTCAACATTGGTTGCTGTCTGCCGTGCCCGCCAGCCTTCTGCCGTCTGCCTCAGGCACCGCTAGGTGGCAGACAGGCAAACACCCGGGGATCGCCGGCGGTTCCCACGTGGCCGGTAAGGGACCACAAAAGTCCGGACCCTGGGCGGTTGCAAGGTGAAACTCCCCCCACTTTGTTCCCGATTGGCCGCCTTACGTTCTTGAAGTTGAATTTTCCTGCTGGGCTGCACACGCCCATGCGCATCTGACAGCCTTCTCAGAGATCGGCATCATCATGACGGTGTTCATGAACAGGATAAGTTAAAACGCGCCGAGTCTTCGTCTTCATTGCAAAGTCAGATGGACAAATTTTTATAATGCATGACCTTCAGGCTCTTAATACTCATTCATGTGCTAACCACAGCACCCCGCATCATATGCCCACCAGCACCTCCACATCGAAGTCTCTCTCCGCCCAAACCCGCTTCCGAACCGGCTGTTTCGCCCAGAGAAAGGTTGGACGAGTTCTGCCAGCTCTATTTTCTCTGGGCCCAAAAATAGTCATGGAAGAGTATCTGTTACGTCAATAAGTACCCAGTACATGGCGTAAGCACAGTAATGGCGATGCGCAGTGACGATGTGGTTACATCTCCTCTCGTTGAACCCCGCCCTCTCACCAACACCTCATGATAAGACTTCGTGACCGGCAAGAGCTTCGGCACCCGTGCTGCGATGTCGGTTCCCGTTTCCCGTCTTCAGTGAAGGGTGGAGAGGCGCGTGGCGTGCAATACAGGCATTCATTGTGGGAGGTCGAGTTTCAGAAACTGGGAGACGACCAATGCACCTAATAATTAGTCGTGATTTAATTATCATCTAATCCCAGTGAATACCGAGATTTTTGGTAACTGCTGCTAGGCGATTGTAATATGTACTGATTTCTGTTAACATTTCGCGTCGCAACGGATACTTATTCATTTCTATTGTGTATTGTTCCAGTGTCCTTGCTATGATATTGATGGCAAGTATGTTTTTTGGGTTTCAATTTTTATTTCATTATTATATTTTATTCTAATGCTTCGTTTGCAGCAACATCCATTGGATGGGTGGTAACCATTTTAGCGGATTTCCCCGCCTCCTAGCTAGTGTGTCGAGGAACTCAGTTATAGATTTGCTGGACTTCGATTGAGAAAAGGGGAAAATTGCAAAACATGAATTAGTGTCGTTGTTGGCTACGCATCCGATATGACATTGATCTAGTTTGGAAATCATGGCAGAAGTGAGGTGAATTGGTAGTCAATTGTCCACGACCTACTTTGTAATCACTCATTTTGCCTCGGCAAACAGTGACTAATTAGGCAAAAAGTAAACAAAAGTTGGAAAAAAACAAATCCACTTTTTTTTTTAACCCCACGAGAGCTTTTCTCCCCCACGCTGGGGCTTTTCTCAAAGCAGAAACGACTAGCGAAAGACCCCTAAAAGCTGCTCCGTTATGATCGGTAAACAGCAGATCACAAGAACAGCGCTGCGGTGCTTCTTAACCGTAATTGCTGCATCATCGAGCATTGTTGAGGTATTTGTGACGTCTCTACCCTAGACCCGAGGCCGAGCTCGGGGTCGAAGCATCTGGCCCCGCAAGTGGGTCTCGCACATCTGCGCGCACCCCCCCTTGTTACTGACAGTCGTCATCTATCCCGTCACATGCGTCTCAGCTCACTGTCACCACTTCTCGTCCCAGCCCCAGACAAGAGTCGGGATGCCCGTGCGAACTTCGCCTGTTTCACTCCAGGCCCAAAGTTTCGTTTTAAGACTTTCTGTATTTCATTAGGCTTTTCTGCCTACTCTAGCCGTGTGGTCGGCATTGTGGTATCAAAACTAGCAATTCAATCCGTGAGCTCTGTCCATCCGTTAAGGCTCTTATCCTGTAACATGTAGAATCCGTTTCCCCTTATGCAAATGCAAATTCAAAGCAAGGTTCATGATGCCGTACGCCCTCCTGTCCCTCCAAGTGTCCTTTTGCACGCCTTCATTATACCGTCATTCTTCAGACCTTCTTCGGGGGACACTCCCGATAGATCTCCTTCTTCAATTCCGCCAATCGATCTCGCATGTCCTTCAGGTGACCTAGATCATCCTTGGGTGGGTTGGCGAGTGCCGAGATTTTGAAATGCAATGCCTCGTACTTCTGGTAGAACGTCTTGAAACGCTGTGCCTTCCGTACTAGTTCCTCGGAAATGACAGCCTGCCGCTTGGCCGAGGCCTTCCCATCGGACTCCATTTTACGTTTCTTCGTGACTTGCAGGGCCGGACGTGGATCGTTCTCGAGGTCCGACGCGTTGGTGGGAGGGGAAGAAGCAAGAGGTGACGACTTGGTTGGTGATGTATTCTTGCTCTTGAGTGACGAGGAGGCCGTACCGTTGCCGCGTGAGTTTTGGCTGCCCTCTGAGGGCCGGTGCTTGACTTTTTGAACTGGCAGGGACGGCCTAGCCTTGATGCGTTTCGATAGAGGGGTCCCGGAGCTCGAGCTAGAGTCATCGTCCTCACGAGGTCGCTTTGCCACTTGTGATCTCTTGATGGGTTCTCGGCTCACAATTCGAGGCTTAGCTGCAATGGTATCCTTCATCTTCTTCGGGACGGCAGGTCTTGGCTTGACAATAACCGAAGCTTCATCGCCCGACGAGTCCGAATCATGGATAATCTCTTGAGAGAGAATTCGGCCATCCTTGGACTTGCTCACCCCCGAGCGACCCTTAGTTGGCGATACTTTTGGTGCCTTGGGCTTGGAGTTACTAAGCAGCCGCTTGACTTGAGCGTCTTGCGCGCTGGTCTTTTTCTTGGCAGGGAGAGGGTTGGAAGCGGACCGCGACATTGGTTCGGCTTTTAGCCGTTCTCCATCGGGAGAGGAACCGCTGTCTCGAGAGTTAGGGCTACCATCTGCCTTCTGCACCTTGATCTTGGGTGCTGGCTGAGCAGGGCCTTTTGCCAAGTTGGCTTGAAGTCGGCTCAAGCACTTGCCTTTTCCTCGCTCCTCCTTCGGTAGGAGTTTCTGCCACTCTGGTTCCGATGATGAGAGTCTCTGTCGGTCGTATTGTCGGACCGCATTATCAATCGCCTTTTGTCGCAAATCTTGGGTATCATAATCGTAACTCCAAACGTCAAGCTCCTTCCAATGTGTCTTCTTCATTGCCCATTTCTTCGTCTCGGGGAGGTTATCAGCGACCTTCTCCAGTGTGGGTCTCAGGTCTTCCTCCTTGCCAGTCCATTTCTTGGCCAGGTATTCTAAGGACCGATCCTGAACAGCAAGCTCGTGCACGAGGATCACTCTCTGCTCCTTGGCTCGTTCTACGTGCTGCTGGGATGCAGAAAGGATGGGTGTTGAGGTCGGCGAGCCGTGTGATAATTGACCAGGAGATGCGGGTATCGATCGTGGAGTTGAGGCGTAACCTGGCAATAACTTGCTTTTGGCTTTCGCAGCGCCCTTTTTTGTGCCTGGAAGTTTGTCGATCACGCGAGCCCTACAATATCAATCATTAGTATAAAGCCAACCTTGGGAGAAAGTGAGACCGACTTCTCTCGGCCTGCTGCAAGAGCCGCCATCTCGCTCTGAAGAGCCTCCCGATCAGAGTCGAGGCCAGAAGGAGTACTGCTCTTGCTCGCCTTCGCGCCCTTAGTCTTGGTGTCGACATCATTGTCTGCCTTGTTCGTGGAGGATTTGGCAGCAGCAAAGACCTTGGGTTTCTCGAAAAGGGAACCGGAGAATGGGAGCTTCTCAGCTCTTTTAGTCGACTCAAATGGTTGTGTTAAGTACATATCCAAATCGTAGGAGTCGTCGTCAGGGGTGATGACATGGGAGTTGGAGCCGTAGAGGAAGGTCTGGAGAAGGGCACAGCATTAGCACTCGTAGAGACGGAATCACTGGAGATTGTCGAGATATCATGACGAAAACATCCGAGGCTCGTAATGGGTGCCAGGAGTTCGTAGAGAACCTCTGCAAGAGCAATGAGAGTAAGGAGAAATGATGAGCTTACTGGAGTGGCTCCGAGGGAGAGCTCGATGCTATCGCCATTCTTGACACACTGGATCATGTCTTCTATGATATTGTCGCTGAGTGTCAGGGCGAAAGCCTGGGGGGGTAGGTGAGAACCATTGCCAGAGCCCTCTAGCTCCCACCCGCCGTCGGGAACCTTGAGCGAGTTCATCCTGGAGGTTGACACGAGCCTATACAGGCCGTGGGGGTGGGAAATGACGCGAGTATGAAGAATGCGTCGATCAGTTGAGGAAGCTGTTCGGTCGGTCGAGATTCGCTCTGGGTGATTTCGTTGTGGTGTTGAAAGTGTGAGGAGGAGAGAAAATAAATCGAGATTTCGGCCGAGGAAGATGGTTATGAATGGTCGAGTGCGTTTGTCACATAGTGATTCAAAGGTTAGAAGTCAATGAAGCCGCTTCTGTGGCTCGTGGTTGGCTGGAGCGAGTCGCAGCCACAACTCTCGCAAACGCAGGGCCCTTCCAGCAAAGGAGGACAAAGGTAGAACAAATGTCTTGAATAACCTTCTCTCTGAAGGCAATGAGGCACAACAGAACAACTGCGATTACCTTTGAGAGAGGACTCTCTTGGAAAACAAGAGGAGGATGATGAGGGAAAGTTGGAGGAGCGGAGACACAACAGGATGGGGGAACGGGAGCGGCAGACAGAGGGAGTAGGAGTGCGAGGAACTGGGCGGAAGTGGGAGTGGAAATAGTCACTGCACTGCCAAACAAGGTAGAAACCCGGGGGGGGGGGTGTGGCCCAAAGCCCCAAAATGACGGCAGCAGGAACACAGCGCAGCGACTGCACAGTATGGGCTCAGGTACAGCGCAGTCAAGCACAACACAACAGTACAGCGCAAGCTTCAGTACAGTGACCGAGTCTAAAACGTATTAATGGAGCCGTAGCGCCAGTGATGGATGGGGGAGACAGCCGTCTGGGGCGCCCAAGCCTAGAAGGCTCGAGGGAGCAGGACGCTACGAGTCACCCTGGTATGCAGATACCTTCTACGGTACCTCAGACCGCAGCGAACCTCCCAGTGGCTATAGCGCACCTACGGCGTGGCTTCGGGGCCTCCGTAGGGCAACAGCACCGCCCACAGCACCGCCCTCTAAGAACACCAGGATCTAAACTGGCCTTGTACCTGTCCTTGTACCTCCAACTGCGCTAGCATCACTGGGGCCGTGGCGTCTGTGGTGCGTGTGGTGCGTATGGTGCGTGGTTGTCCTGCGGGTGCGGAGGATTGGTTTCCCTGGGTTTCTCAAAAGTAACGCTGAAGAACCCGAACAGGGGTTACAGTGGATCACAGGGGCCTCTACAGCGCAGCAGATACGAGCAAACTACATAGGGAAACCTGGTAATACTTGCTGAGTACGGACCTGGGGGAAGACCCACGACGATGAAGCTGGCGGTGATGCGAGGCCTTGTGCTAAGTCGAGTTGAACCGCCAGAGGGTTCCTCCCGTCCCGTTGACCGGCCTCTTTTCTTCACTGCGCCGAGAGTTTTTGCTGCCTGTTTTGGTAGTGCTGTTGCTGGATGAACGGTCTGACAGAGCAAAAACAAGTCGAAATTGTATCAAGGCCGGAAGAAAAACAAAACGGTTGTGTTAAATTTGCTATCTTTTCAATCCTTTTACCCTTGGCCGGTCTAAATTACCCCTTGTTCCTGTCATGGCCCTCATCAGCAATTGGGCGCCATTCGACAGTCCAGGGGGCCGAAACGATATGACGGGTTGGATCCAGTGGAGAGGTTGAGCTATGTTTTTAGCGAGCGAACGACGGAGGGACTCCATCGCCCTTCACTGGAAGCTCCCCCCGTTTAGCAGCGCCATCACTCATCATCCAAGGGCCTCGGTTCTCTAGCAAGACATACAAGGGAGCTCGGAGATGGGCTCTCCCAGCAGATCTGTTATTCGGAGCGTGGTCTGGCTGGCTCAGGTTCTGGCTCTTTATGCCTGGCTCTTTGCGTCTGGCTTCGTCCTCTTTGGGAAGGGCTGCGTCTCTACGATGCTGTACCAAGGTAGGATTGCAGATACTTCGCTGTGGGTTGGAATCATGTGTGTCGTCTGGTCCCTCTCTCATTTACCCAACCAATATCCAAGCATACATCGTTCTGGACGGTAGGTAGGGTACGACACGACAATGGGCCTCCATCGAACCAGTGCTTTCTCGGCAGGATGCATTGGAACTGTTTTTACTCTGTACATTATTGCAACGGCACACGGCTCAAGACACATTAATACACAAACAATCGAGTGGTAAGAGTCGCCCATTATTTAAATCAGACTCGACCAAGATCAGAGGAGACAGATCAAGACGGCTCAAATTGAGACGATCCTCCTTGTAGAAATTCATCCCTCGTCACTTCAACCATCACTTGCTTCCCCGCCCTTTGACGGACCCTTTGAACAGTGAACACATGGTAATGAACCTGAAAACGACACTACTACACCGGAAAGTGAGGTGTGTCATGCCCATAATAGCAATAGCGTCTTTGAACACCCCTAGTACCCGGCACACAGTGTCTCCCCCCGGGCGCCGCCTCCAATCGGCCGGCAACGGATCCCATTTCGCCCTTTCCACACTTGTGGAGCGTCTGACGCTACTTTCAAAGGGCCTTCATGGCATTGCATTGCAAAGAAGATTTGTATTTTTAAGCAGAGCTCATTTTCGAGGGCCACTCATCATTGACGGATGCCTGGAGAGTTGCCACCTCGTTCTGGAAGCCTCGAAATGGTTGGAGTCTACCTCAGTGACGTGAATCTTAGACCCAACGTGAGGCTCAGGCCAGGGGGTTATATTCCGCTCAGCCTAACCTGCCATGCCGCAGACCAGTTGGTAACACGGGAGAATCGTGCGGAGGAACTTGAAAGGGCGCCCTTCTCCACATCCACATCCCGAATCGCTCTCAATGGGCGTCAGGCGAGCATACAGGGCAGTGAGACATCAAAGTTAAGCGCTGGCCATTGGGCCATCAGCCAACTCTCTGCGACAGAGTCTCTCTAAAATAAAATAAAATAAGGGATCTTCTTGGGTGACATATGAGAGACCGTGATATCCAAGGGTTCTGCGCCATGTATTCACAGAATCGTCAACGGCACAGTCATCGTCAGATCACCATGCGGCCACCTTGGGACGACGGATAGCCTAGCGCCGAGGGTTGATTGGAAAGGTACATACCCACACGACAACGGGCCGCCGCCGAGAACGCTGGAACAATAGCCTCGCTACATCGCAATTGGCCTGACGCGCTGACCGATTTTCCGACTGAATCTACCGCAACCTGCTGTACAAGATTTCGAGGCAACCATCCGTAGCAAATTAGCCCTATCTAGCAAGGCAAAAGCGCATCTCTGAATATGAATAGGAGATGAGACAATATTAGCATGTATGCAAATGCGAATGCAAAGGTGCCTGTTGGGGCAGGTCACCCTCTGTTCAAATTTATCCGGTACGAGAAAGAAAACCTACTTTTTGCACTAGAGATTCCTTTTTTCTTTACAGGTACAGTTGACTGCAACCCCATCAAAGTACGAGGTACTTCGTATGTAGGTTTGCAGCTCAAAAGCCCCAAAGGTTGAGGCTGCGCACCGCTGCTCTTTACGCGGAGGCACAGGCTGATCTGTGTTCTGTGCTTGAAGCAAAACCCCAGCAGCACACGATTTGCACAAAAACCGCCTCAGTTATGGCTTGCTAAAATGTGAATCTTCAACCGTTTGCTCAGGGCATCCAACGAATGGTGATCGATGACCTTGTTGTCAATAATCACCTCCGGCAATACGACAGAAGCTGCTAAACTTTAAACTTCCCAACACAATAGAGATTAGAGTCTTTTTTCTTTTTCTTTCTTTTTCTTTGTGTTAGGTTTGAATGGATGAAGGACTCCAATTACGCATACACCGCCTTGATGTCGGATTTCTCAAAGCATCATTTCTGGTTTCTATGCATGTATGTCTTATCTGATATTCCCAGCTGGAAAATACGAAGTCGTTCATGTGCACCGCCCCAGCGAATCGAGTCACTCATAGCTGGCGTGAAATGCCACACTACCAAGTGGTGCAAAGATGAAATGGCATACCGATGGCAGTGTGAAGCTTCGAATTGCTAGAAAGCAGCGACCGTCCAGCTCTACGAACCACACTAAGAAGGGTTTGATATTTATTTCGCTGCCCCTGAAGGCGCCCTGTTTGATTTTCGCACTGTCGGCTTGCCTACACCAGTACATCAACAGAATCTATTCAACATTTATTAAGTTTGCACTTGAAACGTTCATCTTCAGCTCAGTTGCCTGGATAAGATCGTCACGCTTAGTCACGCACTATCCTCCCACGAGTTGGTATCCTAGGTGTCGATCAATGGTGGTATGTCGTCCGGGACCTTGCAGGCGGCTTACAGTACTAGTTTGAAATGTTACAGCGATCATGTTCACAACAAACCCCATAATTAGTTACACAATGAGCCAACTCAAAGAAGGAGAAAAAGAAACCGATGTGCTTGGTGCTCATTTGAGAGTCAAATCTGTTTCATTTCGGCCCGTTAGCATCCCACCACTTTGAGGCTGGAGTCGGGCCTCCAATCGACTATGTACAACGATGACATCACCCGACAGGCAACAAGTTACCACTTCTATTGTCGTACGGCCAACTTTCATTTTCTGGTCCATGGCATCTGAAGGCTCGACGTAGAAAGATCGAAGTCTACCCCGCTCATCGGGTTTCACATTGACTGCTTCTATGGGACAAGCGTTGTTGAATTATAACATTCCTTAGACGCGAAATTCTGTGCCAGGTCCATGGATCTACTGGGAAACTAACAGAACAGGGCTTCGATTCGAGAGCCGATAGATAAAAATAATACAACGGGTGAGGTGCTGACCACTCTACAACTCGAGTGCGTAATGTGATACAACGACAAATGAATTCCGTTGCGATTGGTGACGGAGCATATAAAAGACACGAGAGCCTCCTGCCAGTCTGATATGAAGTTCATGGTCTTGTACGCCGTATTGGCGTAGGTGCAGCACAGATTAAGGTACGGAGTAACGCCGTCTTGGTGGCTGATGAAATATGGGCCTAGCGACCCCCTTGTCTCAACTTCTTCGCACTCGAAGCTCGAACTCGTACCAGGGATTATCATACCAACGGTCATAGACAAAATCGCTATATCATTCAGCTGAGAGCGAGGGTTTTCAGATTGAGTTGACAATGAAGGGCTACTTTCCTCTGAGTCAGCAATACATCTGCTACTTCTTGTGGAAACTTCCCTTTCTCGGTCTTCTCCTACTCCATACTGGTACTTTCTCTTGGCAGTTGTGGCTAGGGTCTGAGTGGTACCTCACATCGCATGGTCGAGGAACTTGCGTCAGTACGGCGAGAAGCGAGCTCAAGCGTTGTTGCACCAATGTGTTTCACAAGACCTTTCCAGGAATTGTTGATCGAGAGGACCAATTGGATATTACAAGACCCATCATGACAGCCTACGATGGCACCAGCTCGTGCAAGCAACTCCCCTCCCACTAATAATTTCGTTCCAAGCTAGTGGACGGGGACAGACAAGTGCCCAACGCATAAACCGTGGTGTTTAATTGAAGCATTCCCAACGTGGCGAGGCGCAACTCGGGCAAATCGGCATCGATCATGATCCTAATTTAGACAAGTATGACAGCTGGTAGTGCTACATGAAACCCACAAACACATATTCTCGGCCTCTAGGTATAGCAATATTGTGCCTCACAGCCACCCGCCTGGCCAAGCTGGTTTTGACCAGCCATCTGAGTCTACAAGACCTGGACATGAGAGGCGGGGCGATAGACCCTGGTCGATATGGACGTGGGACCTGACAAGGGGCGGATAAGTTGGGGGAGATGTGGGTGCATGTAGGCGTTGGCGTGGCTCGAAAGTCGATGAGGGAAGACTGGCTGACTAGCGACATTGAATTGGCCCAAACCATAGCAATGAGCAAAGCATGGCACCCAGAAAGACGGACACACGACTTATTCGGTTAGTTGACATCACCGAACTCGGCAGTTTATTTGCATCAGTGCAAGTAGCACAGTAAAATAAAAACCTCAGCGATCTCGGTCGTTCGGCGCGGGTAGTTATGGAGGCTCGGTATCTCTGCGACTTTTTCTCGGAGGCAGGAGCCGAATTGGCGTCGGGATAGTTATCCCCATCTAGACCCTCGCATCTTTACAAAGATTGAACCTGCCTTAAATCTCGGTACAACGCTGTAGGTTGCCCGAGTTTGAGTCGTTCGGCCAGTACTCCGTGCGCTCCGGAAGGACAAGGGAGGGAATAAAGCCAACCACATCACCTTTGTTCAGAAGTTTCCTCGGGCACGTACGAGAGAAAATGGCAAATGGGCACAACCAGAGAGCTTCCTTGCTGGGAGTCATGCGTCAGAGCAGCAACACATCTGGATAGGCTTGGCGGATCCAAGGTCACCTGTCGTCGAAGTCGCTGCCACTGATGAAGGTACTTCTCCGCCATCCCACGGTCCCATCCCACGTTGGTCAACTTTACGTCCATGCCTAAACTGGCCGGCGGGTGACTCTTCTGTTAGTCCCGGATGCCGTGGGGCGGCAGCCAAGGACCTGTCCACAACATGTCAACACGGCTCCGCGTGCTGACCAAACTCGATCTGCCTGATGTTAAGCAGACCGCCTCAACCTCCGATTGCTGCTGGGCTAAAGCAGGGCAACACAGCTTACAGTCAGAGAGCTGGTGAATTGGTATTAGCACACGATGTAGCATTCACAACTTAGGTCCAATGAACAGCAACATACCTATTGACGGGATAATTGCCGACGGCGACGACGCAGTCATCGGGGAGTGAGTGTATTGCCTCGCCTCCCGAACGGTGCACCGAGCGACCCGCCCGACTGCGCAGTTGGCACGGCCTTGGCCGACACGAACACACGTCCTGGAGAGACACTGGGGGCGCACAAGGCGGGGCACCTGCCCTAGTCAGTCGGTAGGTAGGTTTGGCATCTCGCAGGAGGACGATGCGGTACTGGCTGGTGTGCATACAATTTATCTATTCGAGGCGCCAACGATTGTGAAAGATGTCAGCCGGGCATAGCGCGTTACTGGCGGCAATCGAGCACTCGAGGGCATAGCCTCACCGATGATCTTTGTTTCGACGTTTCTGATGGTCTGGCTATCTACGGAATAAAGCATAATTACTATCCCGTATGTATGAGAGCATTGATTGATGAGGCGACTCCTAGCAATCATATATGATGACTCGGCCATCAAAAACAGTGAATGGGGGCAGACAACTAGGCAAGTTCCTTCGCATACATAATTAGACGATAGAATCTCGTCAGGTGGACCTGCCTTGTTTTGCGTTGGCCTTGAACTTGAATGTTCGTCAGGGTCCAAGAGTCCAGGATCTCTCCACAGCCACCTGAGGGTTCACTACCAGCCCAATTAGGCCATAGCTGACGGTACCTTTGCCTATTTTTCGAGACGGCAGAACTTCAGGAACAAATCGTCCGTCATCCGTGGACCTTCTGGAGTCTCGGTGGCTTTGACTTTCATAATGGTCAGCTTGACCAACATCGATTGCGCCGAGCACTTGTGATTTCAGTTTCAACGCAAAATACGAACTTACCGCTCTAGGTACGTGAAGGTTCTGGTCGTACCACAAGAGGGTGTGCGTCAAAAATTGGTGTTGGAGGCGTTCTTCGACAGAGCCAACTGTGGACAAGGCATTGGAGGAGACGAACCAAACAAGCGACAGTGGCACGAAGGTCACAAAAACCTGACCAGTAAAAACCAGGGAGTTTCTCCCGCCAGCGCCCATCTGCTACGTTTCGTCACAGTTATCACAATATATTCCACCTCATTCCATCGGAGCCCGTTTAGCTCAATTTCGTCCCGGATCTTCGCGGGGCGTTCATCAAGGAAGAAAATTGACGGGGTCTGAATGGTACATGCAGAGTTGCCGCTCAGGTGCGGGAACGCCAAACCCCATTGACGTCCGCAGCATGACTCTCTCGAACAGACATGGTGCCGTAGGGCTGCTCGAGATGCACTGTGCCGCCAATGGATAACTCCGTGCTTATTACAAAGTTGTCGGGTTCTCCTCCGATACATTTGTCAGGCAAGCCATTCGGCGCCTAGTTGGAATGCAGAAACAATTTGTTGAAGCTGCTGTTTAATAGCACAAAGCAAGCTTGCAAAAGCAACGCCGAGTCTCATCTGCAAAGGCGAAGTGCGGCAAATGGGTAGGCACCCAGCGAGGCGAATGTTTTGCAACAGCCAGCCACAAGTCAGACATGATTCTCGAAGAGTACGGCTCGGTCTCAGACTCATCTCGTCGACGACTCACTCCCCGAATGTGTCATTTACTTTTGAGCCCCCCCCCTCTAATTTATTTACGGCGTACGAAGCTGAGAGCGTGTGTTAATTAACAAATAAAACCTACCTCGTGAATGAAGCTCCATCCCAAGTCGTGGTTTCCCGCTGTCCGCGCCATGGTTGGGTTGTGCCTCTCCGGTCACGTTTATCGGAGTCTGGCCAACGGCTTTTCAAGATTGGGAGCGTGAGGGTAATTCTCCACACCAGACCAGATATTCACCCTAAATCACCACCGAAGACGTGCCACTTCTCGCGTGGCCGATCGAGTGGAATCAGCAAAGGGGACTAGGACCACGTAGGTACTACGTAGAGAACGGGCCATGCGAGGGATATCGTCGCCAGCTAATCCGGATGGATGGCAGACGTCTTCTGGACGTTGCACGAGATTTCGACGTACATCATGATGTTTGTTGAGGACAATCGGACTCTACAGTGTGAAATTTTAAAGGCTCAAAGTCACTCTTGAAATATGAAGTATGTAAGGTACGTATTTCAAATGGGTTGTAATTCTGAGGCTATTTGTGGTTGTGTTGCTTACACACACACACATCCTCCTCGTTCCAACTGCCTGCCTGTGTGCCTACATGATATCCAACCAACAATCTCATCCACATGAAGAGGTGTAGTCAAAGGAACGAATTCTCTACTCTAGACGCTTAGATTGTGGTAAATTGTAATTGTTGTTTGGGTCGAAGGCCTCCCGAAGACATCAGCGTCCTCCGGTTTTAGTCGTCCGTTCACCTCATATCTCACACATCTCAGTCAGCAATCTTCGGCCAAGCCCGTGTCTCGTTACTCTGCCCCCCACGACCTCACAGCCTGTGACGTTCACATTGGCATTGAAGAAAAACGACACATCGGGTGCGTTCCTTTTCTTTTTCTTCGTCTTTTTTTCCCCCTCCCCCCATCCCAGCCATCCGTCTCTGTCATCCGGCCCGCTGCAAGCCATACCAATCAGGCAAAGGCTTCACTCCTGCACACCCCCTCCTCTACATCCTTCATATTTTCTTCTGTCGGCCTGCCATGCGATGCCATGCAACAAACCTGATTCGGGGTTGCGTAACACGCGCAGGTAAATTATGCACCTAAGTGTCCAGCAATCCTTAATGGGTTACGGGATTACCGGGGATTCGGTGGACGAATGAATGCTTTTACAGTCAGGCATGTAGGTTGCCTTTGTCGACAACGGTTTCGCCACATTCGGGTTCCTGGCAACCCAACCCGGGCCCCTCTTAAGCCCTGAATGGAATAATTATGATAATGAGGGTGTCGCCGGAGCCTTTTTTACCCTTCGGTTGGACTCAAAATCGTACGTCTGGACACCAGACGGTTACCAGCGAAGCAAATCATCCCAAACTGAACGGATTAACACAGGACCTCCCAGCGGTCCCTGCTCTGCCGGAATGCCTTTCCCTCGGTTCCGAAGACCCTCAAAAGGGAGACATCCCAGTCCAATTCGGCGGGTGGGCTGCGACATGGCCACAAGAAGCTGGTAATATGGGAGGGACCATCCATGTTGGACTCGACGCTAGCGCCGGGTCTATTGGAGTGTTGTGGTGGACATTGATTTGCGGCTGTCGTCGGTCAGTGGGCAGCATGAGAATCCAACAGTTCAATAGTGTCTGGTTACTGACTCGGAGTCTGGAGTCGACATTGTCACTGTCATTTGCCCTCAAGTTTGGCTTATTAATTAGGCCTTTGAGTTCACTGGTTCAAAAAGGGTAGAGTCTAGGGGGGCCGTTTTGTGTTGGACCCGACTAACCAAGCAACCAATATCGTTCTTGGAATGAAACATTTGAAGTGAAGACGAAAAGAAGAAAAAAAACCCCCCCAAAAAACAACGCTCTACGTTCTACGGTTAGATCCCCATTGATTCCCTATGTCGGGGAACGTTTTCTTTCTTTTCTTTTTTTCTTTGGCATGAGGTACGTACGATGCAAAAGTGACGAATTCCCCATCACTCGTCTAAAGCATATTTTTGTCACATTTGTTACCGTACACTCGACTCATATCATCTCACATCGTATCGTTTTGCCTCGTTCCGCTGCCTCGGCTGAGGTCATTGTGCACCGCACTCTTCACCCCATCCACTCACACATCCTTGCCAACTCTCTAGTGCTGTCACTTCTGTTGTTTCGCTGGGTCATCCGGCCAAAATCTCTCGCAGGCCCAACTAACCCGAAGACCGCACACCCGCCCAACCACTTTTTCGGTCGCGAGAGGCGTTCTAGGCTCGCCCCAAGACGCCAAAAAGCGGGGTGCTAGTTCCCTTCCAACCGGATCGCTATTCATCGGCCGGGAGAACGAAACGCCTCCGAAGGAAAGGGACTAATAAACCCGACTTAAAAGCCAGGCTTGGGATTGACCAAGTAAGAGGAACACCATTGCTCCGTGTATATTAGAAGTTGAGGTAGTACAAACTGAGCATGCTTTAGCCCCCATCTGAGCCCCAGACGAACTGAGAGCCCGCGCATCCGCACTTGAAGATTTGCACTGGATAGGCAGTCCCGATCGTACATGTGACATCTATGTGCTGGGTACTCCGTGCGCCTCTCGGGCTTCCCTGATAACGACCTAACGCAGGATGGACGGGTGCGTGTCTCACTGTGCAACACACGTACACACGCACACACACCTAAGATCTCAAGACGAATGATTCATCAACCCAACGAGCCCGGAAGAAGGCGATGGAGGGTGGCAGAAAAGACCGGGCGAATGATTATGTCTTACAATGGTTCTCATTTGTGTCTCAGGAACGGATACTACGCCAGGCGAAAGGCCGAAAGCTGAGGCCTGGCGCTTTGGCATTGCCTTGGGCTGTTGCCTTTCTCTGGAATGAAATCCGCCTCGCCATTGTGCCACACTATCGTCACTCGGTGTCTAAAATATTATATGTAACAATGAATGTGATTATTTTGTCGTCCACACATGGTGTGGACAAGTTGAAGATGGGAATCAGGTCTGAGCGAGCGGCCCATCATCAGAGTCGACCGTGAACCTGGCGTATTGGCAAGCTGTAGTACACGGTCTTTCTGCTCTCTATGTATGTAGGTGGGTAGGATGTGGTTTTCTCGCCACACGAGGGGTCTAGCCGGTAGTACATATTTTAATTGAATGGCATGGTAAAGTCTTGGATGCCTCGATGTTTTGCGTCCTTGTTCGTTCGTTCGTTCGTTCGTTCGTTTCCCGGGCGTAGACCCTCGTCGCTCACAGCTTGCATTTCCAATTCCAAGGCCAAATGTCATGCCAGATATCTGCGAGCTCTTTCTCCCACCCCTATTGCGTTTTGAATAGTAGGATTGCGCAGTGGCCGAGGTAGAAGTAGATGAAGTGCTTGGTCTCTGTATAGTGTGCATCACCCATCTGTTAGTCATCACTCATCATATTATCCATGGAGGCAAAACGACAAAAGAGCATGATGAAATTTCCAACATGAAAGCAACATACCGTGAGTCACAAAGCTACCGAAATTACGGCCAACAATACAGTGCCAAGTAGGTCCCTTTCGATCATCGAACTATTGAGCATTCAAGTCAGCTGGATGCACTAGCAAATATCACTTGGAGTGGTGCCACGAACTGTCCGCTTGATGTGTTGTGCAATGTCCTGTTACGAGTGTGAGTCCGGTACGTCTGCGTGGTCGCTTGGCTGTCTAGCTGGGCAGGCAAACCTTCTCAATGGTGTACTTGGCCATCGCATCCTGGGCTGTAGCCTCGTCAGCCTCGCTTCATGGACAGGGGTGTCGGGAGTTTGGTCGTGCTGGGTGACGTCGACGTGGATGCCCAAAATAACGTACCAACTTCAATAGCCTCCTGCTGCATATCATCCGTCTTTTTGTGATTTGTTAGCCATCGATTCTTCTGCGTCCCTTTAGGTTGTTGCAGTTTACCATATCAGCGGACTTGATTTGGGCTAGAAGCTTAGGCGTTAGCTAGGATGTCCTTTCCGGCGGCTAATGCATGGAGAGTCCTCGCACCTTCGAGCTTCTCCCGTGGAAATTGGTCGGCGTTCTGCTTCGTGTCGGCCATCTTGTATCAGACGTGTAGAGGGAAATATGAAGGGGTTATGCAGTGGCGGCGGTTTCGGCGGCTATGGGATCTAGTCAGCCCGAAAGGTCCAAGGTCGTGCGAAATCCGTGAGGCGGAGGGCTGGCTTTGCGCGCGGTTGGATGAAGCTCTGCCTCGCCCCTTTTTGTTGCGTTCGGTGAGGCGTGCCTCGTTTCGCAAAGCTGGTACGTACAGGTGGCGGTTCAGGAGGTTTGAAAAACGCGTCGTCAACGGGGTTCTGCTATGTGTGCAGTCGTGAGCGGTTCGACGATGGTTAGCTCGTAGGATCGTTAAGTGCTTTTCGAAGGGGCCTGCGTATCGCGAGTCGCGTAGGATGATGTTCGGTCGTCGGGGCGTTGGGCGGCGTTCAAGGGACGTGCGTAAGACAAAGACCACCGGCGCCGGCAGTTGAAACGGTTTCCCGGTCCTACCCTATACCTCGTCAGCTGCAGGGAGATTTTGTACGTAACTTACCCTATTGTATGAGTATTTGTCAGGATGGGGCAATAGGGTATTGGTTGCATATGTTTTATCAGCTCTGATCTGATTTGAGAGAGTGTTTTTATTTTCGAACTCGTGCTTTAATTAACTTGTTGATGTCGCCATCAGCGAACTAACTCTCGACATAGAAATGTGGTTACTAAACAAACTGATAGTATATTGTGAGAGACCTTAAGGAAAAATCAAAGTCATTAGCCTAGGACGAGAGAATGGATAACGAGAGCATAGCCTCTATCTATATTCCTGCCGTATCGTAATAAACTGTGATATTTCTATTTACGTCTCAATCGAACGACAGGATCAAGGCTTTGCGGTTGACTCATAGAAGAACATGACTATACCTGGGATCAAACGAGGACAGGGGTAACCTTATATTTACAAAAATATGCGTACGCCGGTGAAGTCTTGACTACGTGTCCCCTGCGAGGCGAGCCACAGCGTCGGAGTCATAGAACGACCGTGGTACTTGATTGATCTGCTGGATTGGACCGGACTGACATATTGTTGTAGCCTACGCGAGACAGGAATAGATGGGGAACGAGAAATGAAACCAACTGAGAGAGACGTGAGAATTACGCTCAAAGGAGCTGGCAGGTCCCGTCATACTGGAGTTCAGTGATCTTGAATCTTTAGTAACCACCACCTTTGTCTGGCCTAGGACTTTCGCCGAATTCCTAAAAATAGGGCGGACATCGTGAGAGAAAGCAAGACCCTGCCCAATAATTAGGGCTGACGGATAACGCACTGCACCTAGGAAAGCTAGAGATCACGCGGATGAAGTGTGACTCCAATATGAGTCATGCTCTATACTAGCAAGTAGCGTCCAGGTCAACACCCCGTATCAGATCAGACCGAGTACAAACACTGTAAGAGAGTTTGGGACTAATTTCAGGATAGAATAAGAGTAGTGAAAGTGGCCTAATTAAGAATCTCGACGAGGTTGGACTTTCGGCTATAGGCGTGGCACCTTTCGTGTTGATATGATATGACACCCTGAAGCGCTTGAATATCATACGGCAGAGTACCTTTAACTCATATAAGCCTTAAAATTAGAAATTCAATAGATCCAAGAGCCCGAGGAGTTTCTGTTTGTCGCTGACACCAGAGTTTAGACCTCAGAGCCACAAGCCAGACTCAACGGCTATCCGGATTAGATACAAAGAGACTGAAACACTCTACTTCGTCCTATAATCAGATCGAACGAATGTAGTACCGGTTACGTCCTCGCTTAATTGACCATCTACGTTTAGCTAGGTGTCTTATGCGAGTAGCGTCACTGGTTAAAAATCCGTAAGTGACCGAGCGAGACTTAGTCCTAACTCACTTTGAGATGAACGAAGCAACAATCTGGCCATATATCTAGCTACCTGAGTGGCTTGCGGTGACATATTTTTTATCTGAGGATTAGAGAGACAAGCGAGTACTAGAAGGGGTGACTAGGCTCTTGCAACGCACGTTCTAAAAGAAGGCGCCATACCGTCGCTGTAGCAGCACAACTACATCAAAGGCTGTGGGATATAAAATACCTCAATTAATTGCAGGGCTATATTGAATATTAGCTGCAGTAATCAAAATATAACCTTCTTGTCGATCGATACGACTGGGAGATGACTCGTGAGGACGTCTTGATAAGTATCTTTCAATAGCTTATTGAGAATATGGTTTGGTAATAACCCAACCAGGCTGCTCAATGACAAGATGTGGCTTTCAGAAGGAGAGATGGTTGGGCGGCATGAATATTCGTGAGTGCTATTCGTTCCGATAACTCGCATCAAAGCACGAATTGAAGTCTTGGGAAACGTCACTCTAGACGAGAAGTTTCAGTAACGAAACTCATTGGCAACTAATCGAGGTACAATAGACGAAGCGTATTTTGTATGAGTTATTGAATTGGATTTTGAGTACGGTATTAGAAGATCAGAGGCTTGTGCCCTGAGAAATTTGAGATGATATGATGTTGGATGTTAAGAAATGACTTGGACCTTTTGAGAAAACAATTCGAATTACACGAGCTACAAGGTTATTCGACACCCGTCCCCAAAGTGTATGCTCTACTTCATCAAACGGTTTCTAGAACTTGATAGTAAGACTTGAAACATAATAAGCGATAATAACTGAACTGCAATGGTGTCACTATTGGGATGTTTATGTTGTCCCGCCACAGTTGCTATTATTCAACTTGGTCAGAAATAAGCAGGAGCTTAAGCAATATACAATCCAAAAAATCCTAGCTAGGACACTCCTATTTGCTGAGCAGAAACTTTTAATGCCGTGGCCCCAAGTTAAGAATACAAATCTTTCTCCCGGATGTTGTTTCGGGAAGGACGAATTAGACGGTCACCGGGGTCATGACGGCGATCATTACTTCAAGGGACGGTAGGTCTAGAATTCTCAAGTCGAAAAATTAGCTCATGTTTTAACAAAACATATCCTTGGTTGGAGCTAAAGCAAGATTTAAATAAGTTGCCTTGTAAGATCAAGTCCAGGCGACGGTATCTGTGCTGTGGATCATAGGTAGAGCATGTAACTTGTAGACGCGTTTCGTAGATATAAGTCGGATTTTCCGCATGAATGTAATGATGTATTTCCTGATTCTGAAGCATGATTGTATAGAGATGGTATGCCTAGAAGAGTCCATGAAGTAATAAGAGAACGACTTAGTTGCGATGCAGTGGCTGGGTTTCATCTGTCTATGCAGGAAGTGCTCTGTATTGTCACACCGAGGTTGACCAATCTCGACTGCTGAACGCACTTAGTTATATAAAATACCCTCTGAGAAACTTTGGAGGAATTCATCACACCACCGACTCAAGGATTATAATTTTTCTTGGTATGATGATTGTCCAAATCTGTGTCAATGAAGACATAGCATCAAGACGATTTGGTGGGGTTCCACATAACGAGCCATCAAGAACCGCGGCTTGTGCGCACAGACCATGTTTTTATTCCCCACCCTTAACGATAAAGAATGGAAAGAAACTTTTTTTTTCTTTCCTCCTTCTTCTTAAGAAACGCGCCCACATCGAGGATGCAACCACATCTCTATCTTCCACGGTGAACCATTCACCTCAATTGGGAGTCGTCATATCCATCATGGCCTCCTCAAGAATCTTCGTCAAAGGCTTACCGCCTAGTATTACTGAGCTTGAGTTCCGGAAACACTTCTCCGCTAATGGCCGCGAAATCACCGACGTCAAGCTGATCCCCAAGCGTCGCATTGGCTATGTCGGTTACAAGACTCCAGATGACGCCTCCAAGGCAGTCAAGTACTTCAACAGGTCTTACATTCGCATGTCTAAGATCGCTGTCGAGACAGCCAAGCCTGTAAGTCGCCATCACCCCATGTCTCGCTGAACTCCTTCTGATGGAATGATAGATCTCTGACCCCGCCTTGATCAAAGGTTCGAATGCAATGCATTCCAGCCGTGGCGTGATAGGTACAGGCAACGCCTCCAGGGTATCAGAATCATTAGCTGAGAAGGAGTCGAGCTCCAAGAAACGGAAGCGAGACGAGTCAGATGTGTCCGATCCGAAGCTGCACGAGTTCCTCCAGGTCATGAAAACTGGCCGCGAGGGTGCTCTAGATAATGTTGCGGGGGCTGAATTCGGTGTTGCTCCGCCTATCGTTTCTGCGCCTGCTGTTCCTGAGGAGGAGAGCGATGACGAGTACGAACAAATCCCAGCTCGAAGGGAGAAGCAGCGCCGTATAGATCCACTGGGGAAAGCCCAGGCCTTACCACCACAACTAGCCCAGTTGATGGAGGTTGACACACCCTTAGGCGGTCAGGAACCAGCTGCCGAGGAAACAGCTGAAGTATCAGGGGCGAAGCCAGCTGATATGGAACAAGCGGCTCCTGCAGCAACAGATGACGACTGGCTACGATCGAGGACAAATCGATTGCTGGATCTGGTTGATCCTGATGATCTGGAACGAATTCCAGCTCAAGGCACAACTATCGCCACCACTCATCAGGGAGACGAGGGTGATGTTGCCCACACACCCATTCCTAACCCCCCAGCAACGAAGGAGGTGGTGTCCGAGAAGAATGTCGCCGAGGAAGTAGCGGGTGAATCAACATCAGACGATGCAGTGGAAGCGATCCGTCGGACGTCTCGGCTCTTCGTTCGAAATCTCCCATACAGTACGACTGAGGATGATCTCCGCGAGACTTTTGAGAAGTTCGGAGAACTCGAAGAGGTACGTGATGATCTTATTTCTTTTATCTTTTGACCCGTGAAAGGCAACGTGATGAACCCCAGATAGGGACAGCTGATACATGCTGAGAACTTGGGCGAAAATTTTAGTAGATGCTTCGATTATCTGACCTGCTGCCTCATTTTATTCCTTTTTTTATTGTTGAATCGTCTATGGGTTTCATGGTCGCTAACAATGCTAGGTCCATCTGCCTACGAAAAGCTCAGGGGTTAGTAAGGGATTTGCCCTGATACTCTTTGAGGACCCATCCGGTGCGGTTGAAGCATTCCAAGCCATGGATGGCGCGACGTTTCAGGGCCGAATTGTTCACATCATTCCTGCCAGCGCAAAGAGAGACACTGGTTTGGACGAGTTTGCAATCTCAAAGCTCCCCCTGAAGAAGCAAAACATGATCAGGAAGAAAGTCGAGGCTTCGGCAACCACCTTCAACTGGAATGCGCTTTATATGAGCCAGGATGCAGTCAACGCGTCTGTCGCGGCTCGTCTTGGTGTTTCGAAATCTGAGATGCTCGACCCTACCTCTGCCGATGCCGCCATCAAACAGGCGATCGCGGAGACCAGCGTCATCCAAGAGACCAAAGCCTATTTCACCGCCAACGGGGTTGACTTGGAAGCCTTCAAGTCCCATAAGCGGGGTGACACGGCTATTTTGGTGAAAAATTTCCCGTATGGCACTACGATCGACGAACTTAGGAAACTTTTTGAGGAGTCAGGCCCGGTGTTGAGAGTTTTGATGCCCCCAAGTGGAACAATTGCTATTGTCCATTTCGCTCAACCCAATCACGCCAAATCCGCATTTGGAAAGCTGGCTTATCGCCGGATCAAAGATAGCGTCCTCTTTTTGGAGAAGGCGCCAATGGATCTCTTCAAAAGTGGCCAGATAGATCAAGTTGCGGCACTAAAAGATCGGCCGACGACGGTTCAAAAGTTAAGCGTCAACGACTTGCTGTCACGCGGCGATAAGACGGAGGAAGACGTGGAAACAAGCACGATTTTTGTTCGCAATTTAAACTTTGCTACAACAACAGCTAAGCTGGCTGAAACTTTTGAATCTCTGGACGGATTCGTATCCGCCAGAGTTAAGACCAAGATGGATGCTAAGAAGCCAGGCCAAACGCTGAGCATGGGCTTTGGCTTTGTGGAGTTTCGCTCGAAGGAACAGGCCCAGGTGGCACTCAAGGTCATGGACGGTTATGTTTTGGATGATCACACCCTCGGAGCTAAGGCGTCTCATAAGGGCCATGATGCAGCTGAGGAGCGTCGACGTGAGGATAAGGCGAAGAAGGCTGCCGGTCAGAAGACGAAGATCATCATCAAGAACTTACCTTTCCAGGCTACCAAGAAGGACATCCGGACGCTATTCGGCACCTATGGGCAGCTCAGATCTGTGCGGGTCCCGAAGAAAGCAGACTATACCGCAAGGGGATTTGCATTTGCGGACTTTGTGACTCCGCGTGAAGCCGAGAATGCACTAAACGCGCTGAAGGATACCCACCTTCTCGGCCGCAAGCTGGTACTTGACTTTGCGGAGGCAGAGGCAGTTGATGCTGAGGAAGAGATTGCGAAGATGCAGAAGAAGGTTGGAAGGCAGGTCAATAAAGTAGCCCTTCAACAATTGACCGGGCGAGGGAGACACAGGGTCAATATTGGAGATAACGAGGACGAACTCGAGGGCTGAAGCCAAATCAAAACTATTTTCCCAAACCAGACTCACGACTACGAAATCAAGTGACATGTATGAGAGAGAGAGAGAGCTAAGCAAAGTAAGGCTGAAGGTGCCCTCGCCCCCAGGGTGGGTCGCCCTTGGGAAGGGACCGAACAATCAGATTCCATCAAGAGGATGCCATTTCCGAGTATGGCGTGCCTCCTCAGATTGGAGGGTGAGGCTCGACATCGACAGGGAGCCGCTTGGAGCGTGGGGCCAGTGTTCGTCAAAGAATCCATTTTTGTAGACGGGAGTCCGGGATACTCTTCTGTCATGTCTCTGGTTCCAATCTCGTCCACATACCTTTCACCGTCTGTGAACTGGTGGGTTCTTGTTTGCTCGCACGCCCCTCTGGGATGAGACAAGAGCCGGGCACCCACACCTCATCCTCCCTTGCGAACCAACGCCCTCTCTCAAGCTGCCATGTGCTGGTGGCTTTCGTCACTGCTCACAATTGGCCGCCACGTCCCTTGAGCATAGACATCCCTCCAGGCCGTGTCTGTTGAGAGTTCCCCGCTATGGGCCGTGGCAGCGCCCTTCCCACCTCCCACCCTCCTCCCCTCCGTGGACCCTCCTTGTTTTGAGGATGGATCCTGAGTTAATACATAGGTATTTTGGCTCGTGGAGGGGCGAAATCGCTGAACCATCAACAGCCCTGGGCTCGGCGAGTATTGACCATAGACTATCTAACTCTCCTTTCTCCCGTCAGAAAGGGTCTTGGAATTATATCTTCTGATAGTTTCTCATCGAAACTTGTACGTTCCAGCAGCCGAGCCTCCTTCTCTCCAAGCATACATTTATCCCACCATTCCACGTCTTGAATTCCTTTCAACATTTCTCATCATCTCTCATCTACACCTCGCCTCCATTCGTGAAGAAGCAAAAGGCATTTTCGCTGGCTCGAGCCTGTTCCTTGTGATCATACTTGCCGGCATTCCTTGCCTTTTGCCTTTCTCTCTCAGCTGCAGCCATGTCTTCGTCACTCTATCACCCTCACCCACGACCTGTGTTGTCGTCGCAGAGATATTCACCTCCTGTTGATTACGTCGATGCTCGGAGAGGTAGCACATACGGTGCTGGGCGGTTGCCGCTCCGCGAGTCCAACGGCAATGTCCAGTCACACAGCTTCAATAGTATGGTATCGTGCTATCCCAACTCGGTTGGCTTGTCGCCGTCTATGTCGTCCAACCTGCACGCCCCGATGGTGCCTTCACAATCGTTTGACTGCCTCTATGGTAGAGTGCAGACACCTCGTAACCAGCCTCGTTATCAGCGAAGGACTCGAAATAGTGTGAACCCTCTCTACTACTGGCCGGCCTTCCGTCAGTACCGCAACAGACAAGCACACAAGGACACCCAAAAGGATAAGGGTGGTGTCTGGAGGAGACCAGAGCTCGAGGATGCCTTTGTTGACTGTAAGAGCTTACCAACGGTCTGGTCTAACATAGGATATGCTAATGACAAGAAATAGCCGTCTTGCTTATGCCTCACATGGGTCGACGCAAGTTCTCCATGGGAGGAAAGCTTCACGGACGCAACATGCTCATTAGCGAATACATTTTTGTCATTTGCGTTGCCTTGCTTGGCAGCAAAGAAATCTTCCGTATCGACAACAGCAACGACAGTATTGAGCAAATGGGACGGAAGCAAGTATCCAGCCACATGCAGGTCGTGAAGAAATTCTTTGAGGATTTGCGTTGCTGTAAGATCACTAAACTTCCCTTGAGGCAACCACATGCTGACATTGTTCCTTCAAAGTTCACTTCCTTTTTCCTTCGGAGGAGAAGAAAGAACCTGGTTCAACTAACTCGGACGAATACTACGACGAGGAAGAGCAAGAGTCGTTCAAGTCCAACCCTGTCCTGACGGCACTTGCTGAGGGCCGAGTCCCGGATGTGAAGCCAAATTACGAATATTTCTCCCAGCTCCTGGCGCTCCAATCGCTGATTACGGTGCGACCCAAGACGTGCGAGGTGTTTGTGTCATCATCGGACGTCAAGATTCGAGATGAAATTGCCTACGATGCCCATGATAACCCCCTGGACCAAGAATCGTTCCCTCACCTAAACAAGTATAACAATTGTGATGACAGCCCTAATGTTCTCGGCAAGGATGTACTTCTACACGAATATACACGATCCCTAGATCGGTCGACTTCTGCCTGTGCGAAGACAGTCACTCGCCGATGGCAGAAGGATGCGCCCGAGATGTATGAAACTCTTGATCTCCCCACACGAGATGAGGAGTGCCTCTTGCTTGAGATGTGTGCGACTATTGAGCTGCACGAGCATGCCAAGTTCCCCTCGGGATCTGAGCTTACAGGCTTCGTTGAGGTGGCTGTCACACAACCCAATCTCCAGAACCACCGTTGGAAGTGCATCACCCGACTCACCCGTCCCTCGGAGCTTCACAGCGACGACACGAAGCCATCCGTGTACACCAACGAGACGGGAATCCATCGACGGGGATGCAGCGATTCCAAGCCTGATTGCGACTGCCACACCAGACCCCGCCAGGACATCCATGTTCCCTTCCCCGCCGTTGAGTGGGCAACCATCCTGAGCACAGCCGTGCAGTATCCCGATGTTGAGCACCAGCGCAAGAGGGAAAAAAGATCGAAGCATGGGGACGATGGGCGTAAGAAGCTTGAGCTGGAACGATCTAGCAGCAAGCGCAAGCGATCCGAGGACGATGGTGATGCCGCTTCTTGGGCCCGACGAGAGCTTACTGGAAGCGACTTGATCTGTAAGGTGGCCATGTACCAGGAACTTTGGTCATGCGCACCCGACTCTACACGATGGGTTCGACAGGCCATCATATTCTGGCGGTTCAACACGACGAATCAATGGTACAAGTACAACCCCGTCTTCAAGCCAGCAGGCACCACTTGGCGCTGGCTCACCGTCAACGATCCCATGTCGCGATACCACCAACAGAAGGCGCTAGTCTACCCTTCGGTCGGCGTGTCAAGAGACGCCGTCATGTCGCCAACACCCTCCATCGGCCAACACATGACGGCAGTCATGAGCGAGACATTCAGCTCTGCCTGGGACAACAACGTCAACCTTCCACAAGTACCCACGACAAACAATGGCCTCACTCTATTTGAGTCCTTCTCGGGCGGCCTCGCTACGCCTCCACCAACTGCTGGCCTGCACCCGTCGTACCCAACCAACTTCGACCACAATATGCCTCAGACTACGGGCGTCGGCTTCTTGCCTTCAACGTGCACCACAACAACAGGTACGGAGCCCCAACAGCCGAGTACAGCTGGTCATAGCCAACCTGCCGCCTACTTTGATGGTGCCGGCGCAACAACATTGGCGGACTTGAAGCCTGTCATGTCGACGGTCAACCCCTTTACTACAGCCTCAACTGCGGCTCTAGACTTGGCGAACCCGCTTGTCTACGATAACGGAGAGTGCGACACTTCTAACCTGCAAGGATGGGATATGCCAACTCTCGATGCTTGGCCTACGAACACTGCCTCTGCTACCACAGACTGGGCAACGCATTCAGTGAGCAAGGTCGAAACTCAGGACCAGTCGGCCATGTGGGCCCCGGCACAGTGGGCGCAGATGACGGGAGCGCATGCAGAGCGCGACGGTAGCCCACGACCGATGAAGCGACGACGGGGAGAGACGATGGATGGCCATGTGCCGGTTACAGTGGCTGCAGCATGGTAGGAGCCAAAAAGAAAGAGATGATTGCATTGTTAGTTACGAGCTACGCTTCAGAGCGGAATGACATGCAGGGATTGGAATATTGCATTGCTAGAACATGATCATGTTACGAGTCCCGCAAGAAGAGTCAACGATTTATTTGCTCAGCTCTTGGAATGGCGTTTGGGGTGATGTTGAATTTTCTTGGTCACCATCGGAAACAGGTCATGTTGGTTATGGCGATGAAAAGGCATAATATTGGGTAATTAGGTTAAACCCAGTAATTGAGCTTGATTCTATACTTACATCATCATCCTTCTCTCATCATCTTGTGACTGGTTAGTGATAAGCTATCAGAGTGAGCGCCTCAAAGCTTCACTTGACGATTTTGGGTTTCAGAGCCTTTCCACGCCACGTTTGGTCGATCACTCCGACTCTTCAATATGACGACACACACGCCCCCGTTTTACCTGATTTGGTGAACATGAAGAAAGTGTCTCGCAGGGTGATAGAAATTCATCAAAAACTCCCGGTGTCTCTTCACCAAGGGGTCCACCGACCATCGCTGAATCACTATTGGGTGGAAAGGGTGTTGTGCCATCCACCCTTTGGACAACTCTATTGAAGTGGTAAAAAGGACGGGCGAATCTTACCCGAGAGACTGGCTGAGATTTTATGTGTAGGAGAAACACGAAGAAGAAAAAGAAGAGAGAAAGGCAACGGTCGGAGGGTTGATTACAGAGACATTTTTGGTGGCTGAGACATGGGGTGGGTGAGAAGGGTGTGTACTTTTGGGCTGTTCTTATTATCCTTTGTTTCTCGCGAACTCAATTTCCTTTTTGCTGCCCTGCAAGGATGAAACCGATTGAACAATCTCTTTATTATTGTAAATGGCCTTGTGCTGGTTTGGGTGCATTGGCTGCATGCAGAAAGGGTTTCGAGGTTTGTAGAGATTTGACCAAAGAATACTGATGTCGACGGAGAGAGGTGAAACCAGGAGTTGGGGATGAGGGGCGAGGAGCAGAGGGGCAGGGAGGGGTAGAGGGAGAAAGGAAGAGTGGTTTGTTCAAAGGGGTCAAGTATTGAGGATTTAGGATCAAGAGAATTTCAAGGAGTTAAGAGAAGGAGATTCCCTCGTCTAGGAGTAAACGGGGAGGGGGAGATGTGAGGCGATGGTGCATGAAGTGGGTGAGCGAGTGAGTGGTTTGGTGTTGGATGAATGGACGGACTGCGCAAAACCACCACGTCCACCAAACAGCAATGCCTCATTGGGAGTGACCCAAAGTTTCATTAATGGAGGAAAGGTCCTTTAATGCGTGCACAGGTCGTTACACGAGCGAGAGAACACACACCATTGGGGGAAGCCAAGAGTCAGAAAAGGCCGAAGGGGGGGAAATATGTTTGTTCGCTTGTCGTCTCATCTCAACGCAAGCCATGGGAATGGTGGTCGTTTCGCATTGGATTAGTCACAGAGTTGTCGCAAATCGCGATTCACAACGTGGGAAGAGATGAAAAAAAAATTGTTTGGAATAAACAGAGCCTCCCAAACAAGTCGTGTTTGATCCCGTCTACGCCTGCATCCAACGAAAGGTTGGGCCTCGTGTCCAACGACCGACCACCTCAGCAGGGCAGTGAATTGTTCTTTATTTTTTATTTTCTTTATTTTCTGCTTGCTGGCGCTTGACCAAACGATTAGGCGCCAGAGGGTTAATGCGTCATCGGGGTCGAGAGACTCAAGAATAGAATCAGGGCGTGGTATTTGTTGGGTGGGACGACGGGCGGCAACCTTCTTGGCCCAAGCCAGAAGATGAGAGAAGGATCGTTCACCATAGAATAGAATCACTGCAGAGGCCTTACCGGAATCACGGCATCCTACTAAACCCAATAGTCACCTTATCAGTGTCCGGGTTGTGGAAATGAGGGCCCAAGACTTAGGCCCCAGATCCGCCGTGTCATCCAGATAGGGTCGCCGTCAGAAGCTGGCCGAAGCGAAGCAAAAAGAAGACATTCCTCGTCTCAAGATAGAATCCAATGGACCCTGACTTACCATCCATGAGCTGTTCGCAGCAAAAGAAAAGGAAAAAGTGGACATCTCAGACCCTTGTTCGCGGGCTTGCCATCAAGGCTTGACAGCCAATTGGTTGTTGTTCATGGAGGCGCGCTTGCGACAATTTTTATTCTCCATTCATAGACGCCCGTCTCAAGTTGTTCGGCCAAGGCGCCAACAGGACAACCACGACCAATCCCGCCAGCCGCAAGCTCGCCGTACCTGACTTAGCCTTGCATCTATCTCTGGATGCCTGTCCGTTCATCGCATTCGCCCTGTCCTTTTTCGCTTCTTTTTTTGGCCTAACGTATCCTCTGGTGTACTAGTTACCAGTCGGTTAACCCCATAACTAGTCGCGGACTCTGTTCCATGTCCATGCAACGACGACGCCAGCATAATTAGCAACCGTCGAGAATAGTACAGTCTCCCTCCCCCATCGGGCGGCTACAACACACCCGCGCCCGAAACGCTCGCTCTCAACGCCAACTTCCGTGGACGAACATGCTCCCCACCCCTTCCCTGTGCCACACGGGTTCCAAGAGATTCGAGGCTCTGCTAGATCCGCTATCGGTTGGACACCAATCTCTTCTCTTCTATGCAGCGCTTCCCCAGCCCACGGATCCTTGGAACTTGTACCCTGCCGTGCGATGCGATGCGATGCGATGCGATGCGATGCTGTTCCGATCTTGTGCCATAGGCCTCGTCTCATCTCGTCCCATGCCCCTGCTCCATATCCTTGTTTCGAGATGCCAATCCATGTTGAGGTTGCCCAACTACCGCGTCCGTGCCGATATCGTGCACATCCTACTCATCATCGAGACCCGTTTCCTTGACCATAGTTATTCCACTCAACGATAGGCCGTCAGTCTCTCACTCTGGGTCACAAATACCCACCCCGTAGACTCATCTACTTCAAAACCCCTCCTAAGTTGTTTCGTTGTTGTCCAAGAGTTGTTTCGATTGCTTGATTGCATGTTGCATGGTTGTTCCCCGTGTTCTCGTTGCCCACTTTGTCCCCTCTCGCTGGTCCTCTTCTTCAACCCACTCCTGTCCTCCCGTCTCATCTTGGCCTCCCGTTTATGAAGTCACACTCTCTCGGCCATACTAGACGTTTCTCCATTACTTCTTGTCCTGCGCACCTGTGGGCCAACCTTCCACATGTCACTCTGTTCTTGTCTGTGAATCACGAAACAACAAGTGGATATGGCTTAGGAGAGGTTCAACAGTTGTTCCCTTTTTTTCTTTCTCTTTCGTTCCCCTCTGTTCAATTGTTCTCTTCTTGGCTCCTCCTTTTAAATCTACCGATTTTAAAACAGTTTCCGTCACTTTCATTGTGTTGCAATCGCTCTTTGAGGTTCAGCAGGACTGACCAAAAAAAAAAAAAACACCCCCGAAACCTCTCCATCCGCAGCGGCCGCCGATCATCTTCAACTTCACCCGCCACTCAGAATTGAGTGAATGCCAATACCTCAAGTCACTCAACTTTACAACAAAACAACTAAATAAGAAGAAAGCAAGAGTCATTCAAGTTGCTATTGTTCGCCAAGAACAAAGCCACTAGCCAGTCATTTATCCTGATTCTCGCCATCTGTCCTCGCCACACCTTGTCACAGCCCGCCAGCTGCCAAGCACTCTCGCACACACAGTCATAACCCTAACTAACTGCTGGTCTGCACATAAACAAACCAACTTTGCCTTTCATTTCTCTTCGCCTCACGCGGTGACGAACTTCTTTATCTCTTTCTCTTTCTTCCCTCATAAAGGGAAACAATTTCATTCTACGGGCGGAACACACCTCCGAGAACACTCCTTTACTACCACCGAGACTCAGCTTCGCGCGTCTTTTCGATTTTATCAAATATTCTCTTTCATTTTTCCAAATCACTCTTAAACAACCCGAGATCAAAACGAAATACCCCGACAACTTCTTGCAAGTAGAATGAAGATCACTCACAACAACGCTGCCGCACTCGCGGCCAGCGCTCTTCTTGCCTTCGCCCCGACTGTTTCCGCTCATTCTTGGGTCGAGTATGCGAAGAAACTCGCCAAGAATGGAACAATGATCGGCGCAACTGGATATGCGCGAGGCTACATCTCTCGAAACTCCACTAACCCTCTTTACTCCGACTCTATCCCTCAAAACATCCTCCCCGTTTCTGGCCAGGCTGCCTACTCAGGCAACGAGATTCTCAACAAGTTCAAGTATGATGCAAACCCTAGCTTCCCCATGCTCGAGGCCGCTGCAGGCGACTACGTCGCTATCATGCATCTCGAAAATGGGCATACCACCCTTCCCCAGAACCAGCCCAAGAAGCCCAAGAACCGCGGCACCGTGTACTTCTACGGCACCTCCGAGCCCAAGGATGAGGAGAAGCTTTTCGATGTCCACCTCCTCTGGAACAAGGACGGCACTGGTGGTGACAAGCGAGGCAAGCTCCTTGCTACCCGCAACTACGACGATGGCCAATGCTTTCAGCCCAACCCTGGCGTGATTAGTACTGAGCGCGCTGCCAAGTATTCTAGTCAAGGCGCCAAACACGACGAGGAGCTCGCTTGCCAGTCTGACATCAAGCTTCCTGACGACCTGAAAGAGGGCTCTGTCTACACCATTTACTGGTACTGGGACTGGCCTGACCTGAACTCTGAGAAGATCGACGTTGCAGCCACCACCAACGGCAAGTTCCCTTGGGCTGGCACTTTCATGCGCGGTCTGAAGGACCCCAACGGCTTTACTATGGATGCCATCTCCAAGAATGAAAGCTACTCTAGCGTTATTGATATCAAGATCACCGGCTCCGACGCTGCTTCGTTTTCTGCCAAGGATTCTGTGGCTTTGGACTACGTCGACGACCAGAACATCTACTCTGTCGGTATTGAGGCGCAGATGATGAATAACTACCAAGTCGATGTCAATGGTAACGACGGCAACAATGATGGTAGTACCGGTACCCCTATCGCGACCACTCCTGCGACCACCCCTGCCGCTGTTCCCGTCACCACTGCCAATGGAGGCTCGGATGATGGTGTTGCGACTGTCACTGTCACGCAGACTGTCCAACCCCCCCCGTCTGTCACTACCGTTTATATCACCGTGCCCGTAGACCAGGCAGCTGATCCCACTTCGACCACCACCAGGACTGTCCAGGTTACGAAGCCCGTCACAGTTACTAATGGTAAGGACTCTGTGGGTAGTCCAACTTCGACCTTGACCCAATACATCACTTTCACCACTCGTATCAACAAGCCCGTTTCTCAGCACACTTCTACCGCTTTCGTTACGCTGACGACTCACATCAACGGCACGCCGAAGTCTTCTACAAAAAGTACTTCGACTGTGTTCAAAACCATCACGACTCACATTAACGGGGGCCGGGACTCGGCTAAGGACACTTCGATCCCTGGAGGATCATTCCAAGAGACTGTGCTCCCCGTTGGTGGCTCATCTACCACCACCGCCGCCGCTGCTAGAGTCACCCAGGTTTCCTACCGCCGGCGAGCTAACTGGGCCCTTGGTGCTCTCTAGGCGAGCCTATCTCATGAATACGAGAGATAAAGGGCTGATTTCTTCGCACTTCGAGAGTCTAGCACTTTCATTTTCAACATGTAGACAACATTTTCCCCGCCCCAAGGCTGTACGACTTAGGTCTCGTTTTATTTCCTTCTTTCTTTCCCCATATATATTTTATCCAACACCGTTTCATCTCAGCAAGGAGGTGTCGAGGCAACATCAGGGAGAAACCACGGCATTCCCATTGAACTTCGCACACGGCATAAGGGCGCACGACGGATCAAAGCCAAGAAGACCTCGGGGCGGGGAGGCAGCATATTAAAGGCGTTGGATACATGATACCATTTGTTTACGAGCGCCCTATGTTGCTTTGATGCATGAGGATGGAGGGAGAATGTCAAAAAGTTGTTTCTTTCTTTCGTCTATTTCCCCCTTTCCTTCTTTTCTTTCTCTCTTTCTCTTCATTTGCGAGTTTGGTCTGGTTTATGGCAAATGGGATGGATACAAATGGAACGGAGATTTTCAGGGGTAGAAACGGATATCGGATATTTTCCAAAGACAGGTAGTCTTTGAGAAGCCAATGCAAATTTGAATTTCAAAATGCCTCGTTTGATGAGTCTCATGTATATTGTAATGTAATCGTAGATGACAGGCCTAGTTGATGTTGCGGTTACGTTTGACACGCCCGTCTGTTGTGTTCTGGTTTGAGACTACTTGAGAAGCAAACACGGTGCTGATATGCTCCAAGGAAGCAATCACCGTTGCAGGAAAAGCGCGTGGAACGATGTACATGCGAAGAAACCGCCGACAACAGAGCATGATCGACTGGTACCCCGACGGGTATTTACATCATCGTTCCTCCTAGCCTGCAAGGTTCCAGATTCTGTGTCCCCTTTTTTCTGGTCAAGTTCATTTTGTGTAGCCATTCCTCGGACCTCGAGCCATTATCCTCGGTGGTAGGAGGTACGATGGCATGAAAGATACCTACATCTCGCCGCACTGGGCGATGACGACGTCGAGGTTGGGCATATCCTTGCCTCGGTAACCGGTCTTCACGCTCTCCATCTTCTTGACGACATCCATTCCGTCGACAACCTTGCCGAAGACGACGTGCTTGTTATCGAGGAAAGGAGTAGGGACTGTCGTGATGAAGAACTGAGAGCCGTTGGTATCTGGGCCAGCATTCTGATTTGATGTCAACTTCTCGGTTTGGTTCTAGGAATATTCAAGAGGGGCTAAGGGCATACCGCCATTGAGAGCAGACCAGGCTGATCATGTTTCAGAGTAAAGTTCTCATCCTCGAAAGACTTGAAGCCCCAGATGCAAGTGGAACCGGTTCCGTCGTTGTTGAGGAAATCACCGCCTTGGCACATGAAGTTTGGGATCTAATCTTCGTGTTAGTTAAGGAGTGTTTCTATACCGAGAGCAAAGAGGGAACTCACTATGCGATGGAACTTGGATCCCTTGTAGCCCTGAGGTCGTCCAGCTGGGTTTTTGGACTCGCCGGTGCAAAACTGGTAGAAATTCTCGGCTGTCTTGGGGACGATATCTTTGAAGAGTTCGAAAGTGATGCGACCAAGGGGTTCACCTAGATGAGGAATGGATGAGTTAGGGCATATGCTCTGGGGGAAGGTGTATGATGTTGTCAATGATTATCATAGACATAGCTGAGCAGCAATTGGCCTAACTCCCACCATTGAGGACACCAACATAATTGGTAGTGGGAATAGCTTCAAAAAGCCGGAGAATGATACCCCGGCTAGTGAGGTCGGACATAAACATGGGGATAGCACGGCGAGACTTACCTCCAAGGGTGATGTCGAAGAAGACACTGGACAAACGGAAAGCATCAGCGAGGAGCTTAATCCACACACACTACAACAACAGCTTGACTCGACATGAGACGCCACTCCAGTAAGACGTTAACTCGGTTCGTTTGCAGCCGAGCAATGATTAACGACGGCGGCTACAGACCACCTCTGAAAGCGGGTCTTGCCTTTCTGAGTAACGGTCCTAGGGGGCGCCATAGGTACCCCGGACGAAATCGACGAGCGAGGGGTAAAGGATGAGGAGAATAACTTACAGCGGGTTTCCGGATTCAGGGAGCTGGGTGGGAGGCATTGTTGAGGTTGGGGCGAGGAGGGATCAAGGGTATATGCTTGGTATGAGGCAATTCGAATTCAGACAAATACAACGACCATGCAGGTATTTCCCAATGAAAATGCTTGACTTTACAAGAAGGCTGGAGATCAGTATGCAGTCTGTACGATGATTCTGCTTTACTGTTAATGCAGCTTTTGTCAAAGAGTGAAGCTAAGCCAGGCGGAGTTTTTGCGGGCAGTGGAAACGCGGGGCATTTTTCCGGTTGGGCCCCCACAGGTTGAAGATAATGAGCTCATGATCCATAAAACCGGCCCCCCCAACCACTGCTGAGGCATTACTTTCGACGGTGAAGATGGAAAACACCTCCCTATCTGGGCTTACCTTGGGGGAATTTCTGCGCTTCATTTGACTTGAATCTTTGTCCTATTTATCCTACTGTAGAGAGAGAGGGGGTAGGCTGTAAGATGTCTTGATGTTTACGATTCTGTTGTAGGATGATGAGAACATGAGCTGGTAGTTGACAGGTATGGACGGAGCACAATGAATAAAAGGCTAACCTTGTACACACAGCAATCGTGATATGTACAACACCTCGTCTTCAGCAATGTAGCTATCGGCACCGGGCCAACTTCTAAGGAATCAGTGGCCGCCCTGCCCTGGCTTCACGCCCGCCCCTCCCTAGACCCTAGCCCCGGATCCGGGGATGCCGGGGTAGAGTCAGTACGTAGCGAAAAGGACAAGAGAGTGGAGGCGGGGGGGAATGACGGCATGGAAACCGGTGCAACGCTATCGGGCGCGGGGGAACACCAAACACCAAAAGCCCAAGAAAGATATCATTCGGGACAATATGATGCCGCTAGAGGTATTGAAGAAGACTCAGGTACTACCTATTCGTGGTGTCTTCGCACCTTGAACGCCATGAAAAGTCCCTTCTGGCTAGGTCTTGTCGTCATTCTCATGCCGGTAGGCCTGTTTTAGCTTCTCCATCCACTGGAATAGGATGACTTGTGCTGATCTTAACCTTCAACACCGGTAAACTTGTGTGTGTAAGACGGGAAACGGGCGCTCAACAGGCACCGTGCCTTCGCTAGGACCGCTCTCCCGGATTCATGAAGAAACGGGTTCATGTACAGTACCGGTAGATGAAGCTTGTTCGAGTTTGCCCACCCACCTCGACCAGCTGGCTGTATTGCATCAATCTACACCTCGGTGACGCGGTGTATCGCCTTGACGGGTCCCCAGGAGCAATTTCATCACATGGCGGCTACTGATATGCAGATCAAACCCGTCCAACTCCCAAAATACCAAAAACATTTGTAAGCTTTTCATTAAGTTAGTTACCAGTTTCAAGAGAACCCGGCAGGAACACAGATTACCCGGCTCTAGTTCCCATTACTAATGTCGAAACATGTCTGAAAGTGGGAATGCACAGCCTCGCGGATCTCAGTTGGTCCGTAAAATAGAAGCCATCGTAGACGACTCTAATCCGTAGTTGGTGATATTGAAGTGAGCTACTGTACACTTGCACAGCCGAATGTTGACGACGCAAATGCTTGTTTATCTGGTGCTAGCCTGAACTCGGCGATATCAGACTGATTCCTAAGCGGCTAAGCTTACGTCGAGACGGGAACTAGGACATTGGCCTATACAATACGCCCACGCAATACGCCCACACAAACACGCTGGATTTTTACTCCGTGATTAGGTATTTTCTCTCTCTTCGTTGTCCATGTGTTAGTTAACAAATCAACTTCGAAGACGTGGGGAAGGGGGAGGGAATTGGTGGTCGTCTGACTTGGGGATGATGATGGATCGGATAGCGTCATAGCGCCGTTAAGAACTAGAACTCAAAAACGAACATGATCTTCGCAACTGCCGGCACCGGCGGAGAGTTACTTATACAGATTGTTGAAAAAATTACCTGACCGTGGTAAGAGATAAAATTGAAAGAGTCACCTCCGTCCCGTGGGAATATTTCCGAAGAGGCATTTTTTATGGTTCCCGTCGCAGCCGAAAGAGCCGCCTCTTCCGTAGCTCTGCATTCAAAACAACATCCGACCTAGTGAGCATGTGCCGAGAGGCTTCTTCAGCACAATGGCTGTCACGATATTCCGACTGTCAAGATGATGATTTCGGTCTGTTGGAATTATCTCAATGTTGGGGGCCTCCCAGGGCGAGCACGTCTTTCACGAACTCCTGTGATGTCAAGGAATATTTGGAAATCAAAGCTGAGCCAATCAAGACGAGAATGGCAGGCCAACATGGAAAATGTCAAACATAACATTGACACTCGTCAGCACGCTATGTACATAAGCAATACTACGCAGTCTCGGTCGCAAAACAAGGCCGCATCAGGACCAGGTTCCGAGCGTGAGTGATGCGAGGTGATGTGATGGTTTGGCAGAAGGGAGCGCTAATAACCTATGGATGCTCCGCGCAGAGAGCGTACAGAGAGCGTATAGAGAGAGATCACAGCGCTCTATGTCTCTCGCGGCTTGAACCAGCCCGTGCACCTGGAAGCGCTGCTGATAAAGAGTCCACCCATCCACACCGTTCAAGTTGGAATTTGAGCTAATGTCAGTGTGAACGTCGTAGAGTCTGCACTGTAATGGACTTTGGGCCACCGTCTTGAGAGGAAGGTCTTTGGGTGAACGGGGGTAAGCTGCCGTTAATCCAGTCTGAGCTCAGATTTGACAGCACCCCCATGTAGGTATCAGAAGTACGAGCTTTCTTTTTTTGGGCTATTCCCTTGACACGTTCGAGGATGTATGTACGTACAAACATACCATTACCTTCGTACAGATTAATCTGTACATCTTTCTATGTTCAATAAAGGCTTTGCGAGCCCGATGGACGGGAAGACTTTGATCGAGATATATTTCCACATGTTCTGGTTATGATGAAGATACTGTACAATCCTTAAGGGCGTGATTTCATTTATTTATTTTAATTTTAATTTTTGTTAAGAATTGCGATCACAGACACTGGTTGAACCTACTGTGTTTCATCATGCATCGTAAAAAAGTCGCGGCCGGGGCCACTTTGCAGTGATTACTTCGTACGGAGAACACATTGGTTGATTCCAAATGGAATAAATCGCGTAAAACGCGGCCTCCGTCATGTTCGTATTGTTCCTGCTCGTTCGCGTGGCGAAGCTTCCCCTGTGATCTTGAGACAGGCTGGATCCAATTCAGAGCATTCCATCGAACACAGGGAGACGGTCGTACATAGACACTGTTGCGTATGTACACATGAGCAGGTTGAGGAGCGACTGCCATGTAATGAAATAGTGTGGGTGGCGTACTACGAATACAGGAGTATACAATTCTTTGCGTCTGCTTGCCAAGGATATACAGTATCTTTGCGAATTGAAGATGCAGGCAGCTCTGTCGCGTGGATCTTGGTTGTGCTCATCGTCATCAAGGATGCTGACCCCTCCAGCCCCATGGTGTCAGAGAGAGCAGGGAAGGGCGTTGCTGCAATGATCCCTTCCATCAAGATTAATCAATCCCTCCAGTGAACAAGTTAACTCGCCTCGTGCAGCATCAGTGCGACGTTCGATCCCGGCCCGGTCGATTGGTGAAAAGTAATTCTATATCTGCAGATGCGTCTGTATCATGCAAAACAATGCAATTTCTCCAAATGTTGCGTCACTTAACTCAACTCTCCTGACACGCCGTCACTCTTCATTGATCTTGACAGCGAGGCAAGGATAACACAGAGGCACCAATGAACGATGATACAGGGCAAGGGGCAAGGGGCCCATGAATGCGACAAGCATGCAAGCTTTCGCTAATGGGTAGCTGAGCTGGGTAAATTCAATTTCTGGACCTGGCACTGCAGCCACCGTCACCAAAAGTTATACCCAGGACAGGCCTCGGGATTCACCGCCCGCACACATGATCTTCTAGGGCCAAAAGCTTCTTTTACTTGGTGAATCAACCGTTGAAGACTCGACCTCAGTCCCTTGAGATCTCTGTCAAATGCTAGTCTTGTCTGTGACGGTCGCGTGTTGGAATAGAAGGGCAACAAGGCATTAAGGATTGGAATTGGAATTGGGAGGACATCGGGCGGGCCGGGCGGGCACTGAGACAGTTGGCCGGCCTCAAGTGGGCCATCGTGTTCCATGGGGCGTCGGGGCCGACGATAGAGTGAAGGTGAAAGTGGAAGCCCCGAATGGGACTCGATAATGCACAAGAGTTGCGAATTGAAAGGAGCAGTACGTGACTACTCCATCTGTAGGGTGTCTGCTAGTGATTGAGAGCGCGCAACGTTGTCTCAGTCGGAACTCTGGATTTGGCTGGAAATCTAGTGGGAGAGAGAGTGAAACACGATGGCATCCAGATTGCGATTCTCAGTGCTCTATGGAGTAGGTACTCTCACTGATAGTGTCGCTGGTCGTGGGGTTGACCCTGTAAAAGATCGCCGACATAGAGCTCCACATGGCCGGTGGTCGAACTGCGCCACCGACTGTCAGCTCGGAAGCGCAGGAATCCGGGCTGCAACCGCAGGAATGGAGGAAGACGCCAAAACCCGTTCCCGAATGGAAAACGGCACGAAGCCTTATGGAAATCTCCGTTTTGCGGCGGATGGCGAGAATGATTTGTTGCATGCTGTGTGTTGATGGAGTAAAAAAAAAGTCTAAAATCGGTTGCATCCAGGTTGACCTTGGGGTCACGCGTGTACGAGCAAGGGCGCAGCGACGTTGATTACGTCGTCGTCATCTGAAAATCGACTGCGATACAGTATGAGGAAGTGAGAGATGTGCAGGATAGGTACTCCGTAACCATTCAGAGATCCAGTAGCTACTGTTCACAATTTTGAATAGTCTTTTGGTTAGACTGAAGGCTGATAAGGAAGATCAACTGAAAACATAGTAGAGTGATCCAGTCCATGGTTGTGCCTGAGGCGGACGACATTTCGAATTCGTTCATCCAACAACAGATCGTTAAAGAGAGCGCCTCTTTCATTGTAGATACACTTTCACATTTGCCTGGGGCATACGGAGTACGAATGCGGTAGACTGCATGATGATTCCAATTACTTTTGACTTTTGTAACGGTATAAGTTACATACGGGTCGGCGTATAACAAAATTTCAAGCCTCGAAAGTGGCGTAGCAGGGTCAAGGCCAGCACTCGCTGCGAGTCTCACTGCGGTAGGGCCATTCAGCCAACCACCTTGCGTAGAAGAGAACTTGGTCTAATTAGATTGTCCCTTCTCCCCCCCTCCCCCCCAAAAAAAAAAAAAAAGTCTCAAAAATTCAAAGAAAAGGAAAACAAGAAGCAAAACACGTAAAGATGCTATGCTGTAATCTGTAATCCGTACAGAGTCGGGCTATGGTAATAAGAGCTGCTATTGTGGCTTACAGTGGCTTTCAGGGCTTGCTCACCTGGACGGCGCCCACAGCCGGTTCTAGAGCCGTTTTGCCGGGGCCCCCGTCTCCCCCCCCTTCAACGATGCTCAGTCAGGTACCCTTGCACAGTGTCTATTACGGCGCCCCCTCCGTCCTCTACTCGGGCTGGGCTTGGCTATTTATGACCCCCACTTTTACTCTCACCCACTAGGCCCTTTAGCCACTTATCGCTGGCCATTCCACGCTTGGGCGACGCCCCCCGGAACACCGTGCCCCATTCCTGTCTCTGTCCCTCGCTCACTTTCCCTTTTCTTGTTCCTCTGTGCGAAGTAGTGGTCTCGTAACCTACTTAAGGTACCTACCCACTTCGCGCCACTCTGCACTGTCTAACCTCCATTCTGCTCTCCTGCAGGCGGCTCACTTTCCCCTGTCTTCTCGCTTTCCTGTTGCTGTGCCCAGCTTATGTTCTTGGGACGGTCCCTGCCCCCTCCACTTGTTAACACTCCGCCTCCGCCCGTCACCCCATCTCCATACAAACCACCCTTCGCCCATAATTCGATCCATCCCCGTCCACCACTTCTCCATCCTTCCCATCCAGCCATCCCGCCGGGGCCTCTCTTTTTCATCCTCTGCATCGCCTCTTCTTTCCGTCAGACCACGGAACGATTATTGCGCGTCGCAGCAGTAGCTATCGAGTGAATAAAGTTGCTGGATGTAAACTGAAATCCTCCTCTTACGCTTTGCTCCCGCATTTCCCGCTTCACCCGCCCGACCTCTGAAAGGGTCTCTGTGGGTTTTTTTCTCTCCCCGGCCCATGGTACCCGTACGGCGGCCCCCGAGTCAATCCGAGCCAACCTACCATCGCTCAAATCTTCCCGTCGTCTTCTCGATCCGTTCCTGAAGATGGCTATCCTCAATCAGATCCTCGTCGAGGGTACTCGTGTTGTCGCCAGAGCTGCTGCCCAGGAAGCCCGAACCGCCACTTCGTCCAGCGAAGCCAGTGCCACCACAACTGACTCCAGTGACGGCAAGGATAACAAGAACGGCTCCAGTTCTCCGCTTCTATTCTTCGTTGCTCTAGGTTTCGGCGTGGTGTTTACGAATCTCTGGTGAGACTTGGCCCTTACATTTATAACTTTCAATCCTGCATGGTTCTTGCATGAAGCGAGGTATTTAGGAATGCCTACTAACTCTCTCCAGGATCATTGTCGGGGTAAAGTACTGCTTTCGATACAATGCTCGAAATCGACAGCTTCGAATGAACGAGGATGGAGAACCAATTACCTTGGAGAATATGCCAAGGCCTCATCGCCGCCGCCGTGAAAAGAAGTTAATGACTATGGACGAAGTCAACGACAAGTTCCCTATGATGAAATATAAGAGCTGGGTTTCCGACCGTGCAAAGGAAGGGTTGCCCACGGCTGGCGGTGTTTCTGTACCACCAAGTCGAGCCAACAGCGTGAGGGATGCCGATGGCATCGTGCCAGACTTCCCCAAAGAGCGTGACTCTACCGATGAACGACCTTCGACCAGCGCGGCAACTCCGGCAATGGAAGATGGAGAAATGACAAAGCCATCCGAGTCTGAGAAGCCCAAGGATGCTCCAGTGCAACCGACCGAGACCGGCCAGACGTCCGAAACTCAAACTGGAAATCAAATCACAGAAAATCAATTACATCGAATTTCGAGCGAGGATAGCGACGACGAACACATCGACGGGGCACTGCCACCCGAATGCCTAGAAGCCCCCGGCGATACCTGTGCTATTTGCATCGATAGTCTGGAGGACGATGATGACGTTCGTGGATTGACATGTGGCCATGCTTTCCATGCTGTCTGCGTGGACCCGTGGCTGACGAGCCGCCGAGCATGCTGCCCGCTTTGTAAGGCAGACTACTACGTTCCGAAGCCTCGTCCTGCCCCCGAATGTGATGCTGCTGGTAATGGTACAAGTCTCGATCCCCGCAACAACACTCGTCTCAACCTTCCTACTGGTCTTCGTGGTGCTTTTTTGAGGCAATTCAGTCGCCGAACATACCGACCCGATACTGGACCCCAACCCGCTGATCGTCGGGCCAATGTACGAGCCTCACGATTAAGATCCGAAGCCCGGGAAGCTCGGGAAGCCGAGGATCAATCAGCGAACACGGCAAACGGGGAACAGCAACAACCACCGCCACCAGTGAATCAGCCCACACAGCCATCATCAGATGCTACACAGGCTACCAGTGGTGGCAGGATCTCTTCTGTCCGTAATATTCTTCGGTTCGGTAGAAGACAAAACGAATCAACCAACGTCGAGACCCCAGCTGCTGAGGTGACGCCATCACAGCTTGAGTCAGGAACTCGTCCTGCAGTTGCGACTTAGGTTTGTGCATCTAGTTTACCGCTTTGTTACCTTTCAATATCTTTTACGACACGTACTATTACTTTAGCGATGACTTTCTCTCATTTTTCCAACGCAAACTGTTGGCATCACCGTCATGAATTATACACAAGGACCGAATTATCATGTTATGGACCGGCATATCATTTACCCCGCATCGAGTACACTTTTATGAGAAGGAGAGAGTGTGAGGGGGTGGAGACGTCTCTATGAGGAGACGATGAGGATGGATGGCTATATATACCCTTGTTAGGGCACGAAAGGAAGTGAAGTCTCAACGTGCATCGAGGAGGGTGCAAGGATAGCGGGAGGGAACGCTGCTTTTGATATATCTTGTTTACTTGTAAGAAGGGAGTAGTGGGTTTGTACTTGCATGGGCTGGAAAATTCGGGCTTCAGCTGGAAACGGAGGGAGCGGCGGAGTTTTGGTGGGCATGGGCTCTTCGATAGCTACGGATGGCGCAATGATATACTTGTTCCAACCAAATCTGATCAAACTGTTGTGTTGATGACGTTGCTTCGTAATTTCGTTCCTCGATCTTCATCATAGCGTGTTGGTTTATGCAACCGGCCTATATCACAGGCTCTAATATCATGCGTACATGGTAGAATAGGTCCTATAAGAAGGAACCTTTCTGAAACCGACCCCCAAAGTTCGCTGACTTGTTCATCAATTCCCTCCTCTGTGCCGTGCCTATCTTTCCACCTAAGGCCATGTCCTTCTCCTTGTCAAAAGCTCTTTTGCTAGGATCATCCTCCTCCTCGACCTTTGCTCCACTCTTCTCTCTCGCTATCTGGTGCTCATCATATAGGCTGTTACCTCGTCGCGCTTCAATAGACGCGGCGATTTTGCGCTGTCGCTCCTCTTCCTCCTTAGATCGTGTTGGGCCGATAGCTGCCTCCTGGGATTTATCTTCACGACCGAGTACAGAGGCTTGTAGGCGCTTCAGTTTCTCTTGAGGGGTCTCAGTCCAGATAGAGGAGACAGTAGAGGGGCCTGAAGACGCTGGCTTGGAAGCGAACTTGCGGTTGCGAATGCGCGTTGGATCGCGCTCTGAGTAGGAAGAGCCTTCAGGCGGAGCCAGCATCCAGGAGTCTCGCTGGGGTTGTGGCTCGGCGTTGGGCAACTGAGGCCCTAGGACAGGTTTGTGAGAGTTTGAGGATCCGGGCAGAGCAGGACCGTAATCATCATCCGAATCGGATGACGATTCGGCGTCGTCCACCGGCCTGGTGGAGAGATCTGCGGGAGGTGGTGCCGGACCTACGCTTCGTTTTGGAGGAGCTGGGCGAGTGTCCGAGTCCGAATCGGAGCCAAGAGCGACCTCGTCTCTATTACTGTTACTCGGTGGTAGTGACGGACCGACTGTGGGTTCTGGGGCTCTGGGCGCACTGGGCCCGTACTCGTCGTCTGAATCCTCGAGGTCGATCTCGTCTTGGTTCTTAGATGGAGACTCACTACGCCGATGTTTACTTGGTGGGGACAATTCTCCCTCAGGCGTCCGCTTCCGCTTGGACAAGTGCTGAGGGAGTTGAGGTCCAATTGAAGACATTCCGGGCGAAAGGTTGCGGATTCGTCTTGCGACAGAGGAGAGAGCGTCCAAATCGAAACAGAACCCTCGTCGCGTGGTGGACAGATGATACCAGTTCGCGGTGCACCCACGCTTGCTGAAGACGTCACTGCGCAGGCGCTGAAAATCGGCAAGGTTGGGCCGGAGAATCCCCGGCCCGCCCCATTCGTCCACTGCGCCGCCTTCCAAGGCAACGGTCAGCGGCGGTGCATGCGTCGGGAACGAACTACGAAGCTTGCCCCAGCTTTCACGTCGGCCACGAATCACCAATCTCGGATGTCTTGAACGGAGACTGGGACAGCGAAAAAAATACAAGGCATTCCATAATATTCACTGGTATTTTTATCCCTCACGAATCTTGCAGAGTTGGCCCATCATTTCGCGAACCCGTGGACACCGACCAAAACACCGAATTAGAGCTCCCTACTACAGCTGCCTTATCGCAATCACAAGCTCTGGTAACCGCCGTCCGTTGCGCCAGGCCATGACCTCGACGCGGTAGTTTTTTGCGCATGCAGTGATGGAAGCCACGACGCAATGGCCGATCCAGAAGACTTGTCTCTCTCCGGAGACGTGACCTCAGACGACGGCGACACGATCAAGGATGGCTTGGAAGGGGTTGGTGTTGGTGTCATCGATGGGCATCACAACGACGAGGACTCGAACGATGACCACTCGACGCCACCGGTCTCAATCGGTAATGGCTCAGTCAAGAACCGATATCGAGAAATTATGCAGCAGCAGCATCAGAGTAGCTCAGATGCAAGCTCTTTTGCGGGTAGCGACCTCCAGGGCTTGCCGAAGAGAGTTGGGAGCCCCATCGAATCAGTCTTGTCAGGCCCGGATGATTCGCCCTCCGTCCAGGTAAGACCGAATACTCCCTCGAGCTCCTATACACCTCTGACAAACTATAGGGATCCTTCATATCTTCTCCTGGGAGCAGCGTCCTCCCCTCAGTCGCTTCACGCCCTGGCTTAAGCAGTCCTACACCCTCCTTCAGACCCTTCGATCGACGATTCCAATCTCGCATATCCTCTTCAGCTATACACTCACCTCGTTCTGCATCTCCTGCCTTTCTCACCACACATAGTCGCAATGTGTCGCTCAGCTCTCAATTTATTCTCGACCCGAACGATATTGACACGCCTTCTCCGCCGTGGGAAGTGGTTCGGTGGACACGTCTGCGGAAGCTGAATGGACAGGCCTTTTCTGAAGCTGGAAAGCGCAACTTCGGATCGCCGACATGCTTGGCAGTTTCTGCATCGATCGTAATGGGCACGTCGAAGGGAATAATATTAGTTTTCGACTATAACCAAAACCTCAAAATGATTATTGGACCAGGAACCAAGGGTGAGTTATATGAGCGCATTGAAGATCCTTACGACTGATTCTATGTAGCCGTCGAATGTGGTCCAGTCACCGCGATTGCCATCTCGGCTGATCACACAACCATCGCTGGTGGACATGCGAGTGGTTACATCTTTACGTGGGACACTAACCGAGCCTCGCGACCATTCTTGACGATACCACACTTAGATTCTTTGCAAGTCAAGAACAGAACGGCGGACGGACATCTTCCGGATGTCTCGGTTACGCACCTTGGATTTCTCGGAACTCGACATACCGCTCTCGTGTCTGCCGATGACAGGGGAATGGCCTTCTCTCACCTTGCAACGAGGGGCACTGGCGCCCTCGGTCGAACTGTGAAGACGCACAGAATACTTGGCCGATACCCTGATGCGCCAGCGCCAACGGGCAAAATCGTGAAGCCTAGCACTGTTCTCGCCTTTGCGCCATTACCTTTGGGAAATGTTGAACGCTCAACTGATACTCTTGGGCTGACAGCCATGTTGACACCATATCTACTTGTTATTGTCTCCACTACGCCAGTCGCGCAGACCCAGCACAAGTCAGCACGGCCAAAGGAAGTACCTGCTCATAGTGCCATGACTGGGTGTTTGGCATGGTTCCCAGCTGTTCAGCTTAAGGTTCCGGATCCTCATACAGGCAGCGATATCTCAAAGGTGAAGCTTGCATACTGCTGGTCAAACATTCTCACGGTATTAGATGTGGACGAGCTTCCTCGTGAAGATAAGGACCAACCACCGTCATTCAGATTCAAGGCCAGAAGCAGATGGAAGTGCGAGGAAGCTATTGTTGCTGTACAATGGCTGAGTCGCTCAGTCCTCGCGGTCTTGACCATTTCGCAAAGGTTGATTGTCCTTGAGGACAGAACCATGAGAATGACGGAAGCTTTCGACCTCCTACAAAAATATATATACCACACTGATTTATTTTCGAAGCAGCTGCATACCCTTGTTGAACAACTTGATGAGCACGATTCATCAATGCACGGTGTCGTAGCCGACGCCTTTTATATGAGCTTCAGAACATATAAGGGAAGGATTTTTTTGCTGGGCTTCAACGAAGTTTCAATAGGCGCGCTCTCCAACTGGGCGGACAGATTAATTGCTATGATGGAACACGGGGATTACATCGGAGCGATCCAGCTGGCCACTTCTTACTACACAGGCGACGCCGACAAACTCACAGTCGGCCTGCCTGAAGACGCAAATTTGCGACATACGATGGTCCGAGACAAGATCATGGAAATTATCAGTGCCTCATTGAAGTACGCCTTTGGTCAACGCCAGAAGCATCATGAAGATGCCGATGACGAGCACATGAAGCAGCTTGCCGAAACTTGCTTTAGTGCGTGTCAAAGCATTGGCAACACTGATTTTCTATTCGACGATATGTATGAGTGGTACGAAGAGGCGGACGCTTCAGGCATCTTCCTTGAATGTCTTGAACCATATATTTTAGAACAGACCATCACGATGGTCCCTCCCATCGTTGTCAAGGACATGGTTACGCATTTTGTGACCAAAGGGTGGGAGAGCAGGCTGGAAGAGATGATCTGCCACATGGAGACGGTCACACTCGATCTCGATCAGATCACTCTATTGTGCAAGCAGCACAGCCTGTACGACGCATTGATATACGTCTGGAACCAGGCCATGCAGGACTACATTACCCCCATGATTGACCTCCTATCCCTTCTGATACCTCTGATGGCCAACGGGGATTTTATTCCTGGCAACATGGCTGATGACTTTTTCAGCATTAGCGCACTCAAGATTTTCCCATATCTCTCCTACACCTTGACTGGTCGAGTATATCCAACCGGGGACACCCTGAGCGACGACGTGGCCATCAAAGCCAAGGCAGAGATCTACTGGTTTCTTTTTTCCGGCAGGACCATCGCTTGGCCCAAGGGGAGCAGGCAGGAGTTTCTGACCATGCCCAGTGTTGAGACTCAGCCTTCGTTCCCATATCTGCGCTTAATTCTCAAGTTTGACGCGCCGAGTTTTCTGAGCGCCCTTAATGAGGCCTTTGAGGATCCGTTCTTGAATGACTCGCCTGATCAACAACACGTTAACGGCGGGTTGAAGGGTGAGCTACCTGAGGAACAAATATTTGGGCTCACCATCAACCGCCAATACATTGTATCAATCCTGCTCGATGTGATGAACACAGATGAGTTTGTCGCCGAAGATACCATCTACCTTGACATGTTCATTGCAAGGAATCTGCCTAAATTCCCACAGTATCTTCTCTTCCCTGGTACGACACTCTCGCGAGTTCTCACAGGACTTTGCAATTATCCGGGGGCTGATCTTGCAGAAGATTCTCAGCTTAGCGCTGAGTATCTGCTCTCTGTCTATCAACCCTCTGACATGCCCTCGTTGATGCCCCTCTTCAAGGAAGCGGGGTTCTATCGCATTCTGAAGCGCAACTACAAGGCTGATCACCAGTATGGCAAGCTGGTTCAGACGTATTTTGAGGATGCTGAGGATCAGGAGATGGTTTTTGAGTGCATCGCCGACTGCCTACGCCCCCAGGCAGGATTGAGCAGGCGCCAGATCCGTGAGGTGCTGGAAGTGTCCAAGGAACATGCCCGGGATTTACTTGAGCTTGACGCTGAGCAGTCTGCGCACATCTTTGCATCGCAAGACAAGGCGCTTCACCAGTACATTCTAGATTCAGGAGAGGATGCACCCGACTTGCAATACACCTACCTGAAGACGTTGCTACAGCCTGGTGAAGCTGGCCCCGAGGACAGTGTTGTTCCTGAACGTGACTTGGTAGAACGCTACGTCCAACTAATGTGTAAGTTTGAGCCTTCCAGAGTCTCTGACTATATTGGACTGGTCCAGTCAGCGAATTTGAGACTTGAAAAGCTCATCCCGACAATGGAAGAGACGGGCGTCATCGATGCAGCAGTTGTTTTAATGGCCCGCGAGGGTCAAATCAAGGACGCGATGGATCGCTTGGTTAAGCACCTTGGCACTCTGGAATCGGCGATGCAAGGTCTCCTGGCAGGTACAGAGAAGCATAGCCACTCGGACAATCTACAGTATGATTTGGAAGAGCTGCTCCAGGCGCTTCAGAAATATGTTCACGTCGGTATTTGGCTTTGCCAAGGCCAAACGAAGTCTTCCAAGAGGACGAATGTGGTACAGAAAAAGAAGAAAATGTCTACTGTTGAGGCCTTATCTCCCGATGAAGCGCTCTGGCTTGGTCTGATAGAGGCGTGTGTGCGAATCACACGGAATCTGTCTCCTACCATCACTTTAACTATTGATCAGGCGGATGATGCCGAGGGTCTAGATGGGGAGAAGCTACTCGCTCTCCTTCGGTCACTTGTGCAGCATACGTTCACGGCGCTTCTCACAACGACGTCAAGCCAAATGGGTGTGCAACCGGGAACTCGCCTTTTGACGAACGCTGGCGCAAATTTGTCATTCCTCCGTGTACTTCGGGCGTTCTTGACACAAGCTGCTGCGTCCTCACCGAACCTTGCGGACCTGAGGGGAGTGTTGGCATCGATCTTCTCAGCGTATGCTTACGAAGAATCGATCCTACGATTGTCGAACAGGCTCCTGGAACGTAGTCTTTTCGTCGACGTTAAGCAGTCAGTTGAGCTACGGCAACGAGGATGGCGGCCTCGAGGCTCAACCTGTGAAGCATGCAGTCGAAGAGTTTGGGGTCCAGGTGTGGCTGGCGGGTTAGTATTTGAGGCATGGGAGGACAAGCAGGCGGTTGAAGAGAAGAGAAGGAAGGAGAGGCAAGCTGACAATGCTGAGCGTGCTAAGGGTAATAATGGAGAGTCGGATAGCAAGTCCAAGGGCAAGGGCGTGGATACAAGGCCATCGAGCATGCTAATTGAGCCCGCCGATGCTAATGTCACAAACGGCAAACAGCAGTCGCTAGGGCCTTTAGTGGTGTTGGCGTGCCGACACATTTATCACCAGAGTTGCTTGGATGCGCTACAGGAGCGTCAGGAGAACGGGGCGGGACGAGAGAGAGACTATAGATGCCCGATCGATGGGTGAGATGTAGGACCAGAGTCCTGTACACAGTGTACGACATAGAGAAAGGGGAGGATATTAATGATGATGAGTTTTCTTACATGTAAATAAATTTCATAGCCGAGGTCATGAATATACAGAACTTCCTCTGCAACGAAAACGAACAACTCCAAACAAAAAAACCCAGGCTGTCAAAGTACTCGATTTTTAAGCCAAGACCACCAAGTACAAAGAACACACATCTGATAATTTTAGCATGATTCTAGTGCAAGACGACACGTTCTGAATTCTGAAAGAGGTCACAGATCGTTCTTTGCTGGGGCCAATTAGAATAAGTGATGTAAGACGCTTCCTTGACTTTTCAAATTGTATGGATAAAATTGTTCGAAATATCCAAGTACAGCAATCATCCAAAAGCGCGAATGACACCTATAACAAGCGTCGCGAGCCAGCAGAAGCGTTGTGGGAGAGCGGCAATTAAGCCTATGACGCGCCAAGGCCGCCCGCTAAGCGCGCTCCAGATAGACCTCGACCGGTACTTGTAATTAGGGGATAAATATAAATACAGCACGGAGCTCGCTCCCCCTCCAACTCCAGCTTTCGAATCCGACGACGAGATCCACGCCTGTGTCGCCATGTCAGTCACGTCAGACGACGAGGATGAAATCCTCTCCGATAACCAGTCCGTCAGTTCATCAGGCGAAGATTCCCCGCCTCGCCAGCTGTCATCGCAGAACTTCTTCGCCCCGCCATTTTACGGCCGTCCTCCCACGCCGCTTCCTCCGTCGCCGTCGCTCACTTCGCTCTTGCGCCCATCGCGACCCACGACCCCTGATGCCTCCGACGATGATACTCTTGCGCCTGTACCACGCGCAGCGCCCAAGGTTCCGACTTATGAATATTACGGCTTCGTTCTATACCTCTTCAGTAGCCTGGCGTTCCTCATCTACCTCCTTTGGGGTTACCTGCCCTCGCCCTTCCTACATGCCCTCGGAATTTACTACTACCCGAATCGCTGGTGGGCGCTCGCCATACCCGCCTTCATCGTCATGACGCTGTGCTACATCTACGTTGCGCTTGCAGCCTACAATACCGAGATTCTGACATTACCGCTCTCGAGCGTTGAGACCATTGTCGACGGTGCTGGCCACCTTGCTGAGATTGATGCTAAGGGACGCCTGCGTGGTAGCCGCAATCGCGAGCGCAAAGTGCAAGAAAATGGAAAGCTACGATGGCGTGAGATTTGGACCGAGGGAACGGACGCGGTAATGGATATTCCTCTTGCCGGAGTATGCGAAGTGCTTTATGGAGAGGGAAGGGAAGAGTGTGACGAAAGAGAGGAATAATTATCACGAGTAAACGATACATAATGCGTGGTATTATATTGGGTGGTTTTTGCATCTGGCTGGGTACACTTGAAACAACTGGGATTTGGCGTTATGAAAAAAAAAAAAAAGGTTTGAGCGTTGTCTTTCGTGGAAATTGAGGGTAAAAGCCAGAACTCACTTGTAGAGAACTATGGTGAGATTTGGCCGGTCTCTGAGGAGCCAAGCTTGTGAGGTATATGAGTGCATTGCATTCAAACTACTTGATTCATGAACAATTATCTTGGATTTATAGTACATCAAGGAGGGGCAATAACAAATACCGACCTTGAGACGGAGCAAAAACAAGCTGAAACGAAATGCTTTGAAAAAGTAGAAAGGTAAGAAGACAATGAGGCTGGTGGCTAAGCTACTACAATGAGGATGTAAAGTAATAAATTAAATAGAGACGAAAAAAAATACTCTCTCAATTTGGGATGTGAGTAATTAATCGGGGGCAGTGCTATTCTGATATTGTATATAGAGTGCTATATGTGTAAATATATACCAATAACTTAATATAACTTAACTATTATTAACTATGATTACTTAAATCTTCAAATTAAAAATATTAACTGTAAAAAATTAACATAATACTTATTTCTAATAGTTTATGTGTGTATTTAAATACACTCTCTCCCCCCCCCCCCCCCTTTTTTTTTTCTCCATTCAAGTATAGACTACAGTATTAATGCAGTGAGGTATTAAAAGTCTGAGTCCCCTACCAATTTCACTATACTTTCAGTTTATAAGAGTCAGCATAGTGTGTAATTGAACCTAGGGACCAGTTGGGTAAAAGCCTCCAAAAAATCAACTAATCATTGCACTACACGTAAGAGTTACACTATACGTCAGGTTATTAAGGCCAACTCCTTACAGATCTGTATAATCTTCTAGCCAGATTGTACCCTGGTACATTCCCGACATAGTTAATTTAACATGGTCAAACTTATTTTTTGTACCTTTTCATATACGCAGCACTATATATACACGTATAGGTTGTTGGAATTATTCTGTATAAAACCCTCGTCTAAGTTAATCTACTTCAGTAGTTAACTCAACATATAATTTAACTTTGTGTATCCATACTTTCGTTAATTCTTCGACTTCCAGAAGCCAGGCAGATGCTCAATGCAGTCTGACTTTTTTCTTTCCATTGTTTTCCATTGTTTTCCATTCGTGTTTGAAATGGGGCTTAACAACGCGACGTACTGTGTGCCTCGGCACGTGCTAATCTACTCCATCTATCAGGGCTATTCGTAAGATTAAACAATTCTTACAAACAATGCGTAGCACATACCGTTTCTCTGCCTTTGAACGTGTAGGAGGACGACCAGACCGGGGTTGATTCTGTACCGTACCCTCCTCAAGGAACCGTTTTCTGATTTTGGTGATGGTGGAATGTGATGTGTTAAACTCACGCGCGACGGCGCGTAGACTTTTGCCGGAATCCAGCATGGCCAACATGGCCCCTTTGGCCTCAAGAGAAAACTCGCATCCTTTTTGACGATTCCCTGATATTTTGGAACCAAAACTGAGGTTTTTGGGCATTATTTTGGTATTGCACAAAGTTGGTGAAAGAAGAAAGTTGGGTTGCGATCGCATCGATGCTAAGACGCGGTCGCGTCACGTGGACTCAGACTTTTGGAAGCCAACTGCAGCGAGTATGTCAGCAATGTGGTATTGATATAAACTTGCTATTAATGGGTTCCCAGCTCCCAAGAAAATATAATAGAAATCTAACATATTATATACCTCAATTACCCGCTGTTTGCGTGAGTACTCATCCTCATGCCACCATGGATGTATTTTAAATTAGTATAAATATTATTAGTTAATTATGACACACAATACTAAACCAGAATTATACTAGATAAAAAAAAAAGTCATCCCCATGAAAGAAAACCCTTGTCTTTCCGAAACTGCATCCTGTAGAAAATGCGATGAACATTGACAGTAAGAAGGCAAGGCATTACAAATTGAAATCATCCTCCTCTCCCATGTCTTGAAGATCATCTTCGTCATAGCTGAGGGGCGTGATGACTATCTCAAAATTGAGCACCCTCTTCGACTTAGCATGATCTTGTTGGCATCTTCTGACCTTTTCGCGAAACCGGGTCTTTATTACATCAAATCCATCGTCATCTTCAATGCTGACGTTTTCTTCATATTTTGTCCCACCTGGTGTCTCGAGCGAGAAGGTCAGCACCTTAAAGGTGCATGTCACGGGAAGTTCGCTAACAAGCTCCGAGAGAGACTTGTGCCGAAAACTCCCCCTGGGTGTCCACCTTCTATTCAACACACTTGACACCATTACGCTATAGGTGAGGTTCACCTTTGGTAGCGCCAGTGGAGCACGTTTTAGTGTCTCTTGGTTGTTCTGGATTGTCGGTTGTGGATTAAACCCTTCTTGGGGGGCTCGTCCAGTCTGGTGTTGAGAGGGCGACGTCTGGGTATCACCATTTGCAACTGAGGGTCCCTGTCGCGGTATTTCTTGGGCTCTCGGAGGAGAAAACATCAGCTCTGTCGGCTCATACAGGCTCTGGAGGTTGTCCATTTCACTCTCCAAGCCAGATTCGGAGCCAGAAACCGGAGACTGGCGCCGAAGCTCGTTCAGAACATCATTGTACTCAGCTCCCATAACTAGCCCGGGGGCAGCAGGTCGGTTCCGCAGACGTTGTGCACGAGCACCTGCAGCCTGACCAGTGAGATGGTGAACAGGTTCGGTGTTGGCTTCCTCAGAGGCGCTCGGTTCTGATGGTCCCGATCGATGTCTTTTCGTCCGAGGAGTTTTCTCATTGTGATTCGAGGTGGCAGCGCGTTTGCCAGAGTTTGCCCCCTATCTAGGCTGTTAGAATTGACACATGAATCAGGCGCATGAACAAACCTGTGGAGTTGTGCGAGGTGACATCGGCCTGGGACTGACGGGCACCTCGTATGGATCCTCCATTGGGGCAACAGGAGCCGTAGGGTTTTGCTTGGGTCCGAGGCTGGCTTCCTGTGGCATTCCAAAATTTTCTGTATTTGTCGCGTCGCTTTCTTCAGAGACAGGTTGAAAGGAGCCGCGCATGTACTGTGCAGGTGGCTCTGGTAAAAGCCCACTCGCAGCATCCCTGCTACGATATTAATGGCTGATCGGGGTCATATATATAATCGACTTACCTGGGAGCAGGTAGGAATTCTTCCACACCTTGATCGTCAATATTGATGGGGTCACCTCTCTCGAATCCTCTCTGACTCGTAGCACGGCAAGAGCGGGATTCAAATGAGCTATCTGGGCCAGATTCTCTCTCAGCACTCGATGGGGAGGTATTGACAGCCGAAGCGGAGCTTTCGCCTTCTTCGGTTTCTAGAGCTATACGATCAGCCAGGCCCCTGTGGCTCCCTTTCCATCTAGCTTGCTGGATGAGTTTGAAGAAGAGTTGGATAAGGAGACGTTTTATCCTACAGAGTGTCAGGTCTGCCCCAGACCGAGCAGAACGCGGAAGCATTGTGTAACGTACTTTTTAGGCTCTTTGGAATACTGCAATTTTCTGAAGTTTCCAAGGTCAGAACTATCAGGCCAATACTGTTGGCCTTTGCCTTCCAGCTCTAGAAACTTGTCCGCCATCTCGAGCAATCCATCCTGATGAATACGGTATCTCCACTTATTCAGGTCCTGGCCATGAATGCCGCTGGCAGACGTGAACTTATAAGGGAACGACCGCACCTCGTTCCAGAATGTAATATCTCGTCGTTCGTGAGCGTGGCCGTAGTCAAGTTCTTTACGGATTTGCGTGACGTTCGGAATGGTTGTTACCAGCAGCCGGTTGAACCACACATACCAGGCGGCAGCAGAACGACGAGAGCTGGACAACGTTTCACTCCCCATTTTGAATCGATGGCGATCGAGTGCGAAATTGGAGATGAATGAGTGATGAGGCACGAATAAACTCTTTCTATCCAAAATACTACACATCTACGTGTCACTGAATTGGGGGAGGGCTGGAAAACGGAAGAAAAATTCTTCACTCCAACCTATACAGGGGTAACAGCTCGCCCCCTCCGGGATGGCGATGACCGCTCTGTTTGCCTAACTCCTTTTTTACACTTTGGCCAGTGGGTAAGGGTACATACTAGGGGTACATACTCTTATGTTCACGCGTGCTTGGTTCTCCAAAGCGCGCCCAGAAACTCTGGCCATAGGGATAAAATCGTCTCAAAACCGTACCGTCTCATCGTGCACCAATTTTCCCCAGATTCCTCACCATTTTCCCCGCTATTATTCAATATCTTCAGCAGTTTTATTCCGGCATCTTTTTGAGTTGACGGTGAGCAGCTGAGGATGTTAGGTGGGTGGCTAAGCGCCGGCGTAGGACCAACAGGACCAACACCCATTCCACATTTGGGAGACCCTTGGCCAACACAGGCAGCGAGGTGTCTCATCCTCAGGTCATTAAATGCTTTCGAGCTAAGTTTGGTGAGATTTAATAATGGTTTGCTTTTTATTCTGCACATGGGCCATCGTTCACGCCGTAACGAACTGACGAAGGCTTATTTCTTATCGGCTTCACCGACGTTACCGGACGTCCTCTTATTAAATTGAAGACCCCATAGAACGTGGCATAAATTAATTGGTCTTTATCTGAAGTCTCTCTGTAACTACGATATGCGCATGGGTCAATGATGACCGTGGCTCCCTAATCAAGTACTGTGTCGGTTTAGTTGCCGAGTGAACTAAGCTAGGATTCTCTCAACGAACGCAGGTTTTGTCTGAGAACAAGATAATGAGAACCAGACAGTATCGCATAAGCAGGGGGTGGTTTTGTGTGAGTGGGAATTGCGGCCGCTGGAGAAGGGCCCTCAATGTTGGGCCTGAGATCACCGTCACCTACAATCATCATCTCAAGAACCCCAAGTTTGACTTCACAGATCTCAGAACAAACCAGGTCTAGAGTCACGAGTAAAAATACAAACTCGTTGCGGAAAATTACTCCTCAGCCCTATAGTTGTAGTTTCGAGGCAGAGTGTTTTCCGCATTGCCCTTGTTCACTGACAACTCAGCTTGAACAGATTTTAACAAAGGGCCAAATATGAAGGACATGGTCACTGCTGAACACGTCCTAACGCAACCGTGGGTCAAAAATGATTAGAATAGGGGGAGGTAGCCAAACTGTGAGTCTGCCTACTCTTCTCCCCCCTGTCGGTTGCCTCGTTGCAACCGCCCACCAGATTCGAATTGGTTCGCACATTTTCCAGTTTTCTATAAAAGAGATGCACTCAAGAGTCCTTCTTGGAACATCCTCTTTGGACAGCCCTACCGCATAGTTTCCTACTCTCTTACATGAATCTACCCACAAGCCATGGAGTCCAACACACCGCAGGAGGCTCGTGACGTCTTCGGTATCAACGCCGATGACATTCCTCATCAAGAGCTTAATGATCTTCGCTTGCGACTTGGTTGTCCAGATTCAGGCGAAAGCAAAGACATCTATTTGTACAAACGAATTAATCAGTATATCTCAACGTTCATTTCTGAAGAAAGAATTGCGGGTCGACAGTTGTTCAGATTGCAGGAAAAACTTCACCGAGACGGCCTTATCCAGATGGTGAACGATTTTCTTGACGCTGAAGGCAATGGCGCTCGATTCTGGCCCAGTGATGCTACAGATAAGCACTACCGTAAAATGACCTATGCTGAGCATTCCTTAAAGTGAGTATCGTATTCCCTAGTCTCATACTCATTTTCTTTCCTTAAATGTCTCTAACACACCGAGTTTAGAATAAAGCAGCTACTAATCCAAATCTTCTGGAAAATTAACTATCTCAGAGTGAGGGACAGTCAAGTAGAAATTAGTCCACGACGTCCACCCAAGAATCCGAAGCAGACAGCTTCTGCGAGTTCACTCACCCAGAGCTCTTCTAGCAATAACGTACAGACTGGGATTAATGCTAGCGAACCCATTTGTGTGGATAACGTTGGGTCCGGACCAAACTCATCCGCAGACAGTGTCACAACCCGAGCTGTCAAGTTCGTTAACCCTCACTCTTCCCTTAATGAGGTATGCTAACTGTGTATTAGCAACAGGGACGAGACAAGTTCTGTCCACCCACGGCCAAGGTCCAGCACGTTCGAGCCAAACGAGATAACATCCAACGACTATGACATCCAGGATACAAGTGAAGGGCTGGGAACTCCTCGAAGAAGTATACCTAGGGCACCAGAAGCCCCAATGGCAGAATCCAACGTGGAAGCTTCGAGTCCAGCCAGGATATCACCTGCCAAACGGGTTAGTTCTATTGTGTTCACACTACTCTGTTCATTTACATTAACCAGGGGATAGACTCGTGGAAAGGCCAAGCGAACAGCACCTGTGCTTGGGCGCAAATCGGAAACCACCAGAGCGAAACGAGCAAAACAACAGACGTCTGGCATTGCAACAATAGTATCGCCAATATCGGCAACCATAGACCCTACAGATGGTCCAGCTATTGACTCATCCGCCGAACCTTCTGGTCCAGTACCGAACCACACAAGACAACGAGCACGAACACAGCATCCAGGTATGGTTTCTTGGGAAAATGCGGCCAGCCTAATCATGGACGACCAATCCCCTGTCCCAAGAGCAGGCCCAGAAGACCGTCAACCTCTCATTCGACTTTCAAATCGTCAAAGAAGGTCTGCATTTCACCTTCAGACTCCCCCACCCAACCTCAGCGAGGACACCATAGAGACAACAAGGGGCCAAACAGAACATGTTACCATTCAACCTTCATTGGAAAACGAAGCCCAAAGTACCCTAAGGCGTCCGTCCCCGGCTTCTAACCCAGAGTTTGACGATGAACAACGACAAATGGCCATTCCTACGCTTGAAGTTGAGCCCATTCCCGTGCATCAGCTGGAGCCTGAGGCTCAACCCACCCATACCCGGGGGTCGAGTGAGCCGAAACGTAGTATCGAAACTCCCAGTCAAGCCATTGATCAAGTACCGGCCAGAGGATCTGGAAGCGTTATCAAGCGAGCGGCAGATCCCGAGCCTCCTAGTCCCTGCCACAATAGCACGGCGGACCAGAATGGCCAGGGACAGATGGAGCTCGACCCCATCTTTAGAGTGGAGGTCGCACCGAAACGAAGGCGGACTTGGAGCATGCAGGGCAGCTTCCTGCCAATGACACTCATAGAATTCATGGATGAACTTCCCATTCAAGGCAACTTCTCAGGGATTTCGTTCACTCTAGTGGTTCTAGGTGGGCATTGGGAAGATTATATCCCTGCGAATGACGAAAAGAAATTCAGGAAGATGAAAGCTTGGTTCCAGGAAGCTTTGGAGAGCGCTTCTGAGCAGTTGGGAAACGAGTCTGTCCTTACTTTCGAGGTGCGTATTAGACCGAATTGGGTGGGAGAGACTCAGGGGCAGACGGAGGAGATCTTGATGAACAAACGCATCCCCCATTGGTGATTGCTGCGTCGGTTTTCTTTGGTTTGCCAAATTTATGGGTGTTTCATTTTGTCAATAATCGTTCGTTATACTTCAAAGTAATAATCGGATCACCTTCCTCTATAATAGGGGGCTGAGGGGGGGAACTGAAAAGCTGCAGGTCGTACATATCTATTATTGATCCAACTGGGGGATGTCAATAAGAAACGTAAATCCAAATTTTTGCTCGGACGGCAGCCCCTTCACCAAATATTCGCGCATTCCACCAAGTGCAAACATCTGGCTTTCACAGGAGGGAACTACGTGATTAGTCTGCACAAAGGCAACTAATATGTCGCATTGATTTACTGTAAAGATGCTGATGCATGGGAAATGGAACTGTCAGAGATCTCTATACCTCACGGTGGCGGAAGGGGCCTTGAGAAGGTTGAGAAAGTTTGGATGAGCGTGGTCGTAGAGCGAAAGTACACCATTGACGAAGTGATGAGTTGGAGATCATCATTTGTAGGAAACTGTCCAAGATTCACCGAATACTTATTTCTCTATATCATATGGTCTTTCGGAACTCGGGGTAATCCATCACACTGTTACCCTGACGAGTGTCTTGGGAGGGTTAATGGGGTGGCCAAGGAAATCGCCATGATAAAGTTGGGCCTCTCAGAGTCGCTCTCCGCGCTGCCAATGCCACGTCGATCTATTACAGCACCCTTGCAATATACATCAGTAAGCAATTATGGCTACTCTTGCTTTCATGTCTTTCTGTGGTTCTAGTAAGAAATACAGCGAGAGGGGGTCAGGGAGTAACCGGGGCACTTAACCATCATCCAGACAAGCGTTCAGGACGCAACAATCTGTACTGCACTGGTGTCTCCTTGTTCGATGACCCTAAAGAGGATATTAGAGGGCAGTATACAGGATGAATTCTTCAGGGGGTCGATTGAAGAGTTCGGATTTAAGGGCTCGTTTAGCTGTCTGTTTTTTTGATAGATCTCGGTGAGTTTCGTTATGACGACGGGGGCGCGTTATTCTAAAAACTAGCTAATTTTGCGCTTGCCTATTAGTTGTATGGATGTAGTGGTGAGCTTTGTCTCGACCTGGCTGCAGAGTATGAGGATATAGGGTAATTCTTCTAGATCTTAATCAACTAAACTACCTATTGGAGGTATCAAAGCTCTTCCGCCTCGCAACATGCTCTGGAAGCAAGCTGATTCATATCATAACACATTCTGACGAAACCACTTTACGGGCCAAGGTAGAAGTGCTAAGTTGTTTGTGCTGTCTCTCACGCTTTAAGACAGCTCTGGTATAAGTCCACTGCACATTTAGGCTGAAACCCATACAAGCATCACAGAATAGCCAAGAACATATTATTAGGTTTTACCTCCATTCCATGATGAACGAAAATACTAGGAACAGAAACGAAATATAAACAAGCACATCTCTAACCAGCGAACATGCTGCATAATTTCCAGTCTCCGCTGGCAAGCTGTCTCCAAGAGCTCGATACAGTAGCCTCGACAGTTTGCATACCCATTCGACCTCTCTTTTCCTCGACCTGCCTGAATAGAGTGACACGATAGGCCAGCGCGACAGCCATCAGGTCAATTTCTACGACTTGAGGGTCGTGCATCTTGTATGCTAGCCACTCGTTGCAGTGCTTGAGTTCCTCCTCTAGTGGCGGGTCTGAATCCTTGGTCCGCGGTGCCGGATCATCGAAAAGGAAGCGGTTCGACATAATGGCATCCTTTGCTATATACTTGAGGGCGCTCTTGGGTTTGTCGCAGAGGGCACGCCAGAGAAGTGTCTCCATCTCTTTAGCGGCGGCGTGGTTTCGTCCCTTGATAGTCTTGAGGTTGTCCCCATCGTCATCGTCATCATCATCTTCGTCATGCTTGGGACCCTTCTTGTTGAAGAAGTCAGAGTCGAGGTGAGGTGTCAGGCTGCCTTGTCCGCGAGAAGCAAGTTCCATACTGCCATTCTGATGTCGTCCACCGAACTTAGTCTCCTGGTTTTGGATACCGTGCGGGGATGGATCAGTAGTAAGCCCAAGCATAGACGGCATGATGGCGGTGTTGTTTTCGTTATGTGTGCAAATGACTTCTTGAAATGTAGTCTGTAGTTTAGTGAATACCGAGATGCAAACAAGGTGTCAAGAAGGATTGTGAAGAAAGAAAGGAGGAGGAAACAGCTGGATATAAGCCATTGCGTATGAATCCTACGCAAGCAGCCCAGACACACACAGTTATGGCAAATCTATGATGTACGATTGAAGAAATCCTGATTGTTGGAGTTGGGTGTCTTCGGGGTGACGTCAGTCTGGGTGGTGATGCCCCTCCTTGTGGGAGACGAATGACAACTGATCGGCAAACATCAAGCTGGACCTGATGCAACCTCAGAAGATGACCTGTGATTGGTCGACATTCTAATTAAATATTGCAGCAACCAAGATATTCCATGCCATGTGGAGAGATGGAGAATCTGGTGATGATGATTGATATGATGATGATTTTCTTTCATGCTTTAGGTTCCAAAGTGTCAATTACGGATCTAATTAGTGGGTGATGGGCGGTACATTTAGCACTCTTAGCCACTATCGGTCGCCCCCAATGGTCCGCTATCATTGGATAGCGACCCCACTGCCTGTAGGGTGCCTACCTTCCACACGTGTAAATGGAAGCTCTGAAGACATGGCTCCACCAAAATTTCTATCGCCAGGGTCTGATTGAACTTTTTTTTTCCCCATCACCACGGTCGTGTGCGTTCCTGCAACATCGCTCGCCAGCCAATTAACTCGGCCTCGCGATCACAATGGATATCCTCAAAATCCTCTCTCGAGGAACAAGGAAAACGGGCAAGGGCGCCCAGGCCCGAAATGCGGGTGCCGCGAAGCTGCCCTCAGCCGGAACTATCACGAATCCTCAGCTGTACCACGACGAAGTTCGCGGTCAGAAGAGGAAGCGAACTCGAGATGAAACCGACGCACACAACCCTCAAAAACTTCCCGAGGTCGACTTCTTTGCCCCGAACCCTGGGAGCAAACATCAGACTGCCTCCGAGCCAAACAGGGCCGAAAGAACACCGAGTCCAGTGCGAGTCGCTCCCCAGTTGCTGAGTGAAGATGAATGCCGCCAACTTCTACGGTCCCACCGTCTCAAGATTACCCTTCTGTCGAAACCCGAAGATCAATCGAAAGTCAAGAAGCCGAAGAAGAAAAAGAAACAAGTCGCTGTGGAAGTGAAGAAGGACACCAAAAAGCAGCTGTTCCCACAACCATTGAACTCATTTGGCGAGCTTCGAAGGACCTATGGTATCTCGCGCCGCGTAGCCGACAATCTGTTTACACAAGGATATCGTGTCCCAACTGAGGTCCAGATGGGCAGCTTGCCCCTCCTTTTGCACCCCGAAGTGGCATTGAAGGACGAGGGTAGTTTTGACGGAGGAATTGACTTCCTTGCTGTTGCGCCGACAGGAAGTGGCAAGACCATCAGCTTCCTCATCCCTGCCATCAACAACATTATGCGGAGACGTGCAGACGAGGACCTGCATAGCATCCATGAACTCGAGGCGATTATTGTGGCACCTACCCGAGAGCTAGTTCATCAAATTGTCAACGAGGGAAACAAGATCTCTCAAGGCACAGGGCTTAAGGTTGTCGCCATGAAAAAGGGCATGGCTCTCTCGGCGCAACAACAAGAACTCGCTGAAGATAATTCTGACGACGAAGATGATGAGGCGGCCGAGTCTGAAGAAGAGCAGGGTAGTGAAAAGCTAAAATCTGTCGCCAAAGTTGACATCTTGGTGACAACGCCCTTGTTGCTGCTGAACTTCCTTACCTCTGGACCAGCGAGCACTCAAAAAGTTCTCCCAACTATTCGTGATTTGATCCTGGATGAAGCTGATGTTTTGCTTGATCCTCTTTTCCGGGAGCAAATGCTCAGTGTTTGGACAGCTTGTACCAACCCTTCTCTACGGATCTCCTTCTGGTCGGCAACCATGGGATCCAACATTGAGACACTGGTCACAGAAAAGCTTACGTCGCGAGCCCAGTCTTTGGATGTCCCTCAGAAGCCCTTCATCCGGTTGGTCGTGGGCCTAAAGGATACTGCAGTGCCAAATGTCACACACAAGCTCACCTACACGGCATCGGAACAAGGAAAACTGCTTGCATTGCGCCAACTACTTCGCCCAACATCAAGCGAGGACTCGGATACACCTCTACGACCTCCCTTCTTGGTCTTCACGCAGACAATCGATCGAGCAACAGCACTTCATGAGGAGTTGAAATATGACATTCCCCTCGAGGCTGGTGGATCTGCCAGAATCGCTGCTTTACACAGCGGCTTGGCTGACTCTGCCCGCTCGACAATTATGCGCAAATTCCGCGCGGGAGAAATCTGGGTACTCATTACTACGGATGTCCTCGCTCGTGGCGTGGACTTTGCTGGTGTAAACGGCGTGGTCAACTATGATGTGCCTGGTTCCAGCGCCGCTTACGTACATCGAGCTGGGCGAACGGGCCGTGCCGGTCGTGAGGGCGGTGTTGCAGTGACCTTCTACACGAAGGAAGATATCCCCTTTGTCAAGATGGTTGCCAATGTCATTGCTGCGAGTGAGAAGCAGGCTGGTAAGGCGGGAGACGAGGCGAGTGTCCAGAAGTGGCTTTTGGATGCACTGCCCAACGTCGCCAAGGCAGACAGGAAGAAGTTGAAGGAGCGAGGCGTGGAAGCCCGTCGCAGCGGGAACAAAGCCAAGATCACATCCAAGAGTGGTTACGAGAGACGCAAGGAAAATAACCGACGGGGAGCCATCGAGGGTAGTAAGAAGAGGAAACTGGAGCAGAATCTGGAGGGTAGTGATGGCGAGGAGGAGTGGGCTGGTTTTGATTAACCAGAAACATAGATGGGAAGATGCGTGAAGAGTAAAAGGTGTGAACGAGACAGTTTCTGCGAGCCAGATGAGAGGAGAGGAGAGGAGAGGAGAGGAGAGGACCTCCTTCGATAATACAATATCCAAAATGCTTCATGACCTTCATATACATTATCTCACCGTTGTTGTCCAGCCGAAGGAGCTCTCCTCACATCACTTGTCTGGCCCGAGATTTACAGGCTATGACACACGCAAACCTTTATGATACACATGGGAGATATTTTCCGTACTCAGTAACAAAGGGAAATAATAAAAAAACCACCAAAAAAAAACCTCAGCGCCTAATAACGAGCCCACTTGTCAGCCTCCAACACACCACGCCCGGTGAGCACATCTTTTGTTCTCCTCCTCGCCTTGGGTTAGTTAACTAGTTAGTCCTCGCTCGGGGCCCGTTGAACCCCTGCGCCTGATTACCGTATGTCAGAGCCCCCCTGATTGGCCAAGCTCTGCCAGAAGCGCTCTTACACCATTCATTGTCAGGCTGCCCAGCGAAATCAAGACTGGGACATGCCACTTTACACCCCCAAATCCTTCCAGGGGATTGGGATAAGGCAAGACTGTAAAATACCCGCTCGACCATGACACTCTTCTAAAACTCATCTTTCGAGATAAATGAGGCGGTGGGCTGAGCAACTACTTTGACTGACACATGGGAGGTTGGCCCTACCAGTGGGGGGAACCCCCCCCCCCCCCCAATCCTTGGAATGAGGCACGTACGAAGTACCTGCATCCTCTCATGATGAGCGTCTTATCCCAAAGCGGAATCCGTGTCCGTGCCACTTCTGCCACTTGGATTCTATTACAACCTCAATTTAGTAGTAAAGAGAGAGTAGGCGAGAAAACGTGGTGCAATGTAATTTACTCCGGAGAAACACACGGAAACACGCTAATGCACTCAATATACCAAGACGGGCCGGACTGAATAGTTTACTAGAGCTGAATCTCTAGAAACACGCCAAGAGTGACAACTCGCAATGGCTTCCAAGGTGGCATGCTGTTGGTTGGTGCTCATGTTGGCATGTTTCAGAATATCCATGGGATTCTCTAGGATCTAGGCTAACTGGCTGCCAGCGCATCCCCTCTTGATTAATTATGCCAAACTTCGTCCTAGAAGACAAGGGGCCGATCGTTTTATTCTTTTTCTTCCTTGCCGTTCCCTTCTTTTTTGAACCTCACAAAGACCAGCAGCCGGGCTCTTGGGTGAGAGCAACAATTCCTCGCCATTACATTCATTTTTCTTCTTCTTCTTTGATATCATTCACTCTTTCACGAATTGACTGTGTCATTCATTCGCTTCTTGTTGTTGTCTGTTCTGTCCAAGTCCTCACCTTACTAAGTCTCTTGTATGGAAGCAACTGCCTCCTCTTGAGCATCACTCATTCTTGATACCCTTTCCCCCCTCCCCCTTTGGATAAAAACAACCATATTCTTGTTCACTACTTGAAAATTCACTCATCATGAAGTATACAACTTCCTTTTTGCTGGCCACCTCTGGCCTGGCTTCAGCCCTAACGCAGACTTGCACTGGTGAAGCTGTCAATGAAGGCGGTAACTGGTTCTGCGGTGCTGTCAAGGAGATTGTCTATGAGGGATTCTTGCAAAGCGGCACATACAAGGATGTTACCGGCATGAGCGACAGCGGAGAGTGTTCGACAGAAGACAAGGCTTATAGCGGCCCTCTGTCCCCTCTTGATGAGGGTGTAAGTCACTCACTAAGAACCACCCCAACAACAACTCGAAAATTATACTAACCTGCACTATTGTTAGCTCTCCATTCACGTCCGTGGTCCTATCAACTTCAAGCAGTTCGCTGTTTTCAACCTTGCTAGCGAGAGGAAGCGTGATCTCGACCCCTCTCCTCATGTTCAAGCCCGCCGCCATGGCCACAGTCACTTCCACGAGGAGCGCAAGAAGAAGCGTTCCAAGTGCGTCGCTGCCACCAAGCCGGCTACAACTCAGCCTGCTGTCAGTGACACCGTCGTCAACAATGTTGAAGCTGTCGAAGCCTCGAGCGCCTCGAGCACCCAACCTGCTAAGAGCGCACAGACTTCTTCTTCTTCTTCTTCTGACAAGTCTTCCAACTCCGACACCAGCTCGTCCACCACGGGGGATTGGGAGCGAACTTCCTACTACAATGCCGAGCAGCAGGCTGCTGACAACATAATGTTCCTGGGCAACTACGGAGGTCAGGGCTCTGGAGTCTGGGATACGTAAGTTTGATGTCTCATCGAGGTTTTTGTATGATAATTACTAACGCTACTGTAATAGGACCTGGGGCAATTCACTTTCTTACCTCAACGACACCGCTAGCGGCGCCTCTGATTCTCCCCAGATTCTCAAAGACGTCCTAGTCCCTTCTAACAAGGAGTTTGCTATCTTCACTGCCGAGAAGTGCGATAGCACCTGCGGTTACTCTCGGGTTGAAGACCTCGCCTATAGTACGTATACTACCTAACTGATCACGCCCTCCTCATGTTGACTCACACTAACACTCCAACAGAGGGCTTCTCAGGTGCTAACAAGATCTTCCTCTTCGAGTTCATGATGCCCCTTGACGGTGACCGCGGCTTCAACGGAGACATGCCTGCCCTCTGGGCCCTCAACTCGCGCATCCCCCGTACATCCCAGTATTCCTCTTGCAACTGCTGGGATTCCGGCTGCGGCGAGGCCGATATTTATGAAGTCTTGGCCTCGGGCGACACCAAGTGCAAGAGCACTTTCCACCTCCAGAACGGCGCTGGCAGCTCCGATTACTTTAAACGCCCGACTGACGAGTACGTCAAGGTCGCCGTTATTTTCTGGGAGAAGACAGCGACGGTGGCTATCAGGCAGCTGGATAGCGACACGTCATTCGACTCACTTAGTTCTACAACTGTCAGCGAGTGGTTGGACGCAGTTTCAGCGTCGAAAACCGAATCTGCAGTTAGCTTGTTCCAGGTTGCTAGCTAAGTTGTGCCATGCCATGGAGAAAAGAAATAGGATCGATGACTTCTTAACATTGATGCCCCTTTTTACTTTGCTTTCCTTTTCTTTTTCTTCTTTTTTTCCCTCAAAAACTTGACATTTGTATATATTCTTTTCTTCTTCATTCAACATTGAATCTTCAAACGAACGAAGCTGTTTTTTCAAATACCGAACCATTCGTTTGCATATGTAGCCTTCCTCTGATCACTTTATCCACCAATCAAGTCACAGTTGAAATGCCGAAGTGAAAGGGGATTGATGTACCCGTAGCAGAGTGTGCATGTCTGCATTTTGGAGATAAATATAATGCTTTCTATAGACAAAGTAATTCTTTCAGAGTACAGGCGCTTCTACAATATTATACAAGTCCTCATCATCATACATCATCACCATTTTGTGTGGGCTGGCTCTTGAATGGCATATGCCCTTTTAAGCAGAGTCCTGCTCCTGCGCCACGTTGGATTCAGCGACAGAGTTGGGTTTCATGGTGTCCTTCGTCTCCTCAGCCGCCGAGAGACCAACCACATTTCTCAGGGTACCGAAGCTGAGGCAGTCACTGATACGGTTTGCGCCGGAGAAGAGCATAACCATTCGCTCAACACCACAACCCCAGCCACCAGTAGGCGGGAGGCCATAATCCAAGGCCTTGACGAAGCTTTGGTCGAGAGGAGCACCTTCGCCATCATCATCATCGACGAGCTGAATCTCACTCTCGATGTCAACTTCAGGGGCTTCAATAGCGATGCTGCCGTCTGGTTTGTTGACCAAATTACGGTGATCAAGCAGCTTCTGTTTCTGAGCCTCAGGGTCATTCTCCTCCTCATACATGTTGGCTAGCTCACGGCCACCGATGAAAAGCTCAGCTCGAGCCGACACCAACTGGTAGGTGCGGGGGCAGAGGAAGCTCTTTGCAAGAGGCGACATGCAGGCAGGGTGGTTCATGATAAGAATAGGCTCGTCAAAGGACATGGGCTCAATGTAAATGGCCGCAAGTCGGTCGAGAAGCTTAGATAGAGAGTTGGGAACCTCACCGGGAATACAAATACCGGCAAGCTTGAGGACAGCCAAGAGTTCTGGAAGCGCTCCTTCGGCTGAAAGTTTTGGGAGACGGAGTCCAAGAGCTTCCTCCAAGGCGGGAATAAACTCAACACGCTTGAACGGGCGGTTAAATTTTTGAAGGTCGATTGGTGGAAGGGAGGTGAGTTGAGTGGAGATGAGATTGTGAGAATGCTCAGCGAGGCTGTAAAGGAGGTCTTCCGTCTCCTTGATCAGGTGGTCCAGGTTGGTGTACGCGCTGTAGAACTCACACATGGTAAACTCAGGATTGTGAGTACCGTCGATGCCTTCGTTGCGGAACGCAGGCCCAATCTCGAAGACCTTGTCGACGCCACCAATGACCAGTCGCTTGAGCCATAACTCGGGAGCAATACGGAGAGCAAGATCTCGATCCTTGAACTCGGTAGCTTGAGTGACAAAGGGGCGGGCGATAGCACCACCAGCATTTTCAGCTAGGATTGGTGTTTGGAACTCTAGGAACTTCTTTGAATGGAAGTAGTCACGCATATGCTTGGTGATCTCAGATCGCATCCTCAAGACATCAATGGCCTCACGGTTCACCAGCATGTCAACGTGGCGCTCTTGCATGCGGGTCTTGGGGTCTGTAAGCTTCTCAGGAATCTGTTCCATGGCTGGGGAAAGCAGTTCAGGAAGTTCAGTAGCAGAAATGGTGAGCTGGCCAGCTTTGGTACGAGTAGGGGTGCCAGTGATTGCTGCCAGATTGTAAGCATCTGGGGAAGAAGAGTAAACATTGGGATCATACATATGTGGTCGCCCACTTCTATTAAATTCCTAAACAGGGCGAATTTGTGATTTCTGGTATCCTGGTCCCCCATACACTTTGACTTGTTGACCATCACCTGCAGACGCTCAAATTCGTTCACAATGTCGAGAAAGATGAGGTACTTTCCGGCGGCACGCTTCGAACGAACTCGGCCATACACAGTGACCTTATCCAAATCAGCATATTCAATGGCGTCGAAAGCCTCTATGAATTCGGGCACCGTGTACCGCCTTTCGGTGTGCTTCAGCCGAGGATGACTCTCAGGATAGAGAGGGTCCTCGCTTTGCTGCTCCTCCCACAACATACTTCGGCGTTGCTTCTTGAAAGGCGAAAGATCCTCAAAGTTGTCCTCGAGAGCCTTTGGAGAATCGATTCGACGGATAGTCGATGTAGACAAGGATCTCCCCACGGCGACGCTCTGCGAACCCCATGCTTCCCTTGCAACCGAACTACCTCGGCAAAGCTTGTGCGAGCATCGAGTAATGCTGGGAGCACTGGGAGGAAGAGGTCGTAGCAAAGGCCGACTGGCCAGGCGAAGGTATTGTACAGACATTGTCACAACTATCAATTAAGTTAGCTTCGTGGTCATCGCAAGACATGAAGCAATAGAAGGATAAGAGCCAAACAGTATCAGAAATCGGCAGTTGTAATCAACCACAGCAAGCTGTGTCAATCGCAGCGGTTCTGAAGCGATTATGCGAATTCATCATGAAGGAAGCGGATAGAGAATGAGGACAAGTAGAGAGAGGACTTACAATCATAATGGCAGCATGGAACTTTCGCTCCATGTGGGAGAAAAGAGGCAAAAATTATTTAGAGCTCTCGGGAAGAAATTTATCATAGAAGAAATTGCCGATAATTTTCCGCAGACAGCACCAGCCACACATTCTCTCCCCTGCCACAATCCCCACCAACCGCACGGTCGCAAACCTTCTGGTGAGCGTGAGGCGTCTAGCTCGCGAAGCTCACCAACCACCAAGCCAAGGCTGAAATTTGTTACAACGCGACAACACCGGGCGCAACTCCACCAAAACTCGCGACTTTCCGCGCCGGATCCCCCAATTGGTTTCACCACCATCATCTTGCGACTCTCTACTTATCGTCACCATGTCTCAACAACCTCTTTCTTCGTCGGCGCAGCCTACCGACGTTTACGGAGGAGGTTCGTAGCTCCCCTTCGCGTCATCCCCATGAACACACTAATAATTCCAACGTTTAGATGAGGTCTCTGCGCTCGTCCTCGACCCCGGCTACTGCCACACCCGAGCTGGTTTTGCCGGTGAGGATGTTCCCAAATCCATTCTCCCTTCATTCTATGGCCACACCACCAAAGAGCCAACCACCGATCTCTTTGGCGATGAATACTTGATCCCCCGCGCCGACTTTGAAGTCCGAAACTACATGAACCGAGATAGCGTGGTGGAAGATTGGGATGTCGCATCCAAGATCTGGGAAAACATGCTGGTCAAGCGCCTCCAACCTGAGCGCTCGACCCCTCCCTCCAAAAACGGTCTCAACGATGACCCTAAGGACCCAGTTGCGGATGGCGAGGGCGACGTGGCCATGGATGACGCCGCTGAGGCGGCCGAGAAGCCTCTCCAGGAGAGCCCTTTGCTCATGACTGAAGCTCCGTGGAACACGCCCAAGTCACGAGAAAAGGCGATTGAGATCATCATGGAGAACTGGGGTTGCCCAGCATTCTGGATGAGCCGAACACCAGTATTGGCGGCCTTTGCTGCTGGTAAAGCTACTTCTCTTGTCATTGATGTTGGTGGCGCAAACACCTCCGTGGCGGCAATCCACGATGGCATGGTTCTCAAGCGATCTATTCAGAAATCGCCTGTCGGTGGCCTGTGGCTGTCTTCTCAGATCCGATCCCTGTTTGAAACCTCGGAGCCTAAGATTGACTTAACCCCTACCTTTTTAATTGAAAACAAAACACCCGTTGATGCCCTTGCATCTCCTCAGGTCCGCCTGCGTCACTTCCCCTACCAGATCAGCAACTCCTTCCGCACCTATGAGGAGGAGCGTGTTTTGACTGAGTTCAAGGAATCTGTGGTGGAGGTCTGGAAGGGTCCTAGCAGATACGGTGTACCTGGTAACGAGGAGTATGTCAAGACCCAGGCCGGACGAGTGTTCGAGATGCCCGATGGTTATAACCAGATGTGGCGCGAGCAGCGATTCCGAGTTACTGAGGGCATGTGGGACGAGACTGCTGGGTATCCCATCTCCGAGGCCGATCGCCTCACCAAGGCTCAGACCATCCCAGAGCTCATTCGGTCAGCACTTAATGCTGTCGACGTGGATCTCCGCGGAAACTTGCTCGCCAACGTTGTCGTCACCGGCAGTACCAGCTTGATCAACGGATTCAACGACCGCCTTAACAACGAGCTGACGACCATGTACCCAGGCCTCAAGATCAAGATCCACGCAGCAGGTCTGACGAGCGAGCGCCGCTTCGGTGCCTGGATTGGTGGCAGCATTCTCGCCAGCTTGGGTACGTTCCACCAGATGTGGATCTCGCGCAAGGAGTACGAAGAGAACGGGCCCAACGTGGTTGAGAAGAGATGCAAGTAGGAAGATTGAAGAAACTAGTTCACGGAAGAGGACATTTGGCGTAAGGAGTTGGGTAGGGGATGCGCTTTTTCAGCTGAATCATGGAAAGGTCCGGCTCCGAAAAAGAGTTCACTTTAGACTTATAGGGATCAATGTATGGCAATACTCCTCAATTCGCTCTTATTGGCCTGATAAATCATGATTATTCTACTGCAGAGAGCAAGTATTGCACTGTATCCAATTAAATCGACAACTCCAACCGGCTCAGCCAGATAACTGCTAGATATCTTTCTCCGCCTCTATCGCACGCTCTGCTCGCCGCACCTTCACCCATGCCCCGAGTTCGCTCCATATGCGTTCTTTCTCAGCTGGTGAAAGAGTTGCAGCCAACCCACTTGTGCTGCTGGCAACGAATACTCTTGCGCCCTCCCACTCGCCTTTGATAACGCCCATGTTCTCTGTCTCATCCTGCCAGCCGTATTTGAAGTTCTTTCCAACAGCACGACCGTGACGAACACGCCAGATGCTTTCCCAAATACTTTTCCCCACAACGCAGATAGACTCTGGGCGCCACTTTCGAGCTTTGTCTTGAAGAATCTCAACGCCCTCATCCATCTCCTGCTTGCTCAACTCAGCGCCATTGCGGCTAGGGCGGGCAACAATATTGGTTAGCCCGAGGGAGTAAAGTTCAGGCATCTGGCGGTCTTCAGTATGACTGCAGAACCGTGGGGTGATGCCACTCGAAAACAGGAGCTTCCAAAAGAGATTGGATGGGTGCGCATATGCATGCCCAGTCCGAGCCGTTTGGATACCTGGGTTCAGACCAATAAAGAGTACAAGAAGGTTTTGAGCTATGGCATCAGGGAGCAGTGGCAGGTGGGAGTAAGTTGAGGGTGGTGCATAGCCAGAGGCTGGACGAGCTCTCTTCTTCTTGGGTTTCTTGTCATCTGTATCATCACCATCCTTGGTTTTCGCCCTCTTGGTTGAGGCAACAGAAGTCGTAGAAGATGTTGGTGTGAGATTCAAACGGGGTGACCTTCGCACGGAATTGGGTGCCGAAGTGGGGGATTCGGAATCCTTATACGCAAAGTCGCTGAGTTGCAGGCGCCCCTTGAAGGTAGCGGGCTGAGGAGACGATTCAGCCTGATCTGGACTATCCCCATTGGCAGCCTCGTCCACTAGTCGGACGTCGTCTTCATGCTGTGATACCATTTTGATTTCAAAGCCAGAGTCTCGTGCGAACGACTCCTGACAATTGCTTACTTGACTAGACTCAACCAAGCGATTGTTGGCTCTTTATTTCCTTCAACTGAGCTATTCAGCCTTCACGATTGAGTGGCTAGCCTAGTGAATGCCTAGAATTCATCCATGGCGATTTCCACTAGAAGTCCAGAGAAGGCTGACCGTGGAATTGGATGGAAGACGGTCTAGTTTCGGAGCAAACTAGCGGAGACTGGTGGTCAGGCTGCCGTCAGACGAAGATGCTACTATTTTCAGCCCCCTTAGGCCCAGATGCTTAGCCTATGGTTGCCATTGTCAGCCTCTGACACAGCCACAGGGAAACTGGGCAGAGGCTCCACCGCACGCTTTTCCTTTTTTTTTTTTTTTTTGGGTGTGGTCGGGACTACGCCCACCAGCCGCTTGAGGTCAGACGTGGTTGGTGGGGCTGGTAACATGCACCCCTGAACGGCAGTGGCAGAAAGAAACCAGAGGGGAACAGCCGGTACAACAACCCGTAGTCTGTACTCCAATGTTTTACCCCTGATACGAGATCAAGCCTGGATACGAACTTGTGTGAAAAGGGGGAGAAGATAATTACACCCGGTCAGAGTTATTGGGAACATCTTAAACACAAGACAAAAAGGTCGAAGCTGTTTAGATTGTCAGTCATCTTCCAAGCTGACATAAGGCTCACAAGCTCAGAAGTCAGAAAAAGCCGGCATTCAAATTGCATTAGACGAATAGGAGGTGGCAGCGTCACAGCATGGCACGCTAGGACTCCTCAGTAGGCTCTCTGTTCGATTGCACCTTGTCCGGGGTGCTGGATCAGCAGCTGGGCAGAATGCAGCGGTCCACTGTGCAGCCAGTTGACATGGCAAATAGCATTTTCTTGCAGACGCCTGTCGCTGGCAAGGGCCAAGTTACCAGCATCTTCTATCAGCCCCCGATACATTGGAACACGGAAATTTCATATGGTTTGCGTGAGATGCCGTATGCTGCGAGCCATCTGTCATGATTTGTTAACCAGACGTGTTGACGTTGGCGGTGGAGTTTGGTGGGAAGAGGCTTGCAGTTGGCGGGGCAGCTGAGGGGCATCAGCGGTGGCGGGGAAAGAGCTTCAGGTAAGGTAAGGTACTCTCAGGCGGGAAGGAACAGGTCAGGGTAACTAGGTGCAGGAAGGTGCAGAGCTCGGCGTCATGCTTGCCCACCTTTTGATTTCCGTTCATCAATGAGAGACGGGCTACAAACTGGCTCCTTTCGTATTTATTCAGCCCCCTTCTTCCAGGACAAATCTCACTTTCTTCCATCCTCTCTCTTCTTCTCTCATACCCATCACCAACTCTCCATCCGTGTCCTTCACTCTTAAAACGCTTCTGTTCTTCTATATTTCCCAATTGGCCAATCTAGCTTCCCCCCTACGCAACATCGCCAGTTGTTCGCTTTCCCTCCCACACCGCAACCCCATCACATCTATCACATATAGTCATCATGGCACCCATCGAGCCCTCCACCGAGACTTTCTCTCAGCTCAGGGAAAAGTACGAACAGGCTGGCCAGGGCCATGTTTTCACCTTCTATGAATCCCTCTCGAGTGACGAGCGAGGTGCTCTTTACGAGCAGCTCTCTGATTTCGACCCCGCCCGCATCAACGAGATCACGAAGACCGCTCTGAACCCTCCTAAGGCTTCTGGTGCTCCCGATGTACTTGAGCCCCTTCCTGACACCGCTTCCGCCAGTATCTTCGACTCCAAACCCGAGGATATTCAGAAGTGGTATGATTCAGGCCTTGACCTGATCTCCAAAAACAAGGTTGCCGTCGTTCTCATGGCTGGTGGTCAAGGCACCCGTCTCGGCAGCTCTGCTCCTAAGGGTTGCTACGACATTGGTCTTCCCTCTAAGAAATCTCTCTTTCAGATCCAGGGTGAGCGAATTCGCAAGGCACAGGAGCTGGCTTCCAATGCCGTCGTCCCATGGTACGTCATGACCAGCGGTCCTACCCGAGGTCCTACCGAGAAGTTCTTCCAGGAGAACAACTACTTCGGTCTGAGCAAAGACAATGTCACAATCTTTGAGCAGGGTGTTCTTCCCTGCATCTCGAACGATGGCAAGATAATTCTGGAGAACAAGGGCAAGGTTGCCGTTGCCCCTGATGGCAACGGTGGCCTCTACCAAGCCCTTGTCGTCTCTGGTGTCATTGAAGACATGCGCAAGCGTGGTATCGAACACATCCACGCCTACTGCGTGGATAACTGCCTGGTCAAGGTCGCCGATCCCGTCTTCATTGGCTTCTCTGCTTCTCTAAATGTCGACATTGCTACCAAGGTTGTCCGCAAGCGCAATGCCACCGAATCAGTTGGCCTGATTCTCTCCAAAAACGGCAAGCCCGATGTCGTGGAGTACTCCGAGATTGACCAGGCCACCGCCAAGGAGGAGGATTCGAAGCAGCCCGGCGTCCTCCGCTTCAGGGCTGCTAACATTGTCAACCACTACTACTCCTTTAAGTTCCTCGACTCCATCCCCCAATGGGCCCACAAGCTGCCTCACCATGTCGCTCGCAAGAAGATCCCCGCTGCAGATCTTGAGACTGGCGAGACTGTCAAGCCTGAAAAGCCTAACGGCATTAAGCTAGAGCAGTTCGTTTTCGATGTCTTCCCCATGCTTTCGCTCAAACAGTTTGCCTGCTTCGAGGTCAAGCGTGAGGATGAGTTTTCCCCTCTCAAGAATGCCCGCGGCACTGGCGAGGACGATCCCGACACCAGCAAAGCGGCCATTATGACTCAGGGCAAACGTTGGGTTGAAGCTGCTGGTGGAATTGTTACTGGCGATAACGCCGCTGTGGGTATTGAGGTTTCTCCCCTCATCAGCTACGTAAGTTATACACAATCCAATGATCAATCCAAGTCTCTAACTAACTTTTTACAGGGTGGCGAAGGCCTAGAGAACCTCAAGGGTAAAGAAATTGTTGCTCCTGCCGTTCTAGAGCGAGAGTAGGATGGCTACCAATATCTGAAGTTCAAGAGAAATTCGATTTGGAACATCATATAACACCAGGATACAGCTCAGCCTTTCCATTTCTCAGTGATCTATGGAACCTTGAAGGCGAGGCAAATGGAAATGATGGTTGGCATGAAATGGAAGAGTTGGGCTATTAGTAAAAGGAGAAAGACACGATAGCGTGAGGCACAGCAAATGACTTTGGTGAACAGAAAAGGTTGGGAGGAATAATTAAGCGATGATAATGATATTTTTTTTCCATAGCGGAAATTCTACAGCTTTGATTTAGAGCTGTTCTTGGTTGCATTTGTATCGTGGACTTCTATGCCATGTCTAAATGTGTCTATCGTATATTTATCTTCTAGTTGCAAGATACGCAAACTGCCCGCTCGCAAATCTCATTCGCGATCGGCAATGAACTTTTCGGCCTCGAGAGCAGCCATACATCCGGTACCTGGGAAAAGGAATTTGTATTAGCATACTTATAATCTTTTTTGGGTTTTTTGTCGTAAAAGGCTGCCTAAGCAATTGGGTCATGGGAAGAGGAGCTCAGGAGCATTTAAGGGATTATTAACTCACCAGCGCTAGTAATAGCCTGTCGATATCGCTTATCCTGAACGTCACCGGCAGCAAAAACACCCTCGATGTTTGTACTAGTGGTGCCAGGGATAGTCTTGATGTAGCCATCCTCGTCCATGTCGAGCTGGCCCTTGACAAGAGCAGTAGCAGGATCGTGGCCGATAGCATAGAACAGACCGTTGGCCTCGACCGTCTCCTCCTCACCGGTCTTGTTGTTCTTGACGACCAAGTGGCTCATGAGGCCATCTTCGCCTCCCCTGATCTCAGTAGCCGCCGAGTTGAAGCGCACGGTAACCTTGGGGTGTTTGAGCAATCGCGTAGCCATGGTCTTGGAGGCACGGAGGACATCGCGACGGACGAGCACGGTAACATGGCTGGCGTACTTTGTGAGGAAGGTAGCCTCTTCGGCGGCAGAATCACCACCACCAATGACGTAAAGGGGCTTGTTGCGGAAGATGGGGACGGCACCGTCGCACACTGCGCAGGCGGACACGCCGTTAGACCAGTACTTGTCCTCGCCAGGGAGGTGAAGACGGCGAGCAGAGGCACCGGTGGCGATGATGATGGCATCGGCGGTGTGGGTCTCGTCGGGGCTGAATTCGGTTGTGTACTTGAAAGGGCGGGAGGAGAAGTCGACGGTGGCAACGGTGTCGGTAATGATTTCGGTGCCGAACTTTTCGGATTGCTTCCTCATGTTATCCTGGGAGGAGCAGAAGTTAGTTGATATTGCACGTGAGGTTGCTTGGGCGCAGAAGAAGCACTTACCATTAAAGCGCCTCCCATGATTCCGTCGGGGAAACCAGGGAAGTTCTCAACGTCGGTGGTGGTAGTCAATTGACCGCCGGCGGCGATGCCGTTGGCCATGAAGCCCTCATAGAGAACGGCTGTGCAGAATGTGAGTATCTAGGCGGTGGAAAGACGAGCTGGTAGGCTGAGACATACGCTTAAGCTCGGCTCGGGACAAGTAGATGGCGGCGGTATGGGCAGCGGGCCCGGAGCCAATGACTATCCTTGGTCAGCATTCGTTTTGCACTCATAGAAATCACGATATATGAAGGCTTTGGTGTTGAGGGGTTCGAGAGGGAACGAGGGGACATCAGGGAGGGGCACAGGCACGTACCAACAACTTTGGTGTGCATCTTTCTAGCGCCAATCTCAGCAGCAACAGAGGGTTTAGAAGTCTTTTGTAGAAACGTGGCAGAAGCCGCAATGGAAAGCCCGGCGCTGGAGCGGAGGGTCCGTCGAAGAGTTGAAGAAAACAGTTTGGCGGCTGTTAGGAGTTGAAGGAAGAAGGAGTCGGGCGAGCGTGGGTGTGGATGTGTTTATATGTCAGGACAAGCACGTTTTGACGACGCATGCACTGAAATGGCTTAACGTTCTGCCTTGGAGACTTGGGGGGGCTTTTGGGCTTGGCCTTGTTAGCTCGCCTTACCACAGGGGAGACGGAATTGTATGGATAGAGATGGATCTGTTACAAGAGGTGCTCCGTAGTGCAAGTGGACAGCGGGGTATTATCGGAGATGGTGAAAGAAATAGTGGATGAGGCAGGGAGAGGGGCGCGTGTGTGTGTGTGTGTGATGTGGAATCCGATTTTTTTTATTTTTTTTTATTAATTAATTTTATTGTTATCATTTTTTTTTTGGTTGTGCTGCTACCGATACTACGCCACCCAAACCTGGCTAAGCCGGATGATGTAATACCGGTAACACAAAAGAGCGAGCCTCTACAGTGTTAAAACCAGCGATTGATTACGGAGTAGACACCAAATCTAGTAATTACGGATACAGTACGGAGTACGCGGGCTTCCCGTAGAGCGATTTCGGCCTCCACATGCAAAATAATCTGCAACTTACACACTCCCAGCCTACGATACAGGCTAATTACTGTGCAGCCAAAGCTCGCATCTGTGACGATACTAAAGGAAAAATTTAAAGAAGAAAAAAAAAAGCCCTATCCTTCTAACGAGACTTACAGTATCTGAGTAGTTAACCCTTAGGAACTGGGACTGGGACTGTGTGTTTTTCGTCGCGATTACGAGACGGTTCCTTTTCCCTTCCGATTTATAAGCTACCCCCAATGCCGATGGTGGATGCGCGGTGTGACCAGTGGACGTGGGCTCTCCCCCCTGTTTGGTCAGATGTGTGGAGTTTACAAGAACTTGGAATTTGGAATCAATGGGAAATAAGAGACCAGCTTTGAACTTACGGTAACATAAAGGTCAAGGGTCCGACGGCAAGCTAATGCGGCTCGGAATCCAGGTATCCAGGCATCGATAACTCGGCCCTGTTCGCTATCTGACTAATCCTCCACAGCCTTGTTCCCTTGCTAATAATCAGTCCTTGACCAACAAGGTCTCTGGCCAATTCCAGTTATGACGACTTCGGACCTCCCAAGGAAAACTACCGGTACATGAATAGTCCAAAAAAGAATATGAAGTCATCATTAAACCTGGCGCTTATCAATCAACTTATAGTGCATGAGAGACAGTCCCATCTAGCCACACTCTGCCAATACATGACTTTTTTTTATCCATGTTGATGTCTATCGCATCACCTCCTCCAAATCAACGCTGTCCCTCGTCATCCCTCTTCCCAAACCTCGCTCCTAGTGATCCGATATCCCGCTTGAAGAACTTCCCAAAGTTGCGCAGGTTCTCGTTGATGGTTGCCTTCTCCAGTCCGCTCGGCACCGTCCCTGCGCCACTGCCCTGCGAAATGTCTCGGGCCGCGCTCAGCAGCTTCTCACCCAGCGACCCGGCCTCGAATCGCGGGCCTCCGGAGGATCCTGTGAGTGAGAGTGCCGCCGCCGTCGGGCTCATCATCGAGCTACTTCCGGCCCCGCCGGCACCGAGACCGGAAGATATCACCAAAGGACCCAGCAATGGGGAACTTGCCACTAGTTTCTCGTTGGGTGTGCTATCTCTGTGAACACCAAACAACTCAATCAGGTGGCCTTGGTCCATCTTGCGCACGCCCTTGATATCCAACATCTTCTTGAAGTTCGTATCGGACCGGTCCGCGATATGGATTAGGTATGCTTGTACCAAGCCCTCCGGTGGCGACGGGCGCACCTGCAACGTCTTGAGTAGCGGGTCTAGCCGGTTCATGCACTGCTGCACCCTCCTCACGAAGCTTGACGGCGGTGCGTCCTGGGATGAGAAGGAAGCGTGATGCAACAGCAGCCGTTCAAATGCCTTAGTGAGCACGTACTTGTCCAAAAGCATCTGCAATCGCTTGTTAGCTACCATTCATTATTTTCTCGTCAGCAAACCAGAAGAAGCTTACCTGCTCAGCCCCAACCTCAGATATTGGTCGACATTGCACAATGCTATTGATATAGCCTGCTGCTAGATGATCAACAAGGTTATCGCAGAAGGCTCTCGCATACTGCGGCTTTGACACGAGACCTAGCACCTCCGCGGCCTTGCCGTCTACATGCTTGACCAGTTCTCCAACATATGAGCTCTGATCGAGCACAGTTTCCATCGTGCTCCAATTCGTGTTCCTCATCTCTCGCCATACGTTCTCACATTCGACCTCGACGGTTCTCACAAGTGCAAGTACCGAGGCGCTCGCAACACCCAAGAACGCGTCTGATTGGGACGATAGATCCACCTTGGGGGCTAGATCACTATCAATGCGCTTCTTGATGCTTTCCTCCAGCTGGTTCGTATTGACGTGCCAAAAGTCCGCCGTGTTCAGGACCATAATTACATCCTGCATCGCAAGACCTTGAGCTCCTCCACTCTGTAGCCGATGTAACAGCACCTGTTGAGCGTATTCATCCAGATATTTCGCCAGCGTCTTGGACAAGTCTAGTAGTCGCGCTCCGGTAGAGAGCTTGGCGCACTGCGCAAGCGTCAATTTGTAAAAGTGGAAGAGCTCAATCGCTGAAGTAATAACCGATTGCGGCGAGAATTCCTCATCGGGGGGAATGAGGGGCTGGCTGCGATACTTTGGTATCATGGCGGCGAGCGCCTTGTCTTGAGATTCCACCCACAAGCTGAGATATGGCTCAAATGCAAGTGAAATGAGCCCGTGGAAGCTGTTGGTCTTCTCCTCGACCGAGTTGAGTGTGTCGATGCTGGCCCGTGAGGACGTCGCAAATCGCTTCTCCAGGCTCTGCTCAAAGTCAAGCGTCTCCTGCAGACAGCTAAGCAGAAGGTTGACATCAATTTTCTGCGTATCTGTCCGCCGTATGAGCCGTTCCAAGATGCCCTTGAAGTCATCTCGCGTCCCATCGCAAAAGGCCGTCGCCAACGTCTCATTGGCCCGCCAGTGCGGCGGGAAAATCATAGCATGTTCATCATCGTGAGTCTTCATCATGCGCTTGAACCACGCATATCGTCTCCCGATATTATCCAAACTGCCTGCCTCATCATTGCCACGGAATACCTGTCGATATTCGCGAAGCTCAGTGTTGACGTACCATGTCATGAGCCGCGCCTTGGCCGAGTCGCCCAGAGCATCCATGACAAGGCAAGCCTCCACAAGCATGCCTCTGCGAGCGCCGACTTCGCCTTTCGTAAAAGCCATCTCAAAATCCTCGCAAACCTGCTCCAGAAGCTCCCGCTGCAGCTCCGAAACCCCCCTGCTGAGTGTCGCGATCTGCTCAATGCTCCTGTAGCTATTGAAGTGCTTCATAAGCTGCAGCACAGCCTGAAGCAAGCCAGCACACTCGCGATACTGTCGGGTCTTAGCCAAGCCCCTGAGCTGCTCGTAGGCGGTAGTCAGCATCTGCAGCCTCTTGAGGGCTGTCATGCTGAGAGTGAGGTTCTTCTTTGTTCCGTCGAGTCTCTTAATGTCGGCCGTCATCGAGGTGATGTTCTGTTCCGTCTCGATGGCTCGCGAGCGCACTGTCTCGATCTTGCGGAAAAGCTGGGCGAGCTCGGCCTGCGCTGACTGCATGCGCTCGAGGCTTGAGTCCGGCCCATAGGCCTGTGCCGTCTCGAGGGCTGAGATATCGTTGGAGAGGGCATTCTGGTGACTTTGAAGGGTCTTGGACACGCGACTGATGGACGAGATGGCGGACGGACGGGAGAAGAGGAGGTTGATGTGGCCTATCGGATCATAATCAACTGCGACACCGGGTTGTGTTGGCTCATGAGATTCATCGAGGGATTGGTTTTAACGAGAACAGGTGCGTTGACTAACCTGAGTCTACGGCGGAAGTCTCCGCCAATCCTCCATTCATCTTAGACAGTCGTTCTCGCGAAATTGCAGTCTCAAACGTCTCAATAGGACGTCAGCGTCTTCGGCTTTGAAACTCGAACTCGAAGCTCGAGGGTCCTAAACACGAGTGAACTGTCATGATGTCTCAAAAGTGGGTCTCCTAGCTCCGGGTGGTTGTGGCTGACTAGACTACCCCTGAACCTCCTGAGGTAAGCTTATAGGGCCGTGGAAGTGAAATTTCGCGTCAGATGGCCTAATTGCCGTGGAATAATAGGCTTACGTCACAGATGAGACTCAAGAGAATAACCTAGTGGCTTGAACAGATGAATGCTTGTTTACTCGCTGACTTTTACCAGTATCATATCTGAATACTACCCATAATACCTCCAAGACCAGGCCTTTCTCATCTATTCCCCATCGGCCGCCCTATCCATCTCGAAGCTCTCTTTCTCCTTGCCCGAGGCATCCTTGCCCTTCCGCTTCATAGAGAATCGCCAAGTGCCACCGGTACGTCCCTCCTTAGTCTCCTTGCTGCGAGAGCTTGTCGCACCCAGAGAAGGGCTACTTGTCATACTATCGAAGCTGCGTCCTAACTGAGAAATATCTTCGCCCAGGTCGTCGACATCGCCGATGCTGGAGCGATGTTCTGCAGAGAGGTTCTTCTCAGAATAGGTTGCACTGCCTGGTCCCTTCTTAAAAAGTACCGACTCCTTACCCAACCTCGAAGACAAGCTGAACTTGCTAGAACTTCCTTTACGGAACAGCTTCTTAACAACATTCTCAGGGTCTTTGTAGCTCAAGGATGTCATGTCTGAAGTTGAGTTGGAGGCAGTGGTGTCAAGGTTAAGGGACTCGTGTGATTCGCTGACCGAGATCAAAGTATGAACAGAGTGTCCATCCCTAGATATTCGTGAATCGGATGGCGAATCATCAGGGTTGCCAGGCAGCTCAATGGAAGGAGTGGCGATCTCTTTTCCTTTGCCTCGGCCCTCTTTAGACTTATCTCGATGTCGTTCTTTCTCTTTACCCTTTGATTTCTCTTTCTCAGGGCTAGCTTCCTTGTCCTTATCCTTGCGGAAAATGTTCGCCATGAAAGTTGGCGCCGCAGGATTTAGGCGTTGGCTAATGGAAGCTCTATGGCTAGGAGGGCGAGAACCAATAACACCAACTTGGCTAGGGGACGTTTGAGGGTCTAGCAAGTCATCATCGTCTAAGATTTCGTCCTCGGCAGATGCAAGCGTGGTCTCCAGAGCTGAGGGTGATCCGTGGATAGATGGACGACGGGAGGGGTTCCGTGAGGGCCAACGTCCTTCATTAGGGGGGGACCAAAGGCGGTTTTTGCTAATCATCGACATATTATCTGGGGCTCCCCAGATAGGGCCGCTATCTGTCGAAGGGCGTGGAAGATCCGTAGATGAAATCGATGCTGGCCGAGAACTATCTAGATCTCGGTCAGGGAGAAGAGCACCAGCGGAGCTCGTAAATGGGTTCAATCGACGTGCAGAAAATGGTCTTGAGGACGTTGCGGTACTTGCATGACTCCCTTCCGCTGCCGAATGGCGACTCATCCACGAGAAGCTTATTCTGCGTTTATTGCCAAAGAGTTCATGCTCATCTGTTCCACGGGGGAATGACTGACTCTGCCCTGGCTTCAGGGTGCCAATCGGGATCCCGCCGTCCTCAGGAATCTTAGGTGCCCGACTTCGTTGGAACGAGGACAGCAGACTGGTAAGCCTATGACCAGTCGCTGGAGGCGCCTCTGGTGACGTCGTCAGGTTGAGAGAATGTCGATCAGTATCAGCATACTGGGGAAATGGCAGATTCTGAGATGAGCCTTGTGGACTAGAAAAGAGGCTTCGTGAGTGTCCCGAAGAAGCCGGCGACCGAGGAGCATCCTCCCTGGCAGTGATAGATTCGGGAAGAAACGGGCTGTGTCGTGACCTTGACTCAGGCTCTTCGAATGTCTCATCAAAAATACCAGACGGAAGCAGAGAATGCGCGGTTGGACTCAAAGGCCCACCACTTGCTCTCAACTCGGCTTCCAATTCATCATGATCGACAGGGCGGTCAGCTGTCATGTCCATGAACGGACCAGGCGCAAAGCCAGAGCGAGTGAGACCTGAAGAAGCCAGGAAGTTGCTATCAGGAATGGCGAGTTGAGTCGGCGGAGAAGATAGATTGAGGGAATTGCTGTTCCCACTATGTCGCTTGTTGACCGGTTGAGGTTCGAACTCCATAGGGCTAGTCTCTGTTTGACCGTAGAAAGCGAGGCCAGGGGCAGATTGATGTTGGATACTCAGCTGTTCGCCCAGTATGCGAAGATGTTGGTCCAACTGGTGTCCTTTTTTGGTTTCTGCAACCAACTGGCTATGCAGCTCCCTTCTTCTGGCATCCCACTCTCGCTTGATCTGAAGATCAGCTTCTTTCCACTGCTCATCGTCTCCACCAGGGAGTTGTTCGCGCGCAGCCTTAAGGTCCTGGAGCTGCTTCCCTTTCTCTTTGAGTTCTGCCTCTAACTCTGCGCACTTTTCTTGGAGCTCGCAATTAGTCTCGCCAAGCTTCTGAACGTCGCAATCCCGCTTTTGCTCCAGCTCCGTCTTCTGTGCTTCGAATCCCTCTCTCTCCTTCTTCATCCGCTCAATTTCATTTTCAAGTTTTGCAGTGGTGTCTCGGACCTTGGATTTCTTAGTTTCCTTGTCTTTCAATTGCTGCTCTTTCCGCGCTCGCTCCTTTTCCGCACCACGCATCTGCTCCATGGTCGTACGGACTTGAGCTTTAAGTTGCGTCGTTTGCTCCTCTTTCTCTTTCAATGCCTGTCTTTTACGCTCCTTCTCTCTCTTCAGTTCGTCCTCTTGAGACTGAAACTCGGCTTCGTCTTTCGCACATTGCGATAGCGTCTCATCAATTTCTTTCCGAATACTCTCGAACTTCTGGTTCAACTCCTCCAAAGACATCTCGGGACCGTCAGGAACGGGAGGTTTTATTTGAGGTTGTTCCATGCTCGCAACGGAGGGTGAATGTTGTCGTCGATTTATTGTATTTCGTCGCTGAGCAGGACCAGTGCCGCTCAGGTCAGCAGAAGGCGTGGCATTTCCATCGAGCACAGGTGCCGCCTCTACAGACGGAACAGAAGGTCTATGATGGTCAGAGTCGTAGTTATCAATATCGGTCTTGTGGCGAGGGTGATCGTCGTCGGCAAAGCTGGTAGGCAGCCTCGAATTCCCGAGCTGAGGTTTTCCATCTTTTCCAAACGTTCGCAAACGGACTACCGGGCTCCCTGCCTGGAAATTATTCGGCCCAACCGCGACTACTCTGATGTTGTAGAAATGATCCGGCTTCAGGCCAGTAACAGTAATAGCGACCTCGTTCCCCGGCGAGTCACCCACTGTGATAGGCAGTTGTTAGCGTTCATGTAAACAGTCTGGCTTCAGAAGCCTTGTAGATGGTAGGATCAGTTAACCAACCATGGACTCCATTAACTTGTATAGAGTATTTCTGTACAGGACGGTTGCTCGGCGGCCTGGACCAGCTTAAGGTGGCAGCATCGGCTCGAATGCCAGCAAGTGAAACATCCGGGGATTCCGGGACGTCGACACCGAGGATGTTGATCAGGTCGGGAACAGGTTTCCATAGCGTCTGCCATGAGCGGTGCAGCAGCCTGAAGAAACGAAACAATTGTCAGCACTCTTGGATAAACAAGTAGATGCAGAGGGGCAGCATTGGAGCAGACTAACCAGACGACGGCACCGAGGGTCAAGACCATTTTGAAGTGGCTAACGAGCAGCACATGGAGGCGGAATTCGCGCAATTCGTCAAGCGTGGCGGGAGAAACGGACATGTGCAGTAAGATGCGGCGAGGGTCGAGAAGCACAGTGAGGCCGCAGAGCAGGGCATAGAAGAGGGCCTTCTGGTAGCTCGAATGCGGGTTATAGACCCACCAGAAGCCGAGGACGCTGAGGATGAGAGAGGTCAAGACGGGCAACTCCCATGACATGTTCTCAGCGCGGTCTCGGTCTGGCAAGAAAAGGGCTTCAAGCACGACGGACCCAGGCGTCTATGTTGTCTCGTTTTGTCGTGTGGGTGGGTGGGATGGGGGAATAAGGTATCGGCAGATGGATTGAAAAAAGACGTGGAGTCGACGACCTTCCGGGCCGGGCGTGATCTCTTTCCCCAGTAAATCTCGGGAGTCGATTGGCGGGCGATCGGGCCTTTCAGTGGAAGAGGTTGGTGAGTTAGCACGGTGCAAGGTGCTGCAGGGTGCTGTAGCCGGATGCTAAAACAATGCTGATAAGACTAGGGAGGACGCTGGAGGCTGTTTAGGTACTGTGCGATCTTGGTTCTGGAACTGTTGACCACCTGAGCTTCTCTCATTCGTTGTGTTCCACCAGGCGCTTGGACAACCGTTGATACTCTGGCTCACGGCGCATGAATTATTTCAATCGAGGTTGAATGTTGCGCAATGGGGTTGCGCGTACGACACATGCCCACGCATTGCATATATACCTCGATGAAAGTGCCTTTTGTCTTGGCGGGAATTGTGCACATGTCAAGCTTGCGATATCATGACTTGCATCAGGAATTGGTTTTACTACATGCATATATGAGGAGCGCTATTGAATAGGAGTCTGTCTACATCATAAGTTGAGGAATTAATTGGATACCTGCGACGGCCTCGAAGCACTCTCAGCAAATGTCTCAGTGCATCCAAAGGATATTTACAAAATGGAGCAATGAAAATAGGGCTGTGTGGCCAAATGAAGAGTCCTATTGCCTTCAAATTTTAATAATGGCGTCGTCATGCAGACGGTGGCCCAACACTGCGGAGGCTTCGGACCAGGAAAGATACACCTTACATAATTTTACCCAAGCATTTGACTTTTCACCATCACATGTTGAAGTACGTATGTACTGTCAGAAAAAGCCGAGTCTCTTTACAATGGATGAGGTCCGGTATCCGCCGCCGGGCTTGACCTGAGGGGCACCCGGAGGTTTGGGCGAATTGGGGTTGGTGTCTGAGTCGTGCTGGCGGCTCAAGAGCCACGCCAAAACAATCTTTGTACGAATCCGCTTGAGCAGAAACAACAGTATTTCAGACGAGAAGTGGAGTATCGACAACTTTTCCACTATGAATATAGCAAGCAAGCAGGTTGGTGCGGACTGTGAGGAGAAATCATCACATCACAGAAATCCATTTCATATTTCCACTAAGCATGATGACTTCACCTAATGTCTTTAATTCATCTTCCAGGTATAAGGTGTTCTTCAACTTTCTATAACATAGATCTCGTCTATGACTTATGAGCAGCTCTATCCATGTCGTCTTTCCAGTTCTCAAGCAAGCATCTCTCATTTTCGGCTCTCCTAGAAGAGGGTGTTCAAGGAATAACCGTAGACTCGAACACGCCATTACTTAATTAAGAAACTGAAGTAAGAAGAAAGAATAATATTCTTATCATGGTATAAACGCGGTTGAATTATTTAGCCTTCTTGATTATGGACAAGCATTGCATAAGCACATGTTAGTAGGTAATAATCATGCCCGCTAAGTAGTGAAGAGCTTCTATCGCCATGTTTCCTTTCCGGCTTTTCTCTGAGAAGCACCAATATAAATTATCAGGCTAAATTGACATGGTGTTATTTACGCAAATGCATATAGAGCTTATTTAAAGTATAAAGCAAGAAATGAGCTTGATACTGCTGAATTGCTTTAAGCGATACAGTGCGTATAAAGTCGTCTTGTAACATAGGATTCGCCCATAAATAAGTACATACACGGGCTCAGAGGTTGGCAATCTTATCTGAGCTGATCTCCCTCACCTCGTCTTAACGATGAACGTTGGTTAGGATATCCCTGAAGAAGCGCCCCACCGAATCCGCCACATCATGCGCCAAAAGACGTAGGAATGATACATACATATCGAGTTTGTGAGACATAACACCCCTAAAGCACTCGTAGCACTAGGTAACACGGGAGTAGACATTAAATGATTCAGGACCCAGGAGCAACAACTACAAGACTAGGAGGCGAACTGATGAAGTTCAAGAAAGATCGCTAAGGGAAACGGGGGCCCAGCATATTAGCGACAAAGGGCCAAAGCGATGACATCAAGCGTAGTTCGGCACACGTCGGAATTTTTATTACTACAAATACGGTATTCGGAAATAGCTTCAGACTTGGCGGACTAGGCCATTTCTAGAGAGAAAGGCTGGTGCATATTTGAAACAGCACACATTGGACCACGGGTAGTATCATAAGGCTAGAGACATTGGAAGAAGCACATGATTATGTGCTGAGCCGCGGCTTACTGAAACGCCCACGTATGCACCTTGACCTAGGTGACTAGGTCAGGCAACTAAATTAAGCCGGTACCACGGAGAAAGGATGCAACTCCCACGTGGGAGAGAGACAGCGACGGCTGGTGGTGAGTAATATTTGGTTTCAACACTGAGAGTCAGTCGTCCTTGGGGACCAAGATCAGAAGACCTTGTCCCCCCAATCTTCACCCAAATCCTTGTCTACTGTCGACCTGATTGTGGCTGGCTGAACAAAAATGTCTGGTAATTGATGAGCCAGGGCCGAGTTTGCCCACTTGTCAGTGTCATGCGGGCACCTAGAGGATCCATGTCGAAAAGCCTTCCACGAGTCCATCAAGCCCATGTGTTTGTGACCTTTCCTTTGGCTCTGCCAATGTTGGGCCCCGTAATTATGCCAGGAACTCCACCGTGCCGCTTAGTCTTCTCCATGATGTACGAATACCGGTACTTCGTACTACGAACGGGCACCCAATGTATCGGCCTGGCTTGATAAGAACATAGACCACCGAGGTGGAATCCATCCTGACTCTCTCTCTCGCTCTCCCTCTCCCTCTATCTCTGTCTCGCTCTTGTCGCTCCCAGTTTCTTTCTTCTTCTTTTTGGTTTGGCGTTTGCTCAGCAGCATAAATAAAGCCGTATCGTCCCTCTCTATTGTCGATTTTTGTATCGTCGTATTTCGATCCTCCCGCAGCATTATCCATGGTCCAGGTCCCGCGTTACGTACTGCACATGTAGCGCTCAACCCACCACGCTCCCCAGACGAAGTTCCCCAACAATCCGCCTCTCTCACTCTCGCTCTTTTCTCCCACTGGCCTTTGCCCCAGCTTTCGGACCGCCGGCTCAAAATTCTGAATCCCGCCAGAATACCCTCTCTCTCTCTTATTATTTTTTCGCTCTTTTCGTTACTCTCTAGCGGTTTCTTGATTTGGCTGCGTTGCTTGTCGTGTTGACGTCAACCTCATTTAAACTCTCCGCATCCCGGCCGACGCTCCGTCCAACGATCGTCATTGATTTTCAAGCCTGCCCGCGACATCCCACTGTCTTCCGACCTTGTCGCCTGTCGCATCAACTGCCCTCCACTCCTGCGACCGCGCAAAGATGCAATACGTCAGAAATCTTAGCGACTCGGTCTCAACAGCATGGAATTCCATCAATCCAGCGACCTTGAGCGGTGCCATTGATGTCATCGTCGTTGAGCAGGAAGATGGCTCTCTCGCCTGCTCCCCGTTTCACGTCCGATTCGGCAAGTTCTCACTCTTGCGACCATCAGATAAAAAGGTCGAGTTTCAGGTCAATGGCGCCAAACAGGTCTATTCAATGAAGCTCGGTGAAGGCGGCGAGGCCTTCTTTGTCTTTGAGACTACCGACAATATCCCACAGTCTCTACAGACTTCACCCCTTGTCTCTCCCGCATCTAGCCCGGCGAGTAGTCCGCCTCTCGATCCCGAGCAACCTCCATCTGGCCTGCAGGAGCCTGAGCTACTCGATCTCGATGCAGAAGACAACAAGCCTCGTCGGCCTGCGCCCACTGTCCTAGTTCCTGTAGATGAGAATGGCAAGTCTGACCCGACATAAGCAACCTGCGAAACCCCAAGCTAATAATTGGACCAGGTATGATGACCCCTGTGTCCTACTCTCCTGGTCAGTCGAGTTCCCGACCCGCCTCTGGCGATTGGTCTATGACCCTACAACGCCCTCACAGCGATGACATCCTCCGACAATCCGCACGATCCCTAACACAGGACTTCGAGGGGTCTACCGCAGGCCAGAGTACGGGAGCTTCCGAACGATCTCACAGTCCGCCACCCCTTGCTCCAGGAGAGGCGATTGAACGTGCCATGAATCTCTCGAGAGAGCTATCCGCAGCGAACATCCCAACCAAAGTGACCCAGACTGGAGACCTTATGTTGGATATGTCAGATTTCAAGAACAATGACGAAGATGTTCTCCGGGCAGAGATCCTTGCTCGAAAGGTCCTGTCCGAAGAGATGGACGGCAGTTATGACATTGGTGCTCTCTTTGACTTTGACGAGCAGGGCAACTTGTGGATATACAGTAGCGAGAGCGCCAAGCAAGCTGCCATGGATAAGACTATCGAGTCGTCCCTCCAATCTCACAGACAAGCCGTAGCTGCCGATGCTGCTTCTGATCCTGGCTACCAAAGCGACGGTAGTGATATTACTACAACCGCAGCTCAGCCATCCCATCGCCGATCTGAATCCGATGCTGGTCCATTAGATATGCAAACGCCTCCCCGAACTCCTCCCGGTTCCGGCCACGCTGGGGACCCCAATAGAAACTACGCCAAAACCCTTAGGCTGACTAGTCAGCAGCTGAAGGACCTCAAACTCCAGCCAGGCGAGAACAACATGAGTTTCACAGTCAACCGAGCAACATGCTCAGCAAAAATGTTCCTGTGGAAGCACGAGACCCCCGTGGTTATCTCTGACATCGACGGTACCATCACCAAATCGGATGCACTTGGCCATGTCTTGAACATGATCGGTCGTGACTGGACCCATTCTGGTATTGCCAAGCTCTACAGTGACATTAGTGCCAATGGTTACAACATTATGTACTTAACAAGTCGATCCGTCGGCCAGTCTGACAATACAAGAGCCTACCTCGCGGGCATCGTGCAGGAGGGCTGCCGCATGCCTCCTGGTCCAACGATCCTTTCTCCCGACCGGACGATGGCAGCCCTAAGACGTGAGGTCTACCTGCGTAAACCTCATGTGTTTAAGATGGCTACACTTCGAGATATTCGCAGTCTATATGGACCGGACCGTACATGCTTCTATGCCGGATTTGGTAACCGATTGACAGACCAAATCTCTTACCGGACTGTCGATGTGCCGAGAAATAGGATTTTCACAATCAACTCAAATTCTGAAGTTTCCATGGACCTCTTGAGTCTCGTTCAGCGCAAGATGAGCTATGTCAACATCAATGAGGTCGTGGATCACTACTTTCCCCCAGTCAGCACATTAGTCAAAGGTGGTGGCGAGGAGTACACTGACTTCCAGTACTGGAGGGACGACCCGCTTGCCATGGCTGATTTCACAGAAAGTGACAGTGATGATGACGAGGATGAAGACGATCACGAGGACCACGAAAGCATTTATGAAGAAGACGAAGAGGACGAGGACGATGGCGATCTGGATGAGGAGGGCGAAGATGATCATGAGATGGATGAAGACGAGATCGGGGAAGGGCTTGCTGATAGCTATATTTCCCGCGCCTCCATTGACGAATTCGTCGAGGCAGAGACTGGGCTTAGCGGCAGTGTTTATGAAGATCGGCTGCGGGCACAAGGGGGGCATCGTGAATTTCATGATCCCAAAGATGAATTCGATGATGACGCCTATGAAGAAGCAAATGACGAGATTACGGGAGACGAAGGTGAACAGGAACAGGAGGACTCCCCGGAGCCCGAACACGATGCTCAGAATGACAATGCCTCGGTAAGGCGCAAGTCCATCATCATCGAGGACTTTTCTGCCGAGCGCATCACAGGGGTTAGTCGACTCTCGGTCGAAAAGCAGGAGGTTGTGTAATGACGGGAAAGCTAAGACTGGATTAACAGAGCGCCGAGCTCGCGGCTAATGACGACATCGCCGTCGCTGCGCCATGAGGGCGTTCCGATGGGGACCGATTTTTCAACCATTATTAGAGTGCCTGGCTTTAACTGATAGAGGTTTTCAACAACTCAACTTGCATCAAAGCTTTCGGAACAGCGAAGGCAGAAGGATTGAAGCGGAACAAGGTGCGTATCGATAGTGGAGTAAACACATAGCGTGGCGTTGGGAATACCATTGCATTTGTATGATCATGGTATGCTGTACAGATACAAAAAAAAAGCATCGTCAACCAGCATCGGCGTTATCTAGGTTGAAATATATCGCATATTTCATTTGCATCACTCATCCACTACTTTTAACCCGTTAAACTTGATCTATTCCCGAAGCCTCTACAACAGAAATATCCAAATCATACCAAATTCCACAAAACTGAACTCCCCTTTTTTTTTTCGCCGTTTCTCCCATCTTTACTGCGCACTCATGTACTTGATTCGGATCTCCACCGCCCTTCTATGAGCCTCAAGCTCTTCGACCTTAGCCAGCTGCATAACAGCGGTACCAACGTTCTTTAAGCCCTCAGCGGTCAGGTTAGAGCTGGTAATGTGCTTCTGGAAGGATCCCAGGTTGACACCGGAGTACTGCTTAGCGAAACCATAGGTTGCTGGTAGAGGAAAGAGTTAGCATTTGCACGAAAGCGTCATAAGGAGGGTTTGTGTCACTTACGCAGTGAGTGGTTGACGCCAGCAGAGTAGTCACCAACACTCTCAGGTGTCCACTGGCCGACAAAAACGCTGCCGGCGTTCATCACCTTATCAACAACATTTTCAGCATTCTTAATTTGCAGGATAAGATGTTCAGGGGCATATTCATTGCTGATACGCATAGCCTCATCGATATCCTTAACCAAGACGGTAACAGAGTGGGCGATCGAGCCGCGGACAATGTCAACGCGGGGCAGAGCCATGGCCTGATTATGAACTTCATCCTCGATGGCTTGGAGCTGTTCCTCGTTGAGGTCAATAGCAATGAGAATAACCTGGCTATCAACACCATGCTCAGCCTGGGAGAGCAGGTCGGAGGCAACAAATGCCGGATTGGCGTCCTTGTCGGCAATAACAAGAACCTCTGAAGGTCCTGCAGGCATATCGATGCCAACGCCAGCGTTAGTGTCGTTGCTGACGTGCATCTTGGCCGCAGTCACGAACTGGTTACCAGGACCCAGAATCTTGTCAACCTTTGTCACGCTCTCAGTGCCATAAGCCATAGCTGCAACGGCCTGAGCACCTCCAGCAAGAACAATGCTCTCAGCGCCAACCTTGTGAGCAACATAAACGATCTCAGGAGTGATGCGGCCGTCAGCTCGGGGGGGAGAAGCGAACACGATCTTCTTGCAGCCAGCCACCATAGCAGGTACACCAAGCATCAGAGCTGTGCTAGGCAGGACAGCGGTTCCGCCAGGGATGTACAGGCCGACTCTCTCAATGGGTCTAGCAAAGCGGCTGCAGACTACACCAGGCATCGTCTCAACTTGGAGAGTCTTGTCCTCCTTTTGAGCAGCGTGAAATTTTCGGATGTTCTCATACGAAACATCAATAGACTTGATAGTCTCAGGAGGAAGATCCATGAGCTCTTTGGGGAAAGGAGCCTTGAGGACAGGGGACGTCAAGGAAGTGGCCTTCTCAAACTTGTGAGTGTAGGACAGAACAGCCTTATCGCCACCAGTTCGAACCTCTTCGATAATGGGCCTAATGATCTTAAGGATAGCATCAGGTGATTTTTGAGAGGGTCGCTTCAACTTCTCCAGGAGCTCGAACTCAGACGTCTTGGTAGTATCGATTCTGTCCATCTTAATTCGGCCCTCGACGGGTTTCTCAACAACGGTAGACCTTACGGGGGCCTGCTGGCCAGTAGTCTTAATTCCCTCCTTCTCCGCCCATTTACCCTTAGCGTTACCTGCTCTCCTCTTAACCTTGAGGCTCTTGGCATCAAGGTTGGCTTCAATGTCAGCAAGACTGACACCAGCGCCCACTGCTTTAGTCAAGGCAAAATAAATGAGATCTGCAGCTTCAAACGCAATGTTCTCCTTGGTCTTTCCGTCGCAAAGTTCTTCAGCTTCCTCCATAATCTTGGCTCGGAGAAGTTTCTCATCAGAGAACAACCTAGCGGTATACGAGCCCGCAGGGGCAGATTCTTTTCTCGATTTCAGGGTTTGTTCAAGGGCTGCAATTCCTGCGAGATCGCCAAAGCAACCGAATTGCTCCAAGTGGCAGAAGCGACCCTTCTGGTTGACAACGAACTTGAGGGTATCGTTATCGCAGTCGAGCCCAATCTTCAACAGTTCCTGCGTATCCCCCGATGTAAGGCCCTTGACCCATAGACCTCGTTTCCGGCTCTGATACACGCCAGCCTGTGTCCTCAAAGCCTCCAGAATGCTCTCCTCGCTTGTGTAGGCAAGACCTAGCGCAATTCCGGCATCATCGGTAACCACAGTGGGAATAAGGCCATCCGGTCGGTCGGATTTCCAGTAGGAAGCAATAACTTTGGACAGCAACAGCTTCTTTGAATCATTCTTGTCGGTAGTGAGACCACTGGATGGCAGAATCGGGATAGCCTTGACCTTGGTCGCTACTTCGATCAGAGTCGAGAGGGTCGTTTGTGGCGTTGGCTTGAGGAAGAGGTTCTTGATTTTCTTGGCCTGTGCCTCTTCAATGAACTTTCCGATATATCTTGCTGAGGGATCAAAATTCTTAATCAGGAGGCCACTTTCGGAAGCAGCAGAGAGGTTCAAAGTCGACACTGCGGGGATAACACGAGCACCAAACTCGGTGAAGTCAGCGAGGTTCTCGGCCCCGACAAAGACCTTTCGGACGCCACCATCGAGAAGAGCAACCACATCATCCACAGATGATACGCTGGTAGCATCCATGAAGGCGTTTCCAGTCACACCCATATTAGCCCAATCCTTAGCAGCCGTCTCGAAAAACACAGCGCCAAGAAGAGAGACTTCCTTGGTAGACAATCCATTGCTTGTGGTTTGCCCCTCAGAACCAGCAACGCTGACCACGAACGGCAGGGGAAGAGTCGTCTCCATGTCGAAAAGACCCAATACAGATACGAGAGTAATCAGGGTCAAAACTGTCAAAAACAAATTCAATTGAGGAGCTCAATGAGTCAAAACGCGAAAACTCGGTGGTGACGAAGTGTCCTGCATCGGCGCCTTAGTGGGGCACCAACATTTTGCCCCTCGTCCAGTCACCCCTCCGTTGAAGGCAAGTCCGGCACAAGGCCCCTTGTTGCCGCTCACAGTTTCTGCCAATTCAACAAATGCCACTGGATAAGAGATTTAAGGTGTGGTCCGTGCGCCTAAGATCAAGAACTATCGGATCATCTCTTTTCCGAGACCATCACCCGACTTCGCGCTCCGTTAAGCTGTAGTGCTGCGCATAAGGCTGAGTTTATCACATCAAGCATTCAACCTCAATGGCATCGAATTTTATGTGAATTATTTGGGTTTAGACTACGCCATTCATCTTGCGCGTCTAAATCTATGCTTACTACAAGACCACGCGCGCCTACACGATTTTACCGGCCCTCATCAACTCGAACACACAAATAAACCCCCCACGACTGACCAGTGCCCTCTCCTCTTTCACTGCTTTGCGACCTCCAAGATGTCGTCTAGCCAGCCTCAGACAAACGGCGTTCCAGCCTCAACCGCCGCCACATCTCAGACTCTTCCCAATTCTCAAGCCACGGCGACCTCTCAGCCCGCTGCCACGTCGCAACCCGGTCCTACTCAATCGTCTTCCACATCCACCCCACGACCACGCGATGCTCGGCTTGTCGAGCTTCTCCTGACATCTCAGGGTGTTACTTCCTACGAGCAGCGAATTCCTCTACTTCTTCTCGACTTTGCCTATCGACACACCTCGTCTGTGCTAAACGACGCGCTTCACCTCTCAGGCGACCCATACATTACACACGCCGGCTCTAAACCCTCCGCATCATCAGGCGCCACGGCAACTGCCCCCGGCGACGCCTCGATCTCTGCTAATGCCGTGAAGCTCGCAATAGCAGCACGACTAAGCTATCAATTTCGTGGAGGCAGCGCGGGTGGTGGTATTAGCAAGGATTATATGCAGGAGCTAGCTCGCGAACGCAATAAGGTTGCACTTCCCAAGATAGTCCCTAACGAGTGGGGCGTTCGACTTCCCAGTGAGCGTTTCGTTCTTAGTGGGACGAGCTGGGGCTTAAAGGATGCATGGGATGAAGAGGATAATGAGGAAGAACAAAGTGGCGATGCCATGGAAGGAATCGAGGGTCCCAATCCCGAAGACGTCGGTGGAGATGGCGTTGAAGGCGGCACAGTGGATGATGTGTTTGGAGAAGACGTGGACGAGGAGATGGCGGAGGAGGGTTAGACACCCCCCAAACATACATGTGCGCTATCAACTTGAGTCGTTCAAGCAACGGCTGAGGTGTAAAGCACACATACGTAGCTTCTTTTTAACGGTGTTTTTGGCGTTCAGGTCATTGGGTTTTTCAGGCCATAGATACCTGCGCACGAGAAAATAGAATTTTAAGTTGGAAGTTTTTCAAAATGTGTAGTCAAGAGCAGGGGGAACGCCAAGCTATTCAGTGTTTTAGATATCAACACCAAAAAGCTCTTTGCCTTCTCTTGCCAACCGCTTGGGTATTTATTCAATTATGACTAATATTGACAGCAATAGTGAGCTAGCTCTTGTCAGAAAGTGATGCGAACATGCATCGAGTGAGGGAACATTGTGTTACGGGCACAACACTACAAGGTGGCGAATTCGTATCTGGGAGTCATACAGTGAACTGAAGTATTACATAGGCGACACCAACGGACACACTAATCACAACTTCGCGTTACCTAGTATGAACAAAGGAACTTTATGGTACACTAGGCCTGTAAACGGTATCTCATACACTCTATACCCTGGTCTCGATTTTCGCAAACCTTTGGCCCTCTATACCTTAAAACTTGGGCTTCATGGTGTTGCGCAGTCTCTGGTAGTCGAAGAGACCCTCAATGCTGCCCACAGCGCTGACAGCGATGTCGCGATCCCAGAGTTTTCGGTTGGCAAAGTCCATGATCTCCTTCTCAGTGATAGCATCAATGAGACGCTCAATCTCACCAGGAGCCATGCGGCGGCCGGTAGTGATGAGCTGTCGGCCAACGTCCTCGGCAACAGCGGTAGTACCATCCAGAGACAGAAGGATGGAGGCCTTAAGCTGAGCCTTAGCACGCTCGACCTCAGCAGCGCTCACATTGGTACAGAGACGCATCCACTCGCGGATAGCAAAGTGGACGAGGTCATCAACCTGCTCGTGCTTGTCGGTGACGAGGTAGATACCCCAGAGACTAGGAATCGTTAGTGTTGCTGAGAACATCAATGTTATATAGAATTTGGCTTACCCAGTGTCGCTGTAGCTGGTGGAGAAGCTCATGAAGCTGTTGGCGATATCGTGCTTGTGGACGAAGCCGCTGAGCTTGCTCCCCTGATGAGGAGCCTGGCCAAGGGCCTTGTCGTAGTTTCCAACGATAGCCTGGGCAACGAGAGCAGTGAAGTAGTCGGGAGAGTTCCAGCTGACACCCTCAACAGCAAGAGCAATGTTGGCGGTGGGCATGTTGTCATCGCGGACACGAACATCGGAGCCAAAGAAGTCAGCCTGCTGCTTGGAGAGCTGGTAGGCCTGGTTCTTGGGGCCAGTGCTAGGGAGGCCGGAGAAATGCTTCTGAGCAAGCTCAACCAGCTGCTCATGAGGAATGCCACCAGCACCGACGAGGACCATGCGGTCAGCAGTGTAGTTGTTCTTGATGTAGCTGGTCAACTCGGTTCGGGTAATATCGCGGATGTTCTGGCGGGGACCAAGGATGGTGCGGCCAAGGCCCTGATGCTGGAAAGCAGTGGCGTGGAGGTGATCGAAGACAACCTCCTCAACCTGCTTCTCGACCTCCTCGGACTCTCGGAGGATAACATCGCGCTCGCGCTCAATGGCGGACTCCTCGAGACGAGAGTTCTGGAGAATGTCTGAAAGGATATCGACGCACTGGGGAACATCGGAGTTGAAGGCCTTGGCGAAGTAAACAGTGTTCTCGCGCTGTAGTTGATGTTAGCGTAATCAAAGATTGGTATCCCTTCATCCGACTGACCGAGGTGTAGGCATTGAGGTGGCCACCCATGTTCTCAATCTCGAGCTCCAATTGCTGCTGAGAGCGCCTGGCAGTGCCCTAAGATGGATGTTAGCGAGAGATCGTAGCCCATTGATGGGTTATCCAACCTTGAAGGCAAGGTGCTCGAGAAAGTGCGCGGTGCCATTGTTCTCATCGGTCTCGGCCCTTGAACCAGCGTCAATCCACACACCAACAGTCGAAGTCTGCGCGAAAGGCGAGTGCTCGGTCGCAACCTAGTACAGGCAAGTTAGATTGGCAATCGGAGATGCATGTCGAGGCCAATTGGTCTCTATTGATGGTGCTCACGGTCAATCCATTGGGAAGGGTGGTAGTCTGGGTTTTGCCGACAGTGGAAGGAGTGGCAAAGCCTCGTCGGAGAGGAGCGCCGGCCGAAAGACCAGCACGGTTTCGCAGGCCCTGCGAGAGGTTCAAAGCCAGTCTCCGGGACGCCATGACGGAGGTTTGGAGGGTCGACGCTGAATTGAGTGGTTTGATGAAATCTTTCGATCCTGTTCGGCTAGAAGCTTTCATGAGATAATTTGCGGCCTGAGCTTTTAGGCGGAGGGCTTAGTCATTCCGACCAACTCCGAATCAGAGCGAGAGGAGCCAGGTATGTGACCAATTAAATGTCTCGATTACTAACCCCCCTAACCCATTTTTGCAACGCCGGAATCTCCACTTTTCGCCGACAGGCTGGGTGTTTTCGTGGCCGAATTGCCCAACCACAGACGAACACCACCCCAAGCCTCCAGATCTAACCAAGATGCTTGCCTGTGAGTTCACCATGAGCTCCTCTGTCAAAGGATGTGATTCGTTGCGTGTTCTTCTGTAGATATCCCCTTGGTTGTCGTCCCAATTAAACACTCCAATATGTTTTTCAAAGCTCTGTCCTTCGTCCTTGCAATGTGCTCAGCGGTTCTAACTTGAGCGAAGTCTTCCAGGACATCTTCACCTCTAAAGAAAACGCTGCTGCTGCTGTAGCTTCTGGGATTATGAAGGCGACACTCCAGAGTTATCCTCCGTTAGGCCAAGCAACCCCGATTCAGAATCAGCATGTTTCCTTGACCGCACTTCTTGAAGTTCCCAAGTCCCATGAGACTGGCTCATGGGAGGTGTACGCCTGGTTCTCTGTGGATGGATCTGAATGGAAGGATATTAGACTCTTTCCTATGGAAGATAGTCAAATCCCTCAGACTTTGCAATTGCTGCCAGAATCTGTGTCCCGGCTATATTTCGCATCATCCCTATCTTTCGATAAGTCTGTGCAGTTTACACTCAAATTCCGTTCTGCCCGAAGCGATGGCTGGAGATGGATCCGAGATGAGCAAGGACTCGATGACGGCTGGGTCATCAGGCCTTCTTCTGTTACCTCTCCTGACAAACTATCTGACTTGATTCCCAACTTGAACGTGAAAGAGTGGGCCATTTCTTCTTGCTTAAGTCAATCTCCCGGAACCAGCGTCTGGGCACTTGAAGCGCCCATTCCACCTGCTGAGGGGGACAATTCGGCATTTAGAGACATCTCAATTGGAATTCCTTGGGGTTCGTTTCTAAGGTAGGTTACAACTTTGGCTATTATAATCACAACCATCCACTATCTGTCGTGATAATACGTCATGACTAACGCAAGTATAGATGGTTTGCCCTAGTACGTCTGTCGACACCATGGCTTGCTCCTCGCCATGGCAAATCCCGTTTTTCTCTTGATAAAGACGGAGTCTTATGCTCTTTCATGAGTCAACAAGGCAAAAGCCTAGTATTCCTAGCAATCAGTGGTGTTGGTCACGTCTTGTCAGTTTTCCAGCAAAGTTCAGATGGCGGCATCACTGTCCATGTAAGAAAATCGATATCATATTACTGAATGCCACTGAACTTATCAGGCAAGAAACGATGGCCTATCTGAGGAAAAGGCCACAATACTAGTCTCCGAGGGTGACGATTTCGACCATGCCATCGCAGCCGTTATGTACCATGCTAGGACGCTGGTTTCTAAAGCAAGACAGGCGAGTGATGTAGAGGACAATGAGGTAGCAGCCCTTTCAAGAGATTTTAAACCAGAATGGATGGAAAATTGGTACGATGGGCTTGGATTCTGTTCGTTTAGTGGCCTTCCCCTTCATAATGTCTTTTCCAACTGACACTATGCAGGCACTTGGAATGCCCTTGGACAGAAGCTCACCGATCAAAAGATATTGGATGCTGTGGACAAGTTGGCTCAGCAAAACATCAAAGTCTCTAGTCTTATCATTGATGATAATTGGCAATCAATCGACTCGAGAGGTCCCGGCCAATTCCAGCATGGATGGAAAGATTTCGAGGCAGATGCTAAAGCGTTTCCTAGGGGATTGAAGGGCACGGTTTCTCTCATCCGAGAGAAACATCCACATATACAACATATCGCTGTTTGGCATGCCCTTCTTGGATACTGGGGTGGTCTTGCTCCTGATGGCGAAATTGCCAAATCTTACAAAACCATCGAGGTGGCTCGTGAGGACATCGATGAGCACAATCTTCCAATCGGAGGCAAGATGACTGTCGTTGCTGAAGAGGACGTATCGCGATTTTTTGACGACTTTTACCGGTTCCTATCAGATTGCGAAGTCGATGCAGTGAAAACAGATGCCCAGTTCATGATAGATACATGGACCGGGGCCTCAGCTCGTCGTGAGCTATTCACGCGCTATCTGGATGCCTGGACAGTCTCAATACTCCGCCATTTCAGCGCAAAGGCCATATCATCCATGTCGCAGGTACCCCAGGCCCTCTTTCATTCTCAGATACCCACGAACAGGCCCGCTATCTTAGTCCGTAACTCAGACGATTTCTTCCCAGACGTCCCTTCGTCACATCCTTGGCATGTGTGGTCGAACGCCCACAACAGCATATTTACACAGTATTTGAATGTAATTCCAGACTGGGATATGTTCCAAACTGCACACGATTATTCAGGATTCCATGCCGCGGCAAGGTGCGTCAGCGGAGGCCCAATTTACATCACAGATGTTCCAGGTCAGCACGATATGGGCTTGATTGAGCAGATGACTGGGTTCACTCCGAGAGGGAAAACAGTGGTTTTTAGACCCAGTGTCATTGGGAAAACGGTGTACCCTTACGCGGGATACACAGATGACTTGCTTCTGAAAGTGGGAAGTTATCATGGTAAGCACCACCAAGATTGTATCTCACAGTGTCCATTGACGATAGTAGGTTCCTCGCAAACCGGAAACCCAATCCTAGCGATTTTTAACGTCTCATCAAGGCCGTTGACTGAATTAATTTCCTTGTCCATTTTCCCTGGGACTGATCCATCGATCGAATATGTAGTCAGAGCTCACACTACGGGCAAGGTATCACGACCAATCAAAATCGGAGCCCCAGACTCGCTGATGGTCGGAGCACTCCCTCTTCATGGTTATGAGATCTTCTGTGCCTCTCCCTTGACGAAAGTGTCGGGCAAGAAGCATGGCTCTACCCAAGTTGCAAATCTGGGTCTTTTAGGTAAGATGACTGGTGCAGCTGCCATTGTTAGTACCCAAATCGCACAAGCTGAAAACGGCCGGGTGAGTATCGACACTAGAGTCAAGGCATTCGGGGTCCTAGGTAAGCGGCGATGTTCGTTTCATTTATCAATTAGATAAATTAACGGGCCAAACATAGGTTTATACGTATCTTCATTGCCCTCCATGACAGTTGAGGGAGATTTTATGGCTACTATCCAGGGGCAGCCCATCCCTCCTCATACTGTGGTTATCTCAAAAGCTGACAACCATGTACTTGAGATTGACATTGGCAAGGCTTCGGAGGAGATGGGACTGAAGAGTTGGTGGAGCAACGATGTTGAGATCAAGGTATACTTCAGTTCTTGATGGGGCTACTACGGAGTTCCCACGATATGAATTATGGCACCCTGTAGCCCATCCAGTAACATATGGAGTGCTGTGGGGTGTTAGATTTTTTTTTTCGGTAATTTATTTGAACATTCTGTTCGTGAAGGACTATGGTGAATACGCGTCGTTTGCCTGCTTTTCTCAACCCAGTCCTTCTGCACGATGTCCAATCGGAGTTTAAAAATCTATGGTTCGCTTAGAATCGGAGCGAATGCGGTAGCTAGGTAAGACAGACTCGACGATTGAGTTGTCTTTCTTCCCATCGAAGTGGCCCTAGTCTTGGGAGGGCACAGTTGAAACGTAGAGCATAAAACCTATATTGTGCTACTAACCCTAGGATATGTAGCCCCTGCATCCGAACATTAATTTCCCCAATTGCATTCTCATTGAAGAGGGCCAAAAGGCCGTGTTTCAATTAACAACCAAAAAACAATAGTAGCTTGCCATCTTGCTGAAAGCTTTGGTACATATAATTACTCTGCAAGGAGACGTCATTTCTGCATGCCAAGAGTGTAGGGTAGCATAGGGGACGGGAATTATTTCTTAGTCATGGGTGGCATTGGAGGAAAAAAATGAAATGAGGCATAGAAGGAGCGGCCAAGCCCCACCTGTTTTTGTTCGCCGCCTCCTCCCGCTAGCTAACTACCAGCCAAAAATGCCCCGCACCTGCAGCCGTATCGCGCGTGGCAAGCGCCCCAGGGACCAGCATAAAAAAGTTTTCGAGCGGGCAGCACAAATCTTTTCTCCTTTCTTTCTTACGGGAAGAAGCGCTCCATCAATTTTCGCAGTCGACTCAGACAAACACCTCACAGCTCGCTGTAGTGAATCGGCTCGTTATCGTCTTCGACCTCACCCTTATTTTCTCCTTCTCTCGAATCGTTCAAAATGTCTTTCGCTAAGGTCCTCGACCACACTACCGCCCTGGACGTGCTCAACGAGTACAAATCCAAGGATGGTCTGGACCTTCACGAGCTCATGGACACCTCCAAGCACGGTGGTCTTACCTACAATGACTTCCTGTTGCTCCCGGGCTATATTGGCTTTGCTGCCTCTGCTGTGACGCTTGATGCCCACATCACTAAGCGCATCGCCCTCAAGACTCCGTTCGTCTCGTCTCCTATGGACACAGTCACCGAGCACGAGATGGCCATCCATATGGCTCTTCAGGGTGGTGTCGGTGTCATTCACCACAACTGCTCGCCCGAGGCCCAGGCCGACATGGTCCGCAAGGTCAAGCGCTACGAGAACGGCTTCATTCTTGACCCTATTGTCATCGGCCCCAGCACCACCGTTGGTGAGGCCAAGGCCTTGAAGGAGAAGTCGGGTTTCGGCGGTTTCCCTGTTACTGGTCAGTACAACTACACAATTCTTATTTTTCTACCTTCCTCGGTCGCATGATTCTACACTTTTTTATATAACTTTCGTTCCACCGTATAGACAATTGTCATGGGGACTATATATACTATGACTTCGACCTCGATTACAAATCTTACTTTTCAGTCGCAACACCCCGCACAGAATTATGGGCTAACTGGAAAATTTTGCAGAGGACGGCAAGCTTGGTTCCAAGCTCCTGGGTATCGTCACCAACCGAGACATCCAGTTCGAGGAGGATCTTGAGCAGCTGGTGTCCAAGGTCATGGTTACCGACCTCATCACTGCCCCCGATGGTGTTACTCTTGTCGAGGCCAACAAGATTCTTGCCAAGTCGAAGAAGGGCAAGCTCCCCATCGTCGACAATGACCTGAACCTCGTCTCCATGATCTCCCGCTCCGATTTGACTAAGAATCAGCACTTCCCCTTCGCCTCCAAGCTCCCCGACAGCAAGCAGCTCCTCTGTGCCGCTGCCATCGGCACGCGCCCTGAGGATAAGCCTCGTCTTAAGAAGCTGGTTGAAGCTGGTTTGGACATTGTTATCCTGGATTCCTCCCAGGGTAACAGCATGTATCAGATCGAGATGATTAAGTGGGTCAAGGCTGAGTTTCCCACTCTCGAAGTCATTGGCGGAAACGTCGTTACTCGAGAGCAGGCTGCTTCCTTGATCGCTGCTGGCGTCGATGGTCTCCGGATTGGTATGGGTAGTGGTTCTGCATGCATCACCCAGGAAGTCATGGCCGTTGGCCGACCTCAGGCCGCTGCTGTCTACAACGTCAGTCGATTCGCCGCTCGCTTCGGTGTTCCTTGCATTGCCGATGGTGGTGTGCAGAACATCGGCCATATTGTCAAGGGTCTCGCCCTTGGTGCCTCCACTGTCATGATGGGTGGCCTGCTGGCCGGAACCACCGAGTCTCCCGGTACTTCATTCGTTTCGCGGGAGGGTAAGCTGGTGAAGGCCTACCGTGGTATGGGCAGCATTGATGCTATGCAGGATAAGAAGGCTGGAGGTGGTGGTAAGGACAGCCAGAAGAGCAACGCTGGTACCGCTCGTTATTTCTCTGAGGGTGACAGTGTCTTGGTTGCTCAAGGTGTCTCGGGTGCTGTGGCTCACCGAGGGTAAGTTACTCTAGTATTTTGACTGATAAGAAGATGGGAAACTAACATGAATTCTAGATCAATCAGCAAGTTCCTTCCTTACCTAGCTGCCGGTCTCAAGCACTCTCTTCAGGACAGCGGTATGACCAGCCTGATTGAGCTTCACGAGGAGGCTGAGAAGGGTAACCTGCGTTTCGAGATTCGAACCGCTAGTGCCCAGCTGGAGGGCAACGTCAACATGGAGTCGTACGAGAAAAAGCTTTACGCGTAATGATTTGGAACGGATTTAGATGTGATATGGATGAGCATGATAAAAGGGGAATGTGGGATCTGGGTTTTGCATTCGCGGAGAGGGTTGAAGAGTTGGAAATGCACACAACTTGAAGACACCTCTACGACCGTAGATATGAATAGGCGTTTTCACGAAACATTATAGAGGTGCGGCACGGCGTCTTTTGAAATTTACAGCCAAATAAGGCACAATTGAATTCATGCCAAAAATTTGTCCTGAAGTGCTGTCAGTTCATGTCGGATTGTTACGGCCTTGCCCGATATCTGTCTGGTTACCTTGATTGATGATCGCACTTCTGCATTTGGGGGTTGCGCTTTTCCTTAACTGGTCAACTTATAGAGTGCGATGAGTATCTCAGGCTCAGGTCCATAACTGGATGGACAGCGTGAATCGATTTAATACTAGCGTCTACTTTATTCATCTTTTATTTGTTCTTTGTCTACGCATGAACATTCCTGACGGCTTCAGATCATCTGTACTCGGTACAAGTTACGAAGTGCTACGTGGGCACGTACCATTCGGAGATTTCCGTTTAGAAAAATCAAGGCCTGCAATTACGGTACAAACCTCAAGCGCCCCGAGAAAGCAACAATTTGGCGATTGGGTTATTGAAATTAGAAACTGGAGCAGACCTGAGTCCCTACTGGCCAAACGATTTTCACTTTCTAACTCCTTGCAAGGCCAGTTTGCAAACTATAACACCAGAGCAGTAACCCCGCCGGTGATCAATAAGTCAACCGAAGCTTCTCTGCAAGCTGAAGGCCAGTGCAATACCTAGCTGTGGATCGTCCAAGCGTAGCCAGGTCACTAGCAGGTGCCCCCCCTTGTCCTTGGCACCCTGGTCTCAGGCGGTAGGTAAGACAGATGGAGAAGTGTGCAAATTAGCGATGCAATCGGTGTGACAAAGTCCCGAATGAAATCTCTTTTTTTTCTTCCCTTCTTCTTGTAGATCTTCAGTATATTCGCTGGTTCATCTTTCTTGTGAGAAGAGGATAGCGATTGAATAATTAGGAGACACCCGTATCCGTGACATAGAGTTCATCCAGTTGAGCTGGATTCATTACAGAAAAAAAAAAAAAAATTAATGAACAAGAATAATAAAAAAACAACAAATATGAAAACCACGTCAATGGGGGGTATAATCCTGCGCGTGTCCCCATGCTGCCCGTCCATATCCGTCCCGAGTGCTGCCTTCAACTAGCCTTTTCTTTCCTGTTCCGGTCTCGTTGTGTCATTGTAGCCTGGCGTCCTCGCCGCATTCGCATCTGTTATCCATTCTAGCTTCCAGGCCTCGACTCGTATCATCTCATCCGCTCGTAGTCATTGGCAACTTAGTACTGCGGAGGGTGACCCTGTTGAGGGTTGTAGACGGCCTGCTGCTGCTGAGGGAAAGATCCCTGAGTAGGCTGCAAACCGGCCTGCTGCTGGGGAGGAGGCACATGCATGCCCTCTTGCTTGGTATCGTAGCCCTGGGTGACGGGACCCTGAGCGAGACGAGCCTTGACTTCCTTTTCTTGCTGGATGAGTGCGCAGCAACCGCACCAGTAGGAGGCGCAGCAGTCGTTCATACCGCTGCCCTTGATGCCAAACCTCTCTCGGATCTCACCACGCTTCATCATGGCGTAGCTGCAGCCAAAAATGTTAGAGAGGCTTCGATTTGAGACAATTGAAACATTGCATGACACTTACATCCAACCGCAACCAGTAACGCACTGGATACCACAAAAGATCATACAATCGCTGTTGCAGGTGTCGGCAGTCTGCATGGTGGGGTCTCGCATGCGATCAGCAGTGTTACCGATCACTGTGGTGAGCCATGTTAGTCATCTTGGTCCATCTCGAAGCTCATCTGGGGGCAAACACACAAATACAGGGCAAGAAGGTGCCGAGCAAGCAGGTGTCGCAAGGACCACAGCTGCAGAGGCCATTGGTCCACTCCTGGTTCTGGACATTGGGTCCCTGAGAGTACTGCTGAGCCATTGTGATAGATGTGGTAGTGTTTGGTAGTGTGGTTGGTACAGTCTTGGTTGCTGATACGACAACGAGAGTCGAGATGGAGACGATTCGAGTACAGAGTCAGGAGTAGACAGTGACGCGACGCGACGATGAAAGCTGAGCAACAAGAAGAAGAAGCGGAATTGAAAATGCAGGCTGCAATTAGCTTTTATTAATAAACAGCCACTTCCGGGATTGTGAAAAAAAAAGAACTTCAGTCCAGACGCCTGCAACACAGCTCATCTTAGTGACACGACAAGTGATAAGGGTCAATGGCGGAGTCAAGCTTGACCCCGGCTTATCCTAATGCAACCTCCGTCGTGCATGGAGTACCGGTACACAGTACACAATACCGGGATCTCTGTGCAATCCGCGCTTGCCAGCTCAAGCGGCCTGAGCTTCTCATCCTTGTTGTCACCAAGTCCAGGCGGGCTGTGCATTGGGGACAGGAGGAGTGGAAGCATGATGCAGGAGGTTCAGCCACGACGCTGCTAAGGCAAACTAGCGCCCTAGGGCTGACCAGACCATGGTGGAGATCAAGGGACTCATGGTGTGCCGTCATTTGCTGCCATTCGTCCGTTGGTCTGGGAAATGTCTTGGATCCGTCTCCATCTTCTCGCACTGCTCGCTGTTGCGAGGGTTGCTCTCAGGCGGTGCACTCCACAAGGCACTCTCGGGCCATTGGCTGTGCCTGTGTTTCAGAGCTCCAGAAGCTGAAGTTGCCGTGAACCGGGCGTGGTCCCAATTCGAGACGTTGACTGGGCTCACAATTCGGATCACACTCAAACCTTACAAATTTGGGCCTGTGATAATTTGGGACTTGTGGACCATCCAAGATTCCCAAGGCTGACAGGTCGACCTGAAAGGCTCATCTGGACCAGACGACGCCTCCCGAAAACAGCCCCCCTCTCTTGGGAAGAACCTGCTTTTAGTGGGAGGTTTTGCTTTGCTGCTGTATCTTCCTAAAATAAGCAGAACCAAAGCCCCTACGAAATCTTTTTTAGCACTGTATCTGTTCCGATCAAATTGTGTGTTGTTTTTTTTGGGTTGTTTTTTCGGTCAGGCGCAAAAGATCCATGATAATGCTTATTCATGTCGAAGACGACGCCGAGGACCCGGGGCAACACCCCTCGTAGTCAGTCGACTCAGAATTACATAGTCAGGTATCACCGTCTTGCCTCCACGGAGTTTCCTCTCCCTCGGCGAGTAGTCATCCTTGCTGAATCCTAGCTTTTCGTAGAACTTCAAGCCGGGTGCATTGCTCACAAAACATGTGAGCATCACCTTCTCCACAGTTGGAATATTTTCTGCAACGTCCACGAGGTGCCCCATCAGCTTGGTGCCTAGACCGGTCCTGTAGGGTTCATCATTGGTTTAGCACCACATATTTGAGAGGTCATCACATGCCTCACCGTTTCTCACACAGCCTCCATGTACGCTATCTGAGTGCAACGTGCGCATCAATTGGCAGCTGCGATATCGATCCGGCTGTGTGTGAAAAGTACAGATGGGGCGTGTGGAAGGATTATCTTGGTCAACTCACCCTTGGAGCTCCGGCTTCAGGTGGATTTCGTAGCAGTATACTACAGGTTCATGATTTTCAAACGTTGGCATCATCGATGTGAACCCTTGGATGGTGTCGTCTGCATCTTTGACTAGGATGTACCGGAGGTCCGGCGATCGCATCTCTTTCTTCTTCACGGCCGCATGCCACCCTAATGATGAACTGCGATAATCCGCACCACTTGTCTCGTTGACCAAATCAAAGCAGGCTTCTAACTCGTCTTCGCGCAGCTGGCCCGGTATGGACAGGCTCAGGGCATAGACGGCTTTTGTGTGGGGATGTTCCCATTGAGGCCAACCGTCATTGCTATTTATATGAGCCAGGCGTTAGACTTCGTTCTAATCCACTACCGACGGACGAGTTTGGAAACACTCGTTAGATTCACTAACCTTGGTTTGATGTATTCTTTGATGAAATCGTCGTCGGATGTCTTGTTGGCTGTCTCAATCGAATGCACGGGCTGCTGCCGCTGCCGCTGTCGTCGTCCGCCGCGTGTCATCTTCGGCATCTCGGACCCAGGTGTGGGTGATACCGTACCATTGACCTCCATTATCGGATGCAATTAATTAAATCTCGTGTTGAAGGTAAAGAAAATAGCGTGCAGATATATTTGGCCTGTTATGGTGCAGCTGTGCACTGTCTCGGATCGGAGACACCACTCACATGAAATCGATTACATTCACGCCCCACCGCAACTCGACGCCAACACCTAGGGGCAGGTGGACAACACGATCTGACAATTTAGCCGACCCTTTTCCGTCGAGAAACGAACTTTTGAAGCTCTCCATCATCCATTCAAGTGCAAGAAATTTCGCAGAATTAGCTCCCCTGTCCAATGAGGAAGCTCTTGGTGGGATGGTCTCCGGCGTTCGTCTGCTGAATCTGAACCGTGGCTATGCCACCCGCCGAGGCGCTTCCCGTTTCGGTGGAAGCATGAGTTTGGACCAGGTACGAGTCTTTGTTCTTCCATCTACTGGCCTTAAGAGGCTGACCATGCTAATTCCATGAACATCTAGTTCATCCAACGCGCCAGGGTTCTGTCATTCTACCGCACTATTCTGCGTGGTACTAAGCGCATAGTCGATCCTACCACGAAAGCAGAGTCCCGCAAATACGCTCGTGATGAATTTGAGAGACATCGAGGTGTAACGGACCAGGTACGTCTATAATTCTCTTATCCTGCTGATAGCTTCTGAACGACGCTGCCATGTTGGTCTAATGGCTGACTCTCTAATCAAGGCTCATGTAAGGTATCTCCTGTCTACTGGTAAAACGGAATGGGAAGGGATGGAGAGGTATGTCGATGGATTGTAGTATAGTATACTAGTTATACATGACAGCTGTTCCGATAGTTGAACCGCCGTCAACCTCTAATCTCCCAAATCTAATGGACTTTCTTCCCTTTATGCATGCCCTTGGACATCTCGATTGTTGTTCGATCGCGCCATTTCCCGCTGTCGCTGTGTTTCCCGTATCGTACAATTCTTAGCCAACAGGGCCTCATCAATTCCACAATATAATTAACTTTGTCGCTGCTTGTGGCGAGGATTCGCTTTGCAAATGATGTAAAGGTATCCGTTGTGTCGTTTGCCGGCCTTTCGTCGAACAACCTGGGGAAAGAGCTCAAGTCAGCTAACCATGCATCGTAGGAAATAGACTGCCACAGCCGAATGAGCCGGCCAACGACCCCAATTCTCCAAAAAAAAAAAAAAAAAGGCTTTATCGTACCTTGCAGTGCTCGCAACGCTTCTTGACAGAGCTGTGGACCTTCATGCCTCGGGTTTGCTGCATCAAGGCAGAGGGAGTGACTGAAGCCTTGGCGTTGGCAAAGATCGAGGGTACCGCCCTGAGCATTGATGAGGGGCCTTTGGCTGAAAGTGCGCCGAGAGCATTGCTTGGCCGCAATATCCTCACGGGGAGCGAAAGAGTACGGAGAAGAGACGCCATTGTGGTTTCGTTGTTGCAGTGATCTCGGTTAAGAGACTTCGTATGGTGTTGAGGTTTGCAAGGACCCGGCTTGGACCGTCCATCGCTGGGTCACGTGAAACATTTTTGTCCCCAGCTCCGGCGAAGTGTCTGCGTTCACACCCAAAACATCATTGGGAATAAGTTCATTCATGTTAAATCGATATCGTCACGAATTAATCAATTATCTTGTGTTCTCAAACCGAAGAACCAATATCCGGTAACCTATCTGAACAAGACGAGGTGCCCTTTCTTCCGAGCCTGAATCTTTTAGCCCTCCCGGTCCAGAGAGTCAATTCTCAAACTTGCTTAATTCCCTCGAACGCCCCTTTGACCAGCGTGCCGTGTTAAAGCTTCAAAGTAAAAGAAGAAAATGTAATCCCACTGCTTACTACTGAGCAGAATGCGGATGCCGATGTGACCCCTGAGTTGAAGTATAAGCTTCGAAACCCTGAACGAGGTAATCCAAGTTTCCAAGCACCAATTCTGGGGCTGCAACAATTAAGCGTGTCACCCATAGTTTGAAATGGATATACTGGTAAAGCCCGTGATTTTACTTTGGGAGATGCCTGATATGATTGACAATAAGGCATGATTGCTGTAACATGCTCGAAATTCACCAGAACTCACTAGGCATTGCTTGTTGGCCGGTGAGCGTTGTGTGCTGGTGGAAAGCACGTGCAAATTCCCAACTGAAGCTCATTGTAGTTTCTGGAGCCACTGGCACTCGTATTTGGGCTTCATCGTCAGTATTTGGCCTTCCTCCATCAACTCGTGAGTTGCCGAACGGTGCCAAGTTACCTTGCCGTGTTGAGTATATGTCGGTGAGAAACTGAGCAGTCACTCGGTCCGTGTCAATCATCATAGCCTCGTACATGGCCCTGGATCTTTGCGCCTCTAATTCGCAGCTGAACAATTCCCGCAGAGAAGGCAGATTCTGCAAGGAGTCTCCATACAGTTTCTTGTCCCGGACTAAAGGGTCCACGAATGGCGGCTGGTAAAAGTTACCGTTGGGAAGAATCTGCATCGATGGCGGAGCAGGTCGCATGTCCTCAGTCGTCCGCAGTCTGAAGATATCCTGACCCCAGCGATGAAGAGGTGCGTCTTGGTTAAACTTCTTCGGGTTCCAATTTTTGAAGAGGCAGTCCAAAGCTTTGCATTGATCTCGCTTCTGCTGATGATTCTCCATATCCATCGCTTCACACAAGAGGCATCCTGCGCAAACCCTGGTGTGGGGTCGAGATTGTCGCGAGTGATCTGTATAAAACTCTTCTAGCATGTCATGACCACAAGAGGAGCAGAAAACCAAGTTGGCTCCCATGACCAGGCTATACCACTTATTCGAATCTTTAGAGAGGTCCTCAATACCGTGTCGAACCGACTTTAGCATATCATACATTGCCTCTTTCAAGGCAGCAACGTTGGATGATTGACCTTCTTTGAGGGCGCAATAACGATGCAACCCATCAAGAAAGCTCTCGACGGCCAATGGAAGAAGCGGAAGTTGAGAGAGGTATTTTCTGAAGGCCTTGCCTTCATCAAACAAGAGCTTAATCCCCATAGCCTTGGCTTTGAGAAAAGCTTCCAACAGGATCCTAAAAATTCCTCTCTGGGCAACTTCGGCCATAGGTTCAGACCAAGTGATACCAAACGCAGAAGCGCATCTATGGGCATAGGGTATTCCCGAGTTGAATTGTGGAAAGAAGTCCACACTCTCAATCTTTGGTTTTCCAATGGACACTCGGTGCTGGTTGACTTCATGGACGAGGTCGAGTAGGCTGAGTACGTCTCCGAAATGGATCAGCGGGCAGTCATAGATGCCAACCATTGTAACCTTTGGGCAAGCGCGAAGAACGATTGCGACGATGCGTCGGTCAAGCATAGGAATGTTGATGAAATGGAGGACGTGGATCATGTTTCTTCGTTCATACACCGCTCCAACTAATAAGATGTTAGCACAATATACATTATGTGTCGGGCATGAAAAACTGACGCAGGTGGAAAAGTCCGTCCAAGATTGTTTGAGTGTAGGGCCGATTGATCAAGTTTTTGTAGGGGTCAAGGACATCCATCTTTTCCTTGAGGTCTTCAATATGAGGGAGTGACCTGACTTGTGAGACCAACTTCTCCGGGTATAGCTTCGTAATCAGGTGGGCAAAGGGGTTTGGGTCAACTTTTTCGGCTTCACCCTTGTCCCGAGACCAGTAAGGAATCGCTGGACCACAACTGCGATGGATCTGGGTTATGATCCTTGAGACTCGCTCTTTTGCCCAGTCTTCCCGGGTGCCGCCCAACTCAGGATCTCTCTGTGTTTCACCAACCCTATATTCCGGGTTGAGAGCTAGAAAGACGCAACCACTGGCATCTCCGTGAAATTTATGTGACGGAAAATTGTAGAGAGTCTGTAATTGAGATAAGTATGTGCGCTTTATCCGGCTTCAACAGACCATAGCTTACCATAGAAGTTGAGATGTCCTCCCAGCTTTCTGGCATCGCGGCAGCGAACGATTCCAGAGTCTTGTAACCATCTGCAGCCAGCATGTCTCCAATGGCTTTTCCATAGGGTGAATCACCCTGAAAGAGCCCGCAGATGTCGGTAGACTCCCCAGCTATGGGTTGGATCCGAACGCCCTTGAACTAAGTATGATCAGTTCAGGGTCTCTAGAGGGAGAAATGGGGTGTATCCTTACCCTTGTGGGTTCGGTGAAGAGGTAGCTAAATGTATACGCGCCAACATTGGCAACTTGAGCACTTCCGGTGATGTACTCTTCCCGAGAGGGGCGATTCGAAAAGAGCTCGGCAGCCTTGTGCCAATCTTTGACGACTTGATCAACGCTTTTACGAGTAATGTTAGGGCTGAACCCGAATTTCTCCAAGTTCTTCTTAGAGATTTCGGCGTTATACGGCCGAATAACTGCATCATTGTCAGCGACGCAGGAGCTACGAAAGAATTTTTGTAGAGGATGGACTTACCATTTCCCGGTTCCGGAGCTTGAGTTCGTCGCCGTCGAGGCATGGTTTTGTCGTTTTGAATATTTTTCTCGTTCTTACGGGTCGATTTCTTCGGTGGGTTTGTTGCCCCTCCAGTCAGGTTAGCTTTCACTTGCTGTCTTCTTCTTTTCGCCATGATGAGTGAGGCAGTGAGGTTGAGAACGAGGTTTGGGAGATATGAGTCTTAAAGGCTTGGGGAAAAACGAATGACGGTGGCTCAATACAGGTTCTGTAGCAACTTGGGGTTGTTTAGAAAGGAGGTGAACGCAAAATTGAAGGAAAGAAAGGGGTGAGGCGGGTGAAGCTGGTAAGATGCCACGATATCACATGTGCAAAGGTCGTTGCGGGGTAGTCACATCCCAGGCTGGCATTGTATGGATGCTTAATCAGACTTCTGATTTGTAAGAAAGACGCGTTAACCCTATCACGAACCCGTAAGGTAACCAAACGACAGCCTACCCGGCAAACGGGGAGGAGGAACAATAATAACAATACGACATGAAAGGAAAACGACGAAGATTAATCACCTTGGTTTTCTCGAATGATGGAGAAGGTAACTCACGATGCTTGCCCAATCAACAGAGTCAGTGTATCCCGGCTAAACCCTGCAACACCTATCACAAACGAGACGGTGATACTTCTTATTGGTCACTTAAAGGCGATGAGAGGTTCCAAGTTCTGTTTTGGGGAACAGCGGTGTTGATGTTAGTGTATAGACTCTATAACTAGAGTCAGAGCACATAAATTTGAAGTACCTATGTCAAAGAACACAAACCTGAGAACCAGAGATGGCCTGACAAAAACGTCCGTCCTGGACTTGGATAGTCGTTCTTATCACTAGATGCAACTACTCTCCGAGAAAGCGTGTTTACCGCCCACTCCCGACGAGGAAAAGGCCCGAGGAGTTAAGTAGTGCGGCCGATGCCCAAGCGAGATTCGAGTGTTTAGATATGTCTGATAAAGGATTAGTACCCGATGCATTCTTAAGCGGTGGGAAGATGGATTAGAAAGTTCGTGATGCTGAGGGACGAGCGTTTGGTGCGGGACAAAGGCAGCGACGAGGACAGAAACGAATCACATGTACCTGAACCAAGAAACAAAACAGAAGTAACAAGAACACCAGCCTATGTTCGAAGCAGTGGAGAGCTTGCTAGCATTTAGGTCGGCATAGAACGAGTGCTGTGCTGGAGTGTGTGAGGTGCAGAACCGCCGCGCTGCCCGTGATAACACAGAAGTGATTTAGCAAGGAGAAGAAGAGAGATGAGGTGACGGAATTAACTAATACTGGGGTTAAATAATAAGGAGATAGCGGGGGCTGCTTGAGATGCTAAGAAATCACCGGGCTGCTAGGAAAGGGACTAAAGCAGAGAAGAAAGAAATCCTGACACTTACCTGGAGAATAGGAAGTTGAAGGTGCAAAGCATTTGAGTAGGAATCTAATATAGTCAGGAAGGAATAAAACCTCTCGCCTTTCAAGATCTTGATTGCTCGAAAGATCTTGGTGGTGAGAGGCAGTGTTGATGTTGAGGGAGAAAAAGGGAGAAGAGGACGGATTGCGGGGAAGGTTTTAAAGGACGGAGGAGATGTAAACAATCCATGTGCTCAAAGCTCTAGGACACTTTAGGGGCTGTGACACAGCAGTGATTGAGTGAAGATGACACTGAGGCTGCACGGGGTAGTGACGGGCTGTCTGGAGGGCAGAGCCTTCGGGGCCTGGCCTTTGGTCCTCGCCCCGGAGTTTCATATATCTCTTTAATAAGTTTTTATTGCTGCCATTTGGTGTTCTCTCGTCACTACCATTCTCCTTACTACAACTGCAATGGTATTTATGCCGTAGCCTCTCCCTGTTAAGTGGTCGACATGAAGAACGTAATACGAGAAAGAATGCTAGAACCATATCTGTATCAAATAGCTTTCATGCCCACACATGATATTCTGGAGCTTGTGTTGTCGGGCGTCTTAAAAGATGTCCCGTTGATCATGCTAAAGCTCTGTGCATTTGCTGGTCCACCATAACCAGGTGCCTACTACCCACCACGCTTTTTCTTCGCCTTCTGCACACAACAAGACTCTCCAAGATACCGAAATGCGATTCGGATAGTAAATACGCTCACATCTCATTCCTAGTAACACAGGCTCCTTTGACGAGCAAGCTACATGTTCAGTCACCATCTTTGCTGACTAGAACTAAGGCCTTACAGTTCCACAAGACATCCAAGGCGTCAATCACCATCGACACCCACTCGTGAGCGCAATTTCCTTCTATATTCCTATACATGATTGAGACTCTGGTTATCCTCCTAATCGAGAACTCGACTCCTCTCAAGCTGACCACCAAGGGATCTAGACTACTACACAGCCAAGCTCGATTTCACCATGGAAGAATATCAAAATAAAGCTCCAGCCGCCTCCTCCAAGACCGAGTCACCCCCCGCGAAGAGTAACTGCCACTCTATATCATGATTCAATACCCCGCTACCCACACCGAGTCCACAAGGGTGAGCCCTCAGGTTTCTATGTCGTCCATCTGACGACAAAGCACTTGATTGAACAACCCCATACCACAAACCTCAACAATATTAATGGAGCGCGATGCTATCACGACACTCATGCTCATAAGTATTCATTCATCTCGGCTCGATTGCACAATCTTTCTCTTGGAAGCTTGACAGCGCTGTATTTCCCCCTGACTTGACGACGTCAGCACTACATCAACCTCCATACTAAGCTTCTGGAAGAGAAGACTAACCTCAAGGACAACCTGAGTTGTCATGGAGAGTCTTCTTATGCATAATTTGAACAATGGAGAAGACAACGAAGAGTTATCCTAATGCCACGAAAGGATGAAGGTTTCAACTGCTAAGGATGGGTTCAAGTGCATTTCTAAATATCGATCATGTCCTTGTCAGATTTCCCCGAGCAATCCATAGGAGGTATGGATTGGTCCAATGGAGTTCTGGATATCGAGAAACTACCAACCTTGTAGCATCTTCAAGTTCAAGGGTCGACCTCAGAGGATTTTGAGGTCTTACTCGAGAGAGCGTGGTACAATCTTTTTTGAACTTTGGGCTACATGGCTTTTACTATGTAATTAGTGTCTCATTAGACCACTTCGAATGATGCTTGCGATGAAGGGGATAGATAAGTTTGGGTCATCAGATCTGATGGGTTTGGCGATTATTTTGCTAACTTTGAGCTCAAGCGGTAATCATCCCAAACAGCTGCAGGTACACCGACTTCTCTATCTAAGATTCCACCTTGAATTCATAGCAACCTGCTTATCCACAACATAATCTTACGCGACGCTCCATATCAGTGTACCAACTACCTCCCTATAGGTGCCGGGGGATAGCTTTCACAATTCACATGCTTCTTGGGATCTTTGCAACATTAAGTCTAACCTTGAAGAAAAAAGTAGATATCTTCATACCTCTGAACATGTTTTGCATGCTGCCCATATGACATAGTCAACCTGATAAATACACTAACAGCATAATTCAATCTCCGAGTCCATCCTCTGAAACAAAACGCAGTTTAAACCCCCCCTATAAATACAAAGGAATGCCGACGTACTAGCAAGCACCGGTTCCCCACAAGAATATAAAGTTAACCGCTGTTAACGGCTTTTTTGGGTGCTTAACTAACAACACCCCCGTCCGTCCCATCACATCACTTCACCGCAAGATCAACTTACTCATCACATCTACGGAAGCCGGATGGATCTTCCGCGAGACATGCCAATCACAGGAAAACAAGAGGAAAAAAAAAAAAAGGCTCAGCAAAAGGCTCAGCTACCCTACCATTACCATCGGGAAGAATCGACATCTAGGGTCGATTACGGAATAGCTCAAACGGCCAGCGATGAGGCAAAGGGGGTGGGCACATGCCCACTCTGCATGAGAGCGGGGACTGTGCATGAACGTTGTGGGAGCAGGCAAAAGATCACGTTCCACGTTCTGTTATGGCCAAGCAGAACTGTGATCGACGATGGCAAGGTTGCGAAAGGATCTCACTCTTGCCACTGTGCGTCGTGTAGTCGCTAGGCATGTTGGCAGGTTGGCAGGCAGATATTAGGTGGTGGGCGTGACCAACAGTGACCGTCATCGGCTTGGAGGGCATCGACGGTTAAGAACGGGCTGGCTGATGGGTGGAACACCATTTTGGTGTGAGCACGAGATCATGAAAGTCGCGGTTGAGAACCCCAAGGCCCCAAACCTGGTGAAAATTTGGCAGATTCACAACTCATGTTCGAAAAACTATCAAGGGATTCGCCTTTGTGTGTCGGAAACACTTGAGACTCGAATGACGAAGGAGTACACATTACGCGCATGCAGGATCCTTGGTATGTAAAGTACGGAGCACACATGCCAATTTCAAGGTCAAGGCTCAAGCTACCGAAACTCCAGGGGCTGACGGTTGTCTAACGGCAACCCGAAGGCCAAAGTAGGTGGTCACATCTACTATTATAGATTCTTTTTACACTTGCACGACGCACGCCAGATAGAGACCTCCTATCCGAGGTTCCTACTCTTTCTTCACTGCATTGATAAGGCACAAGATTAATCAAAAGATGAGGGAGGTAAAAGATCATCGTCACACGCTAGCAAGGTACCTACCTACACAGCATAACTGCGTGCTAGGGAGATCCTTCACCAGCACAAGAGGATAAAGCGGTAAGACGGAAAGGACGAAAAGTTCCTAGAGTGGCATGGTCCGATGCAGAGGTCGCACAACTTCCTCACACCACTCACTACCCAACCAGAATGGAACATCTTCAAAAATTCGAGAGAGAATGGGAGGAAAATGCCTATCACACCGTGACGATGAGTGGGAAGCATTTTTTTCGGTATCGGCGTCTCGGAGGGTTACACCCCTTCACCCAATATCGGCATCCTTCCCAAGACGCCACTCCCGGGCTTAGGCGGGGGTGGCAGTCCATGAATGGAAGGGGAGGAGCACGAGAAGCGATGGAAAACCTAGGTAACATACTGCCACGCCCTATCTAGTGGGATGATATGATGAAGGCGAATGGCCAAAAAAAAAAAAAGGCATGAAGCTTGTTCCTTGATGAGCCCAGAGCTTGATGACGGCAAATCAGGTGACTGGCACCAGTTGCGGGATGGCGAAAGTTGCCGATGTGCATTGCGGGAAAGTTTGTGTCGAACCCATGACTGGATGGATGGTCCGGATCATTCCCTGTACCTTGGGATGCAGCCATGAGAAGGCCGTTGTTGACCCGTACCTGCGAACAAAGCAATGGCAGTTCCACCCCCACCGCATCTTTAGGGTCTTGGTGAAGTATCACGGGTCGAATCACGATGACACCCAGCGAGATTGCGAGATGATGGACTTTTCACCATGGGCTTGAAACTTAGAGGAAATCGAGGATGTCAGTGGAGCTCTCCTCTTGGCTGGCCAACCACATACACAGACAGAGATGTGACATACTGTAACAAAAGTACGGGAATTTGCTATGCGTATGGTCCTACTGTACAGTAGACAGCCCAGCGGTGTTAAGAGACAGGATCGTCTTGTGGATACCACGGAGTTTCTTCTTGATGGCGGATTGATCACCATCTAAGGAGGGGCCATCACTGGTGTGCAAAGACCACGGGGCGAAGAGCGCTCCGTGTTTGGCAATCCCTGCGTGTCGGCCTGGGCCCGAGAGCAGATAATGATACACAAAACCGAGATGTAGAGCGGTGAAATGACTTGAACGGATGCCATGGGGTCCAAGGTTTTAACGAGGCCATCGAGATGGTGTCTGGAGCAATGAGCAATCGATAGAAGTACATCAAGGTCATATCGTAAGTATCGCATCGCAATATCTGCTTCTCCACCTCGACAGCTACTATGGAGTATGTACAAGATTAGAAGGCTAAATATTACTCCAAGGAGAGTTAAAAGAGTATAGACGAAGAAGGAAAAGAAAAACGCGGGAATAGTGTCTAGATCATCACCAGGGCAATGATAATAGTGAGTTGGGAAGCCAGAACGCCAGGCAAGATTCTGTTTGGTTGTGGGTTGAAATGAAAAGCTGTGTCCTAATTTCAATACCCGATGGGGTCAAAGCATCGGTCGTCGGGGTGCCTGGGTAATTAACAACATCAGTCCTCAAACTCAAAGGGACGAGAAACACTTGGTGTTAATAAATGTCACGAGGCCTTTTCTGAATTATTTTATTTTATTCCCTCAGTCGAATGCCTTTTTGTTCGACAATGCAGAAATTGGAAAAGGCGTTAGAAGGCAACGGCCTTGTGGCTGACATAATTACATAATAAGCTAAGAGCGATCCTTCCCTTCGTCGAGAAGACAGACGCCTCACAGGGATCCCGACTTGGCCCCACCAGTCACAAGCCGGCGTCAAGCCAAAGCGTGGTTGAAGCGACTGGTCTGTGGATCTCGATTGATTGCCTGACATCCACCCAGAGACCAAATTTGGTGATCGCGGTGGCACAGAATATTGGGCAGCAGGTGGTCTTTTTTTTTTTTTTTTTTTTTTCTTCTTCCGTAACTAACTCTTGCTCGTTTTGGTTGTAATGGAGTCCATTGCTTTGTGCGCTAGCTCTTGTTCATAGCCTGGTGGCGAGAATCCCGAGACGACAACCATCTCCAGTGAAGCAAAAGACATCAATATCGTACCTACTAGATGACATCTTCGAAGTACAGAGTCTCGACAAAGGGGGTATGGCATAAAACGGCATCATCCAGATAGGCGCATCTAGAACAACCCCTCTAACCGTCTTGTGTGGTAAATATTGCACATTCCCGAGTCGCCGCAAAGCTTCATACAAGCAAAAGCCAAGCAAAACCAGAAGCACAGGTCATCTAAGGGCTGGGCACCCTTGCCGCCGCCGTTTCTCAACGAACTGTGTGGACTTTGTCTCGGCGCTGATTCCTCCGAACAATGGGGTAATCTGTATGTCTCACAAGATACCCTAGTTACTGATTGACAGCCACTAGCAGCTCGGGCATGATATTTTGGGAAGAACGAGTCAGGAGGAGCTTGGAAGAATAAACAATGCCAAGAGCCAGTACCGTAAAAAAGGGATTGATCAGGACGTCGTTGCCTAGCTGAACATTCGTCGTGAAGGAGTGCGAACAAGAGACCAGAATCGGAGTGAGAAGTACTAGATACATGTGCACGCAATCCTTATTCACAGGTCGGGCAAGCGATACCATTAGCCAAAGAGTCACCTGGACGAAGTTATGAGGGATGGTAAGACTAAGTGTGGGAGCCACGAGCCACGAGCTGAGGCTCTAGCTTGACTCATCCGCAAAGCTTGAGTGGCTGAAAGAGAGTGGAAGTGGAGGATGGATTAGTAGCATTTCACTGTGGATAGATGGATTGGTTGCGACCATGCGTGAGAGCGGGTGAATTTGGACAGGTTGAGTTGTCTGAGGCCATGAAGATTGGCTGCCAGGTATCAGGTGTGGGTGGAGAGCTGCAGTAGCTGTATGCGGAGCAGCACAAGTCGCACTGACGATTGTCAAAAACTCACCTCGACATGCTTCCGATGGATGACTACCGTCGTACTTTAGGCCGGGCACTTCAAAAGGCATTTTCATCAGGGTGCTAGTTGAAGTGGAGGCCGATCGGCGACGTTGCAAGTTGACAAGTGGGCGTTGTTCTAAGATGCAGAGGGCCCGAGGGGCTTCACATCACCAGCCCCGTGATAGCCAGCCAAAGTCGACCGTGGAGGGTTTCCGTCGTCATATCCCATGCTCGTGTGCTCCTGATGCAATGCAGCTCCCTCTTGCATGCATCTACAAGTACGCATCTACACCACAATGGGGGTAGAGAGGCAAAAAGAACTTAAAACTCTCAAACCGTTGCTGGCCGAGGCAACATTGTGGCAGAGAAGACGCCGAGCGAGGTAAGTTAGTCACAAAGATACCCTGCGGTAGACTTTCGTAAGGCGTACTCCGTTTATTACGGCGTTGTCGCTAGCGCGACATGTCGGTACTTGCCTAATGGACACGCGCCTAGTACCAAGGCAGGGCTGCAGGCTACTTCCAAAGTCGTCGTATCGAAACGGGTCTAAATCGGACAAGAGTGGTCAACGAGACGCTGTTTTTGGTGACTTAGAGCTGCAACACAACACAGGGGTGGGTTGACTGACTGGAGAACTGATTGTGGTGGAGGGTCGGCGGTGCACAGCGACTGGACAGGCGAGTTTGGGGATGGCGCTTTGAGGTACCGGTTGAGCGTGACCTGATATGACATGACCTGGCCTGACATTTCTGTACATGGCCAAGGTCCGAAAGCCTCACCAAAAAGGCAGCCTTCTACCCAACAGCTTCGTCGGAAGGAACGGCCAAGGTACAATCCAGATATCTCGTTGGTTGAAAGTCCTGCAGGTGTGTAGCCAGTTGGCTCGCAAGCCCCCGCGCAACCAACGAACTGTAGACACAAGGACGAGGTTGCTCCAGGTGTCAGCTTGTCAGTACAAGGGAAATTTGTGGATGATCAGATCCAAGCCCACACAATTTCTCCCATCTCTTTATCTCTCAATTGATGAGAATACAGGAGTTTTGTACTGCAATGTTCCGTAGCATACTAATGGGTTGGCTAGGGTATGGCTAGTTCCGAGCAAAATAAGCCAAGGGACGAAGGCGACCGAAAGACAAGCCAAGGCCATCCAACGTTAGTCAGAGAGTGGTGTTGAGATACGTATCGAAACATTTCCACCCCTGGAGATTGTCGTCTCTATTTTTTTTTTTTCTCTCTCTAATGAGTGGCGATCCACCAAAGTCCGTGTTAAGGTCAAAGGCGGTTGATGAGAGGCACCGGCACAGATCACTCGTCGGTATCGGAGAAACAGGGGAGACCAAGAGGGACCAGGGACCAGGGAGATTATTCGAGTGGGCATGATCCATGCGCAAGGGTAAGGGACCGAGCAGCCCCGGACTCAGGGAGAGAGGTGATTCTGAATTCTTAGGGGTGTGGGTTGGAGGCAAGCCGCCCAAGGTTCGGATTACATGTTTCGTAGATTATTATTAGCAGGTATCCCCGAACAAGTGAGATCCAAGACTGACGAACATCAGAACCACTGGCTATCTGAGAAAAGTATGGAATTTTGCCTCTGGACTTCCTGAGGCGCGCATGGCACTGACAGAATTGCTAGGCTCGTTGTGGGGAATGAATGCCGATACTATTGGAGAGCGATTGAAGATCGATATTGGATTGTGGATTGTGGTTTGACTTGACCTGGCAACACTGGATCCCTTGTCAAGTTGAGGTGCTAAAAAGAAAGCCGGCGCTTGCAAGTGAGATTTGATATTTGCGAATAGTGATGACCCGCTCGCGTTCACAGTAGTCCTGCGCGTCTCTGAGGTAGCGAATTTCTTGCGCGCTAGCCTGTGTATCTACCTGTGAGTCAGCCAGTCAGTGGGATGAACTGTGCAGCCAAGAAGTAAACAGTGGCACCTGTACGAAGCTCTAATTAGTGGTGGTACCTGAAAATGGTGTCGTTGGTGATGTGGTGCCAGGCGGAGGACGTCCGCTGGTGGGAGTCACGGTCACAATCATAGGTTGCAGGTGAGGAAGGACCGCCAAAGCCAGAGCCTGACGCCTGCTGCATGGTGCATGGTGCATGGTGCACGGTTACTTCCAATTCCAAGAATGGTTACGCTAACGAAAGGTACCTTGGTTTCACATACATTTATATAGAGAGACCAAGTACCTCTAGCGCATTCATAACGTTACCTTCAACGACGACCGTAGTATTCTCAACCACTCCCTCCAACTGTACCTTATCCTCTCAGCCCCTGGGAAGACGACCTACTGCTATTATTACCTCATACATACATACAAAGCACTGTAGCAGGTACCTTGGAGATTGGAGAGACACCTCGGCAAACGGGCGGGCGTGGTTCCGCGCCTATACGAAACGGTCATGATTTCCCGTGACAAGGAAGCTCACCTCAGAAAGGGGGAAGAGAGATGACGGCAGAGAAGCACCCCAGGGATTACAGAAATGGGGGGCTCCATGATCCGCGTGTCTCTCTGCGCTACGGTACCGTATTAATGAAATTGGGGGCCTGTTTTATCTTTGCTTTAAACCTGTTGTTTGAGTGGTGGTTAATCGGGAGGTTTCATGTGGTGGCGGCGTCAAGCTCATCAGGTGAGCCACCCATGGACGGTACTGTATCTCTCCACACAAGGGCACCGTACGGATGTACCCGACAAGAATAGCTGACGGTGAACTCAGGCTCCTCATGCGTGGCAGCTGAACGTACGTTTGAAAGTGCCACTACTCCGTTCTTCGTACATTATTGTCGGCGGTTAGCGCTCGCTCGCTGGTTTCCAGGTCCAAATATGGAACTCTGAAGGGCTGGCAGCAAAGTTGGACGGGTCTAGTTTCTTTTGCTGCAATTTCAGGCCCACTCGCTTAATGCCCGCACGGACCGTCGTCTTTCTTTCTAGTAACTACTCCGTACGAGCGAGGAAATAATGATTTTTTGTTAAAAATTCAAAAAGTTTCGAGCATGCTCAGTAATAAGGGACAGGATCGTCCAAGTTTGGTGCAGTTCTGCTAATTCTCGGTTTGTGGGATACATTATTTGTAGTCCCCCGTGTATGATCGCCCGATCAGCAAACGGATGAAGGGGATGAGAAACATGAGACCGTTCAACCACGGCCCCTCCCATGGCTACTGTACGACGTACCTTGCATGGCCTCGACTACAGCGCCAGTCACTGATAGAGTACGCATCAGCATCAGTCAATCACTAAAATCTGTAGCGTCAACTGCCCGACTCAGGCAGATACTGGAGAGGGCAGTCTACAGGGGGTTTGCACTGTAATATAATGTCGTAGTAATATGTCCTGAAGTAAGGAGACGGACGATGGGGTGTCCATCAGCCCTTGTCAGCCCGCCAGGTGTACCAACGCGACATATCGTTTACTAGTCAGGACAAAGGGCAACACCAAACCAGGGTAAACTCAGCCTGTTCTTCAATCATTCGCGAAATGCATTAACGGACAAGTCTTAGATGACAAACCCAGAACAAGGAAACCCTCAAGTATGTTTTGCCCCAGATACTGTCCGAGTACCAGGGCCAACAACACGGCGTGGCAGCTAGCCAGGTACTGCAGCTCGTCAAAGCAACGCACTGAGTACTCGTACGGTAGATATCACAGGGAACCCGATAGTTAATTACGCTACTTTTAACGCTTTCCTGACCCTAGACCAAGACCAAAACCCAAAGCTCCCATGTCTGTTTGGCCTGGCCCTGACCCTGGCCCTGGCCCGGCTTTCTTCCTGGGCATCCATCTCGCTCAGGCTGTCCCGATGCGATTCAGCGGCACGCGCCCCTCCCCCCTGGACATGGGAAATTCCGCAGCCAGAATCCAAGAGAAAACACTACTCCCCTCAAAATAGCCATTTCACAAGAACAATCCAAAGGAACATGCAGTACACTTTACTCACCGTTGGCCAATAACCGCTGCCTGAACGCCGTGCAGTCGTCCACTGAAGCTCACTAAAAGAGCTACCCCCGTCGGCGCCACAAGCACCCACTGAGCAGAAGCCCACACACCCTCTACGTCCATTGGATTACACCCTAAACCCACCGCTCCTATTACCACCCCACTCCCTGATTGTCCACACCCTCCCTCTCCCTCCGTTCTCTCTCTGCTTCTCCCTCCCTCCTTCGCACGTCGCCGTCTCGTCACGCCCACCACACGACAACAAATAAGTACCCCGAACGTCCCACTGCTTCTTCCCTCCCTTCTCTTCCTTTCCAGCTCTCACCCAGAACTCTTCTGTCCAACGACTATATCCAGTCCAACGCCTTTTCTGGATCTTTTTCCTTCTTTTCCTTTTATACCAACGTCTTTGTTTGTTGTGATACCCAATTCCCTTTGATACCCCATACCGCACTCAAAATGGCCGAAGAGCAGAAGATCGTCGAGGTCCCTCAGGAGACCACTGTCGCTCCTGTCGAAGAGACCCCCGTCGAGACCAAACCCGTCGAGGAGACCGCTAAGACTGAGGAGGCTCCCGCTGTCGAAGACAAGCCTGCTGAGGAGTCCAAGCCCGCTGAGGCTACTGAGGAGGTCAAGCCTGAGGAGAAGAAGGAGGAGGTCAAGCCCATCGAGGAGGGCCACCTTAGCCATAAGGCCCAGGGCCTCAGCTTCCCCAAGTAAGCTCTCTTTAGGCTGGTTTAACTACTTGCAACCCTTTTGCTAACACCACACCAAGGAACCTGATCGCTTCTAAGGAATTCTTCTTCTTCGGTGTCGAGGCCGTCGAGGCCAAGGCTCTCTCTGCATACCTCAAAGCCGAGAAGTCTGTTGAGACTGCTCACAAGAACATTGCCTGGGCAACTGAGACCGGCAAGGGTCTTCTTTTCGTTGGTGACAAGAAGGCCCCCTCTAGCGTCATCAGCCTGGTAAGTTGGAGATCCACCCGCGCATGAACTACCGACTCCGATGGCTAACTACCCGACCCCACAGGCCGATGCCACTCAACCTGAGAATGATGGATCCCACAAGTTCCACTTCAGCTCGAAGGGTAACAAGCACACTTTCAAGGCAGCCAACCAGGCTGAGCGTGACAACTGGGTTTCCCAGTTGAAGCTTAAGATCGCTGAGGCTACTGAGCTCGCTTCCACCGTCGTTGAAACCGAGACGTACAAGCAGACCCTCGAGAGCTTCAAGCCCGCCCCTCCGGTGAAGAAGGAGGAGAAGCCTGTTGAGGCCCCTAAGGAGGAGACCAAGCCCGAAGAGGTTGCTCCTGCCGCCGCTGAGGAGGCTCCCAAGGAGGAGGAGGTCAAGGAGGAGCGCAAGAAGGAAGAGGTCAAGTCTGAGGAGCCTAAGCGACGATCTGCCAGCCGCAAGCGCGGATCTTTCTTCGGCTTCGGCAAGAAGGAGGAGAAGAAGGAAGAGGTTCCTGCTGTCGAAGCCCCTGCTGTCGAGGAATCCAAGACTGAGGAGGTTAAGCCTGTCGAGGAGACCCCCAAGATTGAGGAGCCTGTCGCGGTCGAGGACAAGCCTGCTGAGGAGGTCGCTCCCGTTGCTGAGGAGGCTAAGACCGAGGAGAAGCCTGCCGAGTCCCCCAAGGAGAAGCCTACCGCCTCCAAGCGCAACAGCTTCTTTGGCAACGTCTTCTCCAAGAAGGAGAAGAAGACTCCCGAGCTCAAGCCTACCGAGCCCGTCGATGCTCCTAAGGAGGCTGAGGCTGCTGAGACTGCTCCTGTGATCCCCCCTGTTGAAGCTACTACTCCTCTCGCTGTCGATGTCACCGCTCCCGTTGACACCCCTGCTGAGACCACCGAGGCCGTTGCCACTTCTCCTGCCGCGGAGACAAAGAAGGAGGTCAAGGAGAAGCGCAAGTCATCTCTCCCCTTCGCCTTCGGCAAGCGTGACAAGTCCCCCGCCCCCGTTGAGGGTGAGGAGAAGTCTGGCAAGAGCCCCTTCTCCAAGCTCCGTGCTACCATCAAGGGCAAGACCTCTAAGGCCGAGGAGAAGGTCGCTGAGGAGAAGCCTGCCGAGGAGCCTATCAAGGAGGAGGCCAAGGATGAGACCCCTGCCGAAGAGGTCAAGGCTGAGGAATCCAAGCCTGCCGAGGAGTCCAAGCCTGAGGAGGTCAAGCCCGAGAACGTGGCTACCACCACCCCCGCTGTCACTGCCGCCGCCTAGATGGCACGTAGCAGTTGATGACTGTTTTTTATCATCACTACAAAAAATTCAACACACGCATGAAAGGGTTGGGAATGGAAGGATGGATCTGCATTTCTTCACAAGATACCGAGATACCCTGTCAAAGACTGTCTTACTGATACCAATTTTCATATTTGCTTTTTTTTTTTTTGCAACGCATACGAAAACGGAAAATCGTCTGGAAACAGGCCACCAAAAACTTATGAAAAAAATGTCCCGGCTGCCGTTGGTGGTATGCTCTGCTGTTTTTCTTTGGTTTTTGTCTGATACCCGGATCGGAGATAATTAATACCTAATAATACAACTGATTGCGTGTTGAAAAATCCTGTTCACCTTTGTGACTGACCCAAACAAATTCCCTACACATGAAATAATATTGTTCATCCAACTTACCTTGGACGAGGGCATTCATTCCAACTTTCCAATCACGTGAGCCTATCAGATGAACCACAAGCCTTCAATGACGGGAAGACAAAAGCCCACAAGATGTGAAGTACATGCTTATTAAATGATAATTCGGGTCGATCCATATCATCCTACTCACTTCTAACACCAGAGTACCAACTTGGGGAGGTTTAACAGTAAAACACATGTATGCTTGCCGACAATCGCAAAGGTACCCTACCTAAGACCGCGCAGAGTTACAACCCAAGCTACAAAATAGTTGAAATGAAAGGGAAATCGAATATAATGCAATTATATATAGTGCCTGGAAATGCAAAAGATGCATGTTTGGTGTTGAGAGCAGGAGCCCTACCTAGGTGCCTAAAGCTATGTCGTCTAACATAAAATATTTTCCGAATTGCCCTTTGGTATCACTTAATGGGTATATTAGGCATCCATTGGAGGTCAACGGAGAGCCCAGGGTGAAGCAGCAGAGGAAAAAACAATCATGAAGACCGATGTTGTGTCGCCGAACTGGCTGGCTGAATTACTATTGGACTAGTTTTCTAGAAAGGAGGATCGGCGTCACCTAGAATGAATATCAAACTATGATGACCGTGTCTTCAAGATTGGTTTGCTTCACTCCACATTTTACTCGGCGGAGAGCCATCAAGGTAGATATGACAACTGAAGATAGCAGTGTGTTCGCACAGAAGAACAAATGAGGTCCGATGGCGGATACGTATAGTCCGACGATGTTTGTTGTATACATTGTCATCGTAGGGATCCACACGCTAGGTCCCATCGCACGACATGGAGGAACGTCTCCTTCTAAGTGGTAGTAAATCTTCTCTGCTTCTTCTCTCATTATACCAAGCGCCAAGTGAAAACGCCGTCAGTAAATGATTGGCCTCGTGCCTGTATCTCTCTTCCCGTCGTATATTTGATTGCACCCACGGTGCCGCCCTCTCATATTTTCCCGGCCTCATGTGTATGCCACAACCAGAACCCCAAAGCTCCAACTGAAAAATGCGACTCCCTGTCCATCACCAGGTATTTAATATTCCCCTTCTTCCCTTCAGGCGGTGAAAAAAGGTTGTTTGACTCTCTTCCCAAAACGCCTGGATGCCAGTCATTGAAGCCACGCTATATGGGGTACTCCGTAATCCAAAATCAAACCCAAAAAAAAAATATAAAAAAATAAACAAGAAATAAAAGCTAGAAGGCAGGATTAGATATCTAAATAAGAATCGGAAGGTCGAGTGTAAATCGAGGGTTAAGGCTCTCGTCGTTATACAAAATTTGGACCAAGAATGCACAAATGCATGGAGATGGTAGTCGTGCGCTGATTCCAAAAAGTGGTCGGGGAGTGAAGTGTAAGATTGTAGTATACCGATGAGTGGCAAGTAACTCGGGCTACGCAGTTATTCCTTGGAGGAAATGGAGAGGTCGCTGTACTTGCTAACGAGTTCCTCGATTTTGGGGATCAACTCGGGAATGCGAAACGGTTTGGAAATCACGTCATCCTACATATTTCATGTTAGAAGGGCATTGATTCGTTGACAATAAAGTTGGGTCACATACAATTCCTGCGGCTTTGGCGCTCTCGATTTGTTCAGGCCGCGCGTACGCCGTTACCGCGATGATGGGAATATGCTTGACGATGGTTCCCTCCCTCTCCAGTTCTCGAATCTTGCGGGCACACGTCATACCGTCCATTACTGGCATCTCCAGATCCATAAGGATGACGGAGATGTCCACGCCCTCAGATTCCTGACCGGCCCAGAACCTAGACCGCTGAAGAGTCTGAAGGGCCTCCTTGCCATGGTTCGCCACAAAGGTGTTATTTCCGCAGTTACGCAACTGCCGCTGAAGAACCTTCTGGTTGACAATGTTGTCCTCAACAATGAGCACATCGTACAACTGGTTAGGATCTTGGGGCAATGTCCGCGAGAGTTGACGGGTGGGTTGGGGCCTCGTGGGCGTCGCAGGGGACTGGGATTTCCGGGGAATCTTGAATGATTTTATGCGCTCGCAGTCTGCAGGTGGGTTCATAGAGCGGCGAGCTTTGATGTAGAAATTGAATTTACTTCCAATGCCTCTCTGCGATGAAACTCCAATCTGGCCACCTTGCATCTCTGTCAGGATTCGAGAGATGAAAAGGCTTAGGCCTGATCCACCGTATTGGACATGCGTTCGTGGAGTTGCCTGTTGGGAACGGTGGAAAAGAAGCATCACTTCCTCTTCCAGCGACCCAGGACCGGTGTCCTCAACAGTACAGTGGAGGTTGATCAGCTCGCCGTTTCCCCATTCCTCTTCGTTGTTGATGTCCATCGTTGCTGTTCGCTGGTGGTTGATTCTATCAAAGTAGGGCTGGCCCTTTTTGGTCACCTCAGAAATGTCTTTAGATGCGCCAAGGCTAACAGTGATGTTTCGTCTCTCTCGCCCTTGTGTAAATTTGATTGCGTTTGTCATCAGGTTGATCAAGACTTGTTGGAGTCTTGATGGATCAAGCCTCATCCACTTGATATCATATTTCTCGAAGCTATCATCAAGGCGAAAGTCGAATTCGATGTCGTGGGCAATCAATTCAGATTCGAACATCTTCAATGATCGCTGCACTACCCGCACGGGCTGCTCATCCACAGGAGCAACAGCTAGGAGATTTGAGTCGAGCTTAGAAAGTGTCAAAATGTCGTCCACGATTCGCTTCTGGTGGCTAGCACAGAGGTTGATCGTGTTCGCTGCGTCAAGGCAATTATCCAACAAAGTTTCCACCTCCTCTTTCTGATTATGAAGATCGAACGCAGAGATGTTGTTGGCAATTTGGTCTGCGCACTGCAAGATTGCTGACAGTGGATTTCGCATCTCGTGGCTGGTGATATCGATAAAACTCTCCTGCTGCCGTTTGAGCTCCACAGCCTCCTCACGACGCTCACTTTGGACCTTCTCAGCCCATTTCTGAGAAGAAATGTCCGTAATGCAGCCAAAGATCAACTTGAGGCTGCCGTCCTGCGTCTTCTCGGGGTAGGCACTCATGAGGACCCAGGTATCAATGGTGTTATCCCCGTTTCTTTGGCTGCATTTGAACCGAAACTCAACAGAGATTGTCACCTTTTCCGTCAAAAGACGATTCCATGCGGTCTCCAAGTTGGGCCGGTCCTCGTCCCGGACACTGTCCATCCAAGAATCCACTGAATCTTCCTCGCGAGAGTGACGTGAGATCTGCCACCACATATCATTGCAATAATTAATTTTACCAGCGTAGCTGGCAATAAACATTCCGACAGGCGCAAACTCGGCCATACGAGTAAATCTATATTCGCTTTCCACCGCCTCTTGTGTCCGAAGAGAGAGCTGTATAGAAAGCTCTTGACGATCCAATGCAGCAAGCCGGGCCGCCCTTTGACCTCGCTTGATTTCCTCCTCGAAGAGAACCACAGAAGCCATCGAAGTAGTTAGTTGTCGAGACAAAAGGTGGACAAAGAGCTTGTAATCCTCGTCATAAGGTCTTCTAGGGTTCACGCCTATCACGATAAACCCGACAACGGCTTCCCCTGCGGTGGTTGGGATGACTGGAAAGACGACCAGGGTCCTGGAAGGATCACCATATCCTCTCCACTGCAGCCCCTCAACCAGGTGCTTGGGGAGAGTACCGGCTTCCTCAGAGAGGATGATGGGGATACCGCCTTCTGACAGTGACTGACGCATGTAAGGACCAAAGCCTTCTTCAGGTTGTCGTAGGTCGAGGTTGGACACCGCTGCATGATGGCCTTCAGGGACGCCAAGTGAGCCATCTAGAATCAACTGTGGAGAATGACTCAGACTTCCAGAATGAAGAGAAGATACCTCACTTTCCGTATCTTCCTTAACGGAGTAGATGAGCGCAAATGGAACATCGTGTTCGTCAAACTCCAGGCCTTTCTGTACCTGGGGCCAGAAGCCACGGACGCTGGTGGCGGCCGCCGTTCTCTCGCCAATCTCGCGAAGCATGAGCATCCGCCGCTCGTTAACTCTCCGCCTCGTATTGTCAAAGGCAGGGTTATATAGGCCAACGACTTCACCATCGCCACCTACCATAGGAACAACGGACCATGAAAAGAAGCACTCTTCCAAAAAGCCGTTTCGGTCGATGAAGAGCTGATTCTCGTGCTTCATAGTAGCTTGACCAGACTCGAGAGCACTCTTGAAAACAGGCTTGATTTCGTCCCAGATTTCCGGCCAAGCGTCTTGGTAGCATGCGCCCATCAGCTGTGGGTGTTTCCGACCTGCCATATCGACATAGGCAGCATTATAAATGGCAACGAAATGGGGGCCCCAGTACATTGCCGCAGGATGAGGACTGCCCATAACCAGGTTAGACATTGCTCTGAGATCGGCGGCCCAGTCTTCAATAGGTCCTAGAGGAGTAGCTGCCCAGTTTACCGAGCGAGCAAATTTGATATGTTCGGGTAGACTATCCGTCATGGGTATCCTCGTCCAATCGAATATTGATCTTTCTTGTTGTGATTTTAATACCTCGTTAGTAAATGCATCAGGATGTGATGGCAGATCGCCTTCGTCCATGACATCCACATTCGCATTAGTATCGTAGGGCTCAGTTCCAGCGAAATAATCAGGGGCATCGACAATTTCGGTATCAGGGATAACTGGTATATCTGGTGTCTGCGATCGAATATGTTGGTCAATCATGTCAGCTTCATCTGCAATTGGCGTCGGTGACCGTAGGCTGGCGAAGTTCCCACTGCCGCTGACAAAACGGAACCTCTTTCGGAGTGTTGAAAATGTCCAAGTGATACCACCGTAAACATGAGAGGGTTGGTTCAGGTCTGACGACCCCTTGGTAGGCCGCATTATCCATGATTTGAAACGTCCAAAATTGGTATTCGGGCTAGCATCTTCCTGATCTACCGAGAGTGATTGCAACACCTCATGAGCAGCACGCAAAGAGGCGTTGTAATATAATATGTGAAGTCCAGCACGACTAGCATTAGCTGAATTCTCAAGATCGATCAAAAAGGTGGGCCGTGCATCCTGCTCCAAAAACTCCACCACTCCAAGACCTTGAAGTATTTGTAGCCCTGGTGGAAGAGTCCTACTATCAGGGCTTGACGATTGCGCTGAAACATCCATTGACGAAGACATGCTGCCAGGGGTGCTCTCCGACCTAGCAGCACTGACCGCAGTCACGCTAGCACGGGGTAACTTAAGTGTTGTTACAGCTCCAGAAGGGTCCTCCCGCATGCGCGAAAGCATAGAAGCAGTAACCTCAGCCGTTGGGAACGCAGATGGCCTATTAACCTGCCTCGAAGATGTGTGGGAAAAGAAGAGTGGTGAGATTGGTCCTTCCAGCTGAGCTCTCGCAGATATGGACAGACCGGCGGCCGAGGAAGGGATCTCAACTCTGCGAGGCGGCGATGTACCAGTGCGAGCCTTCTTAATAGGCGACGGATGCATAGCGGAATCGCCTCTGCTGTTAACCGGCGGACGTTTCGCCGGGTTTGGAGGCTGCGTGAGACCTCGACTGGGGGCTGTCGTGGGCCCTCGGGTAGCAGCCGTATAGAAACTCGATTGGTGTATGGCACTGGTCGAAGAAGCAGTTTCCTCTACCACCGTCGCGATACTAGGGGCGGGCACGTGGGAGGCCGAGATGTTGTGGTTAGGGGTGTGTGTCCATGATGCTGCGGCTTGTCTTTGAGAGCGCTCAAAAGCGAAGAAGTTGGAGAGTGCCGACGGCGTACCTGGAAGAGGCTTTACGGCGGCGGAGGCGGCGGCGGCGGTTGGGGTAATGGGAATGGCCGAAGAGGCCACAGCTGCGGTAACAGGAGGAAGACGGCGGGGGTGGTTGTTGAGATCGGTCAAGTCGACGGGATCGACTGGCAGTGGGCGAGAAGAGTGAGCATCGGGGATAGAGGCAGAGCGGTCGTCGTTGCGGAGCTGCTGCATGAAGGCGCCGGGGCAGGGCCGGAGTCGAAGCCCCGGAGGGACTGCGAGTCCAAGGCTACCAGTTGGCTTAGGGCTTGCGAAGTGAAAAGCAGGAGACTGAAATGGGCTGAGAATCGTGTGCGTGCGACGGCGACGGCGGTGTAAGTGAACGATGGTCGAGCGTATGATTCGTTATGATTTGCATGTACAAAGTGTTTGTATGTATATTGTCGGGGATTAGGTAGGCAAGCTCGTGGTGATGGTTGTGTTAGAAGCTAGGTACCTAAACGGGTCCGAAAGTCAGGACCTTCCACTCCTGCACACTCAAGGTATGTTTTGGGGAGTGCAAACGCGCGACAACGAGGGGGAAAGCCACCTCAGTTAATATCGGATGAGGTACGACGTGGGTGTGGCTAATATGAAGTGTGCGAGCCAGGGGTTGGATGGGTACGTCCAGGTAGAGTCGGAGGCCGTAAACATGGGCATGAACGATGAGCCGCTTGGATGGTTCCAGATGTGTAGCAAACTGCCAGTGAATACTTGAAAACCGCTAGAGCCCCAACAAGTATGTATCGTCCAGTTTGTTCCCTGCACCAAAGTCTTCTCTGAGGCTATCTTTGTTGTAGGTGGTTTCTCCGGATAACGAATGCGAATGGTGGGGGGAAACATGTAACACAGGCACACTGCGTCTTTGTGTGTATATGTATCTGTGTGTGTGTGTGTGTGTATGTGTGTATGTTTAGAAGGCAAACAAGGACCTTGGCTTGCAAGGTCAGAAGAGCCGCACGTACGGAAACAGTTTCTAGGTCATGAGGTGGGCACAGTTGCGAGGTTGAGACCAGATCAGCGGCAAATAAGGGAGGGGTCCAGCCAGGTCAAGGATCCTACCGAAGCCCATCGAAGTTTCGCGTGCACGTTCGATAGGATTTGCGCGAGCAAAAGAATGATGAGAGTGAATGAGTAAGTAAGAAGAAAGGGCGCGTATCAATCAAAAAGAGAAAGATTGGAGAGGGGCCACTCAATGTGCTATGGGAGGCGTGTGTAATACCAGGTTGCTAGCAAGACGGAGGGACAGAAATGGAGCAAACGGACAGGGACAGGGGACTAGTAAGGCCGGGGATCCAAGAATGGGTCTGGACGAAAGAGTCAGGGCAAGAAAAAGGCGAGACTTGAGATGAGACGACACAAGGCAAAGGAGTGTGAAAAAAGGGAAAAAAATGTCCCCAGGCACCACGGCCTCTGACCAAACTAAAACGAGACCCTAGCAAAGAGACTAGAAGCCAAAGTCTATGGGAAACCGGAACATGGAAAAAAAATAAGCACGAATAAGTTAATAAAATGCCATATTCTGCCTCCTTGCCTCAAACAACACGTTATTGGCTGGAACATAAGCAATACGCGTGCCTCAACGCATGGCGCAAGTTAGCTCATTGGTAAGCCGGATCGTTCAGGTAGGTAGGTACTGACGGTATTACCATTTGCTCAGCCAGAGCGAAGCCCACAAGCACAAGTGATACGCCAGGTTACGTACGCTGTTTACTGCACGAAGGCGAAGAATGGCAAAGGCCGCCATCGAACACAAGACAAGTCACATCGGGAACTGACTTCGACTAGTAAGCCTCTCCCTAGGTACCCGTGGACTGGGAACTAATGAGCTTTGGGTACTGTACGGAGCACGGAGTACGGAATACTGGTAGACTTTGTTCCCACCATGTCTCCAAGAGTATGGATCAACAAAAGATTAAATAAAGCCCATGACGCAACATCATCCGTTTTGGGGCGAGAAACCGCTGGCCAAGGTACTACAACAATCGGGACACCGGAAACAAAAATAGACAAAAGGGCGCGGCTTACAAACTGCTGAGATATTCCCACGTTGCCTGTCTACCAGAGAGTCACAATCAATCAATCGCCCAGAAAGAAAATCCAGAACTCACCAAAGACCAAAACGGCTCTCGTGCCAAGGCCGGGGTGTTAGACACTTTGCTACTTATGGACGCCCTCAAGCGGGACACACGCTTCGAAGCTCCAGCATGCTCCGGAATCCAGAGAATGAGTGCTCCACACTTGTGGCCTTCTGGATGGCCTTCCACAGCTTGGCGAGACCAGGGGCCTCCCGGAACGGTTTAGAGGCAAGGTACGGATGGCGGGCGTAGAGTACTATCAGACCCAGACCGGCCGAGCCAGTCTTCGGGTCCCATCGAATTGACGACCCCAGGAGTAATAATGGGGAATGGGAAAACGGGTACCACAGCGTCGGGGAAATGGTAAAGAGCATTGGTCGTTACCTTCGAATTTCAGCTACAATAGGGAACCAGCAGAGACATTAACTTGACATGAGACCCAACAAGCTATATTTTTTTCTCCTCTAGTTATACACACTCGGCCACCGATTCCTGTCGATCATCAGCTCGTGCTTGGTCCATGATTGATCATCAGGCCACTATATGAGCAAGAACCATGGGGTCTGAAGGCCTAGAATGCTGATAGACCTCTGCACCACTGGTGGCGGACGCAGAGGAGTATCCAGACAACTGGGGGCCTCCCCTCGCTACCACGTCTTGGCACCGATGCTGACAGAGCGCTCGATGCAACATGCTACATACAAAGCTACGTAGTATGTTTGTGCATCTGCTTTGCCAAGGGTTTGTTGAGGCCTTTCAGGGCCCAGACCTTCATCAACCTAGACGGACTTATGAAAAAGCCCGGCATCGAGCACTCGTGCTCCGTACATGCCGTAGCATGGCAACATCGCGACGGCCAACTCTGGCCGTCAAGTTGTGGCGTCTGCGCTCCCATCGTAGCTGATCCTTTCATAGTGCGCCTAGCATGGCATGCGTTCTCGAATTCCCCTTCTTGGGACGGAGCGCCATAACGGGTAAAGGAACCTCTCTGGGTTCCGTCAGAGGCTCAATGACAGTTGCCACGGCGGCGTCAGTTGCAAGCCCCATTTGGTCCCCTCGCGTGGTCCAAATAAAATTTGGTATTTGCGCAAACGGATATAAATCTAGCGGTAGGTCATTGAAGTGTTAACCAAAAAAAAATTAAAAATCGACAACCGATAAGCCGAAGGGGCGACGGTTCGCTGTGAGAGGGGCTGGCATCACAACCCAAGTACGAGTGAGAATGGATGGGAAAAAAAGTTCCCGATCTAGCGCTTGTGCAAATGGCGATTGGGACAGGACGTCAGCGTCATCCGCTGCCAGTGCTGGGCATCCTCACGCCTCAAACGAACATGGTGGAACTCGCGGCCTATATCCAGAAACACCAATGACGATCGTGACGGTCTAGAACGGTCTGTTGAGCACGCCACGTCCCGCTCGTGTACTCTTTCGCTGGTCCCGTGCCCCTGTCGTCTCCTTCATCCTCGATCTAGTCTAAAGGATGGAGCATGAAGAAGTGAGCACAATCCCATGAGCCAAAAAGATCCGACGGCTCTTCCCCGAGAAAGGGCAAGCAGTTGATAAGAAAAAGAAAAGAAGAGGCCCAATGTGTGTCTTTCAGCCATTTGCGTCACATGTACGGATTACGGATTACGGATTAGTGGACTCCTCTTCGATATGACAGGACCACATCCAAGGAGTGAATACTGGTAGGTACTACTCCGTATATTTTGTATAGATGTACAGAGTACTCCTCCGTACCTTGTCCCACGTTCTTTTGAGCAGCCACAGTCGACGAGGCGTCGCGATGGCCCTCGCTAAGGAGATCGTATCCATAAGGGCTTGGCAAGGGCAAAACTGGCGTAAACTTGGAAGTTCGGTCCGACGGTTTGATTGCACGAGAGATTAAGAGGCGTTCGGTAATGCTTCTTGCAGTGTTTCCCACTATTTCTGTCGGCCGAGTGATTACGTAGGTGCCTAGGACAAGTTCGTCTTAATGCCGACGCCTTGCAGTTTGGTGTCGTTGGTGGCTTTCGAGTCACCACGGCACGAAGTACGACAGAGAAATTGGGCTGACAGTTTTGTTTCTCTTAGCGATTTCGAGTTTGTGGGACAGTCGCTAATAGAGTCAAAGGTAATGTAAGACTCGTGTGTGAGTAGTAGCTGATCAGAGAAATGATTACGTGCGTATTATCGTCTTCGATGAAGGTTAACATTCTTCGTGTGGATGCATCTCCAGTGCTGTTTGTCCTCCCAGCAAGGCCGTACCGGCGAGAACGAGATTCCTTACAATTACTTACAGTACTTCGTACAGGGTAGATGGGTCAAAATTGAACAGCATCGCGTATTACTTGTAGTCCGACCTTGTATAAATCAATGTCTAGGGCGTTGACAGTATTTTCGAAGAGCTTAGTACCGTATGTATATCTTAGAGTCGCGATATGTCTTGGTAGAGAATACTGGTATAAGGATGCGATAATCCAATAGTGAAATCAGAAAGGCCCTCCTATCTTTTACGAGGTCAAACACCCGATTCGCCATCAAAACAAGAAGAATTATGTTTTACCAACATATTTTTCACTATCACATTTTTCACCATTTCCGCAACTTGAGTATGAACCAGGTGTAGGGTAGCTAGCTTAGATATCCGTTCCCCACAGTCTAGATCGCCCTACCTGACTACCGAGACAATGAGGCATGCATGAAAGCGACCCATCCTCCACAATTACCGGTATATCGTCACAATTCGCCAATGGTTTGAGCAGACCGGAAACCCGAATTGCCATACCGACGATGATCAGTGACTTGACTGTTGGCTGGACAGGAAATACCAGGTGGAGTGCATACCAGGGCTGATGCCGTGTGTTGTCGCATCGGTGTTGGTTTTTCACGGTTGAACGGACAAGATATTTTTGTCACACATATGCCGTACCAAAAAGGCTAACAGGTTATGTCAATTGTGCGCTCATGAGGGAGCAATTGTGGTTACTTTTAACTACCGTACTACAGCGGTGAGTTGAGAGGTTAGCAACATGAACGAAACTAATTCGCCCGACAGCTGGATGAATCACTAAAGGAGCCACAGAGAAGTTGCTGGCGGCGCTAAATCCAGCAAATAATACATGTTAACGTTGGATATCGCTTTCGTCTTCTATTCATGTTGGAGGTTTGGCGACAAAATCTGGCACGATTTCTCTTGAGGGTCACCTGATGAGGGAACGCATAGCGCCTATGGGGATTTGGGACTGGCCAAGCAATGCAAGGGTCTCGATATCCACGTGTGTGACGAGAAAAGGCCCAGCGCCAACTCGGAGAGTTCGGCAGTCGAGAAGATGGGGACCAACTACAGGTATAACAAACCCGTGGACAAGCAGAGAATCTCGCCTCATGCCACAATTTTAATCTGCTCACGGAGGTACACGGATGAGACCAAGAAGAAGAGAGACAGAGAGAGAGGATGACAGACCCTTGCTCTCTCATGTGTGCTGGTACGGCACTTCACACGGTTGGGCGGCTCGCTGAAGAGCTGATTGGCCCAGCCCGTGGCTGGGCCGCTGATGCTCCGGCCAATCGGGCGGCCTCTCCACCCTCCGGGGGTCTTCAAGATTCCCACCCGGGCGCTTACAGCCCGGTGACGGTACGCCATCTCGGGCCCTTATTGGATCGTTGGATTATCTGCATGCGATGCCATGGATCATGGCACAGCTTGGTGAGCGGCTGTAGCCAGCAAAGACGTGCCAGAAATATCCCGAGTCCCTACGAAGTCCTGTATCCCGCCTTTCACGGTGGTTTTCACAAAGATCCTTGCCCCATCTACGTCCCCGCTCGGCCACATCATGGCCCTTAAACGGCATGCTCGCCCCCAAACCTGCGACCTTTTGGTTCCGAACCTGAGCCACTTCTCCTTTCTTATATCCTACAATTTTTTTTTTTGGTTCCATTACTATCAGGACGAACTGAGGGAGCCGAGAAAGAAGACTTCTACCCCTGACTGGCTTCCCGACCAAAACTGCGACCTTGACAGGCAAATCCTCTAAGAGCTACTCAGCGAAGATCCCATGCGGACGTGATTATAGCTGCTCATCCAGCAGCCAGCAAACAGACGACAAAAGCGCCGCAAGCCGGCAATTCTTGTCACGAAAACGCTTTGATAGCGACAGCGACAAGATTTAGAACGATATTCACCTCTGAGAGGCAATACTAGAGAATAAATTGACGACGTCTTTTCCGTTGGCTAGACACCAAACTCCAAACTCCACGACTTCAACATTTACCGCCAATATGCCCTTCTCATTCTTTCAACGCAAGCCGAGCCGCAAAGGCCCACAGACTTACCGTCTTTTCTTTCGCAAATGGCCTAGAGTTTCTCGACTAGCGACATGGTGGCTCATGCCATTTGAGCTCGGCGGCACCGTCGCCGGTCTCGTCATCTTTGCCATCTCCCAGCCTGACCTCTGGCGTACTGAGATGTGGCAGATTGGTTGGGACCATCGTCTCAACTCCAACCCTGCTATCGTTCTTTACGCCTATGCTAACCATACGCCTCAACCACATGTGGCTCTCATTTGGACTAGGACGTGAGTCGCCGGCAGCATACTCCACGGTGGAAGATTTGGTTCTAATTAGCACCTTTTTAGATTCACGGATTTCAATGTCGCCATCTCTGTTCTCTCTCTATTCATGATGATGAGTAAGCTTACCGCCTATATCATGAAAGTCTGGTACCCTTTCGTTGGCACTATCATCAACGTCGGCATGACCGCCCTCTACACTACCAGCGTCTATGGTCTTATCGGCCCTGACATGGTTGATAAACGGTATCCTGCGCATGTTGCCTGGTACTGGCGTAAGGGATGCGGCCTCGCTAAGCCGTATGGAAGCTATCAGCACTGCAAGATTGCCCAAGGCTCCCTATTTGTCTCCCTGTACATGATGTGAGTTTCCCATGCATCCTTGAAATGACATCTCCAGGCTAATTCAAGACTAGGATTGTCTATTTCCTCAACCTCGGCTTTGCTGCGTACAGCTTATTGCCCAACAAGATCAACGACGTGATTAATGAAGATGACGAAGACGAATCTGAACATTCCGAACCAAAAGAAGCCCAGAGGTGGGAGATGCATAGCATGAAGTCCCCAGGTCTCCGCCACGCTCCGTACACCCCTCGAACGCAGGCTTTCCACACACTTGACCGCCAGCTACCGCTGCGATCTCAACAGGCGAGATTCGGTTGAGTATAGAGCATTCGAGTATGAAACGACGAAGCAACGAAGGAATCTAAAAGAGTAACCTTTTTTTTTTTTATATACATATTTTTTTCCTCCGGAACTGGCGGATGTTCTCCTACCATGTGGCGAACGAATAGCCTGGGAGCGTCCTCTGGTAAATTGGGTTTGGAGTTTCGGCCTGGCGCATGATATACCGATGAACCAGCTGAGTGCTCAGTGAAGTCACTCAGCTCTGAAAGATCTCTTGTCTTGGAACGGCGAATTGGGCTGTACAATCTTTATTTTCTCTCATTTCCTCTCTCTTTCTTATTTGGGATTCTTATTCGCCGTGGGTTAGTCGTACACTTGATGATGGTGAGAATTCCAAGTCTTATCGCAAGTGAAGGAGCCGGCCCCAGCGAACTAGTACATGTAGATGAGGGACAATATAATGCATCCAAGTAGTTAACTAACCTTGCGTCGTCTCTGTGACGCCTGTCTATGAAACATTCTTGACTTAATTCTTGAGTCTCACTCTATTACCCTAATCAAGCAAAGGCTAAACCGCAAAACTCCACCTCCGCTCTCGGTCAACTGTGAAATGGCCGGACCGGGACCTGAACCGGCACCGGATTTCTGGCCCCACAGGAGCTTGTCCCATAATTAAGATGCCACCCCGCCATCATCACAGCGGAAACCTTCCTTGGATCGCTGGCGTCATTCATAATCATTGTCAATTGAACTTGAACTTTCAAATATTTTGACTGACGCTCGTCATGACGCTCCTTCAACGTATCTTCGCTCCGGCGAACAGGGGAGCGCTGCGACACGGTCCTGGCATCGTTCTGATACTCGCCCGTCGAGCTTCCAACCTGGCGCCCCCCAAGGTCAGTAATGTTTTCAATGCGACGATTGAAATATAACGCTAACAACTCGCAGCTCAAGGATCCGTCTTTGTTGAAGCAAAATGTTTGCTATGTTAATGGTGAATGGGTTTCGGCCAAGTCGGGCAAGACGTTCAAGGTCGATGGTGAGTCGGGTCTCGCCCTTACTCACATTGCTATAATACAATACCACCCTGACACTTATTCGCAGACCCTTCCACGGGTGCCCTCATCGGTACCAGCCCCGATTTCGATACCAATGATACTCAATCCGCCATTGCCGCTGCTGCCGATGCGTTCCCTGCCTTCCGCGCCAAGACCGGCCGTGAGCGCTCCAAGCTGCTGCGTGCTTGGTACGACCTGATGATTGCCAATTCTGAGGATATTTCCACACTTATCACCTGGGAGAACGGAAAGCCTCTTGCTGATGCGAAGGGTGAGGCTGCATACGCCGCCAACTTTCTGGAATGGTTTAGCGAGGAGGCGCCCCGTGTCTATGGCAACACCATCCCTAGCTCTGTGCCTGGAAATCGGGTCTGGACTCTCAAGGAGCCTGTCGGAGTCTGTGGGCTGATTACCCCGTGAGCGAGGACCTGTATTTTGGGTATAATTGAGACTGACCGTTGCATAGCTGGAATTTCCCTGCAGCCATGATTACAAGAAAGATTGGCCCTGCCCTGGCGGCGGGCTGCACAGTAGTCTGCAAGGCACCTAGCGAGACTCCATTCACATCCCTAGCTCTGGCTGAGCTGGCTCACCGGGCTGGTATTCCCAAGGGCGTCGTCAATATTGTGACAGCTCACGAGAATACTGCTGAAATTGGAGAGCTGCTTACCTCCTCGCCTACTATCAAGAAGATCTCTTTCACTGGTTCTACCGGTGTCGGTAAGCTCCTAATGAAGCAGTCCGCTGGAACTCTCAAGAAGCTCTCCATGGAGCTTGGTGGCAATGCTCCGTTTATCGTCTTTGATGACGCTGATGTCGATGCTGCCGTCGCTGGTGCTATCGCCTCCAAGTTCCGCTCCTCGGGTCAGACTTGTGTCTGCGCGAACCGCATTTACGTCCAGAGGGGCATCTACGATGAGTTTGTTCAGAAACTTACCACGAAGGTCGAGGAGTTCCGCGTTGGCAACGGATTCGAGCAGGGTATTACCCATGGACCTCTCATTCACGACCGTGCGGTCTCCAAGGCTGAGGCTCACGTCCAAGATGCTGAGGAAAAGGGCGGCAAGGTGACCATCGGTGGTCGGCGTATCTCTGATCTCGGCCCCAACTTTTACGCTCCCACTGTTATTCGTGATATGACCCCCGAGATGGATATGGCCTCCCAGGAGACTTTCGGGCCCGTGGCCGGCTTGTTTCCGTTTGAGACGGAGGAGGAGGTTGTTAAGATGGCCAACAACACCAACGTGGGCCTGGCGGGATACTTCTTCTCTCGGGATTTGGAGCGTGTGTACCGCATTTCTGAGAGTCTCGAGGTCGGCATGGTTGGTGTCAACACTGGTCTGATTTCAGATCCTGCGTCACCCTTCGGTGGTGTCAAGGAAAGCGGTTTTGGGCGTGAGGGATCATTGGATGGTATTGCTGAGTACCAGGTCACCAAGATGGTAACGTCTGGTGGAATGGGCAAACCTTTGCAGGCCTGAACAAGTGACTTTGAGACTTATAAAAGATATCATAAGGCATAGCTATAAATACAACCATAGTAATAAATTTGCTTCTTCCTGAGAGTCTATTTTACGCTCCGCGGGGGGGGGGGGTGAAGATGGCATTTACCAAGTGTTAGCGGGACTCGATCAACAGTCAGGCAAGCCGTTCCTGAAACCGCTGGTCACCGCACCAGTTAGTGGTATCTGATTGCAACTTCCAGTGTAATGGATACCAGCTATAGGTATTATCTATACCACTTCTCCTGAGAACACCCGTACGTCTTCCAATAGCGAAGCCCAGCCCTTTGCACGCATAAGCATATGGTAATAAGAAGTGAACATTCCATAAACTAACCCTTAAAAATCATGATGCCCTATCCTTACAAGTCTAACCAGCTGCACTCGTAAGCTCTCGTGTTATGGGGAACAATAACAACCGAAAAGTATTATAGTCTCGAAGGAAATTGTAATTGCTGAGCAGCAGGTTTACCCAAAATATGTACTACTTCGATATACTGAAGTGACTTCACCAGAGTTTAACCTTTGGGTCATCCCACTTAGCACTCGAGGACAACAGAACGCATTTCATTAACGAAACAGTCACGGGTACTAATTCGAGACCCTTGCTCAACTTCAATCATCCTAAATAGCATAATGGTAATACATTTATGCTGGCAGCGTGCGGCCATGCCCAAGAAAGGCACATACCTAGATCCACTGTCCTAGTACAGATGTACGGCTAACGCGCAGCCGCTGCCACGGGGGGCTTCCTTATATAGTTAGCACATGGTTGACTTTCGGCTTTATCCTCAGGAAAAAGCGTACCGCTCTGACATGGGCGGCTCCATCGCTCAATTCGCTCCCCCTTCATATTTTTCAATAAGTGCGCGCCAATCATAAGAAGGACCGTGTGGCCTAGAGGTATTATGGCGTCTGTCTTACACTGTTAATCACAGAAGGTCGCAGGTTCGATCCCTGCCACGGTCAATTTCTTTTTTTTGCGTCATATCAATGTTGGTATCTCTTTTCACGGTCTCGGGTTATGAAATCTTCAAGCGAACTCGGACATTACAGTATGGCAGGTGTTCAACGAACGAATGGGGAAGCAAGATAAAAAGACACAACTTGACAGGTACTTACTTGCAACCATTTGCTCAAATTGTCATATCCCTAACTGTGAACTCACGGGAATGGCTACCCAAGTCATCGCGGATGATGTCAAAGGGAATATTATTGCAATTACGTGAGCATCGGAACGAACGTACTCCAGTCTTAGCCTTGGTACTCCGTATACCTCGTACAGCAAATAATATTGATCGGTAGCCATGAGTACCTCCTACCAGTGAGGGGCGTGAAATGATAATATCTGTGAGAACACCAATGATTTGGTAAATAAAGCTTGGCCATTGGCATTGCGAGGGCCATGGTCGTGATTATCCTATTTGTATTAACGGGCTTGTTTTATATCTTCAATCTCGTTCTGCTCTTCCTTTGTCTAATGGTACGTATACGCTACTGTGTTTGCTTCGTAGGGACAATTTAAGAAATACACCTCGGTGGACCCCATTAACACAACTGCTAGAAATGCAAGAGCCCAAACTCCAAAACACGTTGAATGATCGTCACCTAGAATAGGTGTTCAAAATCGCATCACCCTCGGGCTCCAGGGTAAGGTCGCGCTCTTGATAAAGGCTCCAGCAGAGACCGCCCCACATTTGGCAGAAGGTACGTACCAGCTGCACATGAAACCGGGTGAACTGACGTCGAAAGCTTAGATGCAAGGATTTTGATTCTGTTGATAGACTTCTACCCCTCAACCTCACACCCCAATTATGGCATCCTCACGAGCCAATGCGCTAGCTAGGCAATGCCTGCGCCTTCTTGCGTCCGAAGGGTATGTTGAATTTCATATGAAAACCCAAATGCGGCTCCCTCCCTTGAGAATACACACGAGTCTCGTGATAGGCGTAGATTGGCTGACATTCTCCCTTCTAGACCGGCTCTCCAGAGCGGTTCCCGCCAACAGATGGCTCCTTCAGTGCTCATCGTCTCCTCACAGACTCTCACTCAGTCCTCCCGATTCTTCTCCTCCTCTGCCCACCTCCTCAAGAAGCGCAAAATTGCCGTTCCCACCAACAGCCCCAAACACAAGGACGCTTCTTCTAGCGCCTCCAATGACTTTCCCGCCCACTCCTCTGCGAAGGGACCCCAACCCGACCCCGAAGATCCCTTCAACTTTGACTCCGTAATCGCCGCCTACGCCCCCGTCGACGCCCACTTCAAGGGCCAACTCGCCAGCATGGCCCATGGTGGCCGTTTCAACCCAACCAACCTAGGCGCTCTCCCTGTGTCCGTTAAGGAGCACGGTGCTGAAGCCGCTGCCACATTTCCCCTACGCGAGCTCGCTCAAGTCGTTCCCCGCTCTGGACGCACCATTTCGCTGCTCGTCCACCAAAAGGAGTACATCAAGCCAATCATGAGCGCCGTGCAGGCCAGTAAGGAGTTTAACCAGCAACCGCAGCGTTCCGACGACAACGACCTGGAGTTGCTTCTCAAGGTCGAGCTAGAACGCAAGGACGAAGTCGCGCGCCGCGTCAAGGAAACCATGCAGGCATATCGCGAGCGCATCCGCCAGGTAAGGTCGCGTCATGAAAAGGTGATCAAAGACTGGAAGAAGAACGGCGATGTGCTGCCCGACGTGGCGAAACGAGCTGAGAAGGAACTGCAAAAGGTGCAGGACAAGAAGATGAAGGAGATTGATCAGGAGGAGGCCCAGATCATTCGCCAATTGTAACCACCTAGTTGGAATTATATGTCACTGCAAGAAGACAGGGAAATGCACCAAGGTCACCGAGAAAATGTGTGTAGGAATTGGATCGTAAAAGGTGGATAAACATTGTATAGTATATATTACACGTCGTGACGAAAAGTTGTACAGAGATCTTTCCTCTTTAGATCCATAATCCCTCACCCTAAGCCTTTGCCTGCTTCTTCCCTGCAGGTTTGTTTCCGGCCTTCGGGGCATTCTTTGACAGCAGCGAAGTCAGCTTGGTCTCAAAGGAGTTGACATCCTTGTTCGTATAGGTCTCAGCGCGGAGATGCCACGAGCGGGACACACCAATGGGATCTAGTGCAAACTTGGGCGTCTCATGCTGACCGTTGATGCCCCTTTCCAGAATGACCTTACGGATGGCCTCCTCGGAGTCGGTAATGATGGGCTCTGGGGTTTTGTTCTCTCCCCCACCCTCGGCTTCAACAGCCTTAGGCATGTTCTTATTCTGAAGGTACTCCTCGGCCGCATCTTTGTTCTTGACGTCGGCAAAGAAGCGCAGACCGCTCTGCTCGATCTCGGTAGCGTAGTGACGGACCTGGAAAGTCTGAGAAGCGCCAACATGATCAGCAGTGCCAAGCACGCTGAGGTTCTGCAAGACGGTGGCAGCTTTGCCAGTCGAACTGGAGGGCACAGCAGGTGCAAAGTCGGTGAGAGAGTCGAACGTCAGCGACGGGGAGTACTTGGTGGCAATGCCGAAGCGCATGTTGTTGTCGAAAGCTTGCTCATCAGGATCCAAGCGCGCAAATTCGTCACCGCGAAACTTGCGATCCTTTTCCTTATCATCATCCTCGTTCTTGCGTCGCGGGGTCGATCGTTTCGCACCGCCGCGTCCACGACCACCCCGACCACCCCGGCCGCCGAAGCCGCCGCGGCCTCTGGAAGGCCGATTGCCGCCTCGCAAGGGCGAGGACAAACGAGGAGCACCAGAGGGACCGCTGGCACCGCCCCGAGGCGTGAAACCACCTCGAGCACCGCCGCGACCTCGGAACGACAGTCTAGGCAGGCTTTTCACATCAACGACCTTAGGAGTACCAGTGGGGCCCGAGGGAGTCTTTCCGGTACGGACCGGGCTTCGAGAACGAGCGAGGGAGTTGATCTCGGTCGTAGCAGCACGGGATCGCTCGCGGAGGGATGGCTTGTCGCCGGGGCCTTTGTTTTCGGCGGCTTGCAATTGAGTCGTAGAGAATTGGCGAATACAGCTTCGAAGAGCATCTGAGGCCTGCTCGAGCTCGGGCCTTGTCCGGCTACACACCGAACGGAAGGCGTGGCGCTGCATCGTTAGTTAATCTCGCGTGAGGTTGATGGATTGGAGTGGTAAACTTGTGACATACAATTTTCTGTTGTTAGGTGGGTGGATGACTAAGCTGACTAGGGGAATATCTCATTCGTCAATTGGGGAGCGTTTTAACCAAGTTTCTAAGCTGTCACGATGTCACTCATAAAGACTGATCAGACCACCCAATCTTTTCAAATATCACAAACAATAACACCCCGTTTATCGTATTGACCTGAATAGCCACTTATGTCTCCGAGACTAACGCAATGCAAAATCCACATGTTGCCGGCGAGTATAAAACCAACGCGGCCTAATACACTGTACTTCCATCGATATGTAGACCGATTCTGTAGCCCCAGACCTATGCAATACCCGTACATTGCATAAAAGCATGTAAAACCCATCTGAATTTCACGGGGTGGATGCTGGAGCCACGCGGTGGCGACCAACTCGTATATCGCGATGGCCATTTCTGACCATCTGGACCAGACAGTTACGCCTGTTCCCTTGAGCCGAGTAGTCGATATGAGCCACCCCAACACGGTTGTCACGCCGTGGGCACGATAGACAGACGTGTGGAATAACTGTGCTACTCCTTGAAACCCTCCCCATTGCAATCCATTTCTCAAAAAGGACTTTAGTTGTCCAGTTGTTGCTCCAAACCATAGCATCTAGCTTGTCCTGGGTTGCCCTCGGATCGACAGCCGTCTCTCATACGTATTAAGATGCTCCCTGTGAGGGAAGTCGGGAAAAGGATTCTTTGTTCGTGTCTTGGCGGCATGACGACCCACTACCCTTTATACACTCTGAGGCTGAACCATGGCGGGCTGGAGGAGTCAGCGGTGAAGGTTGAATAGAGCCATATGAAACTTACCGGACTGTTCAGCATGTGCTGCCGCTTATTGCGACTCTTCTTAATATGGCTCTTGAGAGCGCTCGAATCCAGAGGCTTGAGAAGCTCGAAGCTGCAAAGCAACTCGGCGGAGACAGACATGACAGCGCCCCAGTTATCAAACTCGCCACAGTACTGCGGATATTAGCAAAGTTAGCATGTTGGGGATTGTAGGTGCCTACATTTGGTGCACTGAAGACCGTGACCAAGACCCTGTCGTTGAAGAATTCGTATCCGTCCTCGACAACCATGTGCGCTCGGCAGATCAGATCAAAATCGTGGACGGCCAAAAAGTCGGTAATAACCCGTTTGCCAAAGCAATAGCTGACTCCTCGCTCATTGGCTTCCCAGTCCTGTTCCATGTCTGCTGGATCTGACCACAAGAGATCATTGAGTAGGCCATAATCAGGCACATCGGTCGGCCGTGCAATGTTTCGGATATCGTCCATGTGGCTCAGGGCGGGAGAGAGACCTCCGTGGACACAGAAAATTTTACCAGCCACAATGGCCGCAATGGGCAATGTATTAAAGCAATCCACAAATGTCTTCCAAATTTTGACGTTGCACCTCCGCTTGCACTCATCGTAGAATCCGTAGACTCGCGTCACATTGGCGCACTCGTGGTTACCGCGGAGAAGAAAAAAGTTCTCGGGGAACTTGAGCTTGTAGCAGAGGAGTAGCAGTATAGTCTCAAGCGACTGCTTTCCTCGATCAACGTAGTCACCCAGAAAGAGATAGTTGGCCATGGGTGGAAAGCCGCACATCTCAAACATTCGAATGAGATCTGTGTATTGTCCGTGAACGTCACCCACAATCTTCACCGGTGCATCCAGCTCCAAGAGGGCGGGCTGAGACAAAAACACCTCTCTCGCGCGATGACAGATGGCCACAATTTCGGCATTCTTGAGACAGACACTCTTGGTTACCTTTCCGGCGTAGCCTGCATCAAGGAGTCGCTTGATGAAATCGTCGAGGTCAATATCTTTGATGTCAGACATAGCGACATTGGAATTGGGTTCAGACTTGGAGTCGACGGAGGCAGGTTTGTGGACTGGGTTAATAGTGTTATCTCGTTTGACAAGAATAGATTGGCCTGGAGCTTGCATATGAGTGTTAACGCCAGCATTGGCAGAGGGGGGTTGATCGGAGACGTGGTCAACTTCGCCCGAAGCTTGAGCTGCGCTTAAGTCATGAGTTCCGCGCCTGGATGAGCTCTGCACAGGAGACGGTGGAGGTTGATTTTCGGAATCGTTTGTAGAAAGGCCCGTGTGCTGGAGATTGGGGAGATCGCTTCGGCTTAATCGGGACGCACTTGACCTGCCGCTCTTCCCAGATCGGACAGAAGCGGCATCGGTCTTGGTCGAATCGTTTGCGGCATCACCGTTTGACAGAATAGCCGAGTTTCTGGGGCTGTCTGTCTTACCTCCACCAGGTATCTTTGATCGTAAGGACTTGAATGACCGTGTCGAGTCCTTGGTGTCGGATCTGCTAAAGGAGGGATACGACTGGAGGGGCGCATCAACAGGGCCGGCGGTGCCGGAACCCTTTGACCCCGAGCTCTTGGAGCCGGAGCTACCGCTCTCTCTGGAATTCTGGTTACCCATTGTGCCAGATCCCCGTGTCACTCAAACGCGACGATGTCTCAAATGTCGCGTGGTGGCGTGGGAGTCTCGAAGGGGCTCAGTGGCCGACCCTTTCCTCAGCGCCCAGAGTTGTATCGATGACAGCTGACTGCAGCAAGTGTTAGGGAGGATGGTATAATCGACCGAGGACCGTGAAGAAGGAGCCGCGAGGGCGGATGCTTGATGCGTCCGTTTTGTGTAGTTTTGGCTGGCGCCCAGAGGCTGACTCGAAGGTGGGTGTTGGGGGGTGCGGCTCGCGGCGGTGATGACGTCGTGGGGTAGTCTCCTAACACTGGGTTGGAGCCGGGGACGATGGAAAAGCGCGAACGGATTACAGTCGGAGATAGGGCCTGACAGCGGAAACCCCGATTTCGAATCTAAACACGAACCCACGTCAGCTTGACTCACATGTATGGGTAGGAAGTGCCGATATTCTGGGCGGCAACGACAAGGTCGGGATTGAGAGCAAGTTTGCGCGGCGCATTCAAAGGTGGAGCATACAGGGGAAGAAAAAACGAGACAGCCTCGAAGGCGGGAATGGGTGCTGATTCCAGCCGGCAGACCAGAGCCACAGCCGTGTCGTAGAAGGACTAAGACGGGGAGGAAAAGTACCTGCGGAGGAGTCGTTGGCAAGTGAGAAGAAAAAAAAATCAGATTGCCAAGACGTCTTGGGTCAGAGAAAACGAGCGTCGAGGACAAGTTGGGCGCTGGCGGGTCGCTGTTGAGAGGCGGCGGTTTGCGCAGGGTTTGCTAGGACCGGGGTATGGAGGCTAGACTCTGCTTTGTAGAGATGGTGAAGAGAGAAGATGGGAAACCTGTGGTTGATTCGCACGCAGGCAGCCGAGAGTCGATTTCAAGATAGGCAGAATCGGTGGCGGCCGATAGTTTCGCAAAATGATAAGAGTAGTACAGTTGACAAGATAGCAGCAATGAGAAAGCTCTAAGAGAGGCGAAGTACCGTTTGCCGGTTGATGAGGCTCTTTTCGTTGGCGAAGATGAAGAGAAGGTGGAGGAGAGATGATGAGGAACGGAGACGGAGACGGGAGATGACGAAAGGTACAAGGTGTACTATGTAGGCAAAGGTGTGTGAGAGAGTCGCACTGGGAGAGGTCCGCGGTGCCGGATAAGGTCCAGGTTGAAAAGCGACGGAGCAGGAGTGGCGGGCGACTACAAATTAAGGTTCCACACCCCTCTCCAGAGACAGATTATTGTTGGCTTTTGGCTTCGAGTTTAAGGAGAATAAGTGGTGATTGGGGGAGTGACGATGATGGTGATGTGAGAAAAAGAAGAAAGGAAGAAGAAAGAAGGCTAAATTTGGTGGGAGGCGAAATATTTCTTTCGCTCACGGATGAGCGTTCGGTGGCTTGGAGAAGTTGTACTCGATTGGGGACGCAAGGCCAGGGATCTGCGACAACGTACCTATGAGAGCCCAAGCGACGAACTGTGGTGCAGCTGCATTGGTTGGGTAAGAGTGGGATTGTGACAGGGGCGAGTCAAGGTAGGGGACAGGGCAGACTGGCGATTGGAGGGGGGGGGCCGGGGAGAAGAGAAGGTGAGGAGGGCATGATGAGAGAGAAGATGGACGGGTTACTTAATGGGTGCCGTGGTGAAGAATCAGACAACCTTTACGGAGCAGGAGGGGGAGGGGATGTACGAGTTACTGTAGCTGTAGCTTGCTGTGGGGGAGGGGTCGAACAAGTGGTAGCTTCTGTTTCGTGTACTATCTACGAATTAATTATCAGAAACTACATACTGCATATGTATAGCAGGTAGGCATGAAAGTAACGGCAAGCGGCAAAAAGGAAAAGGGAAACGAGGTTGGATGCCTTGTTGTCGATCCCCAAAATCAACTCATCCGCGTGGTTGGAACCCAACTGAGACCCTAGTGGGCATGGGGGGATATTGCACACGGGGACGAAAAGGTCTGGATTTCGACAATCGTGCCCACGAGACAAGACAAACCTCGTTACTTAGACCATGGGCCGGCCATTGGAGGTTAAAAGCACGCCAGGTTTCCAGCCTTGGAGCCGTTTATTATGCTACTAGCTGCTGATATCCATGGGTTTAATTAAATAGATTGCCCTCTACTGATTAAAAGTCTCTTTAGATGCCATGGCCGAGTGCCCAAAGGGATCCAGTCCTAATGCCCAACCAGAGCAGGGGGGTCGGAATGAACGAAGCATCTGAGCAGCAATAGAAACTGATGAAGGGGAAACTGTAGACCAAGAATCATCGTCGATGCCTTGAATGAAGTCTCTTTTTCTCTGGAAACCCCCACTCCGGCACCATCGTGCAGACGCTGCAACACCCCGTCCTTCAGGATGACCATTGGTGAATTCCCGTGTACTCCGTACCACCCAGTAAAGCAAGCTTGGCTGCACAAGAATCACCAAACCAGCCACTGAGCGCAACCGCAGCTGCATGCGGTAACAAGGGTCAAGGAGACCCGACATGGAAGCTCCAGAGCACGTGCGGAAGAAGCTTCCAGGTTGTCCGCGGACAAGAGAGACAACTGAGGGGAGAACATTTTATTGGTCTGGGGACTCGGTCGTACCGACATATCATCTTCCCTCACGTTGTCACTCGAGTCGCGGCGGCCAAGACAATCAGTCCCGTCAAGGCGCACGCGCATGGCCATTCTTGGCAGCAGGCTGACCCCTCGACAATCTTACCCCCATGATCCGGTCAATTGGTAAGTATTGGAAGCTGGAATGGGCAACTCTTCCCATTAATCAAGAGTTGGCATAGTTGCACACGCGGACAATGCTCCCGTGACCCAGGCCCTGTGCTCGCCGGCTCCTTCACCGATGGACGCCAAAAGCCACCAGGTCGGTCGCCGAAAACGGCATCCACCATCTGTGCGTTCCGAGCACAGCGACAATTGACTCAGCTCGTTCATGTGCGAGGTGAGGTGATGGGAGGGGCAACCATTTTTTGCGACATGAGAAGTATTGTCCTGCCTTCCAATGATTCGGTAATTTGTTGCCTCTATATCGCCACCACCCGAGAAACCATGATGTTGTTAAGATAATCAGGTGGAATGGGAGGATTGAAAAGAGCAAGAGGCCTTCACCCCAGTCGACTATGAATAAGTTAGCACATGGCGGTGACTGCCGACCTCTTGGGCCGGAAGCCTACATACGTCTGCCTCGTCGCCTCCAGAATGCGTCTGCTGCATGTCGCATGTCGCATCTTCTGCAACCTTAGCGTACCCCTCCATTTGAGCGCTGGGTAATTACCCGTGATTGCACTGTCTTGATTGGCCTCGACCCCGTAGCACCGCCTGTCTTTCACCATGTCTCTCCTGTGTCTCTCGATCTGAAGTCTTCAGCCGACGCAAAATTGGGTTGGAGCATCCGAACATCCGTCGACCACCTAGCTATTAAATAGGTAGGTGGCTGGAGAAAACCCAGCCGGCTGGGGTTATCCGTTTTAGTGTCAGCTATAGTCCAGTCTTCGAATCTAGCCAGCTGATTTAGTTTCTTTGGGTCGATCGGGTCGAGATAGTGGCAGGACCGGGAGCAATAGGAGATCCTCCCCCACGGGACGGGAGCCTCCTCCAAGCTGCCCACACCTTTTGATGGCATTGCCCAGTGAATTTAGTGGCAGGCTGCATGCTCACCAAGCCAAATACAGATGTAGGCGCATAGAGACAAATGTAGCCCATTTAGCTGTCACAATAAAACGTGTGTGGAAGAACAATGTTCCAGTACACAGGAATGGGGACATTTGAAATACGCTGGAGTGATTACGACATAGAGGGGGGTCTGTGTTGGGTAAAGGGCCGAAATTCTCTAAAGCTTCAGAGATTCTTGAAACGGTGCACGAAGGGACGACCATCCAAATAACCTTGGTGTTTACTTCCCGGGTACCGCCTTTGAAGGGTTTGGGCCGTGTTGCGCCTGAGGAATGTATGACGACGATCATGATGTAGCGTAAAACATACCATATTCTCACGATAAAGCTGGAATTGACCGCGAGATGGGATCCTCTCTGATCGTCGTATTTGTCCTCATATTCGGGATATGACTGCCGAGACTTAAGGGGAGCGCATCAAGAGTAAAGAAGCCATGCGGTGAGATCAGAGTAGGTCCATCAATCCACATACCTGCATATATCACCAGGCAAAGAAAGATAAGTACACAGAGAGACGTTCAGACTCTGTCGGGAATAAAATATAATAAAATTTTTTAACAAAAAGGAGGGAATGCCGCATGAGTCTATTTGAAGAAAAAAACAAACCCAAAAGAACCTAGAAACAAAGCCATATATAGTAGCATTTTGAAAGAAATCGGTAAGTTGGTTTTCATCTCTCACTCGTATGTGACGATAATTGTCGCATAATAAAGCAGGAATACTTACACCGCAACAACGAATTCCCTCTTCGCGGCCTGTCAGATTTAATATCCTAGAGGCCCACTCGTACACCCTCAAGGCCTCGTGGCTGAAATGTTAAATTCACGTGCATGTATCCGTATGAGCGTTTGAAAGGAGACATGATTTTGGGAGCTGGAGTAGAGCGGAGAGTGGCTGCTGCATGAGCGGGCCGAAATGCTGTAGAGTCTGATGGCAAAGCCTCTATGATGGACCGGGCTGGGGTCCGAAGCAGCCAGTCAGGGACACGATCTTGTTAGTGGTCAGGGCGATAACGAAGAAGCCACCACGCAACGACGGCAAGAGATATGATGATGAGCTATCTTCAAGGAGACGGGGTCCCTTGACATTATAATCTTACATGCTTATTCGTCTGCCCTACTGAGCTGGGATCTTCGATGTGGCCTTGACAGCAGTGTACCAAAGTTCCATTCTGCAATGGGGAAGACAGCCGGAACGGGATCATGTCGTGCCGATTTCCTAGTCCTGTCGGAACGTGTAGTACCTTGGCGGGTGGCTGGAGTGAGGTACGCAGCTGGGCTGAGGCGAAAAGGCGGGCTTCTAAATTTAGGTGAATCCGCCTACGCGGCGCGGGTGGAGGGGTGGTAGCTTTGTCGCAAGTCATTTGAGTTGGGGGGATGCTCAGCCCTTCGGGTATGCGTCGTCCACTTCGGGGGAGCATCCCCTTCAATGGTATACGCCGTTGCCGATGATCCAAGCTCAACCTCAGTCTTTGCAAGAAAGAAAGAAAGAAAGAAAGAAGAAACAGAGCCAGGGCCTTTCCGCTCCTCACGTCACCTGCTCTGTGATTTCTCGTTTCGACTTACGAAGCAAGACTGTCAGGATTGATGACATCAGCAGACGGAGGCAACTGAGAAACGAGATCTCAAAGGGTTGTGGCGACAAAGGACGAAGTTCACGTTTCGGGAACGGGCTGCCTCCTGTTGATTGTAACTGTTCGCCGACGTTGAACTATTCCAACTTTGTGCATGCGGTTATTAATCCATCATATTACAGATTACTGTACTGTGAAATTTGCTCTCCATCTCGCAAAACCCTACGCGCCTGCATGTCAGCACCAGCTTGTATTCAGAATGGCCGGGGATGCATTGGGATAGTCGCACTTCGTACTCTGTGAGCAGAGGTTGGTTGATCAGCAAAAAGAGGTCCCTGGTCCCCGATGTGGGGCTTTACGTGCCTGACCTGGCGTCGTCAGCCGGGAGGGTCTTCTGGCTCGGCCTTAATTATTTCATGGAAAGCTCGAGTTAGACGACGGAAAAAAAGGCAGACGATGTATCGCATTTTGGGGGCCGAGGAGCTAAATGTCATCATGAAAGTGGTCTAATCTTTAGGGCCAAAATCCATCTGACTCGTTGGGAGCAGAATGACCCTTGAAGCGAGGGAAAACAAAGTGAAACTGTCCATCCTCAGCCGGTCAGCAACGAAACCCACCTACGAAGTAGTCCCTGGCGGAAACGCACCGTCGACAAGGTCTTGGATTACAAGCCGTCTAGGTCTGACTGTGTGTGATGACGATCCTTCCAGATTTTGTTGGCCCTGCCACTAGTCAATCAATAAATTACTTCTCGTTGTTAGACCAATGATATGATTGTGATGTCGATGAGGGCTTCAGTCCCTTGCGGATTGACAACTTCTTCAAGATCTTGGCTGTCTTCACAAAACCCCCCTCCAAAAAAAAAAAGAAAAAAGAGAGTTATGCCAAGCTTGGGCCCGGACCCTGAGCTGTAAAGAGTGGCTGAGTTAGCGGGCGCACAGCTTTGCACTTCAAAGACAAACGCCAGCGAGCAGGTAACTTGGAAGTTACAAGTGACCAGTAGGACTACAGAAAGGGCTTTTCTACAGACCCCGTTCAGCGGCGTCCATCACTGTCAGCGTCCTGTGTAGAGTAAGAGAAATCGTAAGCCCGCTTGGGAAAAGCTGCAGGCCCTCGGACGGCCCTAGACTTAGAGACGGGCAAGGCGGAAAATGGCTCCTTGGAGCGCTCCTTTGCAAGATGTTAACTAGCTTGTCTCCAGTGGACGCCAAGCACCTTGTCGCAATCAGCTCCACCAAAAGAGCTGCAACTGCCACACATTCGCCATTTGGTGTTGCTGCGCCACGCCCCAAACTCCACGTCAACCTTGCCGGGACTGGTGTATTGTAGGCCGCAGCACCTTGTGGGCGGAGTCGTGGGCCGGGATTTGCGTAAAGGTGACCAGGGTCATTTTGTTTGGGTCTTGACCAAGATGGGAGAAGCTCTTGCTCAGCACCTCCAGCGACCGAGCCCAGCCCCAGCCCAGCTCCAGCGGCGCACCCATGCACACACACAGGCACAAGCACATCTCAGTGCCAGCCCAGCCTGCAGGCGGTTCTTATAAATCCTCCGCCCTCAGCCCGTCGTTCCAAATGCTGACATGCTTCTTTCCACCGTCTCTCTCTCTCTCTCATATTTTATCCTATCCTACCCACCCATTTCTCTCTCCTGTCGCCGAGGCGTTTTCCCCCATTCCGCCTTTCTCCTTCTCTCCGACAAACCCTCGCTCGCTAACCGGGTTTCTCCTCCTTCCCCGCCAGAACACGCAACCTTCTCGCCGCCCACGACTTTACGTCATCCTTGAGCATATCCGACCGACAAGGGATAGAAACAGCATAAACACAACCACCGCCACCTAGGAGCATTGAAAAAAAAACAACAACAAAAAACCACACAGAAATCACACAACCTCCAGGACAAAAAGATGGGTATTGGTCGCTTCTTTTGCGTAGCGCTGCCGTTCGCGCTCACTGTCGGCTCCATCATCTTCCTTCTTGTCGGTGCTCTTGCTGGTGTCGCCGATAAATCGCTCTACCTCTTCCGCCTAAACGTTGAACACCTCAGCATCGACCCTGCAGGCGTCGATAGCATCATCGACAATATCCACTCTCGCAATCTCCACGATCGTGCCGCCAAGACCACCAACATTACTGCTGCTGATCTCGGCCTTGCCAAGGTTTACGACGTTTCTCTCTGGGGTTACTGCTACACCGACCAGAAGGATAAGCGACACTGCTCCAAGCCCAAGTTTGACTGGCCCAATGAGGCCCTCAACACCTCTTACGTCGAGCACTTTGGCTCGGCCGCTGGTGTTGAGATTGATCTCCCCAAGGAGATCACTGACGCCCTGAAGGCCTTCAGACACGTAACCAAGTGGACTGAAGTCGCCTACATCGTTGCCTTCATCGCCCTTGCCGTTGAGATTGTCCTTGGCATTTTCGCAAACTGCTCCCGTCTTGTTTCATGCTGTACTTGGATCATCGCTGGACTGGCTTCCGTCATAGTCTGCTGCGCTGCTATTCTCTCTACTGTCATGGCTGCTGTTGTCGTTGGCGCCGTTGATGCAAGCGCCAAATACTACGGTGTTAAGGGAAAGATCAACACCACTTTTCTCTCCGTCGTCTGGCTCTCTGTCGCTCTCGCCATTGGTGCCTCTTTGTTCTGGGTCTTCACCATCTGCTGCTGCAAGCCTGAGCACCGCAGCAGGGAGCGCAAGAACCGCCACTCTGATGGCGAGAAGCTGCTGCCCACTAAGGCTGGAGGCTACGCTCCTCTCGGCAACGATCACGAGGGAACTGGCGGCAACTACTATAACCACAACCAGTCGCAGTCCCAGTACGGTGCTTCCCGCGGTGCCCGATCTGATCTTGCTTACGAGCCTTACTCGCACCGCGCTTAATCATATGAAGCCACATGTGCGTGTGCTTAAAACATGATACGACTAGTCGATTTTTACAAACCTTGATGATTCTACATTACCGGCGTTAGGAATTTAATTGGACAAATTTGAGGGAGGGATTGAGGACGATGGAGATGACGAGTGGCTATTGTGAGCATGACAGATATGAACGGGAGACGGTTTTTATTTTCACTTAGCAAAGGAGATTCGGATTATTGGTCCGGGTTGGGCAATGAACTGGAAGATGTCCGGGAAACGGCATAACGTACCTAAAGCTTTAAAGGAACTTGACATGATTATATATATGGCCCCTTCATTGTTAACTTTTGTTGTATGATATAAAAAGCTTGAGCAGATTATTATCTGTTGATTCAGTTTTGAGACTTTGAATTGGTGAAAAATGTGTGATTCTTTCATGATCGCTGACTCTGGGACCGCACACCATTTATTTGCGTTGCTAAAATTTTTGCTCACCACCAGAAACCCACTTTGGCACCAATCAATCTAAGCTATAACATATGGCAATATCTCAATATTATCCACCCGAATGAGTCTCTTGATTCTTCGTTATACCTTTCCTCCTCTTGGTCCTTCCCTCAATTATCACCATGACTCAAACCCGTGAGGTCTGTCTGCCCCTCTCGCCATCCCACCCATCTTCCCCTCTCCCCAAAGAGAACCCAGGCTCACGACTTCTCTCATAGGTTTGCCTTACAAGAGCCTTCTCACAGGGCCCTATCACAGCCCTCTCTTTCTTCCGTGAAGGGGCTTATTTGCTTGCTGGCGAGGATACTCACTTGGCCATCTACGACGTGCACAGCGCTCGCAGCGTCACTCGGGTGCCTATCTTCAAAGAACAGCCAATCCACGGGATTCGCGCCCTGAACGGCCGTGTCCTTGTCTGGGGCGCATCTAAATTTGCTGTTCTTGCAGAAGAGGCTGTGGAAAGCCTTGCACAAGGAAAGAATGTCGATTCAGTTGTCGTGAAGAGCGTTACTGCGCCGGACTGGATCTACGATGCTGCGTTGTCACCGTTTGACTCTCAAACAGCCGTGCTCGTTACAGCGCACAACGAAGCTATCACCGTAAAATTTGACGCAACGACCGACGCACCTATTCTTGGCGCCGTCGTCTCCCCTTCTCGGCCCATTCTCTACGCAGCAAACGTTAAATGGATAGCCCCCGGTTGTGTTCTTGTCGCCGGCGGTACCATCTTCGGTGAGATCCTCTTATGGAAATGCTACTTGGAGACAGAAAAGTCAGAGCTGCTCTCCGTCCTCGCCGGCCACGAGGGCTCCATCTTTGGCGTACAAATATCCGCGGAGCTTCCATGTGTGGATGGCTCAATGGTTCGTTTGCTGGTCAGCTGTAGCGACGACCGGACAATACGGATATGGGACATTACAGAGCGACAAGGCGACATCAAAAAGAAGCATGAACTGTCGGCCCCGCGCGAGACAGGATTTGGGTCGACATCAGGCCATGAAGAACCGACGAACAATAAAGATGCCGAAACAGATGGTCCCGTTGCTGTTGTTATGGGCCACGCGTCTCGAATCTGGGGTGCCAAGTTCGCGGATGCGACCTTAGGGGAGGTCTTACTAGATCATGCGATGACGATTTACTCATTTGGCGAGGACTCAACCACACAGCGCTGGCGTCTGGATTTACAAGTTGCTAGTTCAGGAAATGTTCTAGATCCGACTAGGCGGCTCTCCGGCGTGTTGAAGCACCAAGAGACTTATGCTCTTCACGACGGGAAGCATCTGTGGTCTCATGCCGTCACTACTGTTGGCCAACAGACTCTTATCGCCACCGGCGGTGCTGACAGCCAGATCTCCCTCATTACACAGCCAATCTCATTACCTTCAATCTCAGACCAACGCCCTGTTCATGACATCTCAACTCTCGATATTCCCGCGTTTCTCTCCTCCTTACCAAACCCTCAAGCTCTGGGACCCGGACGCGAAATTGTTGGACGCTACGATTGCATTTCACAGACTCAGATCCTAGCTACATCATCATTAGGGCGCTTGATGCTGGGTACATTTAATGCGGGATTGCAATGGCGTGAAGTTGATGTCGATGACGCCGTTAGGCTGGACATCAAGGCTTGCTACACTATGAGGGCGATTGGCGATGGGGTGGCTCTGCTTGGTTCTACCACCGGAAGGATTTATCACTACAGCCAAACCCAAGGCATGCTACTCGTTGGAACTGTGCCCGGTAAAATCGTCAACATCCTGCTGCTCACTGACCGTGGAGATTGCCACAGGGAATCCGTGGAAGTCCTTGTTCACATGCACGGCGTATCTGATGCGCAGCACTTCACGCTTGACTGGCGCACGGGAGCTGTACTAGCAACGAGCGACGTCCGCGGAATGGATCCCCGTTTTGTCGCCTTGTCCGCTGCCAGGATTAAGGGGGACTTGATCGCTATCGGATCCCGGCATGGCTGGATATCTGTTTTGAAACACCGGGAGGGAGGGTACCGTCCCGTGTTAGATTTTGCGTCGAGAAGCAGGGATGGTATCACTGCTCTCGTGCCGCTCGCAAGCAAGGAAAGGGACCAGAAATGGTCTTCATACTTCTTGGCGACAAGCCGAGATGGCAGATACAGGATTTACCAGGTTGAAGACGGAGATCAAGGTGTGCGGTTGCACCTCCGGAACGAAACCAGTCCTCCTTTCGGGCCGTTCGTCGAAGGCGGGTGGTTTACGCAGGATTCACCCCCGGAACTGATTCTGTATGGCTTCAGAAGTCACAAGATGATCGTCTGGAACGAGACAAGCCGACAAGAACTAGCGACGATAGAATGTGGAGGCTCTCACAGAACATTTACCCTCACACACCATCCCACAGACCCTCATACTTTCCGTTTTGGCTTCACCAAGGCATCTCAACTATTCATCTACTCGCAACAGGGGGCATCACACCGATCACTTAAAGAAGGAACTCATGGAAGAGAAATCCGGGCTTTGAGCTACAATAGCCGGTATATTGCAACCTGCGCTGAAGACACCACCATCCGAATCTGGGAGTATGAGAAGTACCAGCACGGACGAAAATGCGGAAGCAAATTGCGATGTTTGGCGTTGATGAAGTTGCACATATCGGGGATACAGCAACTGCAATGGCTTGGAGATGACTACCTTTTGAGTAGCGCCGGTATGGAAGAGTTCTTTATTTGGCGTGTACAAAGGTTAGACGACACCAGCTACGGAGGGTTGGGCGTCGTATGTGAAGCAGCTTTTGGCGATAAGAGTCAGGACAGAGACCTTCGTATCATGTCATTTGATGCTCACAAAGTTGGATCTGATGGTACTATCATCATTACTATGGTCTTGTCAAACTCAGCCTTGAAAACCTACCAATATACGGCAGAAGGATCGTTCCACTTGCTGGCCCAGGTGTCCTACACGGGGGCTTGTCTCACGCAGATCCGCCATCTCGGGGTGGGCAAGAACGGCCTCTCGGTGCTTACAGGCTCAACGGATGGACACTTGGCCACTTGGGAAGCGAGGTTCGACAACAACAGGACCGTGAGTCACGTACTTGTGCATATAGCGCCAGTGCACCAGAACAGTGTCAAGAGTCTCGATCTTCGGGCAACACTGGAAGGGTTCCAGGTCCTAACTGGTGGTGACGATAACGGGCTCGGGATTTCGTCGTTGACACGGTTGAAGGATGAGCTAGAGGGCCGACGATACGCAGTATCGAGTCGGGGCATCGTACGGAAGGCTCATGCGGCTGCTATCAACGGGGTAACCTTGATTCAGCGTGGTACAGAGACGTTAGGAGCGAGTGTAAGCAACGACCAACGTCTCAGGATTTGGCGAATTGGGCCAGAGAAGATGGAGCTAGTTGCCGATGCGTACAGTGGTATCGCGGATCCAGGAGATGTCGAAGTGATGTGGAACGATGCTAAGGTCGAGAAGAGTGATGAGTTGAGACTCATGGTTGGTGGAGTAGGCATTGAGGTCTGGAACGTTTAAGTGGTATCTCCTTGAAGAAGAGACGATACAGACCAAAGTTTAAGGGAACTAACATGGCATGACGATGAGACATACAGGAACATACCCCAAGGCAGTGATACCCAGATATCTTGCGTATGGGAGACTGAGCTCTCGACGGGAAGCTAGTCAAAACCTCCAAGATGTCGCTGAATAATGTGCATAGTCTTTACTCAGTTCTTGTTCTCACACGTTTTGAGGAAAGCTGTGCTTCACAATTTCGGTGCATTGGGTCCTCAAAGGGAGTTCTTACGATTGGACTAGATAGACGAGAAACGTTGAAATCACCTCGGTAATTCGTTCTAGCGGGGAATACATGTCAGCACGCAGCGTGCAGCGTGCCCTGCGATAGACTTCTGGGGTGAAGTGGCCAGCCGAGCAGGGCCTTGGACATTGCTGAGTGACAAGGTCCTGGATTTGACTGAGTTTGTGAACACGAGGCAATGTGTTCAGTGATACGTTTCGATTTGATTTAAAGCCTTGTTTCCGACCTCAGGTGACGATGCGATACGTGGTTTTGGAAACTTTGGGCAAGGGAATCTGAGACGATCGCCTGGTCTGGCCTGGCTCAGGAGTTTGTAGTTGCGGAGTTCAGAGGAGCAAACAGGTCAAAAGAATGACCATCATCATTGTCCATGCTTGACAAGGGTGAGTGGCGCCAGTTCTCTATGCAAAGCGTCAGCAAGCAGTTCTCCCAGGACTGGACGGAATAATTACCATGGGAAGAGGCTGTAAGATTGCGACTGATCCTCCCGGGAGCCACCAATTTTGAGGGAGAGAAGGGGAAAGAAGGGTAGGGAGATAGCTGGCAAAGTCCACTGAGAGTAATGCTGTACTTCACTACGAAGTACCAGTACAGTATGGGTGGTGAGTGGTGCTCCGTGCTCTATGGCCTGAGCGACCCTGCATGGGGCAATACATATTATTGAACTTGTCGCACCAGATATAAGCTCTCGAGACTAATGTTTGAAGCCCGGAAATGTCATCAGGGCTGAATAAAATCGAGACGCCAAGACATGTAGCTTGACGTTGTGACAAGTGAGACATTGATTACTGGCACCAGATTCGAGGCAACGTGACCCTGAGCTTAGCCCTTGATTTAGAGATGTCAGAAGTAGGTTGATGAATCAAGGTGTAAAAGCAAAAGAGCCGTGCAATGCAGGTGCTTTGAAAGGGCCAGAGGAGAACACAGTGATGTGAAAGATAAAACCAAGCGATCAGGTTGTCTAGAAAACGATGAAGGAACAAGGTGGAGAAGTAGCAGAAGGAGGGATCGAGAGAAGGATCAGCGAGCCCCACCGCAGCAGGGGTTGGGTAGCCGTGCCCATGCCCGTGTAATCGTGAGGAGAGTACAGAGAACGAAGTACAGAGTACGAAAACCTCAATTACAACACGACGTAGTCCGTAAGAAGGCTGAAATCTGGTGGTTTCTGGCAGAAGGAAGAGCCGTTCGGTGGAGCTGGACTCCTTAGGTTGGTACTGTACCTACTTGGGTGGTGACTTCTTGGATCACTTAGAAAGAGTGGTGAACAATCAATAGATAAGTTGGAAGGTATTCCCATCTTGCGACTTCCTTCACCCAATTTCTTTTCATCCCGCTTCACTTCTCACCCTCGTCACTCTTTTTTTCTTTCTCTCTCTCTCTCTCTCTCTCTCTCTCTCTTGTTTGTTTGTGAACAGGTGCTCTCTTTCCTCAGGCCAACCACTGACTCTCCAACCTCCTGTACCAAACGACTCAGCACCATCACGTCGAAAATGATGAAGAAGTGGTCTCTTCTTCTTCTTGCTGCCGCAGCCGGCTCTCTTGTAGTCGCTGCTCCCATCAGCCCCAACGGCCCTTGCGCGGACGTGGGTTTCCCTTATGCTACACTGTACGAAATATGTTTTCGATCCTGACCACAATCACTCTAGGACAAGGTCGATGCCATTCTCAAGGGCGAAATGGACCCCTCCGAGTGCTGTTCTTACGGAACATGCAAGGGCAATGTCGTTGTCTTCGTCGGCTAAGCAAAAATGGAATCGACAACATCTCTCCAATATTGACGCGATTTTTCACGAAGATACGAATTTATGACACCACCGAATACCAATCGCTTTGTGAAGAAGCTGTTGCCAAGCATGCAACCTTTGTAACCACCTTCTCATCAACATCTGACCCATTAGCCCTGGTTCGTGTGCGATTTACTAGCCCCTGAAGCATACGCGAAACACATCCGGGCAGCCAAAGATATCGAACGCACCACTCTGCACCCGCGCTTCATCTCACTTCATCGCCCTGTTCCTTCGATCTTACATCAAATGGACGTCTTCATGGTACCTGATTGGGAGGATCTGTCGTTAGTGGGGGCTATTATGTCTGAAGCGCGCCAGAACCAGGGTCTGAGCACCTTGCGGAACCAACCATGTTAACCGATTTGGGGAGCTGATTGTATCAAGTTTATTGGAGGAACCCTTAACAAAATCTTCCCGAATGGGGGTCCTCGGTCTGCAAGTCTCTGACATAAGGAGATATTATCAGCCAGACCTCTTTATTTCCGGCCCTCAACGTTCTATGAAATCTCAGTTTCTCATATTCTCTCTTTCTCTTATCCGCTCCCCGGCTCTCTGACATCAAAGCGAGATGGGAAGCTCCAGAGTGGGGATGCATCAATTACGCGCCATGATTGAGATAAATTCATGATTCCACTTCGCGAACATGTACATTACCGTTGCCAAGCAACTTTAATTGATTTCTCACTTCACCGTGATCTTGTTGAATTGACCATCGTAATCATTGTCAAGCATGAGCCCTGGTTCGATTGTGACCCTGACCTCTTTCGATTTCTGTAACCCCCCCCAAGAGTTCAAAGCCCCAGGGTTTATAGGTGATCACCTAGCGCCTATCTCTCGAAGGAATGACTCTTCGAGCGATGATTAACACTCTGCTCTGTGACTTATCGCGAAGGTAGCGAGCGAAAAATCCACTCCTGCCCTTCACTTCTCTAGAGACCGAGGCACACCAAAATATAGTTACGAGAGGGACAAACGTTCTAGATAACCTGGCCGTTGGATAGAGCTAGCGCAACCAACGGGCAACTTATCCTTGCATAGCCTTCTGAGGGTGATGATGAGAATATGACGACAATTGACCTGGCACACTTGTGCATATTGTGTTTGCGGGTTGGCGAGCGAGAGGGGAGGAGCGTCTCCAACACCTGAATAGGATACGAATTTGGGACTAAGCAACTTGAGGCTAAGATCCTATTGATTCGTAATTTGTATATGGAGGATGCCTATTTCTTTTAATATATTGGCTTGACTACTCATTTAATAAGACATATACCTCGGTAACTTGCCTTGGTAAGGTATGACATGAATCTTAAATTCTATATATTCAGGCATAATAATAAAGAATTACAAAGCTTCAAGCGAGGATCGAGGTTACTAGAATTGGTCATGACAAACTACGGTCTCAAATGGAGTCATTCTTTAATATCATGCGACTAGGCTCATTTGTACATGACCAGAGGTGTGATAGGTATGCCGCGTTGTAGAAACGTTGATACCACGTCGACAATTACCTCTAAGAAATATACTTGCATATACATGTTGTGAGTCTTACTCCATAGAAAAGGGTTTATTTAGCAGTTATGTCTAGATTTTAAATCGACTTTCCATCCGACACTCCCTTTTTGGAAACAAGTCGAGACGAGCAGGGGATCTAACCGTCAATAGATGTAAATATTCGTGTATTTCTGATGCTGGAGATTGTGCTTAGACAATTGACCTCGATGGATCTTGCGACGTATGTCGTTTCACAACTGAGTAATCTCCAAGGAAAGGCTTAGCAAACTGAACTTTTATGAGGCCCAGCGTCCCGTCTCCATCGCTGAGACGTATTTTAGAATTGGGAGACCCCGACTAGCTCTTTGAACGGTTCGACAAATCAGACTAGCCTGGAGCTGCAGTCGGCAATACAATTATCTCGGACTAATTGATCCTGTAAAGTTGCTTATTGGGTTGACTTGGGCAGCTGCATTGTCGACAAGTAGGATTCAACGTCCTTTCCTCCCTCGCCGCACTCTATGCGACAGATCAAAACTACTTTGTGTCATCGGACAGTGCGGAAGAATGGGGGCTGTTTGCATCCCAAGTACGCACCTCTTTTGATGGCGATTGGTTGCGAATAAAAAGAGGCGTTTGGGCGTCTAATATGTCATGGTAGTAGGTAGGGTCGTAATCCGAAGTCTTCCGGTTGTGACGCGGATTAGAACGGGCATGTAACAATCATCTGAAGCTATTTTATGTGCTTCATCATGGGGTTTCCAACTGTGGAATGCCGGTTAGGTGCTGTAGGCGCTCCATTGAATCTATCCATCCTGGGATAAAAGCTCTGTGTACACAATGATTGAGCCAGCCTGTAGTACATCAACTCATCCATCCCCAATGTAGTCGTCACGGCCCGATGAGGATATGTCATAATTTCATAATTAAGTCCAGGCCCTGATTTGGAGGACTTCTTATCATTTTCATCGCGAAACTATCGTTGCTTTGAAACTATAGTTACTCTTCCGCTCGTAACATGTCGAGGATGAACCGAGGTGTAATGACTGAGAGCTTAAAGATTTGTATGCGGGGAGTATCGGGAGATCACCACCAAGATTAGGGAAAGACGTAGATATCTATTGACAAAGCTGCAGTTGTGATTGGGTTTCCCACAAGGGACAGATCGATCCATTGGATCGGCTGTTGAGCAATTGCTGTTGCCAAGATAGAGCCCCTGTCCCAGATTTGGAGCCGGTCCCCGGATGTCACGTCAACGGCATTTGTACAATACTTTGAAAGTTCTGACACTCTTGTGACCTTAAGCTCTCGAGATGGAGCCCCGTAATAAATGGCTCATGACACAAAGCCCCAACTGTTGCAGGCGCGCCTATCCCCCGCGCTGTTCAGGGCCCAGTTTGTGCAGCACATGGCCACGAGACCAGTGGCTCTTGACGTTGGTCATATCAACACTGCAAAAGGAAAGCTGGTTGTGTCCAATTGGTCCGGTGGCGACAAGGGATAGTATCTGCTAGCCTCCCTCGTGGCCCCAACCGTCAATGTTTCACCGAAGAAAATGCGATATTTACAGCGATAACTCGGATGCCTAGGCTTAGACCCGCTTTCAGTAACAAGGTGAGGCCCCCAGCTCTTTAGCCGTGCCAGTAAAGAATCGTCCCGGCAGCCCCAACTTCCTCTAGTCGGAACTGTTGGGTCGGCAGAATACCGCTAGGCGAGGTATGTGAGGAGGCCGACTTTGCAGTTTCAAGCTTGCATATCAATCTCGGTATTTAGCCGCAGATATGGAATTGTGGACGACGTTGACAGGGATGACCAACTCAAGATCGAAATTTCTGTGCTTCGTCTCGTCAAATACAGCACACAGAAGGATGCAGTATAATGCTTCCCCGAACATGGCACCGATTGCCGGCGCTATTCAATGGGCCTAAGCTACATTATTGGCACCTCGGCGTATAAAGCTTGCCACGACACTTTGGTTGGGACCATAGGATTGCGTCTCGAGGAAGCCGGCCAGTGAGCGTCTTGATTGGAGCGGGAGTTGAGATGCGTCGGTCGAACAGCCTCCGGAGCCAATCCATCCACATTAAGGCAACCCCACACTACCACCAAGTGGGAGAGAGCTCTCCATAAACCTGCGCGACGTGGGGAACTCTAGATTTGCTTGTAACCAAACATACCGATGAGAGACCGCATGACCCCCAAATTTCCCCGACGTGGACATCATTTAAAGATAATCGAGGGACCTCCGCTCCGGCGGGACTTTCTCTTCTCGATATCTGCCCCCTCCATCAAACTGCTCGAAGGCCGCTCGACTTTGACCTCAACTTTTAACGGCATCAAGTAAACCGACAGGCAACTCAGAGACCCAAAACCTCACTTCCAGACATGAGCCCCTCAGCAACTGATGCCTCCTCTGCGGTGGTCGACGCCAAGACGTCGTTGAAGCCCAACATTGGTGTTTACACGAACCCCAAACATGACTTGTGGGTGTCACCTGCCGAGCCAAGTGCCGAGAGTGTCAAGGCGGGTACCGATCTAAAGCCTGGTGAGGTTTCTATTGCCATTCGAAGCACTGGCATCTGTGGGTAAGTTTGTCGTGATTCCTCCCTGTTCCAATCTTGATCATCCGTCTCACTTATGTTCTCTAGCTCTGATGTCCACTTCTGGCATGCTGGCTGCATTGGCCCCATGATTGTGGAAGACGATCATATCCTTGGGCATGAGTCTGCCGGCGAGATCATTGCTGTGCACCCTTCGGTTGAAAACTTCAAGATCGGCGATCGGGTTGCCGTCGAGCCCAACATTCCCTGCATGCATTGCGAGCCCTGCCTCACTGGCCGTTACAACGGTTGCGAGACCGTCGAATTTCTTTCCACCCCTCCGGTCCCCGGCTTGTTGCGACGATACATCAACCACCCTGCTGTTTGGTGCCATAAGATCGGCGACATGTCGTATGAGAACGGAGCTATGTTGGAGCCTCTGAGCGTGGCCCTTGCCGGCATGCAGAGAGCTAAAATTTCCCTTGGTGATCCTGTCCTTGTTTGTGGTGCAGGCCCCATTGGCTTGATCACGTTGCTGTGCTGCGCTGCCGCCGGTGCTGCTCCTATTGTCATCACCGACATCTCGGAGAGCAGATTGGCATTCGCCAAGGAGCTTTGCCCTCGAGTCATCACCCACAAGGTCGAGAGAGCATCGGCCGAGGACGGCGCCAAAGCCATCAATAAGGCCTTCGGTGGGGTAGAGCCTGCCATTGTCATGGAGTGCACTGGCGTCGAGAGCAGCATCGCGACCGCTATCTGGGCTGTGAAGTTCGGTGGTAAGGTGTTTGTGATCGGTGTGGGCAAGAACGAGATCAACATCCCATTCATGCGCGCAAGCGTGCGGGAGGTTGACATTCAGTTGCAGTACCGATACAGCAACACCTGGCCCAGGGCTATTCGGCTGGTTGAGAGCGGAGTTATCGACCTGTCCAAGTTGGTCACTCACCGTTTCAAGCTGGAAGATGCCATCAAAGCCTTTGAGACGTCCGCAGATCCTAAGACCGGCGCGATTAAGGTCATGATCCAAAGTTTGGAGTAGGAGTTTTGGAGAGGGAATTGAACACAACCGGATGGTATTGGCGTAACTTTGGCGATTGATGAATGACTTCGGGAGTACAATAATGGAGGTGCTGGACCCAGTAGATGGAGCATGACATTTCTCACGGAAACATATTAGAAACATAGCATAAGTTCAATGAAGAAGAAGAATTTCTATTACACCTTGATTATCGTTTTGACTGGAAGTTGGACCAGGGATCTTAGTCAGTAGAAGTTGCTGAGGTTGGAAAGAAGTTGCCCGATTAATTAGCTGGATGTTTGAGGGAGTGGCTACTGTAGGCGCACCTTCCCTCTAATCCGTCCCTTCGTCCAGGTACAGCCGCGGGTCCCAAAACAGACTAGTGCCCTCTCTCCTTCCGCTCCACCCACCACATTGCGACTTCTCCCGAGCTTTTTTTCTCCCTCAGAAGACCTCGCTCACAATCACGATCAGATTCACTCCATCAATTGACCAGCCACTCTCGGTCTTATAACCCCCGGAGCTCCGATATCGAATCTCGCGAGGCCCTCTCAACTCTCCCGGGCATCCCAACCGCGCCTTCCCCCCCCCTCGTTACAATGCAGTCGCTCGCTCGCCCTATGCTCCGCTCGCCGGCCTTGCGCCTGGCTGCTCGTCGCTTCGAGAGTACCGCTGCCTCCAAGGCCAGCGAGGCTGCCAAGGATACCGCGACTAAGGCTAAGGAGGGCCTCTCGCGTGTCAGCTCCGCCGCTGGTCCTGCTGTTGCCGGTGCTGCCAAGGGCGTTGCCAATGCCCTCACCAAGATTGGCGGCCCTGCTGCTAAGCTCGTTGGCTTCGTCGAGCGTACGTGCCGAATCGCGCCATATTGGGATCACTAAAGGTTAAGCGACTAACGGATTGTATAGGCCAGGTCCCCTTCGTGGTTTACTACTCCAAGGTTGGTCTTGAAGTCGGCAAGATCGTCTTCCACGGCCGCTCAATGAGCCCTCCGTAAGCACTGACCTTAATATTCGCGCGGATGGGCAGAACATGCCGCTAACCGGTACACGCAGCTCCGTGGCCACCTTCCAGACCTACTACCAGAACCTCCTCAAGTCCATCCAGAACCGCTCCATCCTCCAGTCCTCGCAACAGCTCATCCAGTCTGCCCGAAGTATCGGTGCTCCCCAGCTCGCCGCTGGCGGTGTCGTCGCTGCTGAGCTACTCGGTTTTTTCACCGTTGGCGAGATCATTGGCCGATTCAAATTAGTTGGTTACCGCGGTGAGACTGCTTCGCACCACTAAATAGCTTTTCGTGGTGCGGTAGTAGCTATTGACGAGAGGAGGTTAGATGACGTGGAACAGACGTGAGGCGTGGGTTATAGATAGACTTGGCCCACCCCCGGCTCGAATACGCCTGGGAAGGGCCGATTGGAGACCATTTGAGGATGATATCCTGGGAGATTTAGGAATACCCAATCTTGTCAGGACCTCAACGCTAGTCCTCAGCGAGCACCTTTCTTTTGTAGAACTGTACAATCAATATATGCTACGGCTGGCTACCCACCGCCGTAGTCAATTCTAAGCTATTGTTCACCATATCTTTTTTAAGATTATTCGTCATATATAGTACTAGTGCTACAAATACTATTAATAATCCCAGACCGCGGTTAATATATAAGAGAATCAACTTCACCTCCAAGGAGGTGCTTCGGCGAGCTCTCAGACCCTCGGCTTCACTCTTCGCTTTGTCCAACTCACGGGATTTTGGGAAGACTATTTTTTCCTAATGTATCGAGCCAGTTATTCACGAAATAACGTCATGTATATCTAGTGGTGTAGAGTGCACATTAGATACATATTCTGCACTGTTAGTCGACAAGGAGCAGCAGGCCATGGGATACTACGCTGAAAGCTACCCAAAATAATCTGCTTGTAGTAGCCCTGTTGGATCTATGGCTCGTTGGAGCGCCCTCCACTTCTCTATTATAAGCATACTGTCATATACGTCAGAATCCAGGAGAATATCACAAGACCGCGAAAGATGCCGGGAGTAGACTCATGACCGCAGAAGCGGTGGACGACTTATTGCTCTCAGGTGTTATCCAAGGTTGACTCTCGTGTAACCAAGATCAGAGACAATATAGATTATAAACAAGCTTCAAGTCCAACGTATTGAAGCATCTGGGGCTTGTCCTGCTTTCATGCAATCGTACGAACGACACCAATATGGGTTAGGCATTGGCAACTGCCGGTTGCTTGGGTCCGGAGATACAGAAACATAAGGAATGTATAATCTTATAAACGGTTCTTTCTTGAGAGAACCTCAACAAGCATCAAGCTAGTGCAGATTTGATCGAGCTCCTCCTCCTCGCTTACATGGAACTAAACAGTTCTAACATCCCGAGGCACCCTTTTTCTCATCGCCAAGGCCCTTAAGTTAGGAACCTATCGCATCGGGGTAAGGACCACAAATCTTTATTCCAAAAACTGGAGGCAAGCCGTATCTCATATCCCACAATCAATGAGTCTAGTGAGTGAAACGAGATGCATTGTTCCTTTTCCATTTTGCAATATGTGAGCCTAGATCAAGCACTGAGGCTTTAGAGTACATTTCTTGCATATCTTTGCAGGCCAAATTACGTTGGTGACAGCTGCGGGTATGATTAAGGGAACCGTAGGCACGAACCGTAGGCTACCATTTTCGAATACTGCTTCCCTGAAAGATGGCTAGGCCATACAACCGGCCGACTTCCATCTCTCTCTTGGATTGTCTAACCCAAATACTGCAGCTCATTCGCGAGTCCCCTAATTGACTCAATAGCTTAGTCCAACTGGCATCAAAGATAGAGACCGTCAAAAGATTGGCGAGAATCCCTTTGTTCTCGTGAGACGGTGATGGGAAACAGAAGACATATCTCCGCTCCAGTCCTCTGTTGCGATAATAGCTTTTAAATTGTAAGGACAAGAAAACGACAGAGATCACCTGATCTCTGCCCCAAAAACCTGTACATTTAGCGCCGCCTACATCGGCTGATCCTCTCGTCGACAGGGTTTCGCACTGCGGAGCTGAAGGTCTGAAATGGGGAACTTCGGCCGCAGCTTCAGTTATATTATGCGCTTTGCGCAGCCGGCGGCTAAATCGATAGCTGCATACCGCTTGACGCCCATGTCGGAAGATTCAGAGTCAGCGCTTAGCTGTCGATATGACGAGATTACGTTCAAGTCACCAAAAACCTGGCCATCAGCCCAAGTGCTGAAACCAATCAGCACAATCTCCAACCGGAAGCGACCCCAGTTGGTCCAGGCATCCAGGAACTAAGAAATTGGACAGCAACATGTCAGGGAGCTCTCACATGATGTTAGAGTTTGACTAACTCCTAGTATGGAGTTCAGTTTCGGAGCACTATCTGTACTTGATTGCATGAGCAGCATATCGGTGAGTTGCGAAATTTGGGCGTGACAACTTGAACATGGATGGATGAGAGTACATGTCGAATCTAATTGAGAGAACGCCACTCTGGTGCTTCAACGAGTGATAGCCTCGGTTTAAGCTAGGAGTCGCCTGCTCGGTTTGTTGTTCTTCGACAGGCTGTGGAGGTCACAAAAAGGCGTATCGCTCTCACTGAGGCCCAGGTCTTCTCGCTGTGAAAATATGGCTGTATGTGCATTAGTCTGCTTGTTCTGGGGAAAGATGACAAAAAGTCGTCGAAACGCGACACATATGGACTTACATATTGCAGTATGTGTGGTAACGCAATTTGCATATTTCATCCTTGGCCTTCTGGCACAGCTCACGGACGTCATCAAATTTCATACCGAGTTTGTCGATAAAAGGTATCAATGTGAAGGCTTCAAGACTGTGACTGACGCCAAGATTGAACCATCTAGCCAGCTCCTGCTCCTGCCAGTCAGAAGTCCAAGGGCATAAATATGCCTTTACAACTTTCTCTTGAATCTCCGTAAAGCCTGCTGCCTCGAGCAGTTGACGCGTCTCCTGTGGTTTCAGCCTTGCAGTGCGGTTCAATCGATCCATGGCATCGAAGTAAAGATTAACCCACTCCTGATAACTTGACTCGGCTGGTCTTTCGTCGTCGTCACATCTCGGAATGAAGTCAACCTCAACATGCTCTAGGTAGCCGACACCAGGGGCTAGGTGCCTAGAGAAAGTTTTAGCGTAAAGCAGCGATTGAGGAAACATATGACCTACTCGTAAACATTTCGATATATTTGGGGCCATAGGTCGGTTTGGATACTACCCAATAGCATACGGATATGAATCAAATCGCAGTCATTGAATAGAGGGGCCCACGAAGGCTCTTCGAGATCGAATTGCTGTTGGTAACAACCGGGAGGAATACTAGCCGGAGTCAGCTGATGGTGATTGTATCTCGCTAGTGAGCAGCTTACAGCTGGGGCATGAGCGCGTTGAGGTCAACACCCATGATCTGAGCATTGGGGATGCTATCACCGAACATTTAGCGTGGAATCTAAACTGTACTGTTTAGGACATACTCTTCCCCGATGTTGACTGCCCATATGCCGGTCCCTGTCCCAAGATCCATGAACCTAGGGTTTGGGCGGGTGATGGGAGCCTCAAAGAGCTTCTCGTTGCGGGCTACGAGAAAAACCTTGTGAAAAATATCCAAGCGATTCAGTTCTTCCTGTAAAACTAGTTAGAAAATGACGTACGGTAGGGAAAAAGTGTATGAGCCTCACTGAATCGACAGGAACAAGATATTTTCCGAGCTTCCAAGACCCATAGAAGCGCCCATGTCTCCAAAAGCCTGCCTCAAAGCGCTTCCCTCCTAACTCTGGTTCCCTAAGGGATATGCAAGCCAGATTAGTCCTGGAACTAGAAGGGATAAAAAAAAGGGTTAGGGGAATACCTATTCTTTGAAGCCATGATGACCATGGGAGATTCCCTGTAGGGTGTTAATCAGTAGAGTGGCGAGGAAGTTATGAGCCTTGACTATTAGGCTCGATTCGCCCAGCCCGAACCTCAGAGACACAGCTGGTATCAAGGAGGAAGTGCAAGAAATAGCAAGTTAGGATATCTGGCGAGAGTTAGCAAATTCAGCTCTAGGTTTGTTAAGCGAGTTACGGATCGGGAGCGAGAGTGGGATATGGACTTGACGAAAGGCGAGAGTATGAGAATTCGAAAGAAAAAAAAAAGCCTCTAGAAACCAAACATGGCTATGATCCAGACAGCAACCCCCCGAAGACAGCGAACAGAGACGGGTCGATTCAACTCGAATCCCAGCCAAGGAACTCGTACGGTGGCGTAGCACCACGACACCTGAGGTTTTGCCTCCCTCCCAACAAACATTTGTTCTGATTTGTCGTACAACACCTCTGCCACTCCGTCTCCCAGGGAACTTCCCAGTCGTGCCCAAATCCAAGAAATATGGATACCAGTAAAAGACCTTATGAGATATAGGAGTCTTCCAGAATCGCAAGTGAAGTAAGTAAAGGATATATACAACTCAAGACTTACAAGAAAGAATCCAGGTTGAATGAAGTGGAACAAGCCGGATCCGAGAATGGAGTGGTACGGGGATTGCAAAGGTAGGGCAACAGGGCCTGGACCTAAAGAAGCTGGCTGGATTGGTTGGCAAGCGATGGCAGGGCCCAGGAATCTCAGAAGAGGGGCGAAGGCGGGCCTGGGGGCGGTTCGACACGGAGACGGGCCGCTGAAGTGAGGGTTTGAGATGGCTGGTGAAATCTCCACTTCCAAGTGCTATTTGGAGGTTGTAGAGGACGGTGAGTAGGAGGTGGGAGGCAAGGCGCGTGTGAGTATCGAGTGAGAGTTATGTGAGAGTGTGGCGATGGAGACCAGAGGGGAGTTCAGAGCAGTACGAGTCGTGAGAAGTTGGTCCTGTCTAAGGAGGGGTATTTTGCAGCGAGGCTGGCTTTTTATCGACAGTGTGACTGGCAAATAGACCAAGGAATCTGCATAAGCAGGAACTAGAAAATAGAAGTGCGAAATATGAGGCAAAAGACAGCGCAATGAGAAGTCCGTAGGAAGGATGTGAAGAAGAGGAGGAAGGTTGGTGATTCTTATTGCCGGCCGGATGGGGACGTGGGAGGTGGGACATCCAGAATTGAGACATTGGACATGGGACATGGCACACAAGGGACGTGAGGGAAGGAGCGTGGGACTGTGGGCGTGGTGGCCCTCTTTTTTTTTTCCCTCTCTGCACCCCCGTCGACGGTTAGTCGATTGTTATGAGGCGCCCCGGCGCAGCTTAAGGTGCGCCCCTGGAAGGGGGCGTCTTGGGGGGTGGTGTTTGGAGCTCTGGGGCTTTGGGGGCTTTGGAGCTTCGGGGCTTTCTCGTTGCTCATGTTGGTAAGGAAGGTCGCCAGCCTAAGGTACGATCAGGAGGTACCAGTTTTTAATAATAACCGCTAGGAAGCCAGGCAGGGCAAATATCTAGGTAATTAATGAAGTGATCTCCTGCCTCACCTAACACTCAGGTATGTTTAGGGGGAGATAGGTAGCATCTTCGGGTCAAATGTTTTTTGCCTATAAGCACAGCATTGCTAGGTAAGGAGCGATAAACAAGTCGGTCTAAGGTTAGAAAGAATGATGGACATGAGAGATGGTGGCCCGTACTGGAAGGGGGGTATGATCACACAAGGATCAGGTCGTAGCCCTTGGAAAATTCAACCACCGAAAGGAAGAAAAAGGATGGGCCAACCGCCAAGTTCGAGGTCGCTCAAAGGAAGACGAGGTGGGCAACGTAGGATTGGACCTGCCCACGCGCTGTCTACAAGTCCCTGTCCAAAGTCTCTATAACAGGCTCAGGTCCCTATTAAGAGAACGTGAATGATCTCGGGGGACAAGGACAGGCCGCGCAGAGGCAGAGGCACAGACACATGCACAAGTACAGGCACAGACACAGGCACGGAAAGGACACAGAAGCCGCAGCCGACAGAGAATTATTGAATGTGCAATAAAACAAGCGCTCTGTTTGCACCCTTGTTAACCTCGTAGCCCAAGTCATGAAAGAAGGGCCATGTTCATGACTTACATCCATTTTAGGCCCATCAAAAACAAGTCCGTTCACGTTGTACAGCACTGCGGCTGAAGTAACTAACTTAACCTCGAGGAGTTCGACACCAACACCACCAACACCACAGCCCTCCCTCCAAAACACAAGTATGTGTGCACGAGGTTTACCGCTCGGTCGTTCCTCGATCGAGATTTGTGCGTCCGCTGTAATTAGTTATCAGTCTCTAAATTGCGCCGAAGCCGTTCCTGGCAAGGACACACAGACTGAGACCAAAACACACAAAACCCCGAAGCTGGCACTTCCTCATCACTGTTCTTGGCTTCCACTCCGGCTTTGGTCGCCCATCTATGGTCGCTCACTGATGGTAAGGGACGGGCTCTGACCGGCGGCGGCGGCGGGCGGGTGGGAGGCGCCCGTGTTTCGGGGTTGGGAGTGCCCGCAGCCCACCACACTCGTGCCTTAGCGTCGAGCGAACCAAGTGCTTTGACAGCTAGCGCGGGACAGGGAACATGGAATATGGGATGACGGGGGTGAGATGATGGGGGGTTGATGGTAAGATGGAATTGCCATTGATCTGGCTTGAGGCTTGAGTAAGGAAACACAAGGCTCAGCATGGACAATGCTACAACACGCTGCTCGAAGAGAAAAACTACAACTCGAATTTGCCCGTCAATATTAATTCGTTCAGCACCCGTTAAAAACACATAGTCAACTGTCCGTGTTGGCCTGTCTGGTAAACGAAAGCCCCTTTTGATGCCCGGACAACGTCATCGATGCCGCTGCTGTTGGCATGAGGAAGAATGAATTTAACTCGGCAATTGGAATGTGGAAACGGTGCATTGCTCGATGCCTTGTTTCTCACCGCGGTGAGAAGAGTCCTATCTCATATTTGAACCAACCGCTCTGTAACCTTGAGTAGCTATTTTCCTTCACTGTATACGACGCCTCGCTAGCTTTTATACCGCCATGAGCCAATGACACACAGATCGTGGTCTACCTGGTCGCGAGGTTATTTATTTTTCTATTTACTAGACGCAAGGCCATAGTGTCCCACGATCATCCGCATAATCTTGGGACTTATGGGGGCACTACTTCATTATATGTGCTCCACGACCAAGCCCGATGCGATGGGCAGCCTTTCTTTTAGTGCCCGCTGGCTGGCTGTCGGGTGCCGTCGCCGCCGTTCGGCCACGTACAGCGCGCTACAAGTTTTCGGGCTTCTGGGGCTGGCAAGCGGGAGGCGAACATAACAATGGGAAATTTCCAATGGAGCACATTTGAGGCCCCGAGGTAGGAAAAGTCCGTTCAGGAAGGAGGTGTGCCGCACTCGCCCTGTCCTGGTATTCCCCACTCCTACTCCAAATGATGAATAACGTATTAATTACTCCGTAGGACTCTCTTAATTAGAGTCCCAAACTTCCCCTTCAGCACCAGCCAGTTGCTGGTCTACCGATACGGGTCCCATTTTCTTCCCGTCCCTTCGTCTCGTCCCGTCGCCGAGTATCCGCTGCGCTCCCGTTTGTGATGATTTTTGGGGTTTTAGGTTGGGGACAGGCACGCTCGGTAATTAGGGCACTGCACCGTATTCGTACAAAATTACAGGACAACAACGCCATGATTGCAGAAGGAGATTGAACCGTTTCCTCACACATGCCTAACATATACGATTGCACTACGAGGCATCGAGATGTAACAGTCTTTTCGCTTACTTGAAAATATGTTTGTTTTTTTCCTCTTGGTTGGAGCGAGGAGGGGGAACCGTCATGTCAAAGCAGAGAAGCACCCGGCACGGCGAATCATCCCCCAACACTAATTTCTCGGCGTGGAATGCAGACGTCTGGCTTGATCTACAAAGTACGATCCTAGCCACGAGACGAAGATCCCCATGTTTAATTACAATACCAAAGGTAGAAAGGAATTGTGCAAGAATCACCCCACCACTCATCTGCAAACAATCTAATTCATGTGCACTACCATCCTCTATACCATCTTTTACTCCTCCAAGACAAGCTCATCCGTTTGAACATCCAAAACATGGACTCAGACACCTCACTATCAAAGAGGGTATGGTACCCACCACCAACACTGCCCATTCCATCGCAATTCTCCGAAATCCAAGTTCTGAGCCTCCTTGGCTACCCTCAAATGGAATGGATGCTCGCCTGGCCCGTCCTCCCCAGCTAGCCACATGCACAAATCTATCCCCAAATTGAGCACCCAGTCTCTCTTTTTGCCCTATGTTGGTTCTTACCAAGACACCTCTCCCAGTCAGTGACCGCTGGATCTTTGAGACGGCGGTTGCCATGGACAGGCATGCCGGATTCGTACCGCGAACCCACCCACACGCCTTCGGACTTGTTCGCTCGGCTTCAGTGCATGATCAATCGCGCTGGAGCACAAGCCCCAGAGGGGTGTCAGAAGCCCCTCATTTCTCTCCGTGGCCACCCTCCTAGTGCTCTGATGATGAGTGGTTGCCTGCGCGCTGAATCCGGAGTTCTGGTAAAGGAGGGTTACTCAGGTCCCCCAGAAATCGGCCGCACCTTGGCGTCGTAAACCGGGTCAACTAGACTACGCATCTGCTGGCATCGTGTTGTCTCATGTCGCGCTGTTTCGTGTCAGCCAACGCCCACTGCATGGGCCTCAGCTACGTACAGTACCGTAGCAAGGGTGACTTCCCCCCGGTCGGCTTTCCACAACGTCTGGTTGAACTATCATATGCATGCCTCTCTCACACCCAGACACCAACTCAATGAAACCACGGCGGATTGGTCAGTTGTACTGACCGACTTTAGGATATCACTCGCACTAGTAATCTTTCACTTACTTTCAGCACCGGTGAAGTACTTCAACCCTAACACAACTACGTTCTATTTTTTTTTTTCCCTCCTCGCAGCCACCATACCATAAAGTTGCTCATGGGCTTGACCATGCACCAGCCAACACTTTGAAAGCCAAACTTTAGAGACTCCACGCGAATCCATACGGGCCGCCGTGCTGGGCGCCCCCCACCGCCAAGTCCGTCCCAACCAACAGGGCGACAATGTTTGGGCGTTACGCCTTGTTTCGCCTGTTTCCACCATTGGCGTTCATTGTCCAGTCATTGAGCCCAGTCCCAATATGCGGCCCAGGAAACATCAGTGAAGGTCGCCTGACAACCGAAAATCCATTAGTAGACTTGGCCTAACTGATTAGCGGCCTTGACTGCGTCTAGCCAGAACACGAATTCGCTGTGCCAGGGTGAAATATTACCCAACACCACCACGGGCTCATCTACTGTACTTTCACGTCTATCGTTGCACCAATGAGACAGTTTTGGAGCTACCCCTCTCCGTTGCCCTTTCATCCTTGCAGCATCTGTACTGAATCTCCTGTAGCGTGACGCCCTTGACTTTGGTGCTTGAGTTTCATGGGCGTCGATATGCATTCTGAGATTTAGCAGCATTACCACCAAGTCTATGAGGCGAGAGTAGACTCCGCTGAAGTCCCGGGACAATATTCCGTCCTGTGCCAAAACTTGCGTCCCCCAAGGTTTATACCCCCAGTCTCCTACCTGACATAGTTTTGTTACTATCCGGTGAGGCTATCGTTCAACCTGTCGGCTTCCTCAGTCAGACCATGCAGGTTATGCTCCAAATCTGGGAGCGCTCTGCACTAATTAACCAAATAGACGGACTCGGTGAGTCCCCAACAACTACGGGATTTCAGCCATGACCTGACTGGATCGTATTCTGAGTTCCTCTACTTGCAGAGTCTTAGCACCTTGCAGGCATGTGCATACGCAGTGACCAGCAACGGCCAGTAGGCCCTACCACTCTCTCTAACGAGGGGCGATGCCTCGTCCAAGCTCTTTACTTTACGCACCTCATGCATGCATGCCCATGGTGTGGGAACAGGCCAGCAGCGAACCACAATAGAATGCATCCCATGTGTACAGTGGGGACGGCTCGCCAAATCCCCTTTTTGGAGCCAAGAAATCTAGGGACATAACTTATCTCTCTTCAGTTCTAATGCAACACCGGAAACGTCCTCTAGTCACGTACGTGTACGACCAGCCCAATATTGTGGTCTCGACACCTGCATTGGTCCCATCACCCACAGCTTTGTTGAGACATGTGGTAGAAGCATCGTCGGGCAAGTATTCGTAGGATGACGAGATCATATCATGGGGTCTCCAACAAGGACCCTTCACAGGAGAGTATTCGTACGACCGCGCTTAATTACTCCAAGAAAAACCCTTGAGCTCTCAATTCCGATGGCTGACGAACATGATCCTCTCTTCGTCCGGAAATATATTTTAATTTTTTTCCGGAGGGGGGGAAGGGGAGTGGGGGGTATTTGGTTCTTCTCTAATGTTTCAGTTTTTCTTTTTGTCTGCAAAAGCTCGCTTTGGCTTTCAACCTTGACTCCCCATCGAGATGACAACACAAGTTGCAAACTCTCCATGGTCAAGTTCCCCGACGCATCGTAGTTAGAGTGGATCTGGTACCACTCGCTTGGTAGACTCTCTTGGTCTCACACTGGAGCTGTCGTCAGCCGAGATACAGGCCCAATTCCACCCGCGAGTCGGACCAAGGCCGCAAGGACGCTGAAATGAGGCTTGCTTTGTCCTATCCCTGAACCCTACCCCCTCCCGCGCTATCCAAAGAGCTGGGTCAAAGGTATTCGCCGATGATCCCAGCGAGGATTGGCAATAGAATGCTTCTTATGGATCCACTAATCTTCCACTCCCTCGATAATCGCGCTTCAAGCGAATCAGTTGCCATTCCACAAGGCGGGCAATATCGGTTCACGTTGCAGCGCCGGTGCCGTCCCTATTATCGCCGCCTTTGGGACTAGGGATAGAGCGCAACCCATGGCGTTATACCGGTAATCCCAACAGCTACGGGTCTTTGATACGAGATGAGAGCGAACAAACAGCAGCCTACTAACCCCTCAATCCCTTAGCACTAGCCTGGGCCGGGCTGAACCACTCCATCGGGAACAGGTGTGTCAGGCGACCATTTGTGGTGGAGGGCGTCAGCCACCTTGCCCCCCCCCCCCCCCTCCGGGGGCCTTGTCTGAGTTGTCCGGCTATTATCATTTGGCATGGCACCAGTGATCTCCGGCGGACAACTTGGTGAAGGCATTGTTGAGGAGTCATCAGAGATGGGTCCAGTCAGCCAACTAAGCGATCCCTAACATATCATATCCTGTTTGCTGAGACGTGCTTGCCATCTGCCCTTAGTTTAAAAGGACACCATGCAGGCCTGATAAGCGTCCAAGCGCAGTCGTGTCTATGCCACTAAACTGGACCCCTGGTGGTCCAGCTATGGACAAACCATTAACCGCAGACCGCCTCGATGCGCCCGCTTCCTTGGGTGATTTGAGTACTACGTACATTCATTCTTAGACCGCGCATCTCAGTTCTACATGGCGTGATGCCCAAAAAGTAAGCCATTTCCCTGCTCATGGCAGCCTCTTTTAGACCAGGTGAGGAGGAACGCGATGAGATGGCCAATGCCTTTTTACTGCTGCATCCGCTAATGCCCTCTGGATCTGACAGCCTCGCGCCCTCGCTTCTGCTCCCCCCCTCCCGAGCACATTAGTAGCAACTCTGCGGGAAATCCCCCGAAACTGAGACACTTCTCCTTGACCCCTGTCGACCGTGCCGCACTGGCGCAAAACTCGATCCAGACTGTCGGGTCGGCGCTTTGTGGGGCAACGAAATTACGGTGCCGGCGGCAGTTAGGGGAAACAGGATTCGCACGGCGTGGACGATTCGGCTCGATCCATCAGCAATGAACAACTAGCGGCAATACAGTACGGATTGATTAGTGCACTAATATGTATAGGAGGCGGTAGGCGTGATTTGGGGTGGAGGGACACCAAGACATTAGGTGTGTTGGCTCACGAGGGCAGGGCGTACTTCGCCAGCTCTGTTAATGTGCACTACAAAAGCCTTTGCATATCATCAGAAACAGCAGAGGGTCTAGCCCGTCCCATCGGCACACGAATACCTAAATCAGCGTAGCTCTGCAGCTTCACATGTTTCCGCACAACGACGTCAGCACACAGTGCCCCAGCGTCCAGACTTCAAAGTGGCTTGCTGGGGAGGAAAAAAACCGTCACATAGGTTTATCGACACTTTTCATGGATTGGTTACATCCTTTTTGTTTTTTTGTTTTTTTTGGCCTTTGCGAAGTAGAGGGAAACCGGAGGAATCATCGCACCGCAAGCCCACCCATCTAAGGATTACAGGGGTTACATGCTGATCGTGCTGGGATGCACCGCCTCGAGCCAACAACCCTCGAGTCAGCGGCTACAGCTTCCCAGCCCCCGGGTCGTCCCTAGGTCGCGTCCGTCTCGGTCCCCCAAGGCGAAAGCACCGGACCAACAGCGTCTCACTAGCCTGCACCGAATCCCACCGGCCCACCACCTGCCTCAAGTAAGGCAAGACAACGTTAAGGGGTGGGTAGAGGTTGGAGGTAACCTAAAACGCAGGCATGTGGGAAAGTCTTGAGCTAGGGTTGGTGGGCAAACACGTCGGGTGGGCGACTTCTTTTGGGAAGAACATGCTGACAATAACAGCATTTGCTATTACTGACCGGTCCGGGATCGACTCGGTGACATTGCTGAAAACGGGCGCCCAAAAAGGTGTGAGACTCAAAAGAGTGCGGTGAAGCCTCCGCTTCACGAGATCCCAGGTAACCCCCTCGTTTCCCCACGACACCACACCACATAGTTGAGGAACTACTGTACTAGAAACGACTACCGATGCATCGCTAAGTATCAACATTCAAGCGTGGGTGACGAAGTGGCACGAGCGGGCAGCAGGTGTATGCAGCTACGAAATGGACCTTTTGTTCTTTGTTGATTTCCTAATATCGTCTTGAACTATACAGATGTGGGCGATTGAAAAAAAAAAAAAAAAAAATGAACCTGCACTTCAGACTCCATTATTCCCCCCGGTACCCATATGATTCAGTCTGTTGGCCAGTTCGTGCGACGCCTGCGACCTCCTCTGAGACACGACTGGTAGCTCAACCAACTGCAGCTAAGATAGTCACAGGTCTAGATCCAAACTACACCGCTTCACCATTCATACTCGCCAGTGGCCTTGTGAAAAACATACTCCTTGCCATTCACAGTCAGTACCCCGTCCTTCAAGGTACACTTCCTATTGACTTGTTAGTAAACAAACAAAGTGGCGATCCAAAACGCTGGTATTGTTGGGGTTAATTTACCACTTGTTCTTGACGCGTTGGACCTTGTCGTACATGCAGAGCATGATATGACCTAGACCTTCGTCGTCAACCTCATCATCGTCTCGGTCATCTTCGGGATCGTCCAAATCTGAGTTGATCGCATCTTCATCATCTTCGTCGTCTCCTCCATCATAGCCAGCAACTTGCTTGCCCTTAGACTCGGGTCGGACCCGAGGTGCAGTAGCATGCCGAGTTGCCTCCTTCAATGGAAGCATCAAACCACCACCTTCCATGCTTTTGGCCTTGGCAGCAATCTGCTCGTGCAGCATACGGTCAATTTCCACACGGCCGAGCTCATGGAGGTCGCCACTTGCGCCTCGCTCCATGAGGATACCCTCAAACTCATTATCATCACCAGCACCATCAGTCTGCCCGTTGCTGAAATGCGGTTGCCCGTTAGGAGCGCGTTGTTGTTGCTGCTGTTGTTGTTGAGCAGTTGCCGCAGCCATCTGTTGACGATACATCTGTTGTTGATGATTGAGGGGCTGTTGGCCTTGTTGGGCCTGTGGGAGTTGGGGTTGCTGATTTTGGTGAGCGAGTTGGGGTTGCTGTTGCTGGTGAAGAGCATTAATGGAGTTCGTCGCGCGTTGTCCATACTGTGCCTGGAGCTGTTGAACAGCCCGCTGTGCAGCAACACTCTGCTTCTCGTCCAAGCCATTGTAGCCCTGGTACGCAGGCGGCATAGCGTTTGATAGGCCAGGTTCTTGCTTGATGCCAGGCTCAGTCTTTATGGCTACGCCATTCTGATCTTGAGCAGGCTGTTGTCCGACATTGGGTAGCGGCAGCCCCTGAGGAATCTGTTGAAATTGAGCCTGAGGATGCGTAGCAGTCGCTGACACAGCTGGCTGTACTGGTTGTGCAGGAGGGTCAGGCTTGGGATCCCAAGGAAACTTGGCGACATCTAGTTGGGTCAATTTCCGTTGCCATCCCTAATAGGAAGTCTTGTTAGTCGGCACGTTCATTATCACTATACACCAACTCAAAAGGCACAGAAGCGGAGAGTGAGTCATTGCGCAAAGACAGAAGCAATCAGGGTGAGTGAGTGAAAATGAACAGGCACTTCAAGGAATGTCATGGTTCTCACCAGGCAGAACTCTGCATAGTAAGTGAGTGAAGCCAGTGATGAAGACACGTGAAAGAAAGATGGAGGCGAAAGTGTCCAATCAGAAGAGAGTGCAGGTGGCGTGGAGTTACAGCCCAAATCGCGGCAGGGGTTCGGGGCTTAAAAGACCCAAATAGTGGTGTCGCCCCCTCTCGCAACCCGCCGTCTTCCCTCAGCGCGCGAAGGCACCAGCCGACCTCATCAGACACGGCTCGCCATCAATGATACCATGACAACGAGGTGATGCATCGCAGCAGTGATTTCCTCACATTCCCTGAGAGAAGGTGCGGCGAACACTGCCATTTCCCGTCGTGATCTCCTCACCTCAATGATTTTTTGGGCGATGCGCGAGAAGGATGACCCGGGGAAAGAAGCCAAAAGGGACTCAACGAAACCATAACCTCTTACCTGTCGCAACTCCTCCAAAACCGACTCTTCGACGCCGCTCTCTTCGAAATCAACTCGCGAGCTATTGACGACCTCGTCAATGATAGCCTGGTAGACATTGCCAACTGCCTGGTTTGACATGATGTTGGTTTGCAAGGTGTGTGTATTCACTACCGGGATTGAGCCGCACTCGGACAATAAAGATCGTGTACGGGTGGTCGCTGTCGTTGCAAGTACGTGCAATGCGTTTCTGCTGAGAGTCCGCTATGTTGGGGATGCGGAGATCCGGTCGCGATCGCGGAGCTGGAGTAGCCAGGCGTTTATTCTGAGTCGGAGTGTTTCGCGGACGCTGACGATGTGCGACTCCGATGCAGACAAGACACTGGCTTAGTGGGCACCACGGCTTCAAACAGGCCGTCAAAATAGGAATACGTAGCAGCGATTGTAATGAAAAAAACACCCTTGGAGTAATCGAATCAAAACGCGGGATCGCCAGTCGCTGTCTAAAGGACGTGACAGACGTTTCGTATAGCGAAGTCGAGATGTAAAGCGTACTCGTTGTCGGGGCGCTGTGTGTTGATGTGCAGTGGGGAGAGTTGGTAGCCTGTGGTAGATTTCCCTTCTACAACTGGCGGCGGGCAGTTATTGGCTGACTCAGCAGCGCCTGTGCCCACCGCCTTCCGCACTGAAAGGCCTTCACAGGCGCCATATGGCCACTGAATCAGTAATTTGCCTTGCGCAGCCGGTATTTCGGCACCTCATACGGATTAAACTGCAGTGCTGATCACCAACAAATAGGTCCTGGATTATTGCTTTAAACAATGCTATTCGTTGCGTCTTATAGCTTCTGCTGCGATTTCGAAATAATAGGTCCCAACGAACCAATGGAATTGAGACGCAAGAACGTCAACCCCCCCCTCATACGGCTTACATTACCAATCAATACGGTCGTTGCGACACATCTCCGACATCATTTTTAGTACTCCGTAGCTACGATAACGACTCAGAATTCCTGACATTTGACACCAATTCACGTGACGCATGCACACAATATTCACAACCATCAACGCCCTAAACAATCCAATTTCAAATGTTTAACAATTACCCCTACACCGCCAACCATGTTCGCGGCTTTGTCTGTCCTAAAAGGATGTCGCATCATAATTCATGACCATTCCGATTTCAATTTCGTTCGTCCCTGCGTGGAGAAGCGCTTTCATGCCACATGCAGAAGGGTAGCAAAACTCCCCAACTCCGTGCTTCAAATACACAACTCCCAAGAGAGACCCAGATACCAGTGAAAGGTTCATACCTACCGTGGTCCAGTTGGTACTGGTATTTATCGGATGGTCATCTGCTTGACCATTTCAGCCTTGCTGGAGGCACCAGAGGCACCAATGCCAGCCGGGGCGCCAGCCTTCTTCTCAAAGATCTTCCAGAACTTCAAGCTCTCATCCGCGGCTAATAGTACTGTTAGCAGTGTGGCCAAGTTGTTAAATTGACAAGAGAAACTTACCGGCAGTAGCGAGCATCTGACCGTCAGGGCTGAGACAGCTGTGAAGGACTCGGCTCTCGTGAGCGGGGATTTCGACGTTTCGGACAAGAGTAGGGTAGCTCCAAATGCTGAGAGAGTTGTCAGGGAAGCCGCTAGAGCTAACAATCTCACGGTGGTGAGGACTCCAGCGCAGGGAGGTGACCTGCGAACCAGTGTCGATGCTGTTGACACGAGCACCAGAGGTGGAGTTCCAGAAATGAATGTGACGGTCGTATGAACCACCACCTGTGGCTAGGAGATTCATGTTCCAGGGGCACCAAGAAAGGGCCTTGACGGCAGCCTTGTGGTTAGTCTTGGTAAATTTAGGAACGGAAAGGGAACGAGCATCCCAGATGGAGACCAGGTTGTCGTTGCCGCCGGTAGCGAGCTGAGCGCCATCTGATCGCCATTCGAGGCCACAGACCTCAGAGGTGTGAGAAACGAGCTCGGCAACCTTGTGCTCAGCGATTCGAACGTCGTGATTGAAAACGAGGCCACTTCGAGCACCAGTAGAGAGAAGGTGCTTGCTCCAGCCCATGACGCCAACGCGGGTGTCATGACCAAACATGCTGCGGATCTTAGTGCTCTCAGCGACGTCCCAGATCTGGACCTCACCAGTGCCGAGGCCAACACTGACGTAGGCACCATCACCAGACCACTTGACGCTGCTCACGTATGTATCAGGAGAGGTCTCGAGGAGACAGCTGACGCTACCCTCGTCAGCGGACCAGACGTAAACGTTACGCTCAAGGCCAATAGCAACTTGGTTACCGGAGCTCCAGTCCAAAAGGTTAAGATAGTAGTCATCAATCAGACCAGGGGCGTCAAGGACTCGTTCAGGGGCGGTGGCAATGCGTCGGCGAAGCTGGGCAGAGCTGGCACCGGCCGGCTTGAGCGGTCGGTTGTACTGCTGGCGCAGGTCGATCGGCTTGGAAGACTCCGGGGCAGCAGGCTTGAACTCCAAAATGCGAGTGTTGAGGCTCACACCGCAAGCATTTGCGAGGGAGTCCTGGTAAGCCACAGTGTTTGGGGATGGTCGAGAGTAGGTCTCAGATTCGTCATCATCATTGATGTTGAGGCTCTCAAGGGCAGCCAAGGCCTGATCAGCAGCAGAAGTAAGAACAGTGGAGCTCTCAGTGCTGCCGCTCTTAGAACGCTGCCTGTCAGGGCGCTCAAGCTTGCCAGAGCCGGCGTTGGAAATAGCCGAGCTAGCACCGCGATTGGGGATGAATCGGTCACCACCATAGTTCAAGGTGGTCTTGGCCGTCCTTGATCGCAGAGAGCCCTTCTTGGACTTAGCACTCGAAGGAGTCTTAGTGACTCCGGTACTAGTGAGAGTAAAGTCGGAAACGCCAAGCTCAAGAGCCTTACGTGGGGTCTGGACACCTCGGGCAATGTTGGACTTGGGTGAATCACGATGAGAGGCAGTGGATCGAGAAAGATGGGCCATGAGGTTTCCGCCATAGGCAGACTTGGTGGATGCACGGAAGTCGTTGCTGGACTGTCTCTCAGGGGTGAAAGGGGAGGAATTGAGGTTGAGAGGGATAGCGGTTGTGGACGACTGCTGTCGAGGGGACGGAGTCAAGGGCATCCGTCCGCCAGCGGTACGGGCAGAGAATAGCCCCTTGTGGGACTTGATTGGAGTGGACACAGCAGCAGAGGCCATTGTGCTCGAATATGGTGTGATAGGATATGTGAGAGAGTGTGTAAGTGGGATCTCCAGGCGATTAGTGACCGAATGTGGCGGTGGAGAATCAGGCTTCGATGATATCGAACGAGCTCCAAGAGACTCTAGCTAAAGGTTCCTGGTGTTAGTATTTTGGTATCGCGATTAATGTTCGATATAATCGACAAAGCTTTCACATAGAGATAGTGAAGTCGGAGGGGCGATCAGATGGCCGCAGGGACGATAAGATCTAGCAGACTCGCAGAATGTCTTGTGAAAAGCAATGGAGAGAGGTTCGAGATAAAGCGGTAAGCTTCAAGAAGAATGGTTCAGAGAGGAAGAGGGTAGATTGAGGGTAGTATGAGTAGAGAATCGACCTACAGATGACGGGATTCATGACTTCCTTTTATTTACATTGCGCCCCACTGAGCACCTGTCCGGGCAACGGCAAGGATGACGTCGGAGCCACGCAAAATTCCGCTCCGTCTCTGTGGGTCAATTTGAGACCAATCGCAGTCGCCGCAAGCCACATCAAGTCAGGGGTCATGCATCGCGCCACAGGTGAGGCTTCGAAATTTCTCCATCCATAGCAGGGGCCAAGCCTCTGTTCGCATCACCACATCCCTCTCACCGACGACACGCGACTACATCTACAACGCTGCAGCCCTTTCTCGCGCTCACAGTCTCGTTGTTCCACTTTAACCTTCCCTCGTCGCAGCGTCCCCTTAAGCCTGAGATGAGCCGGTAGCGTTCCTATACTCTCGGATCTCCGTCATGGTTCAGCCTTCAACCCCCGGCCAAGCGCCGCAATCCATCTTTGGCGGGCCGGCTCCCGTCACTGGGTCAACCCAACAGTCTGCTCTCGTCCCTCAGACTTCAACCAGCTTGGCCCCGTTGCAAGCGACGTCGACACCGTCTCCGGCCGTTTCGGCCTCCTCGAACAATACCTACATTATGCCCAACTCCCCCGCAAAAGGCCGCTCAATTGCAGATGGGTACCGCCCCAAGGTCACCCGCACGCTAGGCCAAAGACCCGCTTGTCTAGTAAACGCCTCTGTGACGTACTGCGGGAACAATCAGATATATGCTTTCGGCGGTTTCGATCAATATACGGATGAAGTCTATAACCATGTGCTGAGATTGGACCTCGTCAGCCACCAATGGAATCTTGTCGACAACTATGGAGACATCCCGGGGGTTCGAATGGGTAAGTGCTCTTATTCCATAATATAAGCGAGGAATCGAGTGCGACTAACCAATTGCTTATAGGTCATACCGCTACTCTATACCAAGGAAACAAGCTCCTGGTCTTTGGTGGAGAAAACGAGCATCGAACCTACTTGTCTGATCTGATCGTCTTCGACTTGAAGACCGCACACTGGACTCAACCTCAGGTTTCCGGACCGATTCCCAAAGGCCGCGCCCGACACGCTGCGGTTCTCCACGAGGACAAACTGTTTGTAATTGGTGGCATCACCGGTCAAAACAACTATGTGTTAGATGACATCTGCTACCTTGACCTCAAGACATTCACGTGGTCCAAGGCATGGCGGTTCGTTGGTCGGTTCGATCACTCAGCATATATCTGGGGCGATCGTGTTTGGGTGTTTGGAGGTCTGAGCGAAGATATGGACAAGATTAGCGATCTCTGGTGGCTGGACCTCAAAGGCAGTCCCCAGTTCGACTCACGGCCACAAATTGGCATGTTCGACCGCTCCTCTATGAACAGCCGAGTGAGCGGCTCTCCTCGGCCGCCCTACACCATGTCGCAGGCACCTGTTGTTGGTACTTCCGGATATGCTGCCAATTCACGAACAGCTCAGGTAAACACGCCGTCGTTCCAACTTAAGACGTATGCTCCGCTAGCGCCAGGATCAATTTCTGCCCTCAAATTCATGTCAGGACCTTCAATCCCGTCACAGGGTTCAGGTATTCACTACCATGCATATTCTTCCGGCACCCTTCTAGATTTTGTGACACCGGCTGCCACGATCACACCAAGGGAATGCTCGTTATCCGCTCTTGATCTGGGAACTCTTCGCTGGCAAAAGCTTGCAGAGGGTCGTGAGATCTTCAAGTCTGGGTACCGTTGGCACTATTGCACGATGAACGAAGACGGCACGAAAGCTTGGTTATTAGGCTGTCCCACTGATCCCGCCACCACAGACTTAGGCCCCAACGGTTATGAAGAATATTTGAGGTGAGCTCAGTGATTCGTGAATTATGAAGATTCTTTCGAGTTTAATACTAATTATCTTGTCCTAGTGACATTATGGAGATTGATCTTCGGAGATACGGCTTTCTTGGTGACAATTTGGCGCCGGAGCCCCGCACCGAATCAAGACCGTCTGCCTCGATGAGAATAGTTGATCAACCATCCAAGGGCCTGGGAGCTGATCTCGCAAAACTCTTCAACCAACCCCCAGAGACGGGCAGTGGAACCGATTTCGTTGTCACTGCTTTGGTCGGGGAGTGCGATGAAGACGAGACCCTGAGCTCTGGGTTGATCCGATTAGATGACATGCCTCAAGATCAAAACTGGTTGTCGTCCGACACACCAACATCACCACCGATTCATGTGCATAAGCTCATCCTACAAGCCCGCTGGCCACACTTTGCTCGTTTATACAATGCCCAGATGGCGGAGTTCCACACCAAGAAAATGCATATCCCTGAGCCGTACACGGTAGTCAAGGCGTTCCTCTATTATCTTTACACGGATAGCATCCGCGGTACGTCTGACGCCGACAGTGATGCAACCACGAACCTTTCCGATGTTGCGGGCCTACTGGTCATGTCCAACATCTACAACATCCCCCACCTTCGACTTCTATGTGTCAACCGCTTAGCCAAGGAGCTCGATGTCGACCATGCTTGCGTGATCTGGTACTGCGCAGGCTTGGCCAACGAGGAGTGGCTTCGCAAAAGGGCGGCATCCTTCTGCATGACCCACTGGGGTCGCATTGTCCGTACACAGGGCTTCCTCCGCCTCCCACGATCCGCCCTCGTTGAACTCTCCCAGGAAATTGACATGGAGGGTCGCATCATCGGTGGTGAGGAGCTCGAATGGGGCAACATGGGTGGTCGTTATGGCGAAGGCCTGGGCAATGGCGCCCGTAAGGAGAGCGTCAGCAGCAACCATACTCAGATGCTTGAATCAGAGGCCGACGATGAAGACGGTATGGAACTGAACTAGAATACGTGCTTCATGCCATGAACGTCCGAATACGAAACGCCATACGTGTAACGAAGCATGAAATAAATGAAACGAATTCCCTGGTCGGAAACCATGCCAGCCTAACCCCCCATCTCTCGACGTTTTTATGAAGTTCCCGACCCACACGATGTTACATTCTGCAAGAAAACTCATTGGGTTGGAATTCCACTCCTCTGTTTTTCTTTTCATAACGACCAACCGATAATCTTGTTCAGCCATCCCTGACCCCTCGCTTTCGCGCAAGTGGTTGAAAGTAGTGATATGAGGGTTTTTTTATGTTTTTGTTTTTTTGGGCTATTAATTCCTCGACTGGGTTACATAGCTGTCCTGTTTCAACTTGTGTCCGGGATTCATTGGCCCGATTATTTCTTGTCTTGCTGCTATGTTGTTCTACTTTAAACTACTTGCATCGAATGGCGTTTGGCTGTATGCGGTGAATCCTCGGGCATCTTAGACTTCAATTAAACCAGGGAATATTTTATGTATATTCCTTACGTACACTTTCAAGTCTTTACCTCTTCTCCTAGACCGCTCTCATCGATTGTAGGCTATTCAAACAACATGCTAATCGCGAGCGGACACTACTATCCTGACTAATATTGCACCGAACGATCAGGCGATCTCTTGTGCCAGCGGAGAACATGCACCAGTTCATATATCAGACAGAGAGAAACTAGATCACTCGTGTGAACAAGGGACAGGAAACACCAGATAAGAGACCAAAAAGATCTCCTTCCCATTCCCAACATCTATTTCGCTGCATAAACCAAGAAGAAAAAACAAGGAAAAAAAGGAAAAAAAGGAAAAAAACCCCCCAACAAAAACACTTGTAAGGCAAACTAGTAGCATAGGAGCCACATGCCCAGTCTATATCCTTTTGGCTTGAACTTCCGATTTTAGACAGACTCCGTGCCGCTACATTTTTCAATATGCGCCAGAAGTGAGAGTATACGAGTGGAGAGCCTGCTGGCCATCCAGCCGAAACCATCAACACTAAAACAAAACAAACAAAAGGAAACTAGGGAATCCACTCGGTGGTGGAAGAACATTCCAGTAAAGCAAGAACAAGTGTCAGGAAACCAAATGAGGAACAGGAACAACCTCCATTTAACAGGAAACAAAACCCAACGGTTTCATGTGAAAGCCACTTTTCTCTCCAAATCACAATTTTGAACGCATTCATGAAATCTTCAACAATACAAGCCACTCCAAAGCTCCCTCATTATCTTCTTAGCTAGCCCGAACCAGACCAGCCAGAGAACCAGACTCCGATAGGGTCCTGAGGATTATATGAGCTGCCATACCTAAAGAGCAGTGTTGCACTCGTCCGCGTATCAACATCTCTCCTTGGGTTGAACCCCACACAATTGAGTGCTATAACAGGAAAGTGACAACGGACAAGGTACAACTAGGGTCGAGCATTGGACCATATACTGTTGGAAATGGAACCCCATGGAGGGAGACTGTGGGAAACAAAACTTTTGGGGGTCGCAATTCGCCAGGGAATCAATCTCATTTCTGTCGTCGTGGAAAATCCGGACCAGAACCAACCACTGTATCAACGCCGTTGCGGAGCCGTAAATCGATAAAGGAAATAAAAAACCGAAGGGACCAAGGGGGTATTGACAAGAAAATACGGAGCCGACATATTTCGCGATCCAGCACGAGTCGGACGTGACTAATATCGTCAAGTTGCGTGGAGGTGATGGAGTATCGATCGCATCCCTTTTCGTGTCGCTGCTGGCCGAACTGGTGCCTTATGCAAACGATTCCACTGTAGCAACATGCTGGACGAGCCTCTAATAGAAGCTAGTAATCCGTTTCTATTGCATCATCTGGTCCTCGCCTATTCCTTGGAGGTTCATTCCAGCAGCAAGCTGGAGCTTAAAATCCGGGTTGCATGGCAACGAGTGAGCCTTGTGCTATAGAAATTGTTAGCATGTCCTAGATCCAAGCCGCGACATCTAGGAAACGTACGTATTTTAAGCCATTCAGGTTCTTGTAGCGCTTGCCACAAGTCTCGCAGCTAAAAGGCTTCTCCTTCTCCATGCCAAGGGTTCCAGGATACGGGGCGCTCGTCTCTGGATTGACAATAGAGAATGTGCCGTCTCCGTTCTCGTGCAGTTGCTGTGTTGTGTGACCATGTTGCTTGTGATACCTGGGTTTTTATGCATTAGCATGGTACGCGGGTGCGTTACGGAGGGAAAGCCGACTTACTTTAAGCCGTTCTGGTTCTTGTACGCTTTTTCACAACCAATAACGGGACACTTGAAGGGCTTGTGTTCTTCAGGCATCATCATGGCCTGCAAGCGTTGCATGAGAGCCTTGTTAGAGGCTGGATCGGTGATTTGGCCAGGCTGAATACCCAGTTGGAGCAACTGCGCCTGGATAGACCGATTGGCTACGGGAAATGCACCGTTAGGGCTGAAGAGATGCTTTCCAGGATCGTTGATACAAAAGTTGTTGTCATTGGTGTTCTGGTTACCACCAAAGTTCATATCGCCAATATCGTTCGTGTTACCGCCCATCGGCATGCCAGGTAGATCTTCATCCATGTCCACTCCTTGTTCCCTTCGGGGAATCTGGCCTTGGTGGGTAGTGAGTGTAGGCGTATTTACAGACGAGACTGTGGGGTTGTTCTGGAGGCCGAAGCTTGCAGCGGCAGGGGTGGGCGGCTGGGATGTTCGCAACCCTTGTGTGAGACCCGAGGTGTTCATGTTCAGCTGTGGGCGTTGTTGTTGTCCAAAAAGTTGTCTGGTTTGGTGCATCCGTTGGCTGTCGTCCATCTCCATAGTCCCGATGGCATCGTCCATTTCCATATCCGCTACTGCATCCATTTCATCATTGAGGTTCGAGGTCATGGTGGTGTTCAAATGCACATCGCTCATAGCCGCATTCTGCTGTCCACCCATCATTTGCAGGGTCGAACCAGGAGTCCGGTTCTGCTGTCCAAGTTGGCCAACGGGTTGGCCATTCCCATGACCCTGGTTTGCGGTACTGGCTCTAGAGTTAGGCAATTTTGGTGCGCCTTGCATGCCCATTTGAGAGAACTGAGAGAAAGCATTGTTTCTTGCGGTGTTAGGGCTCGGTTGAGTATGGGCTTCTTCGTAGTGTTGAAGGAGATCGTGGAGGTTTGGTAAAATCTTGCCGCAGCAAGTGAAATCTCGCATAAAGTTGGCTTCGAGCTTGGGGAGGTACGATGATGAGTGAAAGGACGGGGACTGATGAGTGCCAAATGGCGATGTGCCCTGCATCATAATACTATAACGCCATAATATTAGCTCACTGCATGAGGTAGAATGTGAAATCGGATTTGCGTTGCGAGCAGCGCTAGACAATCACCGAGTCCGGTCTCCCAAAATGTCTCGCCACTCCGGGTGGACGCCGGATGGAACCCCCGATGGATCAGCGCGGCGAGAAGCATGGGGATGGACTGGGATGTCGCAGCAAGGTGCAGAGAAAATCATATATCAATATGCGCATGCGTAAGGGAGACATGTGAAGTGAGCTCGTCTCGGCTGACAGATAATGGTGTCGGTGTGCCCAACGACGACCGATTTGAGTGTTACGGGCAGAGGGAAAGAAATAAAAAAATGATGGAGCGCGCGGAGATCAACTTACTCATCGCGAACGAAGCTGCCAAATGACATACCGCCCCAACTCATACCGCCGCCCATGAGGCTGCCAGCAAGGGACTCTCTTCGGTTGCGGTTGACATTATCGCGGTTAGGGTTGTTCACCGAGATGGGCTTTGGGCCGGCGCTGACAAACGAGTCGCCGCGGGGACGGCCCATGGAAGGGTCGAGCGCGGGTCCAGTCGTCATCATGTAGTTGTTGTCGAAGTCGAAGTCGAAGTCGATCTCAGAGTCGACGAGGTGGGAGTTGGCGGTGTCGTCGAAGCTCTCGAGGTTGAAGCGGGGGTAGGATCGTTCGTGGAAGGGCGAGGATATTTTGGCAGCGCGCGGGGGGGGAGGGATGGAGATGGATTTGGAAGAAGTGGTACCAGAGGTAGCGAGAGGAGTGGTAGTAGTAGTCGCAGCGGTAGCGGCGACCGTAGCCTGAGAGGCAGCGATTGCTGTAGCGTCAGCGCCGGTTGGAAGCCAGCTCGTGGTAGGGGTCTCCGGCTGGGGCGACGGCGACTGCGTCAGCGAAGCCAAGTTAAGGGACCCAGGAGAGTCAGTGCCAAAAGCGGCGGCGGCGAAGTGGGCATTGGCCCTCGAGTCACAGGTACGTTCGCTTTTGGTGGCGGCGGAGACGGCGGCGGCGGAGGCGAGGGCGGGTGTGCGAGTGGTGGACTGCGAAGTGGAGGCCCACACTCGCGGTTCCTGATCCATATTGAGGGAATCGTTCTGGAACCACTTGAGGATACCCAAGTTGGTCATGGTAGCTGGTGTTTGGACAATGGATCCAAGCCCAAGGACTAGAGATGATGAAAGCGATAAAGGGAATATTATAAGGAGGGATGGGGGTGAATGTGTGAGTGCGAGGGTGTTGCAGGCAGGGCAGTACGGATCGGCAGGGCCAGCGGAGCGAGCACTGACAGTCCCCAAAGTATGAAATTGTCCTGAGCGACGAACAAAAGCTTCACGATCGACCCAGGTTCACTGCTAGGTTACAAGCACTTTCGTAAGCCTCCCGAGCTTTCTGTCGCCTAGCTAAAGGCTCTAAAATTGGAGTCGCCTTATCTCGTTTCTATCGTCTACTCTTGGTGAGTGATGGAATGACCTGTGTCGGTTCGCTTGCGCGATTCGCGTGCGTCCTTGGTGTCTGAGCTTAGACTCGATCGTGCGTTTTGGTTGACGAGAGCTGGGACCTAAGGTGACAGCTGCAGCACTGGGGGGCTGGACGTGGAGATCGGGCGACTGGTATAGCTAAGTGTTCTGGTCTGGTTTTTGCGTCTGGAATATGGAATATGACTGAGCTTGTCTGAAAACGGTCGGTATCACCCAGCAGATATTCCTTTGTATGTATGGCTGACGGTAGGATCCAGCAGGAAGGTACGAGTGCAACACAACCCGTCGAACAGGATGAGAGGAAGCCGGCCAAGTTGCACGAATCACTCACTCCCCTGGCACTGAGGATATATGTATATGAAGGATAAGTAGCTCTGGTGGCTTGCACAAGGCAACCGAGATATCAGTCCCGTTGTCAACTTAAGTGTTGAGTTCGTCTCGATTCCTGCCGTCTGGCTAATATTAACGTGCCTGGGATGTGCAAGAGGTTGGTTGTATAGTAATCCGTAGAATGTTGCACGAAAAATGACGAGCAGCTTCTAGAGCTAATAGGATAGCTGGCGTTCGTGCGAAGTACCCGACTACTTAAGAAACATCGTATCGAAGTCGAGCTGTTTCTGTTTCCCAAGGTCCAGGGTGGCTTAAGGCGCCGAGTGATGTTTCCAGGATCTGTGCCTGGGTCCTAGCAGGTGATGAACGAAGACGAATGGAGCCGCTGCAGAGCACCATACAAGTACCGGTACATCAATCACAAGCCGATGCCTGTGTAAGCCGGGTGGATACTGGTACATCCAAGGAAGCAGGGAAGGAACCCACTCCACCTAGGCGGGCATGGGGGCTGAAGAAGCAAGCATGAAGCTTGAGGCGGATGCCAAACACCGCACAGCGCTTCCGCCGAAACACAGCGAAACGCAAAATACGAAATACAAAGAAGAATAAAATGCTTAATTATATTCAAGGCTCGTAATGTCTAATATATTGGGTGGGTATCTCGCCGCATATAACATTATTATTATTATTATTAAACTAAAAAGGGCAACATTTTAAGAGAAAAGCATTCGTTTCATCATGCAATCTGCAGTACAGTACATATCGAAACCTCCTTCCCCCACCCAGCGGGCTGTCCAATGGATGGACGGCATGTGCCGTAAAAGGTCACAGTCCGGCAGGTGGCCATGTAGCACCAAACGTGGGCGGAAACGGTGGTACCTGAGAATCATGGCCGGGGGTATTACCAACTTTCATGTCAAGGTAGTACGTATTTTGCAGCCTACTCCGTAATCTTCATTATAATTACTTCATTTCTACGCCAGCCATCACAGAATGACTCCACCAGATACTTTCTCCACGCATGACGGTGGAAGTTTACGAACGTCAGAAGAAGTTACTGACGGATGGTCTGCGAATACGTTTCTCCTAAGCATTAGGCTTAGTGTGGGAGAGTCGCCTCTCAACCGAGCCTACCGACGTTGGCGAGAGCTAAGCCGAGTTAGAACTGGGACTCGCCTTACAGCCACAAAAACCAGGCCCAGTCCAACTGAGCGGGAACGGTGCCGAAGTTGCACTGCACTTGCTAAGTACATGTTGCGCTGCTTAACAGAACGGGGAGGTCTGCTATGAGGGCCTGTCGGCCTTATTGCTCAGCATGGATAATGCCTCGCATTTGTCAAAGCTCTGCGTGGTGGGGTGGCCTTTGGTTTTATAACAAGATACGTGTGAATGCAGAGGGAAACGAAACCATCAAAACGGACGGTGCTATCAACTGAGCAGACGAGGACTGCCGAGGCGTTCTCCATCTGGCCAGGCCCAAACTAGCCAGCACCGAGGGACAGCAACGTTTACGTACGACTAATGCCACAATTCCGAACTAGTGGCTGACAGTGACTTTCTCGGAGCGACTGCCTCTCGTGGAAGCGATCGATGGCGTCGACTCGAGGTTCTAGTGCGTAGGACCACTGCGGCGCTAGAAACTCACCAAACAAGACTGGCAGACCATCTCAAAAGTAAAAACGTGGCTGGCGAGGTCTTGAAATCATGGGTGGATGCACAGACCTTCAACACCGCTATTCCCAAGATAATATAGCACCTGGAAGAGATAACAGCTAGACCATAGGCGACAAGAGGTCCCAGTTAGATCGAGGTACAAGAAAGAGAAGGGGAATCAATATCCACGCAACCCTCCCGTCATGTAAACGCCAAATTTGGGAGAGAATGGCTTGCAAGGTTCATTAGTCGCTACACTATCTCCGGGTGGTACGTCATGTTTGAGTCAGCTCAGCTCACCAAGATGTGGAAGTTTGCCTGGTAAAGTTACCTCTTAGGCTGAGACGGTGTCTCATCTCATTATGTTTACTCCCGTGCTAACACATACTGTACAGCACCATCTTGATAGATGTAAGAGATAACCACCCCTCTCTTTTCCAAAATTAATCCTTTTGCAGTCCTCGACATATCACAGTTTGAAACGGTGGATAGCTACCTCCTTTCCCCCCTCGGATCCCCCTCATTTCATCCTTGCGGTCATGAATCAAAGGTGCCAAACTAAGTTAGTCCTACCATAACCTGGCGTATAACCCGCGGCTTAGGATCTCACATTTAATTTCTAATGAAGCATAAATAGTAAGGACGTTAGTTACGAGTGCCTATGAACCAACTCCTCAGGTAAGTTATTTCAGACAACGGAATCGGAGTTGTATGGTGAAGTAGAAATTGGGTGCTAGTAGTTTCGCAAACAAGAAGCCCTTGGTTTATTCTTCACTCTTCTTCTATTATTTTTGTTAACTACCATGCCGAATACCATAAAAACCCGACCTTACTGGTACAGGGGTCTGGCAGTTGGCGATACTTTACCAATGCCAATTACGGCATATATGTTCCCGATCATCTGTCTCAAAATTTACATTTTCACTCCCTAGGTAGATTTTTTGCTTCCCAAGTCTAAAAATTCCACGTTTAATGAAACCCCCATATCGACTAGCTATGTGCCTGAACTTTTTGCTATTCGCACATGCATGGCGGCTAAGCTTAGTCAACCGATGATGGCGCTTTATACTTTTTATGCAATGCATATTAATTCATTACTTGCTGGGATCTAGGTTTTGGAATTACTGCAAGCCTATGAAAAGAGACAGCCTCGTCCGTCCCCGTCTAAAAGGACCGCCACCCGCATAGACCAATTGCGTGTGTGGCATGTGACATTCTGTCAATCAGCTCATCGTTTATGCATCTTCCAAGACAACTGAGGAGGATGTATTGGTTCGCTTCTTGGCCAAGAGGGGAATCCCGCACCTCTACTTCGTACTGCACACCCAATGGTACTGTATTCCTTTCTTACATGGTTCTAGGTCCAAGGAGAGGCCGGCCAGCAAGGTCCTAGTCGAGTAGTCAGCTCAATGGGGCACCTGAGCGTTGGAGGCCATCTGATGCGCCACCAAGCTCCTACCTCTCTGCTATAGCTTCTCACCTCCAATAATAGAGCAACTTTAATGGAGCAAGCGGAGAGCGCCCTTCCGACACCGCTTGATCTCATTCAACCATAAGCCAACCCCAGAGATATGGCGCGGTGGCGTGGGCGTCGATTCCTGGCCATTCGCTCGGGGCCGAGAGACAAGCAGTACCGGGGGGTATAGAGAGTCCGGGGCTCCTTGTCCTTAGATTATCGTCAGCCATGATCATTTCCTCATGTTACCGATGATCCCGTCCTAAGTCGGACACAACCGACCGAGCTAGGGAGTAGGCAGATCTTCTCCTCTCTGCATCTCTCGACTACGAGCATGCATCGGCGCCAACAGTCATCCTTTCACAAAGCCAATTGACAAGCTTGCCAGCCATGGTGAGCTGAATCTTGGTAGTTAACATGGATCAAGTTAATGCTTCAGCGCGCGGCACGCTTCCCAGGATAGCAAGTATCCATAGCGCGATCGCCTGAGGTCACCTCACTTGGCCGGCTCAGATTGCCTCCCTGCAAAGATGGACCCATTCATGGCAATACCGGTACACTCGTCGCTCACATGCTAGACGTAACTCTGGACAGAGGTTGATAGCTACGGAGTACTTTGTACTTACTACTACTCATGTAGTACTAGTGCGCTCCCGTGCTCAATGTACACCCGCTCATGCAGCCTGAGTCATAGATGCCGATTGTGCGCCGTAATACTGTCCTGTACTGTACATACCACTTCAACGGTCCCAGGCGGTCGTTCTTTCAGCCAAGCACTGACCATCTACATCAGCCTTGGCGTGCCATGATTCGCGCCTTTGGAGGGCCCTAGCCATTCTACGACATAGTAGGCCCGGGAGGCCGAGGATGGCCTCGTTGTATCTAGCGCCCACCCATCACCAACTAACACCCTCGGAATGGCTCCCAAGGCCGCTCCATCACCATCTTCGTACTAAGGCCGGCCCGGTTCCAGGTCAAGTGGACACAAGCCAAGGAGGACCTCTAGCCGCCGCTCCGTGTAGGCAAGCCTCAAAGCCGCAAGTCGAGCTCAAGGAAACGATGGAAGGTCCCTGAAAGTGGGCACAGGATAATCGATTGGATTCACTACCCACAACATGGGCCCCGATATGTCATCGCCCCCCAATGGTTGTAATTGTGTGTTCTTTGGTTGCTCAGACACGCGCTGAAGACACTGTCTCGCCCGTGGGGGCCACTTTTGATGAGAGATCTTCGATATGGTGTCCATACCTAGATATCTCCAAGTCTTCGAGTATGTCACCTCAGGGACCACCATCTCCATTGGCCGGGGGCCCCCCCCCCCCCCCCCTTCTTTTTTTTTTCTTCCCTATTCGGTTCTCCACATCCGAATGCTTCCGCTGTGACAAGACGGGATACCGTAAGGAAAAAATAAACCAAAAAAAAAACTCAGATACTCCGACTCCGTAGCCTGAACCGAGTTGCCTAGGGGAAATTGGAATCGTGAGAATTACACTCTCTCTTGACCAGCATCTCGAGCCTGTATCTCATTGACGAGTGAGTCGCTGCCCTGTCTGTCAGTCATGTTAATAGGGGCAATTCAGAGGGACCGTATGGACTACAAGTAAGGACCTTGCCCTCTTAGTGGGCAAACTAACCACAATAACCTCACCTTTTTGTTCATTCGAAGCCCACACCCACCTGGTAACCCACTCACACCTACACACACCCTCCACCTGGTCCCCATCCATTCCTCTCTACGAATACGTACTCACAGCTCCGTCCACACCCACACCCCCCCTTCCCTGCATCCTCCCCTTCCCTTTCCTTTCGCTCTTCTCTGATGCTAGTGCTTTGACCTTTCTGAACCTTTAGGCCCATTAGCATCCCATCCCATCCCATCCACTTGCACCCATTCTCTCCCTCTCTCTCCCTCTCCTCGATAGTCACACGCGGAACGTCTACTCTCTTTGTTCCAATCCCCAAACCCGTCCTTTCTCGTCTTCCTTCTCTCATTTCTCCCCGACCATCCTATAGACTTCGACTCTGCTTCTCGTCACCCGCCTTGGAATCCGACGCTTCTACGACGACCAAACCCCCCTGCGCGAGTCAATTTTCAGCGCCATCCTCTTACTGAGCTGGCCCCAACAGCTGCTTCAATTATTATCAGACACAATGGCTACGTCCACCAAGGTACGCTCCTGCGAGATGCCTATCTGTTTCGACGACATCCCGACGTTGCTACGGCAGCCTTTTGTCGCCGTTCCCAGCGCTGCCTTTCATCTCCCTGGATTATTCACTATCGTGGTCGCTAACTCGGCCCCCTCCCGTGTAGTTTTTGCGAGAGTATAAGCTTGTCGTCGTTGGCGGCGGTGGTGTTGGTAAATCATGCTTGACTATTCAGTTGATTCAGAGTCACTTTGTCGACGAGTATGATCCCACAATTGAAGGTAGTCCTCTCTTATCTTAATCTGCGACCAACGCGCGCACAAGCTTTCCCAATGTGGCCCAGATACTAATGCTGCTATGTTTTGAATAGACTCGTACCGAAAGCAGTGCGTTATCGACGATGAAGTCGCCCTTCTCGATGTCCTCGATACCGCTGGCCAGGAGGAGTACAGCGCCATGCGAGAGCAGTATATGCGAACTGGCGAGGGTTTCCTACTAGTATACTCCATCAACTCGCGACAGAGCTTCGAGGAAATTGCTACTTTCCAACAACAAATCCTGCGCGTCAAGGATAAGGACTACTTCCCCATGGTCGTTGTTGGTAACAAGTGCGATTTGGAAAACGAGCGAGAGGTTACGCGACAAGGTATACAAGTCGTACCGTTTGCGTCCCCAATCATAGCTAACAAGATTTTTTTTTTTGCAGAGGGCGAGGCGCTCGCGAGATCGTTCGGCTGCAAGTTCATCGAAACCTCAGCAAAGTCTCGAATCAATGTCGACAAGGCTTTCTACGATATCGTACGAGAGATTCGAAGATACAATCGCGAGATGCAGGGTTACTCAACTGGCAGCGGCGGTACCACCGGCGTCAATGGCCCCCCTAAGCCCATTGATATCGACGACGGAGAGCAAGAGCCTGGATGCTGCTCCAAGTGCGTGGTTATGTAAGGGAGATATATCGTGTCGATGAAAGGTGAAGAGAGGGGATGATCTAGTAACTTGGGCGCGGTGAGACGCGGTGAAGACGATTGACGAGCGAAATTTCGTCATGTTCCAGGCTCCATTAAGCACGCGCCCCGATATCGACTCCAACGCGACAGGCGGCATTCCTTGGGAGGATATGGGGATCAAAATGTTGACTTGCATGGGACGGGGAGTCGGGTTCTGGCTTCATTGCAAACACACTTGGACTTTTCAACGCGACCCACGGTTATGTCGCAGCGATACAGCAAGGACGGTCAGCCGTGCCAAGCGGATCTTAAGACGAGATCGGCCGTCATGCTTGATGGCACACGGCACCAAGTTTTTTCTGTGGAGTGCCTCAGTTTGCACGTCGTGGAATAAAAAAGAGACTATCTACTTACTGGAGAGAGACAAAAGGAGGGGAAAGCATGTGCTGCCGATGGCATGTAAGCAGAGTGCTGGCCCCCAAAGACCTCGCGAGAGACCCCCAATTTTTTTATTATTTTTTTATGTTTTGCGTCACCGGGGAGGATGAATTTCCAAGACTAAATATGGGTTCTGCGTTTTTCTCTATATCCATTATTTCATACCTGTAATTTCTTTTCATTGATGAGGTTTCTTTCTCTCCGGCAGCAGTGGTCACAGTCAGAAAAATTCAACTTCCCCTTTTTCCCCAAACGTCTTTCTCGACCCGAATGAACGGGCTGGTTTTTGATTGAAGGCCTGAAGCGGCTGTCGCGTGAATACAGTGTAGGTTCCGATCACAGATAACATAGGCATGGGTGTTAACACTAATGGCTCCTGAGGTTCGTTCATGTTCAATGTTACTAGTGCTATTCCGGTTGACAAACTGTCCAGGGTTTTGTAGAAATTCCACGTTCATTTCTTGAAATTCCCTCATGTCATTTGTCTTCTTTCTACGGTCCTTGTTCTTGTCTCCGGAATAGTTGGTTCACTTCCCTGCTTAGATGTCCTGGCACGAGCTGCGGCTGGTTGTTGGCGTCGTTCCGCTGGTTGACGACCCAATCCATACATGCCAGACACAGCCAAGCCGTCGGTCCTCCATTGGTGTTCTGGAAGCCATCATGGGACGCCGAGTTGTTGGCGCCAGCAGGTCCCCGTGTAAAGAAACATGATGGACACATTAACCGGTGGAATTTATTCAATTCCCATTCTCTCATCACCGCCGATTGGTTCATGGCTCGCTCAGCGTGTCGAAGTCTGTGGTGACGGCAAAGTCGAACGGAAAACAACTTGTAGCCACAGGCACACCCCGTTGCCGGCAAGGACTCCGCCCGATACTGTGTATTCAGGCCTCTTAAGCGCGCTGGCCCTGGTAAACCTGGGAGCTTGCCCCAGATTTGACTTGTGCCATCATGAGGGAGCCAGCTAGCAAACTGCGCGCTTTCGGAAGCTCCCAAAGCACAAGTGTTGCATAAATACGCACGCATGCCAATTATTTCCTCTGTAGTCAAGGGGTCTTCGGCTGGGTCGACGAGGACCCCTTTAGTTTCCGCATCGCATGCGTTACAGACGAGAAAGTGAGCTGGGTAATTGGCGCGATGAGTGACATCCCGACACCCAACGGGATCCCTGCAGTCTACCCAGCAGACACCCGTAGCCTCATGATCAATAGGCTCCATGCACTTTTGCCTCTGTGCCGGGTCGCACGCCTCGTTTCCGTTCTGAATCTGGACTGCTTCAAGAACATCACGGGCGGGATTGTCGGGAAAGGTCTCATCTCCACCCCTGGCGAAAGGACGTTCAGCTGGATCTCCCACAGGCTCGCCGAATTCATTGTACGTGTTCCCCTGGCGGTTAAAATCCCAATGGTCCATTTTGAGGCCATTGACGAAGTCTTGTCGCTCCCAGCGCGAGGGGTTGAATATGCTCGATGCGATTCCCCGAGGATGCTTTTGCAGATCGAAGCCGAGGAAAGGGTTAAGACCATCCCAATACTCCCAAATCTGGGGCGAGTCGTTGTCTTGAGCGACACTATCACCCTCGGGCAAATTTTGGTGATTATTGAGGAGATCTTCCTGAGCCTGCACCGGTGCGTCTTGAGGACGACGTAGTGGTGTTCGACACATTTCTATCACCTCAGGGTCCATGCTTGGGGCTGGTAAATCATCAAAATGTGAGTCTTCGTTAGATAGTTCAAATCGTTAGATGGGCTTAATGCACTTACCATAATAGTTTACCTCCCGGTTGTTTACATCAAACTGCACATTGCTTGCTTCTGTCCTTTGTGGAAGATGCTCGTTTTCGCTGGTCCCAACATTCGTCATGGGAAAATCTAGCATGCCATCATTAACCTCAGGTTCCGGAACTTGAAGATTGTCATAGTTGAGTTCTCCTAGACCTTCCTCTCCAAGCAATGAGGCAAAATCAGGTGTCGAAGGATCCTGGGCTGGATAATCTGTCACCCAAGGCTCGAGTTCGGCTGGTGCCTCGCCTTCAAACGTAGCTGGGCTTGAAGTTGAAGTCGAAGATACAGCGTGGTAGATGACTGGTTGAGGGTGGTTTGACTGAGAGGCGCCGGCTTGAACGGGCGTAAAAGGCCGAACAATGATCTCAGATCGGGCCACGGCGGGCGAAGGTGCAGGTGCAGGCATCCGCTCTAAACTTTCAAGCCAGTTTGGGTTTCTCATCTTCAGCATCGCTGCTTCGTAGGCCATGTGTTGGTTAGGGCCTACTGTAATGCCGGTGCGCAGGAGAATGCGTTCCAGGTCTTGTACGGTCATCTGGGATGGCCTCAAACCGTTCATGAGCCCACCTTTACTGCTGCTAATAGGGGGAGCTCCCTCAGGGCAAAGTAGGCGTCTCTCTTGAAGAATAGTATGAGAGACCTTAGGTCCACTGGCGCTTGCATTCCTCAGACTGTATTTGGCGGTAATGGGACCGATGTTGTGGCAGATGGCGATGCCGTCCTTGATATCGTCAACACCTTTAGGTCCATAACCCATCGCAAGGTAATATAGAGGGCCTGGCGCGAGGTCAAACCGGCGAGAGCAGCCATGAATCGCTGCGTGGTCCCCCCTGGTCCATGGGTCGCAATCGTCTTTATTCTTGACACAAGAGTCGCAAGGTCGCTGGTGGTCACAGTTGCGGCGATTCTCTTTGCAACTGTTGCAAGTCTGAAAGGCTGTAAACTGGCCAAAGCCGACCCGGCTTAGATCCAGGACGGGATAGTAAACTCGTTCTTTCTTCACTACCCTCCTGTCACTACTATCATCCGAAGAAGTAGACAAGTCTTCCTCGGAATCAACGTTGAGGACTCCACCAGGGATCATTGCTCTACGAGCGTTGACCTCCGTTCGGGGAACATCCTCATAACAATCGATGCCCAGCTCTGTACAACGGAAACAGGACGCATATGGCTCCTTGAGCGAGACGCGGCATTCATACGCACCGCGGTGCTCAGTACAAGCCCTACAGCTCTTACGAAACCGTGTACGGATCGTAAGACGCTTGAAATCTTCATCGTTCTGCGTGGGAGCTGGCCTCCAGTCTCTCGCCGCAAGGCCTCCAGGTTCTCCAAACGCCTCCCCAATTTCATTTACACAAATAATCTCCCTGGCAATGCATTGATTGCATGTCTGGTTCCAGGCGCGGCGGTCTTTTAACCAGGTGCACTGCTGGTCTTCGGGGACGAGACCTGGATTTTTGGAACAAGGCTCACAGGCGTGTCGAAACCAAGGCGGGAAAGTGATGTGAGGTCGGCGGGCTGATATGAGCTGCTCTTTGACATGACAATCACTCTTCCTGGTAGTGCAATTCTTGCACTTGAACCCTACAAACTCGTCGACGTCGCAGGAGTTCTGAAGTCCAACAATGGCACATTCGTCGCAACTCATAGTCGAGGGTAAGACTGGATCGTTCTCGCCATATCGCTTAAGGGTGAAGTCTCTCTTGCCAACTCGACAGACATGTTCAATGCCGGGATTCTTGGAGCGGTAGTCGGCGCAGCTCTGGCACTCAAGTTGAAAACTGTCGTTGATGTAGACGAAGTTGCAATTTGGTCTTTCAAAAGTCTCTGAGCTGTCTTGGATGTTTTTGCAAAAGTCGCAGATGCTGTGTTCGCTCGGGCGTAGACCTTCTTCCACTTCTTCCCGAATCCTTTGCCGCTTTTCTTTTTCTCTGATCCAGCGATGCGCATTGTTTTCTTTTGCACTTAGAACAGGACCACCAATTGCTCGTCCTCGTCCTCGTCCTCGCCCTCGCCCTCGCCCTCGCCCTCGCCCACCTCTACGTCCCCTTCCACGTCCGCCTCCACTACCATTCCCACTTTCCACCCCCAGTTTGGGTGTAGCAGAAGAACTTTGCTGGGCATCCTCGTGGCTGGAGGTTCGCTCATATCTCAGTATCTTGTTGCTTGGGGCATCTGTGTTCAATCCTTCAGGGGCTGGACGTTTAGTTCCACGGCCAGGAGGCTCATCATGGATTTGTGGTCGAAGTGACCCGTTATGTCCGGGTTGACCCTGATCAAAGTATCCAAGGGACTGAAGTTGTAGGCTTTCGATAGGATGGTTGGGATCAAGATCAAACCATGGTGGATTGTCCGGATTGAATGGCATTGCGCCTAAATAGTCTCCAATTGAAGGCTGTAGTCAATTCTTGTGAGGATATCAAATTGGTACTTTCGTTTCTTGTTAATGATTCGATTTTGTAAGAAGGAGGCGCGCAAATGAGTGTACAATCCTAAGATTTATAGAATTGCCATCTCTGCTTTAATATCATCATGGCTCATAAGTTCAATGAACTCGTGTCTTTGTTTCTTCTTGGTCATTGCTTTGAGTATGTTCAGGCCGAACGGCTAGCATCTTGGAACAATTCATGGGAAGTATTGTTGTGCTTGTCGCATGAACAGAAGAACTCCCGTCACAAAGTCTCATAGGTCTCAAAATACTGTAGAACATGGTATAAGAACACAAAGAACACTAGGTTATGACTATCCTCTATAGGATTGCTACCTAAATGATGTGAGGTAACTTCCTAGTAAATGACTCTCTATTTCATGGGCAGCCCAGGTTGATTCACGCTATTCCTGTGGTTGTGATGTTGGGTAGAAATATGTACAGGCTATACCTAATAAACACTGTACAATCAAGTCTCTTAATGTGGCCATTCTTCACTCATCAACGGTGGCGGATCCATCAAGAGTGGTACTTAGGATACAAAAATGCGATCGTTGGGTGCGCACAAAGGAGTATCTTGCCGTACACACTAACTCACATTGCAATCAAGAGGCTAGACCAGAGAATAAATCGATCAAATCAGGTATACCCAAGCGGCCAGGAACTAAGAGAAAAGATTCAATACAGAACAGTGGCAGCTGTCGTCACCTCATGCAGGACCCAGTTTCCTAATGCTCATACTACCACCGTCATAACTGTGGCTTGTGCTCCTCAACTGCTTCTGAATTGGTGAGTCAAGTCAGGCTGCTCTCCCCGAAAACTGCTGATGATTCATTCTCCGGATCATATATACGACGGGAAAGAATATTAAAAGACATGGAAGTTCGCCTAGCTTCGCGATCTTTAACCCAAATTGGCTATTATCTTGAGAACTTAGCAAACGGCAACATCTTGTTAGTTATAATGATGAGACGTAACTATTTAGCTATAAATGATGCACTAATCCGTTTCTGGGCACTACTGAGAGAAAGGGACCTTGTGCCACCATTCCCACTTTGGCTAATACCTTGAGAAGAAGTTGAGAGTTCCATCATATAAAAAGATGAGAAACTGCCATAACTTATCCAAGACAACTTCAGGTTATCTATCTTGAAGTATGCAGTTGTCCCTGTTAAATTTCGCTCTGTCGGATAAGTCACAACATCAACCTAAATCGCATCCACAAATTACAAGATCATGGCCGACCAGCAATGCTCCCTAGACCAGTCCTTTCCAACGGAAGCCGGTACAACGCTTACTACAGTCGATGCAACTGACCCAAGAGTAGACGGAGCGATGCTCGAGTCAATCTTGAACCGTGACGGAGCCGTCATAGTTAAGTCCCTAGTCTCCAAGAACCTCTGCAAGCAGGTCAAAGAAGATTTGAAGCCTCATTTCGATTCTGATCAAAAGGATGCATCAAGGTTCTTTCCATCGACGACCAAGCGCGCATTTGGGATTCTTGCCCATTCTGACGCGAGCGCTGAACTCGTTGTGAACCCTTTGTTCCAGTCTGTTGCGGACAGAATGCTGAGCAGCGAGTACACCTACTGGGAAGGTCAGAAACAGCTCAGCGTCGTGGGCAAGCCGCAAATTGCCAGTATCGTTGGCTTTCGCGTTGAGCCCGGTGGCTCGCAGCAGGCTCTTCACAGGGACGATGCAGATTACCATACCCGAAATGTGGATATGCCCGTGATGCTTGGCTGCGTAACGGTAAGCCATTCACCATACAATTATGGCGATGAAGAGTGGTTAACCGCTGGTTGTAGGCCTTGACCAAAACGACAAAGGAAAACGGCGCCACAATCGTGATCCCGAAGAGCCACCTCTGGGGTCCGGACCGGTGCCCCTTGGACCACGAAGCGATCCCTGGCGAGCTCGAAGTTGGAGATGCCATGATCTTCGTGGGTAATGTCTACCACGCTGGGGGTTCCAACAAGACAAGGTAGACACGAATAGCCCACAAGCAGCATATCTTAGTTGCTAATTCCATGCGCCACATAGGGACGAGGCACGCGAGACTATTGGTGTGTTCATGTGCAAAGGAACTCTTCGTCAAGAAGAGAACCAGTATCTTGAACTTCCTCCAGAGGTTGCCAAGGCCAGAAACTTTTCTCCTCAACTGTTGCGACTGCTTGGATATGGCATATGCCCACCTGCGCTGGGATTGTATAGGTATAAAGACCCGATGGAGGTAATTTTCGATGTAGTTGACAAGGAGACGGTTCGGAAGTAGACTATTGATAATAGCTTCCTGAGTTCCCTGTTCTTCATACTGGAATAACACGTCGGCCGGCTAGCTCCCACTGTTGAGCAAGCACTCGCCAATCTGTGAAGGCGGCCCCATCCCAAAATGCCTGAAGGAATTCAAGGATCTCCAGATAATGCTTAAATTTGGTGGCTTCGTATATATCCAGAAAGACCCTGACCACTTTCGTCTGTCGATCTGGGTCTCCATGACATTCTGTCCCTGCGATGAGAGCTGGCCAAGGCAAATTCTGAATGCACATATTTTGGTTGCCAAACTGCAACAGCTGGTCGGGCAAACGGAGAGCCAAAAGGTTGTGCTCGGCAAACGTAACTGGATCCAGCGTCTCCAAGCCTATGCACCGATATGAATAAAGGAGTGCTGTATTATGGTACAGTTCAACGAGGCGGACTAGGTCATGGCGCTTTTTGACATCGCTGATGCGAAGCCTTCCTGCAGCCATCAGGGTAGTACCCCTAGCTTGTTCAAATTGAGACCGAACAAAGGAGGCGCTCAGCTCCTGATCTTGGCCAGGTTGAGCAACGCCAGATATGCTATTAGCCGCTAGGCGAGACTTCAAAGTTACATGATGGAGTGAGGTGAGATAATCCGCAAACAAAGCTGCCTCCGAGTTTGCCGGTGGAGTTATGGTCTTCTGCAAATCTTCAAGATTGAAAGATGTGGTGGAGGCAAGGACGTCATGAATAGCCAACTGATTCTGGAGGAAGCGGAATAGATCGCTACTTCCAGCCTTTGTAGGCCCAAAGACGTTTACGATAGTCCTTGCGGCTTGTTTATGACATTCTGCTGCCTCCAGGCGAGACTGTACCATCTCGAAACACAGCATGATGAGCACGGATGCCAGCATCCACTCACCACCCGCAACATTGCTGGTGGAACTCAGAACCGACCCAGTCGTGATTCTGCTGGTCATTTCCTTGGCGCCCTGTTTGACGAAGTCTAGGCAAGCATCTCGCGCTAGTTCTGGAAAATTGGGAGGGTTTTGGGGGAACAGGCTGGACCCGTGATGAGCGGATATTGCTGCCACTGCAAGGCGTAGGCCAGGCTCGCTTTTTGCCAAAGGGAGTACACGGCGTCTGTAATCATTCTGGTCGGTATCCAGCCAGACCATGAGGCCTGCTATGCATTTTCCGTAGTACTCAATGAGTCCCGTGAAGAAGCCCAGGTCACCGTGGTTATCTGTAAGTGAGGAACTCCTTGGCACAGTCTCTTTGGGCTTCCAACGGTTCTCGGTTGATAAGTCCGATGATGGCGTTGGAGCTTGAGACTCAGTATCAGGAATCCTGTTTCCTTTCAGTCGCCCTCTTGCGGCCACGCCGCCCACCCATTTGATGCGGGGTCCGTATCCGGGACAAGCGAGCCCTTTCTTAAGACATTTCTGACAGAAGGGACGTTGCAAATCGCAACGAATGCGTCGGTTGATGCAGACTCGACAGCCTAGAGATTTGTAAACGTTTGGAAAGCATTATCAATTCGTAAGGTAGCGGATATACCTTTCCCCGGTTCAACCTGTCTCTTAGGTGCAGACATTCCTGGTGACGACGAGGTAATCCTACCCCTCTTAATATGTACCAGGGGGTAGAGATGGACTTTCAACTGAGAACCTCTTCGCGTGTGCGAACCCAGAATGAGAAAGAAGCGGTATGAGCACCCGGAGCAATGTTGATCAGGGATGGCTAAGATAAAACATGTGGCAATAAGAAGTGTTGATAGATGCGAGTTCCGGTAGTTCAGGAAAAGTTGGTGGGGTTGTGTGTATGTTGAGTTATTAGTCTCCTCTGTGTGGGTCAACCTGCGTCTTGTGTCGATTTCCTTTAGTTATACTCTTTAATTCGTCACGACCCGAGTGTTGTTCAAAAGATTGTGACATTTGAGATTGCTTCGAAATTTATGTTTTATCATCTCATAGAAACCTGGACTCTGTCCATCCACCTCCTAGGTCATCATCTACGATTGCTTCATACTGCCAGATCCCTCCTCGTCCCTTGACAGGCCGACATCCGTAAATATCAGACGGCCAACCCTAAATGAATATCCCTTTCCATATATGAAGGATACGTACCGCCATGGCACGCAACTACTATACCGCTTTCAATCAGACCGTCCCATCAAGTGCCCTCATCATCTTTCGGCGCTCTTCTTTTCATGCACCTTAACTCCCAAACACTACTGCTGAAGCCCCATGTCACCAACAGGCTCACATGTTTCGCACAGTTCGCGGTAAGTCATCCACCATGGTATCGATATGCTGACTTCTCTATCCCAATCAATGTCTTCTCAAACTTTTGCTCATTTCCCTGCCGCTATGTACAGATCAACCAGAGAACTGGAAGCGGGTTGCTTCGAGCTGGCCCAGGCCGTCTCGAGGTGCCACATTGCGGCGTCTATATGTATTGGTGAAATCCTGGAGCAGGGCACGCACATTCCTCATTGCGCCGGGATCACCCGTCGATAGCTTCTCTTTGATCTTGGCCATCAAGCGCTCAGCTTCAATGGGAGACACCGTACCCTGCGGCAGCAGCTGGATGGTATGCGAAACCCACTGGGTTGTCTCGGCAGGGAACAGTTCGAAGAGAGCCAACAGGACACCGCTACCGTCAGCGAAGCAGTCACGGGGGAACGTAATCATCATACCCGCCATGACCTGCTTCACAAGATTCTCGCCGAGGTTTAACAGCAGCGTTCGGATAGTATTTCGAATATCGGCAGCCGCGGCTGCAGGAATGCTGTCACTGCTGGCGGGGTTATCTCCTCCGTAAGACAGAAGGTCTCGCAGGAAGTGAAGCGTCGAAGACAGAGGATCCCGCTGTTCTAGAGTGAGAGCGTAGACTGCTGCTTCAAAAATTGGTTGTAGAAGATGAGACGGGATGAGCCTTTGGGGGTAGTATAGCAACGCGTCGATAAGGAGACGAAAGAAGTCATCAATAACGTCAGGGAGCTCCTTGGGTTGCAGCTGAGTCATAACCCTCAGGAACGTCGTTGTTTGCGCCTCGAAGAAGTTGTAGATGTTCTCTGTCGTGGCTTGATCAACATGTTCGCGGGCCTCGGAAAATTCTCGCAGAATAGCCGAAGTCACCCAGAGGAAGCAACCTTCTCGCGAAGTGTTGAATCCACCGGCAAGCTTGTTGGCCATGTCAGGCAACATTGGGGTCATGGCAGTGCGGTAAGAAATGACCATGTTTCGCCAGCATCTACAAACTCTCTCGCAGATCGGGGTGAAGTTAAGGAAGTTGTCAAGGACAGTCGACAGGATGGGGAAGACCTCCTGCCAGTACTTCACTGCGGGATTCTCGTGTCCTGGGTTGCTAGGGGGTATCACGTTCTGCACAAAGATAGTAATAAGCTGTAGGTGGTCTGTTTGGATGGTTAGCAGTTAGTTCTCAAATTCAGCTTTAGAATCAAGCTCACCTGCCAAAGCCAGCTTGCCATCCTCGTCGGTGGCGTTGTTAGCTTTGTCCATCAAACGCTGAACAAGGGGATCGCAGTAGGTCTTAAGTAGCCTATAGATTTCCTCCTGGGGCTGAACTGCCACGACATTGGCCACACCTTCAGTAATTTCCTCCTTGCTCAGATCTGGCAGCTTATCCAGGATCTGATCATAGAATGACTGAAGTTGGAGGACCTGTCCGCTGAGAAGATGCTTGCAATCCGTGCAAAAGAACTTGATCGACAAAGCCGCGGCCCGAATAATCTCCTTCGAATCGGATTGGAATGAATTGACAATATAGTTGAACTGTGGTTCAAGATACTCTGGATGTGCCGCAGTCCACTCGGTGTATCGTCCAAGGACCATGATAGTTGCGAACCGGAGCTTTTCGTAACTCGGCATCTGCACAAGCAGGGGCATTAGCTGAGGCAGAACAATGTTCTCCTCCTTGTCCACCATTCGACCCAAGGCTCGCATGGCAAAGAGAGGCGCTTCAAGCTCTTGCCAGTGGGGAACCGATAGGTCGGTAACTTGGCTGGCATACTTTGATGTCCAGATTTGTATGGCTTCGAGAACCTTAGTTAGACAATCCGTAACTCCCATCACTTCGCAGCAGTCCTTGAGGGTATCACCCATCTGATGTCGGAATTCTCTGAACTTCTCCTCCTGCTCGCGATCACCGTCGAAGAGATCATTCTCATTGCCGGATTCCGGTCGAGGATATTCCAGGTGCTTGAGAAGGATATCCACAAGCTTGGAGTACACATCCACCAACTCCAGACGACTCTGAATATACCGCTCCAGCACGATATAGAGCTTCAGCTCATACCAGAAGTTGAAAGTATGCTCAATCACCTCTCGATCCTTGTCCCTCAGTGCGCACTCTAAAACAGCATCCACCAGGGGTCGGAAGTGAGTCGCTTGTCTAGCAATGCCAACAACCCAGCTCTCTGCCGCCGTAGCAAAGACCTTGGTCAAAGCCTTGAGAGTGTCGGTATCCTCCTCTTCCGTGATCTTCTCAATTTTAGAGCTAAGCAAAATAATTCGGGGGAACAGTGTCTCGATGATCTCCTGGCTTTCGTCCACATCAGATGTCTCCCTCAACATCGTGCAAAGACATTCAGAGGCCTCCTGGCTGCAGTTGTCACCCGTTACACCGATGAAGATGACTTCCAACAGGGGCGACTTGACAACATTGGCAACTGGCACCTCTCGCAACCACGATGTGATACACTCCATAAGCAGAGGGTTCTGAGCGGCAGCAGCTAAATGTGACATCAGCAAAGGGTCTTGAAAGGTATGAGCCTACGCTTACGGGATGACTGAGAATAGTTAATCAGGAGTTGGATGACCTGATCCGCATTATCTCCCAGTAAGGCTTGCGTCCGTGCCGCAAGATCTTCTTCCTAATTCCAAACAATTAGACTTGAACTCGTGCTGAAGTCAACCGGCGGATACGATTTCGAAAGGAATAGGCGCTCGGTTTTTGGTTGTGCGATCCACATACAGACAAGGTGATTTTTCGGCCCTCAGTAACCTCCTCGGGGAGAACACGGAGGAAATCCAGGATGCAGGCATGGCTTTCGGGGCTGTCGCCTAGGGACTGGACAACGGTCTGAAGGACATCATTCCAATCCTTCATCTGGATCGCTAGAATGGCCAGGCACACGCAGAGCTGTACTCGAATGGGCTTAGGTCCGGGGGCGTAATGCTTAAGAAGGAGGAGAATCTGGCTTCGGAGAGCAGGAAGCTCACTAGGGGGGACCTGTGTAGCCAAGTCATATGTAATCTAGAGCCGATGGTTAGTGTCTCTCCTCCATGAATAACCAGCGCAGCCATCCTACCTTTCCACGTAGGGTGATGGCAGCAAAAAGGGTTGCCTCTGGTTCTGCGCTCGACTGTAGAATGCCCATTATGGTAGCCCATGAATCCTTCTACGTGCGCACGATATTAGCATCCTGCTCATATTCGCCCACATGCGCCCTGTAGACGCGCGACTGACCGATTTTTGAAATCTCTCCAAATACTCATGGGCCTGCTTCTTAGTTTCCTGTTCCCCACTCCTCATCGTCATCACCGCAGCCAAGACATCGCTAGGCGTGAAGGCCTCCTGGGCTCCGTTCGTAGCCATTATGTATTATCCGTCAGGTCAGTAGATGAGCGATCGGGATCTGAAAGTTCGTGGTAGATTATGGGATTGTCGAAACGGTTCAGCGCGATCGGGGGTGGGAATCCCTGCGCATACGATCAGGCCGAATGCTGGGGTGTTGGTGATTCGTTAAAAGGGAGCGTGGGTTTGGAGGGATGGATGAATAAAGATAGACCAGCGGCAGGCTCAAGCAGCGTGTTAACGTGAGTGCCGAAAGGGAGGTCGAAAACCCAGCTGTGAGAGAGAGATGTGTGGTGATAAATGGCAAGTGGGATATTACTCGAAGCAAAATACACAAAGCCCAGCTTGGTCTGGTTTTATTAGCCAGTGAAGCACGAGTGGTGGTGGAGAGTGCCTTGGCGGGGCAATCATGGATGACGTTCCGTAGTTTTTCCGACTTCCTAGATCGCGTGCAAGTCGTGAGTAGGCATCCATGGTAGGACCGCACCTTAAACAAATATGAGGCAAACGCACAGGAAGAAACCCATTTACGCACCGAACCTCTCCACTTTTTAATGTAGTCTCATTTCATTGTAACGCTGAAGGATATTTAACCCACCAATACTGTTATATTTAAGCTGTTACCAGCCTCAGCAACACCCTCTAGCCTTATTACCCTATAGCATTATTATTTCATTGTAGTATTATCGCTTTTACAGAAATTAATATTTCATTCAGACCCCTCCCCCACTAATAACTCTGTATACTACTGAGTAACCGGACTATTCGCCGAATTTTTGACCTCTCCATTGCCGATGATAAGGCCATGAAGTGGCCTGTCATGTGTGGTTGTGGGAACTGGCTGCGCCCATGATTCAGGAATTATTTGCTCATTTAGAGCTAACCCGTAGAGCAGGAGGGGCTTGTGCTCGGGATGGTCGTGAATTTCCATCCTGGAGAAATATCTGTTGAGAAAATAGTCGTAGAAACCCTTCCCATGCCCTAAGCGCCTGACATGCCCAGCCTCGTCAAAGTCAAATGCAAGTCCAGGTACTACGATGAGATCCAGAGCGGCCTGGACAGAACCGCCGAAGCCCGTTGGCTCGAGGATGCGGTTTCGTTGGTGAACAGTGGCTGGATCAATACTGGGTATTCCCCAGCGGTCTGGTTTCAGATTTTCGTAATCCTGAAGATTCTCAAGATGCACCATATCCATCACCCGAGTAGGCGCGCCAGGAATTTCAAGAGAGGACTTGTATAGGTACGGCACATATACCTGTTTCCCAGATGCCAGCGCGTGGCGTACAATTGCGTCCGTCTGAATCTCCGCAGAAGGCATAGAAAGGTAGATGCTGATGCGACTGGCATCCTTGTACGGCTTAAATTCCTTGAGAGCTTCAAATACCTGACGGCCTGTTATTCCAGCATTAGACGGCTCAACGGGCTTGGCGAGGTAACGGTAATCTAGCAATCATACTCTGGACAGCAATGGAATCAGGTCCAACGTTGGATAGCGTTTGCTTCATGAGCGCCCTCAGTTGCTGCTTGGCAATCGTCAACGCCGACGCCATGTTGTAGTAGAGCTGAGGTCGGAAGGTTGGTTAGATCAATCGTGTTTGTGATGGCGAGAGAGAAATTTGGGTAACAATTAGAGGGGACGCTAGCTAGATATTGGCGTCCCGCACGCATGCCGGATGGAGCTCCGAACACTATGTATTATCCCAAGTTTGTCTGGCCATGACACTTCCGGAGGAGGAGTTGGCGCCCGAACCAATATACTGGGTTCAGCCAACTTCTTGGTGACATCAGTTAACCTGATTAAATTTTAGTACAAGAGTTTGGCACTGGGCTCCAAGGGCGCGCACATTATTTCGGCGGATGCAGCGTCAAAGGAAGAAAAAGTGAAGAAAATCCAATACGTAGTAAAAATTATAGGATACAAAACATTGCCGGGAGCCTCTTGATGGAGTCGGAGGAGTTTGCCGAAGCTAGACGGTGACGCTACTCCGTACAATCGCTACCGCACCTCCTGTGGGCTTAGGAACATCTTAGCCAGCATGAAGGATCTTCAGGTGGTATTTTGAAACTGTGCCGACCAGCCGAGTGTCTCTAGAATGATGAGCATACTCCTAATCTCCTCGTACGCGGGCTGAATTCGTCCTGTACCATTTTGACTACTTGATTACATCCTTCCAAACCCCAGCACTAGCGCCTGGGGAAGAGAGATCGCTGGCCAACGGATTACATGTAGTACATAGACAACGTCGGACGTGGTTATGAAGAGGAGATCTGCCAAGATTTGCCGTTGGAGCCCATAGTGCGCAAACATCGCAATGCTAAGAAAAATTATTTTATTCATGAATGACTGATAGTCAACGACAAGGATAGGGCACAACAGGCACGACTGAGACGTGCATTTCAATTTCAGCCTTAATATCAAAACCCTACATGTAGGTACGAAGTACTCGCAACACAGATGTGGTAGTGTATTCATATAAATGTCGGAATTCAGAGCTACGACCGCCGTGGTTTTTTCCTGAATGTCTTGCCTAGGTAGTTGGAAAGAACTTGAAGAAGGCGGTACGGATAAATCGTTGTGGATACTGTGGAAAGATTAGGAAGCTGTTTGCTGCGATGCTTGGTATGTCTTCATCGATGCAGCTGTACTCCTGGAGCGGCTCCTTCGACCACGGTTGCTGCGTGCAATTGGACCGTCAGTTTTGACCTCCCAGCCCAGTATTAGCCCGCAAGAACTGGCTAGGATTAAGCTGCGGGAGGCTAGGATAGGAGATGGGGTGTCACGGGTGGTCGGGTGCTTGGAATAGTGAACTTAGGACGTGCGAGATATGTTAGATAGCTACGTAGTGAGGTTGTGTAGCACAGCACAACTAACTGGTATCTGAGGATCAATTGAGTCGAATGACTACCGGAGGTGGCAGGATCAGACACAGAGCCGCGAAGTGTGCAGAGACGCGAAGCCTCAAGAGAGTGACAAGTTGCGAGGGAGAGTGCGGGAGAAGAGGGCGACCGGGGTTGTAGTTCGGTGGCTACGTGCTAGTTAACTAATTAATTTGCTGGATGGCGCTGCATCGTCATGTACCTACATACTGTACTACGGGTGTACGAAGTACAGTCTGTACAAACGACGAAGTTATCTAATCAGATCCTGCGACAGAGCGTCGCATCTGGCAGAGTCACAATGGCCCTTGTCTTCGGTTGTACGTACCTGGACGAGTTAAGTGATTGAGCTTTGGAAATCACCATGATCAATTGGGGAGGTGTGTGAAGGATGGTAGTTTGCGACTTTGGACTGTAGGCATCTTGAAAAAAGGGGTCTCTTTGAGTCTAATCTCATCACTTGGTTTCTATGATATGGTACCTAATGTGGTGCAAAATGACGGTCTGAGAGGAAGACTCTGTACCTCAACTTGCCAACGGGAACAAATCACCTCACCACCCACACTTTATTACAAGGGATTCAGCCATATGCGGGCTGTATTGCCGTTCTTGGCATCTCGGGCCCCAAAAGTACCTTCGGCTTTGTCGAGTACAGTCATTACGAATTAACGAGCTATTACCCTGTCTACGAAGTACGGCGTTCAAGATCTGGAAGCCTGAACCCCGTCCACGGGAAAATGGTGTTGGCGCCCGCAAGCTTTGCGCAAGCTTTGCTCTTAGGTCGAGATTATCCTGCCTTGTTTGGTGCAGACGGGCTAGAAGTTGCAGTTCTCCCTTTCCTCTTGTCCATTGAGCATTGAAGAATTAATAATTCACCTTTGGATTCAGGGACCACATCCCACGCCGCCTCCATCCACTCTTGTCTGGGGACATCCCACACCGGCGCTACGTGCCCAAGTACAGTACCTACTTGCCGTACATGTAAGTACTGTACTGTACTGTCCTTCATTCAGGCAAGGCTCCTCAAACTGCATAATTTGATTTCCAGCAAATCCACTCGCCTGCTTTGCGTGTCTTTGGAGGGTTCCACCCCTGTACGATTCCTGTTTCTGCCCTGGCCCTTGTTCCCGTAGCCCTCTTCATCTCCAATCCCCTTCACTGTGGCTGTCTTGTGTTACCTATCCAGACCAGTCACATGGCATGCATTGCTGATGACCCCGACGGGTGTGCAGGCCCTAATACTCATTTCCTCGATTTTGGGGGTTCACAAGAGAGAAGAGGTGCGGAAAGTGACTTACTTCATGAGCACGGTACAAGGGAGAGACACCAAGTTTGGACACACCGCGTTTGCAGTGACCTGATCTTAGGCCGACAGGTCGCTGTGTGACGTCGTAATAAATCCAACACATTCCCAAGCAAGGCGCAGGATGCATCAACGATTCGCTGGAAATTGACACTTCAGGTTGCATGGAGGCCCCCGAACTTATTTTGTCGTCATCCCGCCGCCCCGTTTAACACGGCTGCCGCCGACCGACCGCCTCCATTAGCGAACTTCCGTGCTCCGATTGATCTGACCCAGCGCGCTGACCATGCACAGGGGTCGATGGTCCCTCTCGACTCCGACTCCCCACGCCGCCGCGTTAAGGACGGACCGTCATTACCGCTCATCCTTCACCAGTGCTGTTCCCGTTGATGATTGCTGAGCCTTGTCATGACCAGGCAATTGTTGCCATCATTAGCCTTGTTTGCATTCCCCCACGTACCCGCACCACAATCCCGGCTGTCTGTCTAGTGAATCTTGGCCCTATTTGGTAACTACCAGGGCTACATCCATACGTACGGAGTAAGTACATGTACAGCGCCTCCGGAGGTATCACCTACCGCATCGCGAAAGGATCCCGGCCTTCTGTCACTGCCTTGTAGTCGTGCTGTACTTTTTCTTGCGAGTTACTCGCCGATGCTAGGCGTCTTCGCCGCAAGAACAAACAACGAGCAAAGACCTGGCTCCGTCTCCGCATGCGCCTACACCTGACAGGACCAGTTCATCCCTTTGCCCTGTGTTTGCCGGCCCCGCCACGGAGGCCATGAGACGACACACCACTAGCCCCAACGGTGGCGGTAACAGTGCCAGCAACAGAGAGAGGAGCATTCGTAGGGCGCCGTCATCATCTCCATCACTCCTCGACAGGGTTGTGGATGCAAATGTGGATGCCATTGTCGATGTGGATGACTCCCATCCGCAGCTGCAGCACGCTGTCCGTCTTCAGCCCCTAGCATCCCAATCCTCGTCCATTTTCACCTCCTCCTCCACTATCCGGTCCACTGCCTCTGTCTCAGTCTCACACGCCTGGGCGTCCATCCCGCCTGACCCGATACTGGGTAAAGGCCATGTTGTGCCGTATCAGGCTCCGGACTCTGGCGCTTCAGATCAGTTAACTGCTGCTGCTCCCCGCGCCGCTGCCTCGCCTTCTCACTCCCTCGCTCTCAACCTTGACCACCATGCCGGGTCGTCTTCACCCGCCTTTGAGCCTCTCACGACTGTCGACGGTGCTGCTTCCCAGCTCGAAATCGAGCCCATAGCCGAATCTACAGCCTTTACAGCCTCCCTTGACGACGACTACACCATAGATGCTTCCCTCGCCGCCGCTCCTTCTACGCCTCCCCCCAAGGGCGCCTCAGATATGGCATCCAAGACGACGCCCTTTCTGCGATCACCCACCTCTCGCCCGGAATACGGTACCGTCTCATTAACACCTAGTCGCAATAACTCGCCTGCTGGTAGCGAATGTCGCGGACCTGATTCTCACCAGTTGCGGCGCGTTTCCGAGACGATGCGGAGCGACGCGTCTCGTCGTTCGGCAGTTTCGAAACACTCTCGAAATTCGTCCAAATTATCTGAAGATGTTGATGGCGCCGTCCTTGCTTCCGGCCTGGAAGGCCGTTTCGCCGTACCTGAGCCCACGCACGCTAGTGGGGTTCTCGAAGAAATCATGAAGGACGACCTCTCTGAAGATGGACCTTTGCTTGACAACGACTACGATGAAGACGACGACGCCGACACTTCCACGACTGGCCCTGAGGCTGAGCCTGAAGAAAACTCGCCTCACGAAGCTGTTCGAGCCTCCGTACCACCTACTGATAACATCACACTATCCGTTAACACCCCTCGCATGTGGTGCCTTTCCGTTCTGTTCTCCATTCTTGGATCCTCGACCAACCTGTTCTTCTCCTTGAGATACCCTAGCGTTGCCATTACCCCCGTTATTGCTTTGCTCCTTGTCCATCCCCTTGGCCACCTCTGGGACCTCTTATTAAAACGTCAATATGATCCTGAAGAGGCCTTCGTTGACGGCGTCCGGACTCCATCCATCTTCGAGGACACCCAGATCCCCCGGAAACATAGCAGAGCGACTCGATTTCGACTGTGGCTAGCACAGGGCCGGTGGAATGAAAAGGAACACGCTTGCGTGTACGTCAGCAGCAATGTTGCTTTCGGCTTCGCCTTCGCAACGGACGTAATTGTTGAGCAGACTCGGTTCTATAACCAGGACGCACCCATAATGTATCAGCTCCTCCTCACCATTTCAACGCAGATTCTTGGCTACGGCTTTGCTGGCCTAACACGACGCTTCCTGGTCCGACCGAGTGGTATGGTATGGCCGGGTACCTTAATGTCGGCTGCCATGTTCTCGACTCTGCACAAGCAAGAGAACAACCCCGCCGGAGGATGGACCATTAGCAGATGGAAATTCTTCTACATCGTATGGACTGTGTCCTTCCTTTTCTATTTCCTCCCGGGGTTGCTCATGCCTGCGCTGAGTTACTTCAATGTCATTACCTGGTTCGCCCCTAAGAATGTGGTCATTGCCAACCTATTTGGTGTGTCATCAGGTCTTGGTCTCTTCCCGTTGACCTTCGACTGGGCACAAATCACATATGTTGGCTCACCCTTGCTCGTACCATTCTGGGCTGCCATGAATGTCATTGGGGGCTTGACTATTGTTATGTGGATTATTGCACCAATCCTTTATTACGCCAACGTTCTCTTCGCCTCGTATATGCCAATACTGTCTGCCGCTGTTTTCGACAACACCGGGAGTGTGTACAATGTTAGCAGGATTCTCACACCGGATTTCCTCTTTGACAGGTCCGCATACCAGAGTTACAGTCGAGTTTTTCTCCCAATCACATACGTGCTCAGCTACGGCGTGCAATTTGCTGGCCTAGCTGCACTCCTAACCCACACAGCGTGCTGGCATGGCTCTGACATTTGGAGGACTTGGAAGAAAGCTCTTGCCGAGGCTCGCGAAGATGGAAATCCAGGATATCAGCCAGTAGCGGGAGGTTCTGGGGCACCGCTATCAAGGCAGTCGACAGATGATCCGTCTCATGGTGAGGGCCTGATTAGCCGTGAAGATATCCATAGCCGTCTCATGAAGCGATACAAAGATGCCCCCCTTAGCTGGTATTTGATCACCTTCGTGAGCATGACCGCAATTGGCATATTCGTGGTTGAATAGTGAGTCCTTACACATTTACTTTTCATACTAGACGTTCACTAACAATTCCTTAGCTATCCCGTTCACCTACCGTGGTACGGTCTCCTGCTCGCTCTAGCCATTGGTGCCATCTTCTTCATCCCCAATGGTATCATCATGGCGGTGACCAATCAGCATAGCAGCATTTACCTCATCTGCCAGCTCATCTGTGGCGTCGTCTTCCCCGGTCGCCCAATCGCTAACATGGTCTTCGTCACTTATGGTTACATCTCTTCCGCACAAGGGATCAAGTTCGCTTCCGATCTCAAGCTTGGTCATTACATGAAGATTCCGCCTCGTATCCTTTTTTCTGTTCAGATTGTGGCCACCCTAGTCTCGTCTCTCACTCAGATTGGCGTTCTGAACTGGATGTTCGCCAATGTCAAGGGCCTGTGTACCTCTGCAGCGATCAATGGCTTTACTTGCCCCATCGCTCGCGTCCATTTCAATGGATCCATCCTCTGGGGCGTTGTTGGCCCTCATGAGTTCTTCGGCCCCAAAGCTACCTACCGTGGTCTAGTTTGGTTCTTCCCCCTTGGCGCCCTCCTCCCCATCCCTCTCTGGCTCTACTGCCGCCATCACCGTACCAGCATCCTCCGCAAGGTCAACTTACCCGTCATCTTCGGCGCAATGTCCTGGATTCCTCCAGCCACCGGCTTAAACTTCTCCGTCTGGGTCATTGTCTGCTACGTCTTCAACTATCTCATCAAGAATCGCTACAACCCCTGGTGGAGCAAGTATACGATGACCCTCAGCGCCGCTCTTGACTCCGGTCTCGCTTTCGGCATCGTTGTAGTCTTCTTCGGCTTCATCTATCCCGGCTGGATGAATGGCTTCCATTGGTGGGGCACTGAAGTTTATAAACAAGGCTGTGACTGGCAGGCTTGCGCTTACAACACCGTCTCCGAGGGCGAGCACTTCGGTCCCGATAGGTGGTGATATATACTTTATGGTTTGAAATGCATTTGTTCGGGTTTTTTTTTTTTTTGGGGGGGGACGGGGCGGGATACGGTTTGGGAAAGCATTATAGAATTAGCCAGGATTCTCGGGAACAGCAATATTACGAAATAGACTTTTACTGCATGGTTATGAGAAATCGGTGTTGCACGGTATGGGCTATGGGAATTCCCCTCGCAATGTTCACACATGGGTTGGTAGGGGTTGGGGGTTGGGAATTAGGGATTGGCGCTTGGATTTCATGGGACATGGGCGTCTTTGAAATGGGGAGACACGAAATTGCAATCGATTTTGACCGTCTATATCAATGCACTTTAGTTCCTCCATCTTATTCATACTTTCAGTGATTACTATACAGTGTAACGAGGTCTGGCCTGTAACCTAACCCATCCCAGATGAAACCCCAAACGCTCGCCCACATAACCCATTCGTTGTCTATTTCTCATCTTCCCACTCTGGGTTCTAAGTTGATTGTTAACCAATGTCCAATCATAGACTAATAGTTTGTTGGGACTGAATATTTAGCTTACCTTTCGTAGAATCACCAAGCCTTCCAAAGTGCTGTTCAAGCTGATATACTCCTCGTCCTCAAGCTCCGCGCGCTCTCCGTAAGCGAGAACGACAGGTGTGCTCTGAGTTTGCCAACCGGTGATGGTCTTGGGTCGACCAGCCTGGCCCACAACATCGACGGCTTGACCGACGCGGACATTGACCTTGAGGGGCTTGAGGTTCTCATCAAGGGTGACAAGGAATCGGGGATGCATGGCGGTGACGAGGAAGTAAAGTAGGTAGTGCGAGTTAGAGGTGATGAATTCTTTGGGCTCGATCAGAGCGACAAGGGTGGTGAGGAGACCAGCTGCCGAAACGCGGGATAAGACCTGTCGATCGGTGTGGAAGGGGCTGAGAGACAGTGTGCCTTTGCCCATGTGGAGGAGACCCTGGGCAATGCGTACCATGAACAGGGCGTCCTGGTCGCGGTGGTAATAGCTAGCAAGCTGTCGAAGCAGCTGAGCCAGACGGGCGTTGTTCGTACCGGCTCCTAGCAAACCCATGGCAAAGATGGCGTTGATGGCAACCTCGGGGTCAGTATCGTGGCTGTATCTCGAGAGTGTGTCGTAAACCTTCATCTGCGGGTTGCTGGGACTGATAAGGCCCATTGCGAGGGGCACAGCTTTTCGGATGTTGGCCTCACCATAGTGCATAAGATGGCCGAATTGTCGCAGGACCATCTCCTGGCCAACATCCTCGCCCATGGCCACCAGCGCGATACCGATGACGGCGTAAGCCTGGAGAAGTTCATCGCCCTTCTTCTCATCAGACTCCTCCTTGTGCTCATTACAGATATGGAGGAGCTCCTGGATCTTCAGTACGGCACCAGTGCCGGCCCATGCGCAAATCTCAGCGAGAACCGCGGTGGCATTGGACATGGGGTGGTCAATGGCCTTGAGGGTCTCAAGAATGACGTCGACCTCCTCTTGTCGTCCAAAGAAGAGGAGACCAAGACCCAAAGCCAAGAAGCGTGTCCACTTGTCAGTCAGCTGATTCTTTCGGTCTTCGTCCATGAGGGTAGTGACGATGGCCTCGCTAACTTCAGGGTGAGACGAGCCAACGAAAATAAGACCACAAGCCAACGCTGCCATAGCAGAAACTTGCATGTCCTGAGCAGAATCAGAGATAAAGGGTAGGAGAAGCTCGAGGACGTCCTCCTTGTTTGAGCCAGCATAGGCCAAACCTAGACCCATGATGCAAGCTGTTCGGATGAGGGGGTTAGTGTGGTGCAACTTGTCAGCATCTCCTAGTAGGGCCAGAGCAGGATCTGAGTCAATTCGGACGCCTGAGTTCATCACACCAATGGCGAGCATAGCGCCAGCTGTGATCTCGTGTTCTGGAGAGTACGTGTATCTGTCGATCTTGTCAAGACCGCTTTCAACATCCCATAGCACAAGAGTTCCCAATGAAGCGACAGTTGACATCATGCCGTCGGACTTGGTCTTCCACACCCAGGACTCCTTCTCACCATCCACCAGCATCATCTTGTCGTTGCCAAACCCAGCGTTGACAAATGCGTTAACGAATGCTGCAGCAAGGTTATGCCTGGCAGAGTCCAGGTTGGTCATGCCGGCAACGCGACTGCTCTCGAGGTGGCTCTTATAGATGTCTTCTGTGGTCTTGGGGTCCAGAATGTTGAGCTCCTTACCAAGGGCTTTGAAGTGTTCCGACAGCTTAAGGCTGGAAAGGCACTCCGAAACCACTTGTTCATCCTCCGAGTTACTCTCAGTTTCCAAGACTATCCGTTGACGAGCGATCAAGAAAGCCAGCTGTTTCTTCAGGGCGGGGTCCTCAGCTTTGTCAAAGTCGGTCCGAATCAACTCTACATCGTGGAGTCGAATGGCTAGGACCATAGCCTGTGCGAACTGCTTGTACTGCATGTAGACGTCGTGGGCTGTCCTGAGGAAGGTCTCGTTGTCGGGGTAGGTAAGAAGGTTGACCATGCTGACCATGTAAAGACACACCCGCGCGTAGGTATTTTCGTCAACAAATTTAGGAATCTGCTCAATAATCTCGAGCTCGCTCATCAGATCCACGGCATCGGCCTCAGCGTTGCTTTTGAGGAAGAGGGGAATCAGGATCATAGCAAGATCGACTAGGTCTTTGGTGGGCTCATCCGTGTTGATCCGCTTTCCATACACCTCGCCAATCTGCAACGCCAAGTGCCGGACGTACTCGTGTCCCCATGACTCGATATCAGAGGTCGGTGCTAAAAGTCGATACTTGAGGGTATCTTGGCGATCATCGTCCGAAAACGTCATACCAATTACGGAGAGGACGTCCGCCAGCGACGTCTTGTCTTCACTTTGTGGCCACTCATCGTACAACTTGGTTAACGTCTCGTAGTGTGGTCGCAAGAATTTCAGCGGCTTCGGTACTGCGGTCATGGAAGACGTTGATGTTTTGATGGAGGTCTTCATCGCTTCAATGGCGGGCTTGTAGAGATCCTTGTCCGACTCCTGGCAGGCGGTTAGACAGTCATGAAAAATATGTTTCTCCTTTCCATCCTGGTCTTACTCACTGTCAAGCGCTCTACCATCATATCGAGCTCATTCTTGAGTTGCTGGTCCTCCTCATTAAGCTCCTCTTCAGCTTGTATCGGTCAGTCACGTCGCATTGCCAACATATCGGGGTATCTCATACTATCAATTTTGTCATCCTCCTTCTTGCCATTCGCCAAAGGCTTGTCCTTCTTAGCATCATCGACGGCCTTTCCCTTGCCCTTGTCCGCCGCCTTGGGCAGTTCGCTGTCTTGAGCCATGTTGACGTCGACGGCTTAGGCGTCTTATTAGCAGCTCGAAACAACGGATTGAAGAAAGGGAAAGATCGTGAAGTGTGATTAAGCAGGCGCCCGATCTCTGGTAGTTAATATTCTCGGGTGGGGATGTCGTGGTTTTGATGAGGTCGTGGTATTCGTCGCTGGTGATGGAAGGTGATGGAGCCCGCTTGGTAAAGCTCGAGATGCTGTGCTGTACCCCCAGGTAGCTCTGGTTACGCCAGGCGCTGCCGCCTGCAATGGGGCCCGCTTTCCAGCCTCATGATCACGTGCAGTTGCCAGTTACCCGAGTATCCTCCGAGATAAGAATTTTTATCACTGATTAGATCTTATCGGCAAAATTTCTAGAATAACCCCACCATACTACGACATGCAAAGAATCAACCCCGCGGCCAGACAATACAGACATTCTGAATACCCTGTCATAAGAGTGTTTAAATTGAGGATTTACTTAGTGCTTGGTCTTGAAGATCTCTGCCCATCATGAAGCTCGATACCAAGGCTATGCGCTACCTCGTTGCCGAGGATTGGCGAGTCCTGACAGCTGTAAGCCTATTCGCGATCGATCAAGATTTCCGTACATGAGAAGCTGACACAAAAATTCCAGGTTGAAATGGGGAGCAAGAACCACGAAATTGTGCCGACGCCATTGATTGAGAAGCTTTCTAGGCTTCGTGGAGGCGCCAGTGGCGTCCATAGGAGCATCTCTGCCCTCGCCAAAGTCGGCCTGATCGCCCGCGTCAAGGAAGCGAAGTACGACGGCTACCGCCTAACCTACGGAGGTCTCGATTATCTCGCTCTTCACACGCACGCAAAACGAAATGTGGTATATAGCGTGGGAAACAGAATCGGCGTGGGCAAGGAAAGCGACATTATGGTTGTCGCAGACCACTCAGGGCAGCAGCAAGTGCTGAAAATCCACCGTTTGGGCCGAATCTCCTTCCGAACCGTCAAGTCGAATCGAGACTACCTCAAGAACCGAGCTTCCGGATCCTGGATGTATCTATCCAGACTTGCCGCCATGAAGGAATTTGCCTTTATGAAGGCTCTTCGCGAAGAAGGTTTCCCTGTTCCAGAGCCCTTGGCGCACTCCCGACACACCATCGTCATGAGCCTCATCGACGCTTTTCCCCTCCGACAAATATCCGAAGTACCCGATCCAGCATCCCTTTATGCCGATTTGATCGGCCTCATACTTCGACTCGCCAAACATGGGTTAATTCACGGTGATTTTAACGAGTTCAATATTTTGATCAAAGAGAACAAGTCGACATCAGAGGACGGAAATGAGACCATCGCATTAGAGCCAATCATTATTGACTTTCCTCAGATGGTGTCGATGGAGCACCAAAATGCAGAAATGTACTTCGATCGAGATGTCAACTGCATAAAGCGCTTTTTTGAGCGGAAATTTCATTTCGTGCCTACAGAGGCGGGCCCCTTTTTCAAGAGTGCTAAAAAGAGTGTGGGCAAAGACGGTACCAAGCGACTGGACGCGACGGTCGAGGCGTCTGGCTTCACCAAGAAGATGTTGAAGGATTTAGAGGCTGCAATTAAGGACAAGAAGAATTCAAAAGGACAAGATGGGGAAGGTGAGGACGAAGACGAGGATGAAGACGAGGATGAAGACGATGATGAAGACGATGATGACAACGAGGAAGATGATGAATCCGGGGAGGGTGAACAAAATACATCTGGGGGCCTTCTAGGAGACGATGCCCGCGACGCAGAACTTCCGGTTGATGAATCTATGTCAAAATTGACAGTTTAAGGTAAATTTAATGATACCCATGATCTATAAAAAGTGAACAAAACTTAGTTTATCCCTTCATTGCCTACTAAGACGTTGACTATTACCTCTGAACCATTCCACGCTTCACCTGAGTTTTCCGAGGAGATGGTTATTAGAAAATGATTGTGTATTAGCTTCAGGCCAAAAGCCGACATGACAGACTTTTCTCTCTCGACTGTCTTCTCTAAAATCTAGAGTACAATTGCTTATAAGATAGGCCATAACACGTCATCTAGTCTACCCATTACCTCATACCATAGCATGTCGCGCGATGTTATAACGCTGCCTTGTTGTAGTAAGTAGAGAATCCCAAGGGCCATGATCAAAGCAACAAAAGAAAACTAGTGCATGAATGGTGATGGTTCATCCGTATCAGCTGACTTCGCCAAATTACTGAGCCTCCTTCTTCGCACAGGTCTTCTTCTTGACGGACGGGGACGAGTCGAGAGAAGCGCCAACCCCAGTTGTTTCTGCGTGAATAGTGACACTCTCGTCACATTCGGATGGTGTAGGTGTGGCGATCGCTTCATCCACGCCCGCGCTCGTAGCCGTCCTGGTCAAGAAGTTAGAACCGTCTCCCATACCGACGCGACGAACCGTACTGGAAAGATCCTCGTTGAGAACCCGACTTGGTTCCGTTGCCTCCATCAGAGGCCGCAGAGGTCGCAGTAGTGTTCGGGGCGCCGGCGGTAGCGACGGAGGTAGCCATGGAAGTAATGACGCTGCAGTCATGTCAATAAAGGCTTCGATGTCGGCGCAATGATACATACTTGCGGTTACTTGCAGGCTGAACAGATCGTCTCCAAGGTTGAGGTTGGGATCCATACAAAGTTGGATTCAGTCCAACTAGGGGGGTCCCGTAAGCGCCAATATTGTACTCGTTGGTACGAAACTGCCGACGTTCAGCAGTCACCCGCTTGAGCTCCTTCTGTGCAGGAGTGTCGGCATATCGAATGTTCATGAGAAGTCCTTCGTCGCCAATCCCAACGCCGTTGAACTTCTGAATAATGTCATCACAAACGTCACGAGTCTCAAAGCTGCAAAGATGTTAATTGTGCTGCTTTATCGCTACAAGGGCTCAAACGTACCGAGCGAACCCAACACCACGGCTGTTTCCCATGCTGTCCCGAAGAATCTTGCTAGACACGATAGTGTAGCCCAAGAAGATTGTACCAAGTTCCTAAATGCAGTTAGTTCACATGACCAATCCATAGCCCTTGGGAGACTTACAACTTCGGTTAGAGTCTTGGGAAGGTTGGAAATGTAGAGATTGGTCGACAACTCGTCCCCCTCAGCTTTGAGGCGGGAATTGAACGACTCCTGTAGAACTAGGTTAGGTGATGATCCTGATACATAATTAAGGGGCAACTTACTCGAGCAAAACCCACTTCGTAACCAAGGCGATAGAAGCCACGAATACACATCTCCGAATCAGAGATGTCGTAGAACTTCGAAAACCCAAAACTGCCAACTGTCAGCGAATTATGAAGCAAAACTCCAAAGGGTAGACCTTACCCCTTGCATGCACCGGTACCAGTGTCAATAATGGCCTTGGAGGTTTCGACATCACCGAAGCGACGGGCGAATTGGTACAGTAACTCGTCGTCAGTAGTCGGATGGAGGCCGCGGATGTAGACATTACGGTTTCCCGGGATGCGGTTCTCGAGGCTTTGCTCAAGTGTCTTCATCTGACCAGGGGGAGTGAAAACAGCAGGGACGGCCTTAGGAATGGCCGGGTTCTGCTTGAGGAGTTCGTCCAGGGCGTGATCAGAGATCGTAGGCAAAGCTGGCTTGGCCGGAGCGTCAACATGGAGAGTTGCCAAACCCATCTGCTGAGGGGAAGGTGTCGTGTAGGTGGATCGATCCAGACTAGCAACACGAGGGCCATTCTCGCGGTGAGAAATGCCAGTGTAGAAAGGAGTGGCGGGGGTAGACTCAGTGGTTGAATACGAGCCACGACGGTTCTCAAGGCCCGGAACCTCCGAGTGGCCACGGTCGATGCGAGTGTGGGTAGCGTTGGAACGACCTGGGGTGAAGGGCATAAGCGGCATCGGCAAACCAAGATAGGGGTTTCCGTAATTGTTGTTGATGGAAAAGGCGCCATAGCCATTCTCAGTAGTATGGGCCATGCCCATGGACTGCGAAGCAGGCATAGGAGACAAAACGAACTGGCCATCGGGGCCAAGCATGTAGGAGGGTGCCATAGGAAGAGGGGCAGGGCCACTGGCCATGTTCATGCCGCCCAAATTCATTCCCTGAAACTGGTTCATGATTCCGTTGTGGTCGGTAGAGCCTGGGATCGCGAGGTGGGGATGAGAGGCACGGTTTGACTGGCCACCAGAGATATAAGGCGCAGGGAGGTTATTGTTTTCCATGACCGTCTGTCGAGTGAGGATGATAACGCTGGGTGTCTGTGACGAAGGGCATGTTAGTTAACCAACACAAATGTACTTTCAGGATGAGTGTAGGGATCCAGTCAGGGACAGCAACATAAAGGCCTCGGAACAGTGTGAGTTTGTGTGCTCGCATTAAGCGAAGGCATTGGAGGAGTTCACCATTTGGCTAGATGATATCATGCAAAATGAAGGAGCACGTACCTCGCTGGCAACAGATCAACTTCTGGAGAGCTGGTGGAGATGGTGAATGACCAATCTGGGCTGCAAAGATCCTGGTGCAAGAGACGTCAGCTGGAAAGCCTCTATTGTCCGCAACTAAGAGAGGGCAAGGGTGAGATTGATGAAAGTGCCAAATAAAAGGACTACATCTTGGATGCTCGCCCCAAGAGATATCTTCTTTCGAAGATGGATTCAACCAGCATTTTGACCGGAACCCTCACCGAATAACATCAGAGAAGGATTGGAATCCAAACACAGGGGAAAATAAATGGGTACCGGAAAGGATCAGAAGGCACTCACCGTTGATCGAGTTTCAACTACCTGGTAGTACAAGAGAGTCCCAAAGAGGTGAAGGCCAACGAGGGCAAATGCTGGGGTACCAAGACTCTGAGATGAAGTGAGAGTAAGTAAAATAGGACAAGTTATTGAGCAAGATGGGGTTGAGAAGAAGATCTGCCAACAGGCGTGAAGCTGGCTGGAACGAGTGTGCTGTGATGTGATAGAAGAGGATGGTGGAGAAGAAAACACAACAGAGGAGGAGGAGAAGAGATGGAAGACGACGAAAAGCTCGCGTAAAAGGATGGACCGAAAGTTTCGATCAAGTGCCACTTACCTAAAGCTGAAATTATGCGTATTAGGGGAAGGTGAAGCCGGTCGTAGGCTGAGTAGTAACAAAATACGCTCAGACTCCCAAGAAGCTGAGGCAAGAATGACGGAAGGCAATTATGATGAGGTGAAGGTAGGCGAGAATAATTAAAGTAAGTGACCTCGGAAGCAAAGGCAAAGGCAAAAATGGATAGTGAAGCTTCTCTCTCGTCGCTCGAAGGTGCTGTCGAGCGTCGATCAAGAAGGAGAAGGTGGTGGTGATGCAGGAAAGAAAGAAGAAAGGGAAGCGTTGAAGCGAGAGAGAAGAAGGGGGGGGCAAATAGGAATTTTAGGGAAGAGGCGCTCAGTGTTGTGTGTGTGCGTGTGTCTATTCTTGCAGCTGGTAGCAGGTGGGAGCGCGTTTGCTGACAGCCAGTGTTGGATAGTTTGCAACTGGCAGCTGTCAAAGTGATGATTTACTGTCGGCCTTGATCCAGATGAATATCGGTCCAAAGTCGAAGCTCTCTAAGCCTATAACTTTGCGAAGGAGCTGCGCCGTTCGTGCTCTCGAAGTAAAGCAGCCAAGAATGTCAACGGCAGTTCAGTGTCGAAGTGAAATGTCGCGGCAAATTGTTGAGCTGCTACAGGGAAACGAATCCGATGTGCCCGCGACGCTGAGTTACGAGTGAATCTTCCCAAAAAAAACTCCTATTCAATTTCCATCTGGCTGTATAAATGCAAGGTGAACGCCAACGCCACTGAATCCGCTTATCCCGAATTCTGAAGGATCATGAAGGTATTTGTCAATGACCAGAGGAGAACGGATGACCGGCCTTTTATTTCAAGTCCGCACCCAAGAAAATATTTTGCAAGATGAAGGGGTAAGTTAGTAACGGTGAAGAGTCATGTGTTCTGTCCCCTTTCGTGGACTTCGTTGTTGTCGTAGCTTAACACTTTCGTCACGTTGGTCTTTGACACGTCCCGAGGATAAACAAGACACAATCAGATGGTCGCAGAAAAGAAGGCCAAAATGGATCCGAAGATGCAGGAGGGAATATCTTCGTAAGAATACTTAAAGGAGGGTTAGGCAGGGGAATGGAAGGTGATTATTTGGTGGTCATCTCATCGTTGTCAAGGCAGGGGAACCAACTTCCAGTTTGCGATGAAGGAACTGCCTCAGTTTTTATCTTGGAAGGAGACTGGCCCATCCTCACCTCATCCTTGGCTTTGGTCCCTAGCAGCCGAGAAAAACCAGTTTGACCGGGCCATTGAGGATTTGCTTCTGTCTCCAGGCCCTCCTCAGACACAATGACCTTGTGGATCCGCCTTGGTCGTTGTGGTCTCCCATCTCCACCACCTTTTTTCCCTTCAATATGATAGCTCTCTGATGGTGGCGTATTGATTACAAGGATTAGAACCCTATACAAGGCCAATGACGTTGTCGAAGGTGTTATGTTGGTGCGAGCCTAGTTGAGGCGATGGTGGATGCAGTAGACTGAACTCGGCTTGTGCACCCTGGTCCAACCCTCGATTTCTATTGATCGCAGCCATGCAGGTTCCAGCAAGTGGGAAAAGGCGGTAACTAACAGATAGAGGCGTTCAATGGCTCAGTCCAGACTTTGATGCTTCTCTAATCTATCCAGTTGCATTCATCTCAAAGTCTCGCATTGCTTTTTGGCTGCACCGTCCAAAACTCCCATTGCGCCATGTCATTGAGCAGCTCATTTGAAATAAACAACTTTGATCATCTATTGAACCCTTTGTATACGCTTCTGCCCTGCTGGTGTTGAGGAGTCTAGGAGGTATAGTGACTATGCCTGCTGTGGAATATGAAAGGGATATCTTGTCTTATCTCGTATCGTTGGTTGAATTGCCGTTGGATGTACAAACGATGCCAAGCCGAACACTTCCAACACTGAGAAAATTTTGTTCCATCTCTCGAGACCACAAATCCCATATTGCTTTTCTGCCCATTTATGGGAGAACACCCTCCCTTACGACCCTGGGGGTTGCACTAGGGACCCCTGCGCATAACACACGCCAACATCAGAGCCACTGAGCCAAAAGCAACTACACTTGCAGGACGGGAAGTAAAACTTGGCAAAGTGAGAGCCGGATTTCCTTTCCCCTTCAGATGCAGGTGTGTTGCTTCCCTGATTAGCCAGCACCGCCCCATATTCGTGTTCGTGTCAATGAGATTGTGACTCGCGATCGAATCATCCCCCCGCATAGCATGCCCGCTTCCCCGTGTGTTGCAATAGCAGATCTGAGTATCCACGACCCTAAGAAGGCCTGCTTGTTTCGCAACCGCAGGTGGGCATGTGTCGTTAATCCTCGAAGTGGCTCAAATATAGTGCTTCGTACTCCTCGAAATAAAAAGTTGCTTGGGCAGGCCGAGACATCCTTGCGGCGTTTTCCTACTTTTCCAATGGATTTCGGAGGCCGATCATTCATATTAGAAGAGAAGAAATGGACTAGTTATTATATTATAAACCTGGTTATCTGGGCCTGCATGCTACGTTGTTGAAAAGAAGTTAGAAATAGCGTAGGAAGACTCATGATCGCGGGATGTGGCAAAAAATCCAGTACATTCGGGAGGAAACTCTCCAGTCACCTTGATAGTGTAGATGACTTGAACGTAATGTTTCCTCCAAGCCCTACAGAACAACAAACCTGCCGTAGCAAAATCCTAGCAGCAGCACACATCGGTTTTTTCTTTTTCGAAATTTTTCCCATCGACGACGTGGCTTGACAAGCACGGTTTTAGGGTTCCCATACAAGCCTTAAGCATGATTACGGTGTGAGCCCTCATCGCACACTGCCACCGAATAACCATGCCTCAGTATTAAAAAATCGTAGATCACGATGTTACGCTAATGTTCTGAGACATCCTAACAGTACGTATTTCCGAACCAACTGAAACCGCACGACCACAGTCCCGGACAGCTTGACGCTTTCTATATTGTCTAACGAGCAGTGTGGCTCACAGATGAGACAGTTCTCTCCGGCAGCCCTAGAACAGAAGTGGTCCTTAATCATGAGAGAATACGAGTTATATTATGGTAAAGTAAATTGATACTCTTCCGAAATGAGGCTGCATATACAGTACGTACACCAAAAGTGCCTAGATGAATATCACCAGATGGTAGATGCGCAGATGCCCACCAATAAACCCTCTTATCCTCTAATAACAATGTAATTCTAGTTCATGTACGGTCATCCTTAATTCGCCTGAGGGAACAGGGCTTGCCCTTGGTCAGTCGTGAAACCAGACGGGCCACATCCTTAATGCGGACCATCATAAATACAGCAGCATGTGCTTACCGCTCCTTTACGACCAGACGTCCTCCTGTACATCAATGAGTTAGCAGTTGGAAAATCAGTGGTTGGGTGAGGGGGTGGGTTTGATGCAGCTCGGGACAACATCGGTTGCAACGTACCTGGTATTGGTTCGCCGCTCTCATGTTTTTGACTATCTCCTCACCCTTGGCTTCCGAGACTCCACGAGCCTCGGCAAGGATCTGCGCAAGGACAGCGTTGACTTCACGTGCCATGTTGGCAGCATCACCGCAGACATAGAAGTAAGCCTTCTTGGACAGCAATTCGCCGACCTCCTTCGATCGTTGCTTGAGCCGGTGTTGAACATATACTTTCTTGGAGCCCTGGCGGGAGAAAGCAGTGACAAGTTCAAACTTGTCACCTAGAGCCTTCTTGTACTCCTGTATGGATTTGTTAGTGTGCGATAAAAAAATCAGGAATCTAGTAAACTTACCTCCCACTCTGACTCATACATGAAATCCTCACTAGGCTTTCGGCAACCAAAGAACAACAGCGTAGGTCCAACTTCAATACCCTCCTGGGCCTGCTTGGCGCGCTCCTGAACAAAGGCGCGAAAAGGCGCAACGCCAGTTCCGGGTCCAACCATAATAATAGGCTTACTGGGATCTGAGGGGAGCTTGAAGTTGGAGTGACGAACATGGACAGGAACACTAATACCATTATACTTGTTCCGAGGGCCATTCATTTCATAGCTCTGGCCGAATGCGCTGATCACGTCTCCATTCTGCTTCTGCTTCAGAGCCAAGAGGTAGTTGGTCGAAACACCACGGAATGGGTCGCCACGTCCAGGAATCACCTGCGACTCAACGACAGCGGTAACGGAGATCTTCTTAGGCTGAACCAGAGAGGACGATGAGATCGAGTAGTAACGAGGCTGGAGCTTAGTGACGCCCTCAATAATAGCAGAGAATGGAATCTTGGTCCACTTCTCCCCCTTGCCAACAGATTCCAGGAAGCGAGCGATGTTGTAGTAGTGAGCGCCGGTCTTATCGTGGAAGTAATCCTTATCGTTACCGAGGCGAGTCATCTCAGCCTTGACCTCGTCGTTGGGAGCGAATGCGGCCAGAGTAGAGATGAACTGACGGGACAGAGGGGCGCAGATCTCGAGGTGGTATCGGAGAATAGCATCATACGTTGTGGGTGTAGGGAAGGGCACCTTAGCTGTGGGCTCCAGAGACTTGACACCAACAACATCGTGCTGCTTGTCCTTGAGACCGAGGATGTCGAGGAAGCGGTCAACTTCCTCACCGGGGTTGGTGGGCCAGATAGCAATGTGATCGCCAGTCTCGTATTTGAGGTTGGAACCACTAACGTCGACATCGATGTGGAGGCAGTTTCTATCCTTGGTGTTGAACAGTTCACGGGATTCGGAGATGGGAGCAATGTAGGGGTTGTGAGTGTTGAAGGGACCCTTAGCATTGTTCTCGAGGTGCAACTTGTTAGGCTCGCCGAGGTAAACTTCGGCCGATTCGGAGGTCAGGTTTTCGCGATCAACGATGGTAAAGGTCGGCTCGTACACAGCTTCGCGCTCCTCGAGGTCAAGCTTCTCAGCCAAGGCCGCCCACATAGGGTCCTTCCAAGCCAAGAAGTCCTCCTCCATCGTGCCAGCGCCATCGTCACCTTCACCAGCTTCGCCGATGCGGTGAGCGCCGAGTTTTTCGAGGGCCTTGTTGACATTGCGAACCATAGAGTTGTAGTGCTCATACGTATTGTTTCCGAGACCGAATGCGACATAGTTGAGATTGCCCAAAGGGACGTCGTTGCCTTCAGAGAAGGACGCATCCTCACCAGTGATGAACTCGTAGAAATCAACAGCGTTGTCGGTAGGTTCACCCTCGCCGTAGGTGGCTAGAACAAACATGACAACTTTATCACTGGGGATTGCATCCAAGTTATCGAAATCGTATTCCTCAAGATCAGCGACCATAGTCTCGAGACCGAAGCGACTCTTGCCCTCTTTGGCCAGGCGTGAAGCGTAATCCTCAGCGGTACCGGTTTGAGAGCCATAGAAGATGACACAGTTCTTGCCAGTCTCCTCCATCTTCTCAACAATATTTCTCGTGCGGCCGGGTTTGGCGCCGCCGTTGGCGGCGGCGAAGGCGTTGGCATAGGGGTCCTTGGTGATGCCCCATACCTTTCCTTTGGTGAAGTATGCGATTGTTCCGAGGAAGATGGCTCCCAGGACGATGATGTCCAACGTGTCGAGTTCGGCCATAGTGACTCGGTCGAGGGCGAGCGCTTAGACGAGCGCACGCTTCAGAGGGTTGAGGAAGGTGGTGGATGATTAAGTCAAAAGTTGAGCCGCAAACTGCCGTTGCAGGAGCCGAGATATGAGGTAAAGTTCCCTCGGATCGGGATGTTTCCTCCGTGGAATCGCCCGTAAATCGGCAATCGGTAAGGAGGCGGGGGAATCAGTGCGGGAAGCGACGCAAATTGCCTAGTAGAAGCTTGAGTTAAACGTGACCGGGAAACCCGACCGGCATTTCGGCCTCGGAGCAATGTTTTTGACGGGACTTACCAGTCTGGGGCACGCAGACGCAGTAACAGGGTCTGGTGGAGGGCTCTGACAAGCAATCCAGACGTGGAATTCCGACAAGATAAGGAGGGGAAGGGGAAGGGGAAATATTTAAGATGGAAAGGGATGATTAGCTTAATAACACCGAAACGAAAAGGCCACGATGATGGGCGTTTCGTTGCGGAATCGGACGGGAGCTTTATCAGGCGGAATCGGTCGTTCAGGCGGGCGTCTCCTCTGGCGTTCCCATATGTTAGCCCCCGCAGTACAGATTATATGTATAGTACCTATTACTGGAATACAGGGACCTGGGGTCTCCAGCGAACTGCGTTTTCATCCAATCTCCACTGTTCTAGCGCCGTCCATGGGCCTAACAGGCCGAAGTTCTCTCTGTCCGAATGCTTTCTACTTCATAATTACTCCGTATCGAGGTGCCATTCCCCTCCCAAAACTCTCCGAGGAAAAGTCCTCCTTGGCAAAAAGGAGCCTAACGCTCATAGGCAGTTATACTGTCCAATTCCTGGATGAATTGGTCTCAGTTGATAGAATTGTATTCTCTTAATTCGAACCTATAACAGATGCGGATCCCGAAAATTCGGATCTGGCCGCTAATTACCGTAAGAAATGCCTGTCAGTGGTGCCATGTTTTTTTTTTCGTTGAGGTTTGCCCTCATCGCCGGGGGCGGAGAACCAAGGTTCCGAGTTCCGGAGAAAACGAATACGCCAGTTCTCCACAGTTGATTGTTCCCCAAAGCCTCCCAAACAGACAAATGCTTGTGTTGGCAACAATAGTTGATTTCCTCCGTCCACTCAGGTCATCAAAGCCGTGCCTCAGCTCCATTTTTCGAGACCATCACACCAGATTGTTTCCATTAGCTTCCACAGTGGCACAATAGCTCATAACTAGTTCTTCTATCGACCCAAGCCCGTGATTGCCTATCTTGCCAGCCGAGATCTTAAGTGGCTCTCGCATCGAATCTCTGCCTCAGGTATGGTTACATCCATCATACCGCTCCCACAATAGGCAACAAGTTTAGTTTGTACAGCTAATAGGTTTGCCTGCCCTTGGAGCCTTATAGCTATGTTCATCCTGTCCGCCGCACAGATGCTATAATGGTAGAAGAAGTATAACGGCTGAGAGCGATTGTCATTATCTTTGAGGCACGAAGTACTGTAGATGATAGGGTAATAGCGAAATAATAGCGAAATGGTGAACTGGCACTCGCATGGAAAGAATTACCAAAAGCAGCTAGTAGACCACCTCTGCTAACTCACGGGTTGCGTGAACACCCGGCGCGGGGCTGCTGACCGCCCCAGAGACATTTAAAGTCTCCACTAACGGCCGAGGGAGAGTCCCGTTGCCGGAAGATGATGATCGGCCGCCGATTCCTGACTCCTGACCGGTCTCTCGGAGACCTTTCGGCGTCTGGTCGGTTTAATCAAATGCATCTCCAGAGCAATACATCCAGCGAAACAACATTGAGGGGCGTTCAAGATGTGCCTTACGTGTTCTCGAAGCATTAAGGATGTAACCCGGTAATAAAGCTGCATAACTATGTCTCATGTGAATTACTGCCCTATGTTTATCCCCGCCGACACATGTAGGAATCTCAGGTGAACCGTCGCATAGGTGGGTGACATAGCAACGACGGATTGGATCTCAACACGTGTGTGCCTACCCAAGCAGTAATCTTGGTTGAGGTTGCGGGTCTTTCGGCATGCGGTGGGCTTTGGCTAGTTGGTCGCCCTCCTCTTGATCCAGAAACGAGAGGCACTTGAGATCTGGAACATGAGACATTCCGACACCCAAATCGGCAAATAAGAACGCTTGGTATCCATCTTCAACGGAGGCGGGGTCATGACAGCATGAAGGGTGTTCACTTGTTCATCATTCTCCAGAAGGCATGAAATATACCGAGACACCTGATCCGACATCACCCTGTCAATATGATCACGAAAGGCATAGGACTATGTCTCAATGAAACGGGAGGCCAGTGCGGGTGTCAACTGTGGGTTGAGTTCGGGCGTGGCTGGCTGTCAGAGCGCAAACCGAAGATGCTACGTGCAGAAATTATTACATCCGACATGGTGCTGTCAATCGCATCCGCCGCAGAACGATCATGGCCGTGCATCGTACGAAGGGTCACAGCGCACATGCACACAGGAGAGGGAGAAGTGTCCGTTATGAACTCTCGTGGCTATGTGCTTCGTGGCTGCAGTTACTCCACACAATACGCACGCACATACGGAGTACATAAGTGGTAAGAATACGGACGGGGAGTACGCAGTACCCATGACGGATCTGAGGTTGGCTTTGGTTTAGCAGCAAATAAAGTATGGCATTTCATTCCCGTGTTGAGCACGTCGACACTGTTCCGCCCCCAAACGTCACAGTGAAGATTGTGGATACCGGACGGGAGGGTTTCATGGGCTCTTTGTGGTGATGGAGGGTGGGCGACATGACACTAAAAAAAAAAAGGTCTCGCATTTCAAGGGCACCATCCCACCCATCCACCATCACAGAGCCTTTGCCGTATTCTAACTCGCCCTTTCGCGCCCTTGAAAAGCATTAGACAAGATTTCAACCCCAGACTGACCCCTTTCCTCGTAGCCAATAGATCGTCACCAATGGCGCGGCGTCTGCAGGGCGGCACGGCGCTGATAGGTCGCGGCCCTTGCAGATGTGCATGGATGTGAATGATGATGAGAGAATGGAAGCCCAAGCCCAAAATAATGCCAAATGGCTGGGAACACGCTCGCTCCCGCATCCCGCGCCCGCGCCGTAAATGTAATAGACCGATCCGTCCTCCGCAGACCGTCGACGGTGGACCAAAAGTGACTACGTAGCCGCCTTCTCTCTTCTCCCTTGCTCCAAAGGTCCAATCCCTTTCTGTAGAAGGGAGAAGCAGAGAGAGTTCGAGAAGCCGCCCACATCAACAAGCACCAAGCTCGGGACCCAGGCGGTAGCGTCATTAACACTGGGTGGACGGTGGTCGGCTGCCTTTTGGCTTTTACCTTGCCACCATCGATTCGCTTGTCGTTGTTGACTGACTTGCTTGCGGGCCTCGCCTTTGCATCGGGCACCTGAGTGGTGTGTGTTGTTCGCTTTCTTTATCCAGACCCAGTCGGGGGACCCAGCTCTTCTTGCTAGCTCTCTCTTTTCACCTTTACCCTGATACGGACAACGTGGTCGCCTGGAATCACCAATTTTATATCCTTAGATCATGGGCCTGCGGCTGAATCCGAGTTGAAATGGGTGAGTGAATCCGGGCTATAAGTGTGACCCCCCAACTTTGGCTGCCCACCCCTCTCCTCTCCTCCCACCATGTGCTGCGTTGCCCTGTGTTTCGCTGCGTGAATGCCTTCGTTACGAGACAGCGCAACAGAGCTGTAATCTTCGACCTGACTGCGTCTGCAACTCGGGTTTGACCTGCAGCTGTTCTTTTGCTTATTCTTCTCGAGTTTCACGAGCAACGTCGAGGCTCTTGGCTCGACAAAGGAATATAGTCACTGACAACCCCTTGTGATACCAAGTAGTGCCGTCGCAACCGCTGCCGGACCACCTGCAGGATCCGCTCAGATTCTCGCCCCGGTCCGTTTCAAGACTTGACGAAGAGGATGAGAACGAGTCCAGTTGGGACCGAACCCTGCGTCCCGCAATCGACCCGCCCCATCGCTCTTCGCACTCACGAGAGTCCTCCGCCGACAAGACCTCGCAACCGCCCACGACGTTGACTTCACCGCGCATCCACATCCCGCACGCCAGAGCGGTCATCGGAGGCGTAGTCGAACGAGTCGTCGATCCCAAAAGCGTCACCTACGGCCACCATCGTCAGACCTCCATCGTTCACGGAATTCAACACTCGAGAAATGGCAGTCTGGCGAGCACAAAGTCGAGTCCACTTAGTCCGCAAATGATTGCTGCCGCTGGCGCCAGTCTTGATCGTCTGGATATGCAGTCTGTAGCTGGCCGCCTGGAGGCTGATGGCGGCTATCCATCCCGGCCGCCTACTGCTCTCTCTGGGAGCACCGTCGTCCAGATGGAACGCTCCGGCTCGGCCGCTGACCTGTCACCCCACGGTACAACCCAGCGCAAGCTCGAACGCGTGCACAGCAAGTCAAGACGTGACCATGGACCTCACCATTCCCACTCATCCCGCCATCATAAGGACGAGCCGAAAACGGTTGGCGAGTTTGCCTTGCATGTCTTGTTCACTGCGGTCAGTATTGAGATAGTCTGCGCAATGTTTTACATGTCTAACCCCGTTGCAGTTTATTGCACAAGCCGAGGATAAGCTCACAGAATGTATCACGGTGCCCTTCGAACCCGAACCCGACATCGAGCAAATCTGCGGACCTGGTGTCGATCCAGGCTTCGACCAAGCAATCGTTGCGCTCGGCCATATCGCGAGACCCCGACCGAAAGCCCTAATCGATTCGATGATGCTCTGGCGGAAAAGCAAGAGCGATGCTGCTAACGAAGCCCGTAATCATCTTCAACAACCGCGACCATTACTACCAGGTGGCCCTCTTCTTCGAAGGAACACAGAACCAGTGCAAGCGGGGTCCGGTCCTGACACTGTCTTACCCAACCTCGCTGCGAGACAAGAATACGTTGCCCAAGCCGAACGTCGATCGACAGTCTCCATATATATCTTATGCCGGGTCTTGCTCGAGGTCATCTGTCAGAGCAGTCTATCTCTTCTCACCCCGGAGATGGAGGACAAGTTGGAAACCATAATTTTTGGGCAACTGCGGATTGCGGATACGGAGCAATTGATGATCTCAGCCTTGAAGCTCTCCAACTGGAACTTGTTCGCGCAGCTCCTTGGCCATATGAGCGGCCTCAACTTTGTCAGCGTCACCAGGAGGTATCTCGAAGACTTGGAGGGCTCCCTCCAGGAGCGGGTTGCGAAAAGTCCGACATCCTCCTCCGGTCGGGATGCTGAAGCAAAGGTGGAACTCGTTCTGGGTGGCATGAAGCATCTCAAGATCAAAATCTCACCCGAAGAATCGTGGGAGCAGTCATGCGACTTCCTCATCTCTTTAGGGCGCTTGTTCAACAAGTCCCACGGGCAAAGGGTCAAGTCCGCCTTCTGCCAGATTCTGGATATGCTTCTTCTGCGAATAGCCGCAAAGGCCAGCAACAGTCATTTTATGCATCCGAAATGGGCTGAGGTGATATCTGCCATCGGACCTCGCCTCGCGCAAATGTTCATGAAGCCACGGCATTGGACCTTTGCCTTTCCCCTCACTGCTTCTTTACTCTGTGTTTCGCCACCCGACAATTTCGGTTCCCAATGGCTTCAACTTGTCCTCCCCTTACAAACTAAGGCCAAGGATCGCATAACAAAGCCCCTCTGTCTCCAAGTCATCTCTCGTTTACTCTGGACCTATCTTTACCGCCAGAATGATGCCCTTCAGACCTCCGTTCGTAAGATTGAAGAGGTTATGAAACTGGTCATGCCCACATCGAAGCGCAGTTTAGTAGCCACCGATACTGTCTGCACCGAACCCTTAATACAAATCATCCGTCTAATTGGGTTCAAGTATCCAGAGTACTGTTTTCGTACTATCATCTTCCCGCTGATCAACGCCGAACTTTTCACTTCCAACAATAACCTTAGAGTTGAGCAGCTGGATCCTGACAGGGTTGTTATTGGTATCAGAGCTTTTCTATACATCATGTCTGACTTGGAGAAGGGAGAGCAGGGTCGACCTCCTTTCCCTCAAGCTTACGAGCCTTCAAATGCCAATTCCACAGATCGGGCTCCCGTCTCCCCCGCTGTGTCTTCGCCTCGCGAGTCACCTTTATCGAACCCCAAGGCTGTTCCCAAAGAAGAATACGTCACGCGACCTGTGCTCACACATGTTCTAACTGACAGCGTTCGAGAGTTCTATCTCAAATTCTGCGAAATTCTGGGCAAAATCACCATCATCTGCGATAATACCTTTGGTGGACAAGCAGCTTTGGACGAAAAGTTCAATAGCCCCGGTCCTAAGACCCCCATTACCGAAACATTTACTTTCTCTCGCAAAGATGATCATCAAAGTGCAGCAGATCAGAAACAAGCCTTCTACGAGCTCCTACACGTGGCAGTCCAGGCGTTACCCCGGTGTCTTTCGGTTGACATTCCTTTCAATTCGTTGATCAACCTTCTCTGTACAGGCACGGCGCATGTGCAATCGAACATTGCCACTTCCTCGGCCAACTCTCTAAAGGCGATTGCCCGCCAGTCTCATGCTCAGCAAGTGACAATGGGCTTCGCTCGTTTCATCTTTAATTTTGACGACCGGTACTCGACCATGTCCGATGGTGGGATGCTAGGACATAGTCACATTGAGAACACCCTGAGATTATACGTCGAATTATTGCAAATATGGATCGAGGAAATTAAGCAAAAGACCAGAGACGCTACCGTGGATGCGTCTGACGCTAATGCCTCAGACAAGAGAGCCCTCAAGCTAGATCTCTCTAGCATCTGGGCTGAGGTTGACCAAGCGGAAGCACATGGGCTGTTCTTCCTTTGCTCACAATCTCGAAGAGTTCGCCACTTTGCAGTCACGGTTCTCAGACTCATTGTCGAGTTCGATATTGCCCTCGGCAAAGACGTTTCCGAAGAGAAGGAAGCAACGAGACTCATTGACATTCTGGAAAATGACTCAAGCAAGGTAATGGAGTTCAATGAGGAACAGCTCTCGGTAGCAGAACGCAGCAGGTTGCAACTGGGCTTGCAGAATACCAACAAAGGCGCATTGGTCGAACTCTGTGCCAGTGATGTCTCCTACGACGCCACGTTGTGGTTCAAGGTATTCCCCAACCTTATTAGAATCGCATACGAGAAATGTCCCTTTACCGTCACCATTTGTCGAGATCTTATCTGCAACCGCATCTTGCAAATGTACAAATCGATTGTCGTGCTCTCCGAGCCAGCGCGACCCACTTACTATAATGGCGATCCGGGTAGTGCCCGCTTACCAGCAAGATCCGCCACAGCGCATCCAGAAGTCATCGTGGAACAGTGGAAGCTATACCTCATCTTTGCCTGCACCAGCCTTGCAGATCCAGGTGCTGCCCCAACTCCCCAGGACCCTCAGCATGTTCGAAAGAATTCAAGGTTGATGTCAAAGGACAAGATCGTCACAGCTCGTACACTTTTCAAGTACTTGATTCCTCTTCTCTCTGTGTCATCGGGCTCTGTACGGGACGCGGTTGTCACCGCCATGGGATCTATCAACGTGCATATATACCGAACTCTCCTCGAGGAGCTTCAGGGTCAAGTATCACGTTGCAATGACGAAGCACGTGCTAGGATGCACCAGCGAACCAACAGCAATCCACGAAGGAACCGCAAGATGGACCTCCTCAGAACAGAAATCACTCATGTCTTCAAATTGACGTCACATTTCCTCAAGGAGCCCGAAGTCTACGATGCTGAGTTTTATCTCGCTACCCTCACTTCATACACCAAAGATTTGAAGCTTTTTCTCATGGACGGAGATGTGCAAATGGACTGGGAGTTCCAAAAGTTGCGACGGCATTACTGTGGCTTGATGGAAACGCTATTTGATGGCATCAGCAGAACTCAAGACCCTTCTAGATGGATGACATTTGAATCTCGGAAGTCTGCCTTCTCGCTCATGGAGGATTGGTGTGGATTCTCACCCAACCAAAACCAAATACGCGCACGGGAGGACACGATGCGTCAGTCTCTCATTGACCAACAGACACTAGGTGAGCGTGGTACTGTCACGGCAGCCATGGAGATCGAGAAAAGGAATCTGAGAACCGCAGCTTTAAGTGCCATGGCTGCCTTGTGTGGAGGTTCCATTAGCGTAACCACCGAGAGTGGCGTTGTTCTGCAATTCGACATCCGACGAATGCTAGCCTGGATAGACTCAATCTTCAACTCAGGAAGCGACCGAATGAACGTGATTGGCAGGAGAGCTTTGCGGAACTTGATCGTTCACAACCAAGAGTACCCTTACCTGATGGAACATTGCATCGCACGGTGTTACCTCGCCACTGTTCCCAAGGTACTTGAGAGCTACTTTTCGGTCATCACGCAGGTGCTCCAGGATCACATTGACTATCCTTGTCCCTTCTGGAAGCTCCTTGGTCTCTGCCTTTTCACTCTTGGAAGCGATCAGAGCGACATTCGGTCGAAATCATCCACGGTCCTACGATCCCTTGAAGCCCGACAGCAGCGAAACTCCAAAGTCCAAGACTTCGATATCAGCATTTCCGACAAGACACAGGCCGTATATAAATTAGCACAGTTCGAGATCTCGAAGCGCCTTGCCAAGCAACATACGGAACTAGCGTTCTACATTTTTTCCGAATTCACTCTGTACTTCAAAGACCTGCAGCCAGCCGCCCAGCGCAACGTTGTCGCTGTTGTGTTGCCATGGATCCAAGCTATTGAGCTCAATCTGGATCCAAATGGCGGGCCTACAGCTCAGTCATATGTCCTCCTTGCCAACTTACTAGAGATCACTATCAAATCCAGCGGAGCGCTGCACAATGAGGTTCAGGCACTTTGGCAAGCACTTGCGACAGGCCCACATCCTGGAAATGTTCGTCTAGTCCTCGACTTTATCATGCAACTCTGCCTGGAACGGCGCGAGCAGAATTTCGTTGGATTCGCAAAGCAGATCGTCGTCTTCTTATCCACGACTAACAGCACGCTGAGCATCAAGGTAATCGACTATCTATTAATGCATATCACCCCTAGAGCTATGGTTCCCCATGAGAAGAGAGAAGCCGTCCCACCACCACTCGATATCTCTCTCCTTCCTTACTGTGCAGACCTAGGTGAGGCTTTGCCAATGGGAACTAAGCAAGCTGGTTTCTCTCTAGGGCAGCTATCACTTATCTTACTTGTTGATCTGATGGTATCTCCTGTCAATCTCAGTCTAGAGAAAATCCCGCTTGTTCTGCAGGTCGTTACCGTGCTATGGGACCACTATACACCTCTGGTTCAAGAACAAGCTCGTGAGATGCTGGTGCATTTGATTCATGAATTAGTCATATCGCAAATCGATGACCAGACTCAAGATTTAGACAAGAAGCGAATTGAGGATCTAATTGACCTTATCCGTCGACATGATCGTTCGGTGGTTTGGGGATACGAGGACAGCAGTGGTAAGGTGGATGATCATGACAACAAAGTCCCCCCCGGCATGGAATTTCTTGCGGCAGAGGTGGTCAGGACATTCGAGCTGACAGCTCCTGGGATCAAAGAGAAGTGGGGAGAAATCTCTCTAACCTGGGCCACATCTTGTCCTGTCCGACATCTTGCATGTCGGTCCTTCCAGATCTTTAGATGTGTGCTTACGTCGATCAATCAAGCGATGCTCGGCGATATGCTCGCTCGACTATCCAATACTATTGCCGACGAGGATCCTGAGATCCGATCCTTTTCAATGGAGATTCTGACCACACTCAAGACTCTTATCATCAAATTAGACCCGGATCATCTACTCAGTTTTCCTCAACTGTTCTGGACAACTTGCGCATGTCTAGAGTCAATTAATGAGAGGGAATTCTTAGAGGCTGTGGAAATGCTCAACTCATATCTTGTCAACGTGGACTTCCAGTCGGCAAAGGTGCGGAGACTGCTTGCCGAGGGCCAACCAGCACGCTGGGAAGGAAAGTTTGAAGGCCTTCAGCCTATCCTTCACAAGGGTTTAAGGTCTTCTCTGTGCTTGCAGACGACTTTAGACACCATGGATAAGCTTGTGCAGCTGCCCAGCGATAGTTTGATTGGCGATGAGAACCGTCTGTTCTTCTCTCTTTTGGCAAACTTCCCGCGTTTTTCGAACGAGCTTGAACGAGGCACAATCAGTGAGGACGTTTCACGATCGGCGAGACTTCTTCTTGATGAGGCTGATCGTCAAGGGCTCATTAGCATTAGCCTTGCTTTGCACAACTTCATTTCTGGCAAGACCCAGGGCGGCCCGAGAGACTTTATGATTGAGCTATGGGGAGCACTAAAAGAGTACTATTCCCCTCACCTCGACTTCCAGATGGTTAGGTTCCTCATGGGGTTCCTCACTAATTCTCTGTCCTGGATCAAGATCCAGACAATGCAGATTCTGTGTGTCGTGCTTCCTGAGCTAGACATTCGCAAGCCTGAGCTTGCCTCTCATGGTTCCGATCTCATCTCGCCGCTGCTTCGTCTGCTGCAGACTGAGTTCTGCATGGAAGCACTCGAGGTTATGGACCATCTTATGCACATGCCTGGGAATAAGATGGACAAGCATCACGTCAGAATGAGCATGACGCGATCAACATCGAAGACTCTCCGCAAAGAGTACGAGCGCACTCAGAGTCTCTTTGGTATCCCAGAGGCATCCGGTTGGGCAATCCCAACCCCCGCGAAAAAGACAGATGCTACACGCGCCAATATTCACGCTGCCTTCTATACGTGCCAGTCAGGTTCTGAGGATATGGCTCCAGATCCCGGACCAACGCCCGAGGTGGAATTTCACAATGATGACTTCGCGTATGACTACTTTGGCGCCTCTGAGCGAACCAATACAATGCTGTCCGACGAGGGCCGTGGTGAGGTCCATGCTGGTGATCTAGTCACCAAGTTAGATAGCCTAGACGACTTCTTTGACGAACCATCAAGCCCGAATACCGATGAGGATGGGCAATCTTCGAGAACCATTACTGAGTTTACTCCAGAATCCTTCGAGTCTGGAGCGGAACTATACGATGAACAGATCCTACCAATCCTACATGAGGCATCGAACGCAACCTCGTTCCAGAATGGATTTGCGGACCGATCTCCAGCCATGTCGAGGGAAGCGAGCTCCAACACCATGAACCCCGGTGCCTTCAACGCAATCAATCCCCGGCCTATGAGACCTGGTCTCCACTCACGATCCATTACATCACCATCAGCGCCAGCATCTTACCATCCGCAGATGGCAGACCTTGCATCTGATGACGAGTATATCGGAGGCTTTTCGGATGCCGATGACGAGCGGCCCAGCACAGGCCACACAGAAAGCGCGTTCTCCTTGGAGAACATGATCAGCAATGCTCCCGTGCGAAGGCAGACGTCAAAACTCCGACGTATCGCCCAGAGCAGGTCGCAAGACGAACGAACAACCCGCAAAGCACCCCCTCAGCCAGCAACACGCATGGCGAACAATATTCCAGCGCCGAATATGGCGAATCCAGGAGATATGCTGTGATAAGAGAGAGGCAAGGAGCACTATTTGGCTACGGCCTAGAATTTTTGATATATTTTCGTGTAGGTGGAAGTTGGTATGATAATTGTATGATGAGTGTGTATGAATGTCGCCGAAAAGCGAAACAGGTACATTAGTAGTTAGTTACTGTGTTCATAATGTTCATAAGCCGTGTTCGTTGGGCGTTAAGGGGACACTGGGAAGATGAACAAAAAATCCATTGAATATAATAGAGATTTCTCATCACACTTGTTTTGGTTCATTCAGCTGATTGTGATAATGTGATGGATCAAGTGGTGGATAGGTGCAGCTAATTAGGTAGATACTTTGTGTCAAGCCTGTTGCACACTATTCATATCGGGTACCTACCTACCCGCTGTAGTGGAATTTGATTGTCAACGGTTCAGCATTTACAACACATCAACACACGGCATCAAATCTGGCCAAACCTGCCGTTAACATAATACAAAATGAGGCTTGCACCTCGCAGCAGACTAGGAGGGGCACTACGGCAATTTAATTACATTGGAGGAAACGTCCCGACGACACTTGGCGCGCGGAGGCTCATGAGCGACAACAAGAATGAGGACGCAACAGCAATCGCAAAACTGATATACCCAGATGCGCCGAGCAGAGAACACTCAGACCTAAAAACATTCCTCGCCTACGTCAAGCGCACAAAGCTCAACAAGAACTCGACAGTGTATAAGGGCACACACTATGAATACACAGTTGCTGAGGCGCTCTCGCAATACGGCTTCTTCCTCAAGCGCGTCGGGGGAGCATCGGATCGCGGGCTGGACCTATTAGGAACTTGGGCGGTTCCTACGACGACACGCGTGCCAAGGGTCATCGTGCAATGCAAGGCCGGGGCGCGCAGCCTGAGTCCCATGTACATCCGGGAGCTCAAGGGCGCTATGGCTGAAGCGCCGCCGGGGTGGCGAGGCGACGAGGTACTGGGGCTATTGGTAGGCGAGAAGCCAGCCACCCGCGGGGTCCTAGAAGAGCTACGCACGACGGTTGGGTTGGGATATGTGTGCTGTTCGAAGGAGGGAGATGTGATGCAGTTATTGTGGAATCAGAAGGCGCAGGAGATGGGGTTAGAGGGTGTCACGGTTGGGGTCAAGTATGTGGATGATGGGTCGGTGAAGAGACTTGTACTTATGAAAGGCGGGAAGATCTTGCCTTTACTGAACAGGATTGACGGGGCAGCAGGTTGAGAAGGTGACGATTACTACCATGAAACCTCATGCAGCGAAGGAGGGGAGAAGGGGGGGACAAGCGGCAAGAGTAGAATATCGCCGCATTCTTCACTCAGTTATAAAAGAAAAGGTCAAGATTCCATGGATATTAGTAAATGATAGCCTCAGCATGTACAATGATTGAATAATTCACTCTCGATGTCACCGTTACAGTTCTCGAACTAACAACGCAGCAGAAAACAGCCACATTTGTCATTCCAGCGCCTCCAAAGGGGGCAGGCGCTGCTTACACATGAGCCGCGCGGGGAACATTTCCCTATGCCATGAGCCTAATCGCTCGGGTATCCACTCTAGATACGAGAGAGGGTTTAGCGGCAGCGCCCAAGGGGGGGTCGTCGCTATTCGCGACAATTTGCCTTGTTCGAAAGCCGACGATTGTTTGCAATTGTCATTCAGCAGATATGAGGAGACATTCGGGGACGCTCGCCGAAATAGTTCACCCGAGATTAGCAAGCAGCCCCGGTTCTATGCATGAAATTTCTTGTTCCACGGAGATGTAGACGCATGTCGCGCCATGATGTGGCCATTAAGAAAGGAGAGGCTTGTTGAGAATGTGTATAAGTAAGGAGGAGAATCGGCAATGAATGGGATTACAGAAACACAACAACCAGCATCAACCAGCAAGCCTTCTATCATTCCCACTTTCAAATACTCTCTCAGAATAAATTCATTTTTCAACCATCACCATGTCTTCCGACCTGAAGCCCATCACTGTCTACGTCCACGGTACACCACCAGCATCCACCTTCAATGTTCATCCGTCAGGCCACTAACATTTCTCTCAGGCCGTGGACCCAACCCCAAGAAGGTCATCATCGTTCTCGAGGAGCTCGGCATCCCTTACACTGCCGTATGTTTCTACTGGTCTCTCAGTGTACCCCTGCCCCGGTTTCTAACTTCTACTCTTTAGATTCCCATCTCCAACCCCAAGGACGAGTCCTTCACCAAGATCAACCCTAATGGTCGCCTTCCCGCCATCGAGGACCCCAACACGGGTCTCACTTTGTGGGAGTCCGGTGCCATCATGGAGTACCTCATCGAGACCTACGACAAGGAGGAAAAGCTCACCTTCACCTCTGCCCCTGAGAAGTGGTACCTGAAGCAGTACCTTCACTTCCAGATGTCCGGTCAGGTACGTATAACAAGACAGTTTTCCAGTCGAAGACCGTTTCCGCTGACAGCTATAAAGGGTCCCTACTATGGCCAGGCTGCTTGGTTCCACTTTTTTCACCCCGAGGATGTTCCCTCTGCAAAGGACCGCTATAAGGAGCAGGTTGTCCGCGTTATCCAGGTTCTAGACAATATTCTTGAGGGCAAGGAGTACCTCGTCGGTGACAAATGGTAAGACAACGTCGCCCTCCGCTCTCGGCATTGCCCTTTCACTCGCTCACATGTGATGATTTAGCACCTACGCCGATATTGCCTTCATCTCTTGGAACGCCCTGGTCCCCAATTTCGGTGACACCTGGGAGAAGTACAAGGTTGATGAAAACTACAAAAACTTCACCGCCTGGCACCAGCGTCTTTTGGCTCGCCCTTCTGTTCAGAAGGGCCTCCTCAACATTGCTGAGCCTGAGAAAAAGTAAATGCATGATATTGTGAATGGAGAGTTGCTTCGGAGGCATGTTTGTACGGCGTAGAGTTTTGTTTTTTTTTTCTTCTACATAGCCAATTGTATTGAAAGCTACGGTTTCAATAGGAAAATTGCTTACGCCATCTTATTTATAATGTGTCTCCCACCAGAATGAGCGTAGCATTTGAGTATGTTCTCTATACTTAATCGTCCCAAACAGCCGCCTTGGCCTTCTCGGCATCTTCTCGAGCCTTTTGTTCTGCGGCCTTCTCCTGCTCCCGTCGTTTCTTCTCCTGTTCTCGAATAGATTTCTGGTATGCGCGCTGCTCCTCGGTCTGTTTGGGCGCCTTGAGGCCCAAGCCTGCAGCAATCATCCGTCGAGCCACGGCATCCGTCTTCTCTGGGCGGCGCGGTGCTTCATCAGGGGTACGAGAAGAAGGAGAGCCCGAGGCTGAGGACCACGATATTCCAATAGGTGACATAGGAGTTGGTGGAGGTGCCGCAGGTTGCTCAGGCTCCTCGTCGTTCTCCTTCTCCTCTACATTAGACTCAGCTTCGAGTTCCGATTCGGACAGGTCCTCATCCTCCCACGAATCAGCGACGACCTTCTTGGGATTTTTCTTTGCCGGCTTTGTCGAGTCCTTGTTACTGCCCAAAGACAACTTATTAACAGAAGATGCGACGTCACTGTTCTGAGGGGTTGGCGCCATAGTTGAAGAAGTTGTGGAGAGAGAGTCAAGAGCCGGATAGAATGTGGTCAGTAGAAGGCAGAATAAACCGAGCTCGCGCTGGGCAAAACTTTTGGTCAGAAAGGAATAAGGTTTCGTCTATGAAGCAATGAGTGGAGTTGAGACGATCGGTCGCCCGTTTGTATGGTGTTGGTGGTCGCTGCCCGATTTAGCTCTGGCCTGGGCTAAGGCGGAGAAAAATGGCTGCGTTATAGGGTAGCGCCTATGACACCAACAGTAAGCTTCACAAAAGACATTGCGGCTTCCAACCCGTCTAGTACATATCCAACCCTTTGTGTAGAATTCTATGTTATCTTGCTCTTGGTTTCTTGCATTTGTCATCAGGGGTTCCGGCAGTTCCTCCGCGGCAACCGACGCCTTTGTTTCCATCGACTTCCCCATGGAAGAAATGCCCACATCTAGGCACAGGTCAGCGTACGTGGACGAGTCCGTGCCCTACGATGGGAAATGTACGGATTAGGTATATGTAAGATGTTAATGAAGAGAATTTAATGCAAAATTTTTGAGTTAAAAAGCCACATAAAAAGAAAGACACATCATTTTGAGGTACCATATCTATTCCAAATTGTGGTCATTAACTTCAATCTCAAACTGCACCATCCAGCCTAAGAGCCCAGGTTCCAAAGGGCCATGGGAGCACCGGTAAAAGAATATCGCGATCTGATAAGTGCTGCACTCTAAATGCCGGGATTGGCCGGCTTCGCATTGCCGATATTCAGCCGATGGAAGCTCATAGTCTCCGAAATTTTGGATGATGTCGAAGGTTAGTCCGACGTCGCCATAAGACATTATTAAGTCGCCTCCACCAAGCGGCAATGCTCATAATTGCATCCAACAATTCCATTTTTGACCGACCCCGATAATAAATACCACTCTTCCCTCTCAATTCCTCCTCTACTCACTAGCTCCTATCTGCTTTCCGGCTTAATTGCACCGTGTGCCCAGCGCGGGGGGCTCCCATCTTTCCATTTCCCCGTCCTCGCTCCGACCTTCCGACAGCTCCTGCCAACCATGATCCCGCGCTCACGCCTCTCCGGCCGCCTCATCCTCGAGCGCACCATTGCTCAAGCTTCACGAGCCTCCCCCGAAATTATCTCACGAAGATGGGCCTCTTCCCCGGCTTATCGTAACACTCACATCTGCATTCGCCGGCACCCGGTCCTTCAGCCGTGGTCAGTCGGCGCGGCCTTTTCTACGTCTGCTAGGTTGAGCAAGAGTGATGATAAGGACAAAGGCTTTTTCGATTCAGGGATAGAACCACCCACGGAGCCTCTCTCTGAGGAGGAAACTAAGGCGAACCTCGAGCATCGACGGAAAGATACCGAGGAGAAGCTTTCGGCCGAAGCGAAGAATGCTGATTCATCGGCTTCTGCCAAAAATACCGGCGGCGGTCAGGATAATAAGGTGGGAAGTGCGGCAGGTGGTGCTGGCTCTGGCTCTGGTAATGACGGGTCTGGGGGTGAGGGCGGTAAGCGTGGTCGCAAGTCTACCGAGAAGGCACTCCAGAAGCCCGTTGTTCCGGATGTATACCCCCAGGTCCTAGCCATCCCCATTGCCCGACGGCCACTCTTCCCTGGCTTCTATAAGGCAATCACTATTAAAGACCCTGACGTTGCAACCGCTATTACTGAGTCTATCAAGCGTGGTCAGCCGTACGTTGGCGCCTTCTTGTTCAAGGATGAGAACGAGGACGAGGATGTGATCCGCAACCCGGATGACGTGTACGATGTTGGCGTCTTTGCTCAGATCACAAGTGCATTCCCTATACATGGCCAAGAGGGTGCCTTGACCGCAATTCTCTACCCCCATCGCCGTATTCGACTATCCAGTCTGCTACCTCCGGGTGGTCAAGACGCCAAGAAATCCGACTCCAAGATCGAGCCTGTCCCCGAACCTATTCCTCAGAAGTCCGCCGAGGAGGAAACTCCTCAAGAGAAGAAGGGCGATGTTGTCGCTAGTTTCGAGGAGAGTGCTGTGGAAAAGAAGCCCGACCAGGTGGCTGAGAAGTACGAGCCCACCTCGTTCCTCAAGAAGTACCCCGTTAGTCTGGTCAATGTGGAGAACCTCATTGACGAGCCATATGACCCCAAGAGCCCCGTCATTCGAGCCGTGACCAACGAGATTGTCAATGTCTTCAAGGAAGTCGCTACCATGAACAACCTATTCCGAGATCAGATCTCGACCTTCTCAATGAGCCAGTCGACCGGGAACGTGACATCGGAACCTGCCAAGCTGGCTGACTTCGCCGCTGCTGTGTCCTCCGGCGAACAGAAGGAGCTCCAAGAGGTGCTTGGCTGTCTCAATGTAGAAGAGAGGATGCAGAAGGCTCTCGTGGTGCTCAAAAAGGAGCTCATGAATGCCCAACTACAGTCTAAGATAAGTAAGGATGTGGAGAACAAGATCAGCAAGAGGCAACGAGAGTACTGGCTCATGGAGCAGATGAAGGGAATCCGCCGAGAGCTTGGTCTTGAATCTGATGGCAAGGACAAGCTCATCGAAAAGTTTAAGGAAAAGGCTGGCAAGCTTGCCATGCCTGATGCTGTTCGCAAGGTGTTTGATGAGGAAGTTAACAAGCTTGCTCATTTGGAGACCGCTGCCTCCGAGTTTAACGTGACGAGGAACTATTTGGACTGGTTGACTCAAATTCCCTGGGGCCAAAGGAGTCCTGAGAACTTTGGCATTCCTAACGCTGTTGCCGTTCTCGACGAAGATCATCACGGTCTGAAGGATGTCAAGGACCGAATTCTCGAGTTTATTGCCGTCGGTAAACTTCGAGGAACAGTCGAGGGCAAAATCCTCTGCTTTGTGGGACCTCCCGGCGTGGGCAAGACCAGTATCGGAAAGTCGATTGCGCGTGCTCTCAACCGAGAGTACTATCGATTCAGTGTGGGTGGTTTGACGGATGTTGCCGAAATCAAGGGCCACCGGAGGACTTACGTTGGCGCCCTTCCCGGTCGCATCATTCAAGCTCTGAAGAAGTGCCAGACTGAGAACCCTCTCATCCTGATCGACGAGATCGACAAAATTGGCCGGGGATACCAGGGCGATCCCTCCTCCGCTCTTCTTGAACTCCTTGATCCCGAGCAAAATAGCTCCTTCTTGGATCATTACATGGATGTTCCTGTGGATTTGTCAAAGGTTCTCTTTGTTTGCACGGCTAACATGACTGATACTATTCCGCGCCCACTCTTGGATCGCATGGAGCTCATCACCCTCTCTGGATATGTCGCGGATGAGAAGATGGCTATCGCCCAGCGATACCTGGCTCCTGCCGCCAAGGATGCCGCAGGTCTGAAAGAAGCTGATGTTACGCTCAGCGAGGAGGCTATCGAGGAATTGATCAAATCTTACTGTCGAGAATCTGGTGTGCGAAACCTTAAGAAACAGATTGAGAAGGTTTACAGGAAATCTGCTCTGAAGATCGTCCAGGAGCTCGGTGAGGAGGTTCTCCCTGAGGAGGATGCCCTGACCGAGGAGGGCAAGTCTGCCGTTCATGAAGCCGAGAAGAAGGCTGATGAGGCTGCGGAAGGCAAGGCTTCTGCCTCGGAAGCTTCGTCCGAGTCGAATGAAGTTGAGGCTACCGAGAAGCCCCGGAAGCCTCTCAGAGTTCCTGACTCTGTTCACGTCGTTATCAGCAAGGACAACCTCAACGACTACGTTGGGCCCCCCGTATTCACCTCGGATCGTCTTTACGATGTGAGCCCACCTGGTGTCTCGATGGGCCTGGCTTGGACGCAGCTAGGTGGAGCGGCTATGTACATCGAGTCTATCCTACAGGCTCCCCTGTTATCCACCACCCGACCACATTTGGAGATTACTGGCAACCTTAAGACAGTCATGAAGGAATCAACCACTATCGCCTACTCCTTCGCCAAGTCATTCATGGTTAAAGAATTCCCCGAAAACCAGTTCTTTGACAACGCTAAGATGCATCTCCACGTGCCCGACGGCGCAGTCTCCAAGGACGGCCCATCGGCCGGTATAACTATGACTACTTCCCTTCTCTCCCTCGCCCTTGATATGCCCGTTAATCCCACCGTCGCTATGACTGGTGAGATCACACTGACCGGCAAGGTTCTCCGTATCGGCGGTTTGCGCGAGAAGACGGTTGCTGCCCGACGCGCAGGCTGCAAGACCATCATCTTCCCCAAGGACAACATGTCCGACTGGCTAGAACTCCCCGAGGTACGTCACTTATTCCCCCACGGGGGATCTGTCCCCCGCATATCTCCCCCACGAAAGATGTTGCACTTTGATCTAGCACAAGGAACGTGACTAACAGATACGCGATAGAACATCAAGGAGGGCCTCGAGGGCCACCCTGTAGCTTGGTACCCTGAAGTCTTCAACCTCGTCTTCTCTGAGCTGGATCGCGAGAAGGCCAACCAGTGCAGAATCCCAAAGAAGAAGAAGGACGCTGACGCGGCTGAAGAGGAGGAGTAGACGCGAAGATGATTTACTACGGCCTATTATCCACAGGTTTTCTTGACGCATACAGCAAGGCATCTATCTCCGCGGTGCCATCGACAACCGAATAAGGAGAAGAGGAAAGTTGAATAGCATTTGTGGTGGAGGCGTTTGGGCACTGGGCAAGAAAACCTAGATGGAAACGATGATAAAGACTCCTACTCCTGTTTATTACCAACATGTGGATCCCTGTACTTTTAGAAACACGCCCAGTAGCAGCATATGTGGTTATTTGGGGAAAGGTGGAGGAGCAGAGCGCTGCAGCAATTAGACGTGAGCATGTCTATACCTCCATGTATAATTGTACATATTTGACAAGCGACAACATCCTTACTCACCTGTCAAATGCCCATCTTGCAAGTACCTGATGTTACGGTGCCGTGGAGATGCCAAAACTGCAGAGAGCCACGCAATGCCCCCCCTATCGGCGTCGCATCCTCGGAGTTGACCAACGTCACGTCGAGTCGAGAGAGTGGCGGCACCAGACGTGATTCTCAAGATAAGCAGAGACCGGGTTGGCTGGTCATCATCCGAAGTCGGTGATCGGGCATCCGCCGAGGAATGCAAGGACGTCATGTTTTTAGTCTTTGTAAGGCGATTTAGAGCGCCATGTGGTCGTGTCGTGGCCCAATCGTTGGGGTGGAGGGAGAGCGGCGCATTTTCTCCTTGAACATTAGGACCTAACCGTGGTGGATGGACTGCAAACCCCGCCAGTGCCTGGTCCTGGTTCGTTGTATGGTTTCGGTCGATCCGGAATGCGGGATCGCGGTGGGGTTCAGCGGGACGGGCCTAGTTTTGTGTGTTGGGCTTCACGGCCTTGGGCCCTAGGTTTGTATGCGCGAACAGGCGCATATTCCATTCGTAACATCTATTGGATACGATATCGTGCAAGAGAGCGTTTTTGGATTCTCAATGGCACGCAACAATGCACTTTTCTCTGGTGATCTGTGAGATTGGTGTGACGAGATAGGAGGCTCAACTGGACGACCCCGCTTTGACTCTGAGGAATAAGAAGCGAGGAAAACTCAGAGCCAATAGGCGGTAAGGATGGCTTATTTCCATCGCAACGTTAAGCATGGTGGGATGCAGTCTCATTGCTTGCATGGCGAGCTGAGAGCCTGTCAGAAGGAGGGAAAGCCTTGCTGGACTAGAGAGCAAGGTGATGCTGCAGTCATGCCCGAACCCCACACATTCCACCCATGGAAGTTTTTGGCGAACAGAAGGCTTGACGGATTGGTCTCTGCTATTGGGCTGAAGAAACGGTTCGAACAGAGTCTGGTGCTGTGTGACGCGACGGGCTTCCATTCGGAGACGAGCAAGCTACACATGTACGCCAAACAATGCAGCCCTTAGGCAATGCATTTTCCCGATTCAGAGAGCCGTTCATGATGGTGGGATGAGGCTGTCGATGAAATGACTTCCAATTGACGAGGACGGGGAGGCTGGCTCTTAGGTGACAGGTTAGGCTGCAAAGGTTGGGGTTGTGACATGTGGACGCTGGTGCATTATCTGAAACTGCGGATTTGTATGAAGTGAGGAAGGAGCTTCGAGTCTCTCGGTGAAAGCCACAAATAAACCACAGCCCCTGGCGAGAACTAGGGTAAGAGCCGAAAATGCAAGATGGGAATGCGATTAGATGAGATGATAGCTACGGAGGACAGGGTGATCAGGACGAGGCTCACCGACCCGAGGAAATGCCTATGCACATTTGGCCGCGGTTCCCTGAGACAGGCTTCTGAGACAATTGAATGCACGACAGGCGTGCGTGAGCGAGAATGCGGTTGAAAATGGGGTCTGGTTATGAAGGCTGTTCCATGTCGGCGAATATCATAGCCAACCGGTCAGGTAACAGCATGCTGGTTGATGCACATGATGATGGTTGAGCGCAGGGAGTAGATGGAGACCACAAGGCCGAGCCTGCATACCTAGCTTGGGGGGACGTACGATGTCCATTGATGAGATAGGGCGGCCGTTGTCGTCGTCCACGGGGTTTGGGGGCCTCATCATGACGAAGACATGGCTGAAGGTTGGGCGGTGACGGGACGCTAGTTGTTTGGGGATGGCAGATGCCCAACCTGGCTCCAATTCAATGGATGCTGACGCCTATTACGGCTGGCAGTGCGAACTCGATCAGATCGTCCCCCGTGGTTCGAGCCTGGTTTCCGGAGACGGCCCAGCCAAGGCTTGGGCTATTCAGAGCAAGTTAGGGTTGGCTCCCAAGCCAAGGGAAGTTTGGGCGAACAATAAGACGGCCATGTGTATTGGCGATTTGGCGGTAAGCTTTTTAGATGGCCAGGGCCAGGTTCCCTTGTTGGCGACACCGACAGTGCGGTTGTCAGGTGTCCGTCCCTCTCTTCGCCTTTTGGGAAATCTTTTGGTTGTAAAAAAAAAAAAAAAAAAAAAAACAAAGAATTTTCTACTTCGTTTATTTATCTATTATTTATTCATCTATTATTTTTATTGCTATTATTTGAAAGCTTTTGGCGGTGTTGGTAAAAGCTGGTATATTTTTCAAGTCAAAGTCGATGAGTCGACGTTGAAGTTTTGACCCTGCAGGCTGTATGGAGTACAACTGGGAAAGACCCCTCCCAAGTACTCCGTACTCTGCATCTTTACCAACTTCCTGTAATGAGGCAAACAACTTATTATTTAGGCAACTAGTTGCCTACTTACTCACTGGCATCATCCTATTTTCCGGGGAAGAGAGGGCAAACCGCCCAACTCCCTCCCATTGTTCTCTAAATTGATGCTGGCTTTAGCAGTGGTGTTTGCATTTGTCCTCCAACATTTCCTCTCCATGACTTTGTAAAGTTCCTCCTGTTAGATCACTTTGCTCTTTTCGCCCATCACTTTCACTTAATTCTCTCGTGAGCGTCCGTGCGTGCTCTCTCTTCCAACCACATCACTCGACCCTTGGATTCCAACAAAAAGTCTGAGCTGGCCAAGCACCCCTTGTCTCTGAATATCGACAGCTTTCAGTGCCCGACCAAGCCTGATGCATCACCGCCAGTGCCGACTCGTTTTAGCGTCAAGGATATTGGATGAGACCGGGGACTTCAAAGGGGCCAGCTCATCACTGGATCCCCACTGTCGAGCGTCACAGTCTCTCGAGCTCTGCAGGCGCAGACGTCAAACAACGGGCGACGGGGGCTTTTTTTTTTCTTTCTCCTGAGCGGACATGTACCTTGGGTCCGAGGCAAGTCAGAGGTACCGAATCCTATCGCCCTGGTCCATCTGTCAAATGAGGTTGGTGTGGCCACAGCCCTGCGTATACACTGGACACTGGTGGTTCTGCCAGCCAGTCAGTGAGGCAGGCCGCCCTCTGAGTCTGTAGCCAACCCCGGCACGTCGCGCCCGCCATCACCGGAAGTAGGGCAAGGCGGTCCCAAGTTTTGGGCTTCTGGGCGTCCATGTCAAGCATCCGCCAGAGGCTTAGCTGACCCTGTCATGGCTGTGGTTGGACTTTGATGTAAGTAGGTTGGCCCTGTTGTACATGACTACCGACGTACAAAGTACCTACTAGCCCAACGCAACGCCTTTCCTCCGTACTTCAAACGAGAGACCGCCTTGGAGACAGTGATGATAATTAGAGCGCCGCCTTTTTTTTTTCCCGCCCACCAGCCCACCCAGTCCACTCAGCCCACCACCGCTCACCCACTCACACTCCTCACTGTACCCGCTGCTGTCTACAGGCTCCCCGTTAGCCAAGCCGACGTCGTTTAATACCAACAGTGAATCATCTCACCCGTTCACACCCTTCTTTTTCTTTCTTAACGATCTTGAACCTGAATTCTGGTTTCCATCCTCGACCTGTCCGAACCGACATCCCCTAATTACTACTAGTCTCATTCACGACTCGACTCATTCACTACCGCTTTGTCTTACTCCTTAGCCACATTCACCTCCGCCTCGACCGGCATCTCTCTCTCCCCCAAGACCGCTTATTCAAGACCCGCACCTGACTGATCGGTAACCCCAGCCTCCGACGCTCTGCCACCAGACGCTCTGAGCGACAATCGTCGTTGCTGTCTCTTGCTCTTCGTGGGCGAGACATGGTCTCCTTTTCGTCTTATTCTTCTCGCTTGCCTCACGTCAGAAGCCCGCTTCTTTGATCGAGGGGCCGAGTGGCTTGTTCCTCGTCGGTTGTCAGTGCGCTTGGATTAATCAAACGTTCCATCATCAGATGTCGGCGTGCATGCTTGGTTTTCTACTCTTTTGCAACTTCACTTCGTCTTCTTTTCTTTCCAGCTTCAACTCTTGTCCATAGAAAAAAGCCGCAGGCCTCCATATTCGCGTATGTGCCCGCACCAACTCTCGCCACCGCCAATATCTTGTCGTTTCGGTTGCTGAGCCAGCCTGTCGTCACCTACTGTGTCTCCATCAATCCTTTCTCCCGGCCGAATCTATCTGACCTCTCTGTCTGGCACGGTGGCTACTCTTCACTACCTAAACTCGCATTTCCATTTACGGTCGCATTGCCGCGACCATGGCCCAGACGAACAACATAGCGTCTGAGCCCCCAACAGTACAACCAACGACTCTATCAGGACCACAGAGCTTCTTAAGGAAGCTCTTTCGACCCAAAGGTAGTAGTACCGCACCCTCCTTACCTGACCAGTCTTCGAATACTGGGCAGGCTGCTGGATCCCCCGACACTGAAAAGGACGGGCTGATCCGCCGAATGTCACGGAAGGTCGTTCCCGGCTTACCACGAACCCAAACTTTCAAGCGACAACAGTCGGAGCAGAGGGCCAACTTGGCCCCTGTTGAACCAACACCAGATGAAAGGAGAGCTGTTTCGGTAGATCGACGTTCCCGAGGACCCCGGACCTCATCCACCTCTCAGCTCCTTGAGGACCCCCGCACCAGCGCCCCGGGCGTTCTCGGTTCCCTGCAGGATGACACTCCCAACCACATACCCCCGGTAGCCTCCTTCCCGGATACTCATGTTGAAGACATTTTAACGGAAGCTCGGCTTGAGCAGATGGTCCCCAAGGTTGATGAGGTTGCTTTGGCAGACGAATGCGCCATCCAAGACAATCTATCGACTGCAGATGCACATTCCATGACGACGTCTCAGTATGATGCCATGATTTCTGAGGAACTCGAGAGGATTTGGATCCTTAATCTTAGTATGCATTTCCGCGATCGCTCAAAGAGGGAAAAGTTCTTCGTCACCTATCGAGAGCAGGAGCACTTTTGGCGGCGAGTCACCATCTCCCTTGATTATCGGAACGCTCCCCCAAACTCATTGGAGATGGACCTCATACACACCCACTATCAACGTGAAAAGAACGCAAAGATTTATGAGGCTATTCGTGAGAGTTTGCGGGACATCCAATTCTACGACACAGTCACCAACCTGAAGCTCCAGACGACAGACGGGAGGCTTCACGTACATGTGGTTGAGGACGGCAACGTTAGTCGAATTGATTCGTTATTCAAGGGCGCCCAACTGACGAGATATTAGGAAATTATTCAATACCCAGCTGTTTCACAGATTAAACACCTGAAATGTAGACGAATTCGAGAAAAGGACATTATTTTTGACTCGCACATGTCTGGATTCGTATACAAGGTTCATGTTAACGGCCAAACTCTCATCAAAAAAGAGATTCCCAGCCCCGAGACGATTGATGAATTCCTGTACGAAGTCAATGCACTCAACAGTCTCCGATACTCGCATCACGTCATTCGGTTCCATGGCGTTGTAGTGGACGATCACGATGAGTTTGTCAAGGGACTTCTCATTAGCTACGCGGAGCAAGGTGCCCTCATCGACATTATTTACGAAACTTGCAAAGATGGCGACTATGACATCCCTTGGGCAACGCGGGAGAAGTGGGCTCGTCAGATTGTCGAGGGGCTCTCCGATATTCATGAATCTGGGTTCGTTCAAGGCGATTTCACCTTGTCCAACATTGTCATAGATGAACACAACGACGCCAAAATCATTGACATCAACAGGAGGGGCTGCCCAGTAGGATGGGAGCCCCCAGAGGCAACAGAACTTATCGAATGTAACCAACGGATCTCCATGTACATAGGCGTTAAGTCCGATCTGTACCAACTGGGCATGGTACTTTGGGCGCTAGCGACACAGGAGGACGAGCCAGAAACCCAAGGTCGACCACTGATTCTTGGGCCTGAGGTCAATATCCCAGACTGGTATCGACAGATGGCTGAGATTTGCCTCAGTGATGACCCTCGGTCACGACGCCAGGCATCCGAGTTGCTTCAAATGTTCCCGTCACCTTCAAACCATCGTGATCGCGGTAGGCTGAATCCACCAACGATGTCAGTCGATGAAGACTATGCTCTGAATCAGTACCTCGGAGATGACTATCCTGAGATTCAACAGGAGGTCAGAACAGTTGAGCAACCTAGTGACTGGTCATATGTGAGCCGACCATACGCGGAACCTAGCCCTATTGGATTCGAGCCATATTACTACACGCGAGGCCGCTCCCCCCCAAGCCCGCTACCCAGTAATTATGACGGATGCGACGACTCTCATCGAATACACAACATCGCTGCATGGGCTGCAAACAGGGACATCCCATCGTCGTATAGTGACGTGGGCCATGACGATTTCTCACCAGAGGAGACGCCTATGGCGAATAATGTCTCATTCAGCGAGCATGTCCCAGCTCAGATCTCAAAGACATCTGAGAGCGAGAATGTTAAAGACCATGTGTTGGCCGACCATGCCAAGGACTCTGCTGAAAATGCAGTTGGCGAGTTAGAACAACATGGAGAGAGTGGTGAAATAACTATCTCGGCGACTCAATCTACTGAGCTTGGGGAATCCAAAACTGAGGAGTTACTTGGGGTAGAATATATCACGGAAGAACCCACCATTAACACAATGACGACGGAGTCTGTGGAGATGGCAGAGGAGGAGTATGCTGCGGTTACGAAACATGCTACTCCAGGGCTGACTGGAGTGGGAAAGGATTACGCATCTATTAGAGTGGACAGCGCTTGCGATGTTGTGATGCCACATATTGAGACCTCTAAGGAAGCAGCACATTTCAAGGAAGAAAAGTCTCTGTCAAAACCGGAGCTTATGAATCAACTCGGGGGTAAGAGCGGATCCGGTGACGTTTCTCGAGATGCACCCAAGATGGTACCAGACGTCTTGATGGAGCAAGATCCAGAGAATTTGACTAGCAATGCGGGGAAGATGTCAGAAACACAGCAACCAATGGCAGAATCACAGCTCAACGCACCAGAGGCGAAGGGTATTACAGCACCTGAGCCTCAAGAAGTTGTCACAGAGGCATCTTCGAGGACGGTGACTCCATCAAAGGCTTACGACAGCACAGAAGGAAAGGGCATGCCAGCTCCCGTTGACGAGCCTTGTCGGTTGAGGGGAGCTGTCAGAAAGGACGGCGAGGAAGAGGGAGCAACTCACGAGGCGGAGCCTACTCTAGTCAACGATCCCGATCCACTGACTGGAATTGGGGTTGCTCATCTCACGAATCATGATGGCGATGCGATACGACACCGGAAAACGATTGACGAGGATTTGAACGTGATTGAATCGGGCTCGCCAAACACAATGATGAAGACGGACGTTAAAAAACCGAAACAGATGACATAGCATTTTATTTGTGCGTTCTTAACTTTCTATTTCTTTTTGATGTTTTTACATCGTAAGTGTATTTGTAACCTACTCTTTTATTCTTGCGTTTGATGGGATATGGAGTGTGTGGCATTGTTACAGGAATCATGGACTGGGCATAGTATTAAATTGGAGGGGAGTGCCAAGGAAAACGTTCTTTCCATCGAGCTTTTACGTGGAAAGGATTTATATATATATATATCTGTCAGCATAGCATTGCCGGGCCTGGGTCTTACCATAATGGATTGGAGTTTTCTGTGCGGCAATGGGCTCTGATCGGCCAATGAGACAAATTGTGAGATTCTCGAAAAGTGATGGAGAGCAGTTATTAGAGCTCAACAGTTCATCAACAGAGTTTTGTTCCAGAGCCCAGAGCTTGAGCTAGAGAATGGCACATTCAGTATGACAGGTCCGAAAAAGGCATAGCTGGCGCCACGCGGCAAGGGCCGGGTATGGAAATGTTCTGGAAAGGTTTAAAGGACATAGAGTACGAGATGACGAAGTCTACGTAATTGAATAAGAGACCACGTGACGTTCGCTCAACTCAACATCCCTTCAGCTTCGTTAATTATCCATTTGAGTGCCGTAAGACCACAAGTGGTACTTATCTCCACCATGCTAAGGAGGTACCCTGATCATGGGGAGAATTGGGAGAAGATGTAAGTAGCTACTAACGTTCTAAGAGACTTTTAAGGGCTATAAAATTGAGTGAGAAAAGAGGTACCTGATATCAGAAATTTCTCATTGGATTGGAACCCTTATGAGTGACCTGATTGTAGTCTTACAGCACTCTCTAATGGGCTCATTGTCGGACTTTTGTTTTTGCCGCCGGTCTTTTTTCTTTCTTTTTTTTTCTTTCTTTCTTTCTTTCTAGGGGAGGTGGTTGGTTCCGTTCTGGGCTCTCTCCCCGGGTCCTGGTCGCCAGGGAACGGGAAATCGAGGGAAGGTCAGGAGGGGCCCAAGCGCCCGATTCGCCGCTCGCCTTGGCGCAGCCGATCTAATGCGGTTTCTGTTGGGGGAAAAGCTGGGGGAGCACACAGCTAGGTACAGGCGAACGAGAAACGCGGCGCGGTCTTCGGCTCGGGATAATGGGACAAGACGTATGCGTAGTTGAGATGACTTATCTCGTTCCGCTCCGTTCCTCGACATATATTTAGGCATCATGTCACAAGCTCTGGAAATGGGCCGAGGCATCATTCGATGTTGAAAGGGCAATTGGGTGGGCTCTATTGTAAATTCTCATGTTTTTATTGAATTTTGGGGATCGAGGAGGAGTTGACTGGACATAGGGTTGGGATTCTGTTTTCGTTTCTTCGGGTTGGGGATGAACGGGGGAGTATCGTTCAACTGACATTGGATGGTTCGTGTTGTTTCTTTTTTGGTTTTGTTTTAAATCCCGATCCATGGTTTGGGTTAATAAACCCTGGGTTGTTGAGAGCATGCATGTGAGATTCGAACATCAACAACCGAATGATCTGGCATCTGGGCTGATGAAAAGCCGGGCGCGGCAGTTGAGAGTGGCATGAGGATTGACGAGAAACGAGTGTCTCATGATATCATACGCTTGGACTTCAAAGGGAAGACATGAACAGGTACTGCACATGCCAACAAGTGTTATCTGCAAATTGCGTGCTTGGTAAGATTTCTCTATCTACAAGACTGACTTGCATAGAGTTTCGACTCGGGCTACCGTCTGAAAGCTTGATAGAGCAGCTTGATGTAACAGCTTGATAATAGCAATGCCATGAAAGATACATGACTGGAGGAACATGCTGGAGCTATAGTAGCGCACGTCATGCACACCTGGAACCCAGATTAGACCCAGAATCACCAGCACGACGAGCATGTGACAGCGTAAATGGGAGTTCCCGTCAATTGAGCTCTGGGATACACCTTGACACAAGCTGGCTGCATAGAGAACAGCCTTGAGTTACTAACTTGGTGTGTCTCAGTCGTGTTGTGAAGCTTCCACGCCCCCCTTCCCCTCCCCTCCCCTCCCCTCTGCCACACCTAGAAACTCACAACTGTGCGCCGTTGCATGGACCAGCGGCCCTCAAGGAGTGGGAACTGAGACTTTGCTTCATACCTGCCACGGGGATTTCCAGAGTACGTCCGGTACTTCAACAGTCGTCTTCCCCGTGCCTGCTGCCTCCAAACCGACAAGCATGACGGGGGCGTTCGGTCCCCACTCTGATTGGTCCCCTTGTCCGTGGGCTGGGGGAGCGAGTCGACGCAGTGACCAGTGGGGACCCTTGGAAAAAAAAGTTGTTGGGGAAAGGGTGGGGGGGCGTAGAAGTTGTAAGTGTTGAGAGAGAGCCGCGAAGGGTACGAGGGGTTCCACCTTTTGGCAAGCAAGGGAAGAATACAGAACGGAGATCCAAGGCACAGGGCCGGACAGGGCCCCAAGTTTCGCTTTTCCCCGCCTCCTTCAATTGTCGAATACCAGAATACGGATTTCTCAATCATCGTCCGATTTTTTTTTCTATTTTTTTCTATTTTTTTCTATTTTTTTTTTTAACGTGGGCATCATTGAGGCGTTCAAGCCGGGGAGGGACGATGGAACAGCTGATAGTGATACATACTTATGTAGTTAATCAGAGGAGGGGCGTGTAAGATGACTATCAGAGACGTGAACCACACCCGGGTCAGTCAACAAGTTTTTTGACAAGATATGGAACAAGAAGCAGAATGTACTGTAACCGACAAACCCGTGTCCTATTCACCATGTGCACAACAGCAATCAGTTGCCACAGAGGAGAAGCACAGCAGAAGATTTCCATGATACCAATTGAGTACTTCTGGAGTACTCAATTGCAGCAAGTGGAAATTCACCCTCCGTCATGAAAGGCGGCTCTGCTTCGCGATGACCCTACCAAGTACCACCAGCCTTTTGATTTTAGCCCGGTACCGCGCAGGTACCCATTTCGGTCATGTACCGGGAGGGGAGGCCGGGGAGACTAAGTTGTTGTAAGCGGTGCCTGGGGCCCTGATTGAGGCGCGGCGGCCAAGCAAATGGAAACCTGCCTTCCATCCGTCCATCCCCAAAGGAATTTTCTAAATTTTTTTTTTGGTTGCTTGAGCGAGGGTGTGGGGATAGCACGGGAGAGGATGGGATGGAAGGGGGCGTGGATGGTGGGAAAATCCAACATCACTGCAACACTCGCAAACTTGAGCTCCCATCACACACACAGACGCAACTGAATGATTACCATTATCAGTGGATGGTTTATCATTCCGTTTCCTTCACCCTCCATCGCAGGTGTCAAGCCGAGGTCGAAGTTGTTGTTGAAAGCATCTGCACTTTTCCAGCTGACAGTCCTTCCGCTACCTCCTCCCTCATAAATTCGCTGCCTGTCTCGCCGTCCTCTCCTTGCTTATTACTCGCACACCTCCAGTTCCCCAACTCCCTCAAAAGCCAAAAACCGTCAAAGACGGGTGATTCAGAAGGAGGTTCAACCGATTAACAACGGGTCCACGGGCACGCTGAATAGAGAAGAAAGGACTCCATCATTCTCTTTGCCTCCTTCTTCACGCTTGCACTTGCAAGTTCCTGACCTGTTCCCGCCATAGCTGTCCTCCACTCCTCCACTCGACGCACACCCCCCCCTCGTTCACCTTTTTTTTCTTTCCCCCTTCCCTCTCTCACTGATCCACCGTCTTCGCCCGGGTCCGAGTTGGGTCGGGTCTGATATAAAGCCCTTTTGGTGCCTCCGCCCCAACCGCCTTTTCTTCATCAATCCCCTCCGTCTCCTTCTTTCCCCCCTTATAACCTCTTCAACGAGGTATCTCTTATCATCCTAAGAGTTTCATCCTTTCCTTCCCCTCCCCGAGAAGGCTCAATTACCTCGTCAATCCCTCGTCGGCGAGCTATATTTTCGGCCTCCCGGCCCCTAATTCTCGACTTTCTTCAATTCTGCGTATTCGATAAACACCACAAATCTTCGCCGTCAAGATGTCGTCGTCCTCCGTGGACGTAAAGGCCGCCTCCGCCTTCCCTGATGGCACCAAAGACTACGTCCCTCTCCGAGGCAATGCCAACGCCAAGGCTGATGCCATTAAGGCCAACAAACCTCACATTTCCGATCTTCCCATGACCTGGTCCAACTGGTACCAACACATTAACTGGCTCAACACCACCCTCGTCGTTATCATCCCCATTATCGGCTTTGTCTCAGCCTACTGGGTTCCTCTCCGCCTCTATACTGCACTCTGGGCCGTCTTCTACTACTTCCACACTGGTCTCGGTATTACCGCTGGTAAGTCCTTATCGTCCCGCAGACTTCTGCGTACTTGACAACAATTGGGTTCGAGAACAAGGAATACTGACTTGTTTCAAGGATACCATCGTATGTGGTCCCACTCTGCCTACAAGGGCACTCTTCCCCTCAAGATCTATCTCGCTGCCGTGGGTTCCGGTGCCGTCGAAGGTTCTATCCGATGGTGGTCGTATGGTCACCGAGTTCACCACCGATACACCGACACCGAGAAGGACCCTTATTCCGTTCGCAAGGGTCTCCTCTACTCTCACCTTGGCTGGATGGTCTTAAAGCAGAACCCTAAGCGCCAGGGCCGAACTGACATTACCGATTTGAACGAGGACCCCGTCGTTGTCTGGCAGCACAGGAACTTCCTTAAGTGCGCCATTGGCATGGCTCTTGTCTTCCCCACCGTTGTCGCTGGTCTTGGCTGGGGTGACTGGCTCGGTGGCTTTATCTATGCCGGTATCCTCCGTATCTGCTTCGTTCAGCAGGCGACTTTCTGCATTAACTCCGTTGCCCACTGGCTCGGTGACCAGCCTTTCGACGACCGCAACTCACCCCGTGACCACGTCTTCACCGCCCTCCTCACCCTTGGTGAGGGTTATCACAACTTCCATCATGAGTTCCCCTCGGATTACCGCAACGCCATTGAGTGGTATCAGTATGATCCCACCAAGTGGTGCATCTGGATCTGGAAGCAACTCGGCCTCGCCTATGACCTGAAGCAGTTCCGCGAGAACGAGATCGAGAAAGGCCGTGTCCAGCAGCTCCAGAAGAAGCTTGACCAGAAGCGTGCTACCCTCGACTGGGGTATTCCTCTCGAGCAGCTCCCCGTTGTCGATTGGGATGATTTCGTCGCTGAGGCCAAGGCCGGTAAGGGTCTCGTTGCTGTTGCTGGTGTCATTCACGACGTGACCGACTTCATCAAGGACCACCCTGGTGGCAAGGCCCTCATCAACTCCGCAATTGGCAAGGACGCTACTGCCATCTTCAACGGTGGTGTCTATAACCACTCCAATGCCGCCCACAACCTTCTGTCTACTATGCGTGTTGGTGTCCTCCGTGGTGGCTGCGAGGTTGAGATCTGGAAGCGCGCTCAGTTCGAGAATAAGGATGTCACTTACATGAACGACTCTGCCGGTGCCCGCATCATTCGTGCTGGTAACCAGGTTACCAAGACGGTTGAGCCTGTTGCCAGCGCTGACGCCGCTTAAGAAGTCTAGCAGAATGGGTAATGACGAGAAAATGAATGGATAATCGCTTATTTTGCATCACCAAGGAGCCAGGGAAGAGAAGGAGCATGTTTTGGCAAAAAAACCAGTCGTCGACATGTGAAATTACAGCGGGCCTAACCATGTGACGCCGAGGACGTCATGCCAGCTTGGCTGACTAACGACGCTATGTCCGCTATCCTTGCATTTTTTGCTCAAAGAACATTACATGTTAACGCGAAACCGAAACATTGGCTCATGAACGGCGTTTATTGGGGTTGGCATGCGTCCTTTTATGTTTGTATTTCCATCCGCGCTATTTTCATACGCCACATCAGATAAGGCGTCAAATTCACAGAAGAGACAGCTCAAAACCCGAGAAAAAGCATGCCAACGGGATTGGGCCACCACTTGGTCAATACTCGGCAACGTAAATACTCAAAAATATAAAAAATGACACTGGAGTAATCACAATATCTTATCCAAGTTGTTACCTTACGTGAATGTTGACTACCTCAAATCTAACTCTACGTAGTGACGAATCCCTAGCGATCCCCAGAAAGAATAGCTACATGGATTGTAAGAAAACCTAAGAAATCTACAAGCCGGAATTATGATACATCAGAGAAAAGGTTGAAAATCCTAGCTCCTTTTACAATCTGTCTAATGTATCATGACTCCGTCTTTTAATCTCAATAACCTAGACTTTCCCGGGGTTCCTGTGGAAGATGTTGCTTCAGAGCAACTTGAGCCTGTTCCTTTCGCTGTCAACGGCTAGAAATATTCAGCTTTCAGCAGCCGCCAGACATACCAAGCAGAACTCAGCTATTTGTGATGGTGCTTATCCAGGGTGTCAAATCTCAGAGTCGCTATGCTGATTATCGGATCGTTCTTATTAGGACAATCCTTGAGTCTCCACATATGGTTATGGCCATGTGATCCTGATAGTAGTACTGCGAGTCCCTGATCGATTATGTCGATATGTTGCAGCGATCATGAATAGCCTGGGCATCTTCTCCGGGGCGAGGTGGATAGTTCCTTGGCAAATCTTTGCAATGGGGAGTTAAAATAGTTCCTGTCAATTTGGTCTTTATGGCGTAGCCATGCGCTGCTTCACCATTCCTAGTTCTGAACTTTTGGCCCACGCTCCATCAGGCTTCTGGCGGTAACATAGTAGGCGACCATCGTCACCGGTGCTGCCGAGAATTTGGCCGTCATCGTCAAAGCCCACGCGCCACACGGGTATTCGATGGTTATCCAGTCGAGAGATCTCTCGGAATATGTGCTTGACCTGACCGGGTTGGCCGGCCCAGTGACGATCACCTGGAGTTCCCGACTTGGCGAGACTGGCGCTAAGATGAGAGGGGTGATGCTGGTGATGAGAATTGTGTTGCTGTTGCTGGGGGTGTTGTTGCGGCGCAAGCTGAGGCGTTTGTGGTTGTGACTTTTCTGCAGTAGCATTAGGCCCGTCGGTCTTGTTCAGGGAGTTTGACTCTCTAGAAGAAGTATGTGGTGTCGATTGGAGGAGATCAGAAGCCGACCACGATTTTCCGTCGTCTTCTGAGTAGGGTGTATCGACCCGGAACACACGAGCATAACCATCCTGACATGCCGTTGCAATGATATCGTAGCCCCTAATACTTCCCGGTGCCCAAGCAACGTCTCGCACCAAGCCACGGTGACCTGTTATTTCGACAGCGAGGTAAAACTCCTTCTGAGTTTGCTGTACGCCCATTGACGTAGCAACAACATCTCGCGATCGGTAGACCTTGACTGCATTCATTGCAGCAACAACAAGACCAAGTGAGTCGGTAGGAACGCCAGCGCGGAGAGCGGTGTAACATGGTTCTGGGTTTGGATCGAATCGGACACGGAAAGCGAGCTCCTCCCCACGGTTGGGTTTAGGGGCGACGCTGAACTCATCTATGGAGGTATATTCGGATAGCGTTTCGGGTTGATCGTTCTCATATACGGTCAATCGACCATCAGTTGCCAGGAGGGCCAGATAGGTATGGCGAGTCTCTTCGTTATGTTTCATAGAGAATGACCGAAAAGGGGCTTTGTTGGATCGAGTATCGAAGGCAGGCTTACCATTACCTGAGCGTCCAGTGCAGAAGCGGCGGCCGGGAGCGGCTGAAGGATCTTCTGCCCAGAGACGAAACCAACCTTCAACGCCGAGAGAGGCGATAAGGTTAGGGTAGACGGTAGAGGGAAGCCATTGGAGCTGGGGTAAGGAGTCAGCGTTTTGCATTATGACACACAGCAAAGGCCTCGGGGGTGCAAATTAATGAAGAACTAACGCGCTACATCGTGCGAAACATGTAGTAGTAGTTGCGATCCCATACTGACCTCTAAGATTTCGCCGCCATGTGCGGTCCATGTATCGCACAGCCGCCAGGTACCGTCCTTGTGGCGGTTAAAGACACGAATCTTGCCGTCGACGGAACCAGTCGCGCAGCGATCGCCATAAGTGTTAAATGCGACAGCTTGTACAAGGTCCTTGTGGCCGTGCTGGAAGTTGAGGTCGAAGCTTGGCTTCTCTTCGTTGGGCGAAGGGGGGATTGGGGTGGATGTCATTCTATCGTTGGTAAAAGGGGTCGCGCGTCGGGTAATCGTATCGGTAGATGAGAAGGGTGGTACGGGTAGTGGTTTGAAGGAAGAAACGATCGCAAAGTTAGACTGAGGAGGGCAGCGTTTGGTAGTCTGGCAATTGGCAATTGAAGTTATTTGTCGCGTGGTTGAAGGAGCTTGTGGTGGTGCTGGCTGCGACTTCGAGTGGTGGCATGTTGTGGAGGAGAGCTCCACTGCGGCTCAATCTATGCCCCCTGTCAATACCCCCGCAGTCAACACTGGTTGCATGTGATCAAGTAGGTATGTTATTGAAGAACGCCACAAGAAGAAACTCGCTTTCATTGACAAGTTAATAAAATTTCGATATTTCCCCGTAATATTTTCTATCGCGTGTCGATCGTAGTTCGAACATCCGCGGCGCATCGGTCGCATCAGCTCTCCCGCAAGCTCCTTCAATGACGTCTTTCGCTGTCCTGAACTACGCATCCTTTGTGCGCGAGCCGACGAGGCCAGAGCGTTTATCCTTCTCTGAATAACCTTGAACCTGAGGAAAGTTTCTGCTTGCTGGGTTCAATCTCCTAGAAGCCTCACGAATGAACCTACTTTGAGAGTGAGAGACCAAGAGCACTGAGGAGACTGGTACGATATCTTTGAAGCTGACCACATCTTCGTGGACCATGACTTTCACTCATTCTTGGTGTATTTCTTTCAAGAGAATAGTTACGTGGGTATCCTTTGGGTAGAATATAAAGCCATCGTAACAAAACAAAAGTGCGACAACGCATCGCGTCCTCATTATATTTAAATATCCCACTTCAAAACAGTGGTAGACTCTTTAGTCACCAATGGGAGACCACTAGCCCAAAACTGGGTTCTCAATGTTCATTGCCGTACTTTTTGAGAACCTTGGCGACGTTTGCCATGAGGGTGGTGTCATGAGTGTCATGAGCTGCAGGGTTGGTGGGGAGCTCCACCACAAGGAAGTTGGCGACAGTCAAAGCTCAGCCTCGCAAAACTTCAAAATCTTTGGCATCCAACCTATCATCACCTTCTTTTTCACCACCTTCCTTTCCCACCCCCAAACAGAAGATGTCGCACTTGATCAATACACTCGCCACAGCTTCTCAGCTGTACCACCGAACTTCCTTTTCAAATCTACCCCAGGACCTGCAAGAAGCAGTGTTCATTGCTTCACAATGCCTCACTCAAGCCGCCGGACGTCTGCTTGAGCTTCCCCAGTCCGTGACTGCGCAGGCAAACGTCATTCTTGCACGACACTGGCTTGTTGATTCCCCGATGGCCAATGAGTTCAGCGTACACACCATTGCCCCGGTTATCTACCCTCATTTCTTTGACCACGGTGTTAACGATGTATAGGATACCTCCGCAGCCGCGCTCTACCTCGTTGCGAAGATGGGACCGGAGCCTCGGTCTCCACGCGACTTCTCCAACGTGTATGCCTACCTTCTCTCGGAAAACTCGTCGTTCCCGCTCCCCCGAGATGCGCCTACGAATGATCCCAAGTCCTATTACGTGTCTGAAGCCGATTACTTCAGCTTTCAGAGCCGCCTGCTGGCTATCGAAGCGCGCATACTTTACACGCTCTCTTTCGATACACACGTCTCTCTTCCTCACCCCCTCGCCATTACGTACCTCCAAACACTTGATTTTCTATCACAGCCAAAGTCCACCATCTCTCTGCGCACAATCCAGTATCTCAATACCGCATTGCTGTCGCCACAGATGCTGTACCTAACTCACCAACCTCACGCACTTGCCACCGCCGCTATTTACAATGCTGCTCGAGATGTGGGCGCGAAAATGCCCGAGTGCGAATGGTGGGAGGTATTTGATGTTGATAGAGAAGAGCTAGGTTTCTTGGTAGTGGCAATGCGGAGTGTAGAGAACTGCATGCGCAGTCAAAAGGATGGTATGCCACGCCTTACTCGAGGGATGCTCACGCGGGCCCTTGTGGAGGGTGAGATGCAGAAGAGGGGATTACACGCTGGCAATGGCGCCACCGAGATTGACGAAGAGCAACAGATCATGAACATGATGGACAAGAAGTAGGTCGCTTCCTCTCCTCCGGATGGTCTATGTCTTTCCATTCGGCATCCTTGATTTCATTTCACGTTCAGTATCGAAATTGGCATTGCTGTCACCGTTGTGCAAGGGCCATGCCGCCATCTAGCATGTAAGCCAAGCCGTTGCTATGAGCTGATGGTGTACATTACCCCGTCGTCTTGGTGTCCGTACAAGGCAACGTCCTGAGCATCAGGCCACATTCTACGACCATGAGGTGCCCAAGAGCACGGCATCAACTATTGAGACACCAGACTGATCACAGTCATTGTGATCCAGGGGTTTGCAACCTCAAGACAAACGACATCGCAGTAATCTGAATGGTGCCGAGGCTTGAGAACATTGACAAGAGGAATGCAAATGCGACGCGAGTACTCAGGGATACACAGCCATACTACCTAGCTGCCAACAAAACTTTCTGAAGCGAGATGCTCGACATACGTTATGCATTGCATGAGTGGCTGGCGCTCAGATGACCAAGTTTGTATTTCGATCCGGAGACCAGCCGGGCACCTACTAAACTACACGAGCCTCAAGATAGGATTACAAGAGTGATGGCATATGGCCGGCCGGATAACGGCAGGCGCGATAACCCCAAAAGACTGACACCAATTGTCACAAGGCCATGTGATGATTCTGCCCCCCCCGCGCTGCAATGTCCTGGGTCCGGCAAGGCGTATTTGGACATGTTAGACGGAGAGCCTGTCTCACGATCTGTTGATAAAAGCCTCATGACCAAGCTTCAACCTAATATTGCCATGGCCCTGCATACCTGCAGCCCACAGATAATCCTCAGGGGACATGCGGTGAAGACGAGCAAGGGGGACCCCTCGTGGCATAAACCAATTATCCTTGCATCCATCGTGGAGCCTGAGTGCGGGGATGGCTAGCGTACAGACACTCCGCACTGTTGGGAAGCCCGGCTTTGCTCAACGTCATTAGGACGTGAAACCCTTGGATGAGGGATTAGCTTCTTGATGCCACTTTGTCGCGGCGGTTAGTACCACGCCAATTGCGTTTGAGGTGCTGGCAGGGCGAGGCCAAATTCATCAACCAACGCAACCAGCCTGTCTCAACAAGGAAGGACTTTACACCTGGACATTTTATACTCTTCCCACCCTCCTTTCTGATGTCCCCCCTTGTTTCTGGGCTGGTTGACTCCATATCAATCTTTACTAGGGCCATCAGACACAGCCGAGCGTTACCGGACGTTCTTCTCGGAATCATGGATGTTATCTGGTGGCGTGGGTGAACGCTGTTGAACTGTTAATAAGTCCTCATATTGATCGAAGCTATCTCGACCTGTTTACTAATTTGTGGTGTGGGGGGCAAAAAGTGGGAAATTCGGGCCAGGCGGCTCGTTAGACATATATAGTACTGCACCAATCACAGGCGTTCCCAAGTAATCCCCGTTGAGCCCGGAGAGGGCCTCGCGACTTTCATTAGGAGGTGTCTGGCGGCCAAAATGTGAGAGCGGCGCCGAATCGGCGACGGATATTGGCTGGGAAGAGATGTCACCGTCGGTCTTCTAGAAGGCGCACCGACCCACACACCCTCGTCTGCAGATGAAATTCCGTTCCAGCCGTGCGATATCCCACCATCAAAGTCTGAATGGGCCCGGCCTTAGTCGCCGGTCGACGGTGACTGGCCGTGGCGACTTGTCCTCGCTCTTGTCGCATGTCCGGACCCTGTGGAGACGGAGCGCGGTGCTGCTGGAGTGCCCCTCCGAGGAGTCCTTGAGATCGTGGGGCGAGCTGAGGTTACGCAGTCAAGAAAATGGCTCACTCTTTTAGCCTCGTAGATTATGTTGTGTTTGGAAGGGGGTCCTTTAGAAGCCTGGGAGATTATTCAAGATACGTATCCCCTCTTGTCGAGGTATATTAAGGGACTTTCAACCCTCCCTCGGAGCGTCCTTTCAACTTCATCCTCCAATTCTTCATACAGTCCAATCCATTGCAAGCACTAGTGCTGCCATCACTTACACGGCCCCTCACAAAACTTCACAATCATACCAAACTTCATCATGTCTGAGCCCACTGCTCCCAACCACTTCGGTGAAAACCGTGGCATCAAGTTCCACATCAAGACTGGCAATGCCAAGTACCAGTGTGTCCTCCAGGACCGCGCCACCTAGTATGTCTCTTGTTAAGAAAAATAGTTGGTATCGAAATTAACCAATCTTCCAGCGAGCGCAAGAAGGGTTCCCGTCAGAACTCCACTGATTCTACTACTTCCACCAGCACTGCCAAGTCCTCTCACTGAGCTCCATCACGCTCGAGGTTGAACGGAAGGCAAAAAGATTGAGACTCATCGTGTGAGAGAGCTGGGTAACCGTGTGGCATCGTGGCCCCCACGCTGATCACGATTGTGTTGGACGACTAAAATTCGGGCAGAGTGGCCGGCCCAGGAACAGGATTGGGTTGGGTTCATTGAGATATCACTTATCAGCATTTACATTAGCGACAGTTTTACATACGGGGCATTCGGCGTCCCCATGAATTTGATTGAATGATTTTGACGAATCACCTTGCACCTTCTTTTGCTCTTTTTTGTTTTGTGGCATGCTTCCATCTTTCATTTGCAGGCGTCGAATTGGGTAGCATGCGAATGATAAACCCAACTGCATCTCGTGGACGTCCGTTTTACTCACCGACACCGACGCAAATCAACAGGCCAAGTGAATGGTTCCTCATTGGCCCGCTCTCTACCATTACCTGCAAGTCCCCTGGTTGCCAAGATCGCTTGTCATTGCTTGATCGTCCTGCTCAGTGACCGAGGGCTCAACATGGAAGTCCACCACCGCCAAGATGATGGCATGGGAACCTACCGGAAGCGCAGGTGCCACCATAACTTACTTCTGTACATGCTTTACTCCATAGCTTTCGGTCCTTTGGCTATAACCTGCTACTGTATGTAGAGTGTCCCGTCGGTGAAGGAAACTAGGATCCTCCGTGTCGAGTCGGCGCTCGCGTGGAGTGGACGCCGATTTTCCGATTTTCTTGCGTGGCGGAACGGCTATCGGTGTCGCGAGACAGCACCAAAAGGGATGGTGGAGCATTTGCCTTGGGTGGGCCAGACAGCGATTCGGAACTTTGGGGTAGATTCTGTACTGGGTACTCCGTCCATCCGGGTCTTTCTTTGTTCAGACCCAGCGGCATCGGCGGCCAGGCCGGCAAGGGCAATATTGAATGGACAATTCGATTATCAATTGAATCGGTTGGTTGGAGATGATGAGAATGAATAGGGAATGGAGCGAGCGCCGCCGTGTCTAAATGCAGTTGATTGTGTTGTTAAGTACGGTATTTGGCTTACACCCTGGGCTAGCATTACGTCACCCGCACTTCAGAGGACCAAGTGTTTGTGCAGGTGTAAAGCTGTCCAGAACTAACATAACGATTTATGCACATATTGGCGTTGGACAGGAACGGGAGGTTCAGCGGCAAGGGGAGCGGTGCAGTAACTAATTCCTGGACAATACATAATTGGTCCTGAACCGGACCTGTCGGGCTGACTCGAGTAATGGAGTGATTCCGGTGGGACTCCATTTAGTCGGGTCACCAACCAGTTGCCGCACGATTGCACCATTTTTGGCAGTTGAGAGGAGCGAGGCGACTTGACGGGTACTGTGATGTGATACTTTCACTGATATTTAGCAGAAAGAAGAACCTGGACTGGAGTGATACCGGCATTATTTTCCTGGCAGAAACTTGAAGCAAAAGCCCCAGTCTGACAATGGATGACGAACTTTGGTGCCCTTTTGGGTTCCTGCAGCCTGACATTGGACGCCACAATCCAAGGCTTCTCGAGCAATTCAGCGCTTGTGGCTTGAAAGGCTAGTTGGGCCCGTGGCAAGCTTTCCAACCAAAAAAAGGAACTGGAATACGTCACGCGCCCACTGCAAGCGGCAACCAAAAGGGCTCAGGCATGTAAGGAGTCTGGAGGAAAGTAATTATGGCGGTCCAGTAGTATGGTACAGACGCTCACACCTATCCTGGGGCAGGTTTTTTAGTCTCCGATGTTTATCATGGCTTGCACAGCCCGGTGACTGACCCGGATGAACCGTCAGCACTCCTTGGGTGTCTCGTCTGGTGCTTTTTATCTGGTAATGCGCCGAGTTGCCCATTCTTCCCTCCTTTACATTTATCGCCAGTCATCGTCGTCACTTCTCCTTCTGCCTTCTATTGTTTAAGTGATCACCCCAGGACACAGACGGGGATCGATTGTCTGGTCTCGAGGGCTCCTTCAGCTGTGTCTGTCGTTTTATTTTTCGATCGATCGCTCTCTTATCCCCCACTATCCCCGCCTGTCCGACTTGAAGATCAGTCCAGGGTCTCCGACGAACCTGAAGAGATGCCGCACCCGGTGGTGGCAGCAGGTAAGTAAATAGAAATGAGCCTTGTTCACCTTGCGCATCTCACATTGAGATATTCCATCTCTCGCCGTTTCCTCCCTTCGGCCAAAAATTTCCCCGTTTCATTCGCCCTACTCTAAGTCGGTAGGCCGTTGGGCTGTTTCAAGAGGTGTCGTCGTCACCTGTGCTCAGTACCCCGCGCTCCAGTGAGAGTGAACTTGCGAATCAGAGGCCAGTCTGCCCCGTGTTCTACCCTGAAATTTGTCTGCCTGAACGGCCCATCAGCTGCTGTGCCTTGTTCACCTGCTTCCTCCACGTTCTGGATTCTGGTGGCGAACACAACCGCCAGAGGTCTACGCAATCCTCATCTCCTATTTCGCCTCTCAAATGTTCCATATTGTTTCCCGTCTACCCATTGAAATACTTTGCTGCGAGTTATCTTCTTGTCTCGTACTTGAACAGGATATCGCTCTTCGAGTTCACCCAGCCCGCTACTGCAATCGCCCCACATTCGCTATCTCCCCACTGAGCTCTTCTTGATTCTTTGTTCTCTGATTATCGTCGTCTCACTTCGACGGCTGTCCCCGACCCACGAGATGCCTAACCATGTTATCATCGCTTCAGGCGCCGTAGTTGCCGTCTCTGTCGCCGTCGCGACCGCCGTCGCCATATACGAGTCTCCCGAGCTGCGAAGGTACGCCGATGATGTTCGCCGCAGGATAGCCGTCGCCCTGCACAGCATGGGCGACAACATTAACCCGCCCTACCGCGAACCGCTGTTCAACAGGCCGGAGGACGCCGACGGGTTCCTAGAGTCCCGACGCGGAGCTGGTGCCGAGGTTGGAGTTGATGCTGATGAGGAAACTCGTCGGAGGCAGCGTGAGGAGTTGCTATATTGGAATTCAGTCCGCATGGAGAAGCAAGAGAGGGAACAAAAAGAGCGGGAGGCTGCTGCTTCTAAACAAGAGAAGCGCACTCTTTTGGAGCATCGTCGCTCCCGGGGCTCGTCGTTTGATGATTTTCTTCGTCCCGATGAGAACGCCGAGCATGGAACGTTCGTCTTCAACACTGGTGCTGACACTCGAGCTGGCAACGAGGGTCTTCGACATCGCGGCGACGGTTCCCGTGGCATCTCATCTGTTTATGCTAACCCTTTCTCTGATGAGCATCGCGTCGACTCTCAAGAATTGGATGTCATGCAAACCAGTAACATTGGCCCCACTCGGGACGAGATCTCCGACATCTACAGTGCCACTACCCGTGATGAGAACGAAAAGGTCCGCATCACCCCCGAGCCTGTTGCCGCCGTCCTCTTTGATGCTGAGGCTGCCCCTTCCCACTCCGAGACTGAGCCCTCTGCTACCCTCGACCGAGAGCTTGGTCCTGATGAATTCGTGACCGCCGGCCAGGAGGATCGACATGAGGCTTATGCTTCCATCCAAGCCTGGGCTGAGAACTCTAGCCCAGACTTTTATTCGCCCCTACCCGTCACTCCCACTGCTCCTGTTTCTGAGCCGGAACTTCTCAGCGATGGTCAACTTACACCTACCGACTCCATGTCTATTATTGGCTCCGTGGATGATGTTGCCAACGATGTGCAGTCTGCTCGCGAAGGCGAGACTGGTCGATATTACGATGTCATGAGCGAAACCTCAGGCATGATGACCCCCGCCAGCTGGTCAGAGGTTGGCAGTGTCATTAGTGAGAGCGATGCTCCTATTCCTGCGCGCTCATAGACACGCATAACTGCTTCTTCTTTTTTGGTTTCAGTCCTAAAATTCAAGATTCTTTGTCGGAGTACATTTAGGGTTTGGGAATAACAGTACATAGTTTCAGGAATTATTATCGAGATCCACCTGACATAATCTCCAGCGTTTATTTTTGCGTTTCTTATCTCGTTAGCACGTGTTTCAAACTTGTGAAAGATAGGTCCGTTTCTCTAATTAAAAATCTATTTCAACTTGGTCAAAACCAAAGATCCTACAGACAATTTCACCGACCTGGTTATAATAGTATTACCTATACCCTCTAGGGCGGTCCTTTGGCTATCCATCTCCTCAGTCCCTAGGTTGAATATTCTCGCCCCTGGTGTCTTGTACTATTATTCGAGTACCAACCTTTTCGGGCGACGAGGTCCGCGATGCAACTTGAAAGGATCCGAGTACGTTCTGTCGTACTCGTAGCGGTTCGCCATCTCCAGTAGGGTCCGGCTTCTACTCAGGCCCAGTGTAAGGGTTGTCCGGCCCGGATTCTGCTACATCGTGCCTCCATTTCTCAACCTGCTGTTCCAAGGTGCGGAAAGGCCCATGTCCATCATCATCATCATCATCGCTTGGCCCGACGAGGAGCTCTGGTGCTCCAGCAGCGCCAGGCATGGCAGATGCTTGAATCATCGCGAATTGCAGATCAATCATCGCCTTGAAGGCTTGAATTGATTTACTATCCCGCGTGACAGTAATAATGTTGCCTGATTCAATTGGATGGCCTGTGTGTGGGTTGATGATCGACCGGATCTGTACTGCAATACAGTGGTCGCACTCTTTAGGACAACTCTGCGCTTAGGGATCTTGGGGATCTTGGGGGTCTTGGGAATCTTGAGGACCATACCAGTGATCAAGTTGCCCAAGCAGGCTCTTCATCGGATCCCTTTGATCGTTAAGACAGATAGGCTGCATGCTATTAGAGGATTAACTTTGAGGTATCTGTCTGAATTGTAGCTGAATATCTCGTATGTAGGTATGCTGGATTTTCAGGCAGGATACCCAACCACTTTAATATAAAAAGGCATTTGCTCTACCACTTATAGAGGGTTGGAGATAGCACTAGCATATTCTATACTTTATCTAATATTTTAAAGCTTATTATAGAGGGTATAGGATAGACTATTTAAGATTATTATAGCTATAATAAGTAAAAAGTTTAGGTATAGTACAATACAATACAATATAATACAATACAATTTATTACGCCCGGCAGCTTATTGCCAAAAGAGCACTAATTGCTGATCCATACATACATTGCTCAAATTGTATCCTTGTCTCCTCAAGCCCATATGGTGTCATACATTGCCCAAATTGTGTCCGCATTTACTCAAGCCCATGCTGTTCTTTGTTATACATTGCTTAAATTTTGCCCTCCTCTCCTTAAGCCCGTAGTATGATTACCACTTTGCTTGTGCCTCCTTTTCTGTTCAGCAGTTAAGAGCATAAGTAGCTTCCTATTTTGCAACACACTTCCAAATTTCAAGAAGAGACACACACAGTGCTATTTACTAATATATACACTATGTACAAATCGATCTTGCTGGGGAGACCTTCGAAATAATAGTTTGCTGTCATTAGAGCGACGAGACTTGCAGAAGGTATGCAGTAACGGATTCAATTACACAAAAAAAAAAAGACCATACATAGTATGTGGCTGAGACGTAAGCACGATTAATGCCTGCTCAGCCTTAGGCATTGGACTAGTACGAATCAGCTAGGTTCCTTATGCTTCAGTGATCCGTCCTCGTCATCAATTCATCAATCTAGCTAGAACAAGCTCGTTCGAATATCGATAGGATACTAACTCCAACCATCTTACCATCGCCGAATAGAATCCTATTTCCGGTTGGTCCTCTCGCCGACTGTCAGTTCCTCTGGAATATCTCGCCGCTAACCCCATAATCCCTTGACCCCGCTTCTATCACTTCGTTTCGAGCTAAAGCCAGGAGATCGATTGTTACCCGAACTATCAGATACAGTGCCCACTTGATCTTCTCAAATATGAGAACAAGACTCGATAGTCCGGAAGTTTATACCGTGGCATGGATTGCTGCTCTCCCCATCGAGCGCGCCGCCGCTACCGCATTGCTTGATGATCGCCATGATATCCCTCGACAATTCGATCAGCCTCGATCCGACTCGAATTCTTATACATGGGGCCGGATAGGACATCACAATATTGTCATTGCTTCACTCCCTGCTGGAGTGTATGGAATCACTTCAGCAGGAACTACAGCATCCAACCTGCTCTCCTCTTTGCCTCACATCAAGATTGGCTTGCTAGTTGGCATTGGAGGAGGTATCGCTCAACCTGCCCAAGGTCGAGATATCCGACTCGGTGATATTGTCGTCAGTCAACCTGATGGAACAACTGGAGGTGTGGTCCAATATGACTTAGGGAAGGCAAAATTGGGCCAAACATGGGAGCGGAAAGGCTCTCTCAATATGCCTCCACCATGTCTTCTTAATGCATTGGCGAGCCTGCAATCAGAACATGAGATTGGGCCATCTAAGATTCCCAATCTGCTCCGAGCAATGTGGATGGCCAACCCTCGTATGAAGGATGCCGGGAATGACTACACCCATCAGGGCCCAAGACTTGATCGGCTGTTCATATCGAAGTATGACCATGTCGAGGGCAATACCTGTGATATGTGCCCTCCATTGTGGGAGGTCAAGCGTGATCAGCGGGATACACTTGATCCGAAAATCCACTATGGAGTTATTGCTTCTGGTAATACTCTTATTAAGAACGCCACTACCCGGGAAAGTCTTTTAGATGTTGTTGGAGAGCAGTGTATTTGTGTCGAAATGGAGGCTGCCGGTCTGATGAACCACTTCCCCTGCCTTGTGATTAGAGGCATCTGCGATTATGCTGATTCGCATAAGAATGATCGGTGGCAGCGGTATGCCTCTGCTACAGCGGCTGCGTTCGCGGTCGAGCTCCTCAGTTTTGTTCCTACCCAAAAGGTTGCTATTCATCCGCCACCTGGTATGTTTTCAGGCCTTTTCCTCGTTGAGTCCAGCTTAACTAACATATACTTACTTGCATTGCCGAAGAGCAACCGAGCACACCACCGAGCCCATTATCAGCCATCATTCCCTTCCGTCGTGATCCGAACTTCGTCCCGCGTGGCAGCTTCCTTGAGAGAATCCATCAGTTATGCTCAGAACCTGCAGGGCGTGTTGCCCTGGTCGGTTTGGGCGGAGTCGGGTAGGCACAAGCTGTTATTATCAAGTGTTCTACTGACAAGATATTAGAAAGTCGCAGCTTGCGATCGAATTTGCCTATCAGCTCAAAGACCACAATGCAGCTGAAGAAGATCAGGTGTGGATTTTCTGGGTCCACGCTAGCACCGTAGCACGAATCGAAGAATCTTTCAAGGCTATTGCAGATGCTATAAAGATCCCTGGTCGAAACCAGCCAAATGCCGATATTATGCAACTTGTCTATTGCTTGCTTAGCAATAACACCTGGGAAAGATGGTGCATGATACTGGATAGTGCTGATGATTATGAAGCATTGTTTGGGGTCAATGGAAATACTCATAGCCGGCCATTAGCAACATATATCCCACAGAGTCGAAATGGATCCATCCTTATCACTACACGCAATAAGGACCTAGCCTACAGACTGACTGACAACCGCCGAACTATAATTGAAGTGGGTCCAATGATGGAGGCAGATGCTTTAAAGCTCATGGAAAATAGACTAGGATCGCTATCAGATGTAATTACAGCAGCAGATCTGGTGCGGGCCCTCGATTTCATCCCGCTAGCCATCAGCCAAGCGGCAGCTTACATACAATCGCGGGCGCCGCGAACCTCACTGGAGAGGTACTTAGCCGACTTTCAAAAGAGTGACAGTAGAAGAATAAGGCTTCTTGGGCATGATGCTGGTGACCTACGACGAGATGGAGGGGCATCAAATGCTATTCTTACAACTTGGCAGTTGTCGTTTAATTATATCCGCACCAAGAGGCCTCTTGCGGCAGATCTGCTCTCGCTTATGAGCTTCTTTAACCGACAAGGCATCCCTGAGTGGCTCCTGAAGTCCTCCAGAAGCGCTCCTAGTGATATTCTAGCAAGTACGGATAAGGGAACAGATTCAGAATCCGACAGCAATCATAGCGAGGCAGACGCTGAATTTGAAGATGATGTGGCAATGCTTAGAGACTATTGCCTAATCACTATTGCTGAAAGAGAAGATATGTTTGAAATGCATGGACTCGTTCAACTATCTACAAGAAAGTGGCTTGAAACTAGTAGTGTTCAGGAGAATTTTAAGGATCAGTACATTACGCTTATAGCTCAATGGTTTCCGACTGGAGACTATAAGAACTGGGGACTATGTCGGACACTTTTTCCACACGCTGAAGTAGCAGTTGAGCATTATCCGAAGAATGATAATGTAAAGGAGGTATGGGCAAATCTTCTCTATAATGGAGGATGGTATGCTCTAGAGCGGGGTATGTATGGTATTGCGGAAAAGATGAGCTACAAAGCGAAAAGGGTATATGAAAAAAGGCGAGGGAGAGAAGATATGGCCACTCTTGCAAGTGTGTCAATTCTTGCATCAACATACAGGAACCAGGGCCGATGGGAGG